>VHKM01000026.1:0-600000 GCA_007210695.1 Neogobius melanostomus
GTTGGCATTGGAGTGCGCGAGCTACAGCGGTCAGCAAGGCCGAGTTACAGTGATATCCGCCCTTATGCCCTTATTAGGATAAGCTTCGTCAGAGGGAGTGAGGAAGTCTGTAATCCGCCATGATTTCCCACCTCAACGTGTTTATTGTGGTTAACGGGGAGGAGTGAGGAGGCTGTCTTATTTTTTTAACAGTCTATGGTAATACAGCCCACTGTGTTCACCGTGGCGTTGGGGTCAGGCAACAACCCTCTGCTGGGTGCGATGGTCACTCCCGATGTTGGACAGTGCACGGACAGCTCCAGCACGACGGTCTTGAGTGGAGCGCATAGTTCCTCTCAGGCTGTGGGTTCAAGACTATTAGAGGAGCCAGAACGGGCAAGCTGTTCAGATCCCCGAACACGACAACACTTCTATTCAGAAAAATTCAGCTTCTCTGTACAAGAGATAGAGACTGTTTACCCACTGACCTGAAGGGAGAGTCAACTGGGTCCTTTTCAAAACACAAACTAAAAATACTTTAATCAGAGTCAGAAATGTGACCACTGAAGTCTGCGCTGCTGTGTTTATATTGTGTTTGTACTTGTATTAATATGATTGTGTAATAATATATATGATAATTGATTTCATTTTTATGTAAAGGCCCAACTAGGGACGGACAATTGAGAATTTGCTTGAGCTAAAATGTTGTAGTTAGATATAGATATATGTGACAACTTGTCCTTAATTCAAATCAAATTAAATAAAAAAAAGTTTTCCCTGTAAACACAAAACAGAAACATACGTACACCTCTACCTACGAAACCAGTTTTCATCTTTAATATGTGGCTATATATAAATGGAGACATAAGGTGAAATTCTACGAATCGCCTTTTGCAGACTAAGGTTTATTTAATTAGCTTTTTATATTTAGATTTATACTTAGTAAATGATAAAGGTCTTATGTCATTGTCTTTACAGGTTTAAAAATAAAACACAGACATAGACAAATCATCTCTCACTTTTTGGGGAAATAAACACTGCAGCAGAAAGAAGCAGGATGTGAGACAACTAGCCCCAACTCTACAGTTAAATCATTTAATAATCGGGATTAAGGAACAGAACTGATCAATTCTAATTCGAAGAACTTTTTTTTCAGTCAGGGAACTTAATTTGTGGTTGGTGCACTCGCACATTCCATACCAACTTTACAAGTAAAAGATAACAGTAATGAATAATAATGAGAAGATGAGAATCAATTTATTGTCCCGAGGGGAAATTGTCCTTTTTTTGGGCTACATGTGCCAGCAGCATTAATCTGGCATTGCAGCGATATAGAAGAAGCACACGTCACAATCATGCCACGGTTCATAAATAAACATTGTTACTGATGGACACAGGCACAGTTCAGCATAGATGTGGGCTTACTTACACCACCATGAACTTTTGGCCTGTTCTTCAGTATAATATTTGCCTGCGAAGTGAAGCTTGATGATCAAGGCCCTGATCAAGATCAAATCAGGACTGAACCGGCATTAAAAAAAGGGTGTAAACCTAAATTTAAGACCCAAAATGGCAAAATCATATACTTAATTTAGCAAGTATATGTTTGAATAGGTTGACCTGAACTGACTTGGCTGTGTAGTTGTGTAGCTTTTCTACCCCGGACTGTGTATCCACGTGTGTAATGTTACCCGCCTATTTCAGAAACGACAACATGGGCTCCCCCCAAACAAAGGCCTTCGCCTGAAACAGATGGGCATGCCACATCTTTAACCCCTAACCTCACGACGGGATCAGACAATGCATTCTGCTCTGAACGAGCAGCTGGGCTATCTGCTCCGTGTGAAAGTTCGCGGCCTCGATGGCAACAAGTCACTGTAGATCAGGTGTGACTCTGTTTTTAGGGTGAAGTGTCACAATGTTGTGGTCGCTGTAGCTCTAATTCATTTACCAGTAATGTGTTTGCATTGGTTTTGGTCTGAAATAATTTGTTAGGTTTATGCTGCTCAGCTCCTAAACGTATGACTGGCCCCAGAGCTGGAGAAATGTCCAGCAGATATCGACCCGTCACTGTCCAAGGCCAACCCACGAGAGAAGCCAAATCAAAGTACAGAACAAGCCTCACCTGAGACAGATGCATGCCACATCTTTAAACCCTTGACCTCACGATGGATCAAACAATGCCGACTCTGCTCTTGACATCAAGCAGCTGGCTATCTGCTGCGTGTGAAAGTAAACGCAGCAGGCTTCGATGGGCACAGTCACTGTGTGGAGGGTTGCGGTTGAACAACTCCTGTTCTGGTTTGCGTTCACACTCGGTCCATCTTTGAAGTGAGTCCTTGCTGCAGCTTTCTGGGAATGACCTGCTAACAGAAGTGCAGAATCTTCGCTGGGAAGTAACTAGTTTCGCTTCAAAATGGACAAGTGTGAACCAACGCCTGAGACGTGCCTTATCCTCCTGGGTCCTGCCGCAGACAGAGGACGACAAAGACTCTAGCAACCACTCCAGACTGAAGCGCAAGATGAAGTTAAACCTCACAAAATACCCACAACCAAGTCCAATTCTCCACCATGAACCGCTCTGTCAACTAATCAGAACGCTCACATCCACTGTTCTTGCTCCTCTTTTTCATCCTGACTCTGAGGGCTGAGCATTGCGGACTTGTATCCTGATTGGCAATTACTGTCGAGCTTCGTATATAACGCTATTCCACTGCGGTGAATTGTGTAATAATGTCAGCCTCTAATTATATTAATCTTTCCTCTGTTTCATCTTTTCATCCTGTCAGCTCACATCCGATAGGCCAGGAATGTAATCTAGTTATAAGTTCAAAGGGTGATACAAATAGCTTGTTGAGAGGGCCAGAATGTCTCTGAAGTCCCATTTGATAATAGGACTGTCGGACTGGTGACTTAACTCCACTTGACCAAGCGGCATTGGTTTTTGTCCATCTCATCGCATACTTCCCAGAAACCACCACGTGCCTCAACATTAAGCTGAACTGGAGGAATTCCTCGTACGTAAGGAAACGGTTGCTCATTGCATTCGTTTTCTTTTCCTTCTAATTACAGGGCAGTACTTTTCACTAAAGCCTCAAGAATTGAAAACAATGCAATGCTTGTTAAATAAACTGGTTGGGCAGTGCACGGATTCTGACAAAGTTATTTGATTGCAGCTAGTCCATCAATGGCTTTGGTAGTAGCTTCTGCACCAGCAGGGAATTAAAGTCTTCATCTCCCACCCAAAGGACCCTGGGTGGCGTGGCCATCAGCAGGAGGGATTCTGATCTGAGATGGACTATTCTCGAATGCAATGGCCACGTCAAAAGCAGGGCATATGTGGCAGGAATCTTTCTCACTGTACAGTGTGGGAATGGACTAAAAGCGGAGATCATGAATTGGTCTAATATATGTAAAGGTGAGTTCTGGTGGAGATGTCACTCGCTAGACGCTGAATTCACATCAACCTCTTTGTCAGATAAACAGGGGGGGGGTGATATTATGGTCTTTGACAAAGAGCAACAAATATCCTGTAGCTCTGCATAAGTAAAGCCTCACTGGCCAAACGATCTAAAGTCTGGCAAAACTGGTTCACCAAGGCGACCTGGTGGTATGGTTTTCTTCTTACAAGGGCGGACATGGACAGTTTCGATCATTAAACTGAATGTCGCACATGCGTTTGAAGGAGGAAGTTCTCCATCATAGAGGAACCGATTACAATTTCTCATGCATAATGTTGCTAGGCTGTGGGCAGGGCTTCTGTATTTGCTGAAACTGGTTGGTGCAAGCTTTGTGCTCCACTGTGGGGAACTTGAAGGTTGTTCTTTTGCGGGCTGATCAGAATTATCATCTTCAATTTAACCCATAGCTCTGAGTGGAATGGCTTCCACAGCTCTGGGTAGAATCCCAACAGGCGAGCGGCAGTAGGCGAGGGGGCAAGGAATCCTGACTTGAACCTTTGCGTTGGGCGGCGTCTGGAGACACCAGGCGATTGTTCTCCTCTATGACGCTCAGACTGAGCGGGAATTACGGAGGCTGCATCACAGATTCAGGGCAGACCATTTTTGAGGCTGAAAAAAACAATTATTAAATAGATTAAGTAAAAACGAACTTTTTTTTTAAAACTAATAAATGTGTAATGTATGTATTTTTAAGGCAACAATTGTAGCATTAATTTGGCCCTTCTGTGGTTTCACATCATCAATCACAAACACAATCAAGTGTGAGCTTTTGGTTTTGTTAGCATTGGGTAAAAGTGTGAGTATTATACTCTATTGACGAAAGAATACAATTATTTTGTTAATTTATATTAAAACCTTAAATAACCACAATTAATGTTCAGGGCAATGTTGGCTTTAAAATGCAAGTAACCATTTGATTGAAACATCGACACTTACTAGAGTCACTGTCCTGTGTTCAGGTGGGTCAAGGTGATGAATGTGTGCTGGCATGCGCTGCTTTGAGAGTCAGTCCTGAGTCTGGGGTCGGACAGTCGCAGCCCATTTGAGGACGTCGCACCAACACTCGGAGTCCTATTCAAAGCATCCTCTGGGTCGTCGACTACAAATATCTTGGCAACGGGAAAACAAAAAGACATGAGTTAGATTTTCATCATTCAAATGATTTCTAGTAAAACTATTACTTTACACATTTACGATAATAAATCTTATAATGTAAAAAAGTCATAGTTTGAGTTAAATGTCATGGATTTTGAACACTCACGTCAACAAAATCGTCGAAAGTCTCATGTACGGCTTCTGTAAGTTTAGAGGTTCCCCTGGTTTCGCCGAGTTGCAGCGGCTGAATTCTTTCAGGCGTCAGGAGTCTCCATGGGTTGGCCTCGTGCTCGTCATCATCTCCATTTGTGAACAAGTACTGAGAATCACTCTCCGTCACGAAGCATGTCGTCAGGCAAGGCATTCCGCTAGCAGGTCCACCATCATCTTCCATGTGATTGTGATTATTTGGAGGCGTGAAACAGGTTTTGCTCGAGAAGTAGAAAGGCCAATGTGTAGGCAGGCCCAGGCCCGCACATGTCGATGGGAACATCGTACACACTGGCCCCAGAGTCACTTCCGGAGCCCTGTATCCACCGGCTCGAACTATCATTCCCTGCTCTACCTCCCGGGTGCACGCGACCGCGCACGCACCAAAGTCGATTAGTTTGACCTCGTACGGCCCAGCTTCAAGTTGGTCAAACATCAACGTTATCCGGCTTTAGTCGGAGTGGCACACACCGACGTCAAATTCAGGGAGTCAAAAGGCCACCAAGAGCTGCTGCGCTATAGGCGCGAGTTCATGCTGAGAGAAGGTGTGCACTCATGGTCCATGAGAGGTCCCACAGACTGATGTCCCAAGCATCTATCTTCAAAGACGAGGCAGGTGAGGCCCATGTGATTCGAAAGCGCTCTTTGAAGCCACCAATTACAACAAGAGTCGGTGCGTTCACTGTCGCAGCTCACCAATCCTCTCCAAGCATTCGCACCTGCAACAACAAACGACAGTTAGACGTGTCGCAGCATTATTAGTGTATAATTAAAAAGCATGTGTTGATTTTACTACTAAAATATTTGGTCATAATTTTGATGCAAGTAATATTATTGGTGACTAAATTAAACTAAAACTACTGTAAAAATTTAGCGCGGAATGATTTAATCCAAGTTATTTAATTGTTGAACAATAAAGATGAAAATGTCTTTAAAAGTGGAATTCTGCTTTCACAACATTTTCAGTACGTTTCACTATAGTAAACTCTTATTGTGAAACTACCGCTCTCATTTTGGCGGGTCACAGCACCAACGGATTGCTAAAATATAGTTTAAAATTTAAAAATAGTTCTAGCTCCAGTCAGAAAGGCAGGCGCTTGTAGAATATTTTTGTTTTTGTAGAGTTTAGAGGAGTTTTGTGAACTTATTACAGTGTCAATGAACTTGACGATGACAGTTGTCAGCTGCATGTGCTATGTGTAAGAAAGACTGCTATAATAATATATTTACTTTGTTTTTATGTAAAATGTATTGGCCTTATTTTAAGCCTCTTCTGTGGCATTTTTGGCGGTTTTTTGTAGCGAGTTAAGCATTTTATTAGGCAGCCATTCTATTTTGGTAACAGTTAATTTCTGGCTTACATCTAGCATTTGCTTCCTTTTTTTACAGTTTAAACTTTGTGCTGTTGAATGCCAAGACTACATGAAAGCTGCAACTTCAAGAAAGCAAGCGTTTGTCCTTTTGTGTCACAGTTTTAAGTAGGCTTTTGGTTGAAACTGTGTCTCAGTGGAGGACGAGTTAAACTAAATTAGGTATTGGTTTTAGTCCAACAAATGTACTTTACATTTTTCATCCACACTAAACTAAAACAAATTGTTTTATCAAATCTAATGTTGAACTGTATATTTTTGTCAAAAAACTGGAAATCTCAAGCCAGAATATTATGGAAATGAATTCCGATTACCTGTCCTCTGGCTCTCTGATGGCTGCAGGATTCTTCGCATTTTCACTGCCACTCTCTCCATCGTGTCCCACGTTCAGGCCCTCCACCACCATGCCGAAGAGCCCTCACAAGAAAACCTCACCACAGAGTAGGTGGCACTGTGTCCCACAGGAGCATCTGACCGCACGGTTAAAATATCTGCAAATCGAGAAAATAGACAGTTAACACAAATTAACTTTGAACACACACACTCAAACCACAGTAATATCTAAACTCACAACAAGATTAATAAACCTGGCTGCTTCAATTATAATTTAAAATTTAAACAGAAATTAGCAAATATTTAATTTATTTAACTTGCAATGTAATATATTTTTAATAAGTTATGAAGGTGAAATGTTAAGCATGCTCCATAAACAAAATTTATTAAAAAGGAATCGCTAATTTCTTAATATTACTCACCAAGAAGCTCTAGACACGTCGTCTTTTCCTCCACATTTTGCGGATGTGCAGGGGCTCAAATGGACTTGGGAACACATAGACGTCATCAGGCTGTGAAATCACACCGTATCCAACAGCAGAGTCGGTCACAGTTGAGTCTGATGTTACTGAGCAGCATCAAAACATATCCGCTGTCGCGGGCTGTCCTGTTTCGGAGGTCGTCTGTGGACGGTCTCCCTCAGGGAACTGAATTTCAAATTTCTTCATCAGCAAAATGTTGTTGATGTGGACGGGATAGACATACTATTCTGATTGTGCCGCGATCTGTAACGTATTCTTTCTGGGATATGTCATAATCTATCTGAGATTCCCTTCAGAAATCATTAAAAGAATTTCTACGCCGTCTTCTTTGTCTTTGTGATCCATTGACTGGAACCAAAGTGAGCTCCATCCGTCACTTGAAATGTCCACATAGCAGCGTTTGAAAAAGGAGGAAGTTCTCCATTAGAGGAACAGATTTAAGACAATTTCCTCATCATAATGTTGCTGGCTGTGAGGGGCTTCTGTATTTGCTGAACTGGTTGGTCAAGCTTTGTGCTCACTGACTTGAGGTCGTTCTTTTGCGCTGATAGAATGATCATCTTCATTAAACCATAAGCTCTGAGTGAGATGGCTCCACAGCTTGGGTAGCAATCCCCCAACAGGCGACGCAGAGGCAGAGGCAAGGAAGCCTGACTTGAGACCTTTGCGTTGGGCGTCGTCTGGAGACACCGGCGATTGTTTCTCCACTATGGATGGTTTCGTCAGACTCGCGGGTATTATAAGGCTGCATCACCAGATTCAGCAGACGCTTGAGCTGAAAAACAATTAATTAAATAGATAGCTACAAAAGAACATTTTACATTGCTACACAATATTTTGGCCCTTTGTAGTTTACGTCCACAATCACACAATCCCAATCACCAATCCAGTGTGACTTTTGGATTTTGTTAACATTCGGTAAAAAGTGAAGATTTATACTTATTGAAGAAGATAAATTATTTGTTAATTATATTAACCTTAAATAACCATATTAATGACTCATGGGGCAATGTTGCTTTAAAATTGAAGTAAGGCATTTGATTGAAACATGAACCTTACTAGTCACTGTCCTGTGTCAGGTGGGTCATGGTGATGAATGCGTGCTGCAGCGCCTGCTTTGGAGTTCCCGTCTGGTTAGTCTGGGGTCGACAGTCAGCAGCCCTTTGAGGAGTCCCCACAAACACTCCGGAGGTCTTCAAGCTCCTCTGGGTCGTCGACTACAAATATCTTGCAACGGGAAAACAAAAAGACATGAGCTTAGATTTTCATGCAATTTAAAAATGATTCTAATAACTATTACTTTAACACATTTACAATAATAATATCCTTATCATGTAAAAAGTGCATAGTTGAGTAAATGTCATGGATTTGAACACTCACGTCAAACACAAATCGTCGAAAGTCCTCAATGTACTTCTGTAGTTAGAAGGTTCCCCTGGGTTTCCGCGCGAGTTGCACGGCTGAATTCTTCAGGCGTGCAGGAGTCTCCATGTTGGCCCTCTGCTCGTATCATCTTCTTTGTGAAAAAGGTATTAGAATAGCTCTCGGCGTCACGAAGCATGTCGCTCAGGAGTTGCATTCCCAGCAGGTCCACCATCATCTTGCATTGGTTGATATTTGAGCGTGGAGACAGTTTTGGCTCGAGAAGTAGAAAGGCCAATGTACAGCCCGGCCCCACATGTCGATGGGAACATCGTACACACTGCCCAAAGTCACTTCCGGAGCCCTGTATCCACCGGGCTGAACTATCATTCCCTGCTCTACCTCCGAGGTGACGAGGGCCAGACCAAAGTCGATCAGTTTGACCCTGTACGGTTCCAGCTTCAAGTTGGTCAACATCACGTTATCCGGCTTTAGGTCGGAGTGGATCACACCGACGTCCTTCAGGGAGTCGAAGGCCACCAAGAGCTGCTGCGCTATAGGCCGGAGTTCACTGAGAGAAGGTGTGCACTCATGGTCCATGATGAGGTCCCACAGACTGATGTCCAACATCTCAAAGACGAGGCAGGTGAGGCCATGTGATCGAAGCGCTCTTGAAGCTCACTACGTTACAGCGGTCACTGTCCAGCTCACCAATCCTCTCCAGCATTCGCACCTGCAACAACAAAACACAGTTAGACGTGTCCAGCTTCATTAGTGTATAATTAAAACATGTGTTGATTTTAACCTACTAAATATTTTGTCATAATTTTGATCAAGTAATATTATTGGTGACTAAATTAAACTAAACTACTGTAAAAATAGCGAATGATCTTAATCTCAAGTTGTTTATTGTTGAACAATAAAGATGAAAATGTCTTTAAAAGTTGAATTCTGCTTTTCACACATTTTCAGTACGTTTCACTATAGAACTCTTATTGTGAAACTACCGCTCTCATTTTGGCGGGTCACACACCAACGGATGTGCTAAAATATAGTTTAAAATTTAAAAATAGTTCTACTCCAGCAGAAGCAGCGCTTGTAGATATTTTTGTTTTTGTAGAGTTTAGAGGAGTTTTGTGAACTTATTACAGTGCTCAATGAACTTGAGATGACAGTTGTAGCTAGCAATGTGCTAATGTGTAAGAAAGACTGCTATAATAATATATTTATTTGTTTTATGTAAAATGTATTGGCTTATATAAGCCTCTTTGTGGCATTTTTGCAATTTGTAGCGAGTTACATTTATATTAGCAGCCATTTCTATTTGTGACAGTTAATTTCTGGCTTATCATCTAGCATTTTGCTTCTCTATTTTTTACAGTTTACTTTGTACTTATGAATGCCAAGACTACATGAAAGTTGCAACTTCAAGAACACGTCTTGTCTTTTGTGTCACAGTTTTAAGTAGCTTTTGAGTTGAAACATGTGTCTCAGTGAGGACGAGTTAAACTAAATTAGGTATTGGGTTTAGTCCACAAATGTACTTTACATTTTCATACACTAAAACTAAAACAAATTGTTTTATCAAATCTAATTATATGTTTGTCAAAAGACTGAAACTCAAGCCAGATAAACAAAATTAACACTGGTTCAGAATAAATTATGGAAAATGAATTCCGATCTTACCTCGTCCTCTGCCTCTCTGATGGCTGCAGGATACTTCAGCATTTTCACTGCCACTCTCTCCATCGTGTCCACGTTCAGGCCCTCCACCACCATGCCGAAAGAGCCCTCACCAAGAAACCTCACCACAGAGTAGGTGGCACTGTGTCCACGGAGCATCTGACCCACAGTTATATCTGCAATGAGAAAAATAGAGTTAACCAAATTAACTTTGAACACACACACTCAAAACCACAGTAATATCTAAACTCACAACAAGATTATAACCTGGCTGCTTCATTAAATTTAAATTTAAACAGAAAATAGCAAATATTTAATTATTTTAACTTGGAAATGTAATATATTTTATTATAAGTTATGAATGTGAAATGTTTAACATGCTCCATAAACAAAATTTATTAAAAAGCAACGCTAATTTTCTTAATATTACTCACTAGAAACCTCTAGACACGTCGTCTTTTCCTCCACATTTTGCTGGATGTGCAGGGGCTCAAATGGACTGGACACATAGACGTCATCAGGCTGTGAAAACACCCGTATCACAGCAGAGTCGTCAGAGGAGTCTGATGTTACTACAGCATCAGAAATATATCCGCTGTCCGGGCCTGTCCTGTTTCGGAGGTCAGTCTGTGGACGGTCTCCCTCAGAGGAACTGATTTCAATTTCCTCATCAAAATGTTGGTTGATGTGGACGGGATAGACAGTACTTTCTGATTGTGCCGATCTGTAACTATCGGAAATCTTCAAAAGAATTTCTACGCCGTCTTCTTTCTTTGTGATCCATTGACTGGAACCAAAGTGAGCTCCATCGTCACTTGAACTGTCTTCATGGGCGTCAGAAGACAATTCTCCTTCAGAGGAACTGGTCACAATTTCCTCATCAAAATGCTGGTTGATGTGGACGGGGTAGACCTCCTCTGGCTCTGAAACATCAGTTTCGAAGGAGAATGATCAGTAGAGAGACTGCTCGGTTCTTCTGAGCTGGTAGAACTCTCATCTTCACATAATCCCAAGTCCAGAGCGAATGGCTCCACAGCTTTGTCTAAAATCCCTTCAGACGACGCAGTGGCAGAGGGCGAGGAATCCTCACTCGAACCTTTGCATTGGGCGTTGTCTGGAGACGCCGTTGGTTGTCCTCTGTGATGGACGTCAGACTCAGTGGAAATAAAACGCTGCATCACGAGTTTACACCTCTGTGAGCTGAAGAACAAACAATATAGAAATTAATATCTTGCACAAAAAATAGAATATGTTATTATTTCAAGGTAACACTTCTAAATATTCTTGGGCCATTGTAATTTATATCCACTAAACTCTGTTACACAGTCAACTCTAGTCTGATGTTTGTTGCTTTCAGATTTAGCTGAGCAAATTATATGAGCAGATTATCTTAAATGGGAAAATTAAACCTGAAATTAAAAGATGAGGGAAAACACAATGTTGCTTTAAAACTGAAGTAACATTTGACTGAAACATGACACTTACTAGTCACTGTCCTCTGTCAGGTGGGTCATGGTGATGAATGCGTGCTGCAGCGCCTGCTTTGGAGTCAGTCTGAGTCTGGGGTCGACAGTCAGCAGCCCTTTGAGGAAGTCCACAAACACTCGGAGGTCTTCAAGCTCCTCTAGGTTGTCGACTATAAATATCTGCAGCAGGAAAACAGAAACACACAAGTTAGATTTTCAGCATTGATATAAAATCATTCTGTAAATACTGCTGATGCTACTACTTTACGCATTCACAATACAATAATTATCATGTAGAAAGGGCATGGCTGAGTCAAGGAAATGTCATGGATTTGAACACTCACATCGACCAAATCGTCGAAAGTCCTCATGTACTTCTGTAGTTTAGAAGGTTCCCCTGGGTCTACACGGGTAACACGGCTGAATTCTCCAGGCATCAGTAGCCTCCATGTTGGCCTCTGCTGGCCATCATCTTCCTTTGTGAAATAGTACTTAGAGAAGACTCCGTCACGAAGCATGTCGTCAGGAGGCATTCCCAGCAGGTCCACCATCATCTTCATGGATTGATATCCGGTGGCAGGAAACAGGTGCTGCTCTAGAAGTAGTAAGGCCAATGTGGAGCCCAGGCCATACATATCGATGGGAACATCAAACTCACAGCCCAAAGTCACTTCTGGAGCCCTGTATCCCGCGGGCTGCTTCTTCTGCCCCTGTCGAACCTCCACAATGGGTCGTGCAAGGCCAAAGTCAATCAGTTTGACCCTGTACGGCTCCAGCTTCCTGTTGGTCAACATCACGTTATCTGGCTTTAGGTCGGAGTGGATCACACCGAGGTCCTTCAGGGCGTCGAAGGCCACCAAGAGCTGCTGCGCTATAGGCCGGATCTCACTGGGAGACAGGGCGCGCTTATGGTCCATGACGAGGTCCCACAGACTGATGTCCAGCATCTCAAAGACGAGGCAGGTGAGGCCCATGTGATCGAAACGCTCTTTGAAGCTCACCACGTTACAGCGGTCACTGTCCAGCTCACCAATCCTCTCTAGCATTCGCACCTGCAACAACAAAACACAGTTAGATGTGTCCAGCATTCATTACTGTGCAATTTAAACCTGTGGTAATTTTACCTACAATATTTTGTCATAATTCTGGTCAAAGTAACACTTTTACTGACTTTAAATAAACTAAAACTAAATTAAAAGTAGTTAATAATGACTAAAACTAGAGATGCACCTATCCAGCTTTTTTGCTTCCGGTACGATACCGATATTGGGGGTTTGAGTATCTGCCGATATCCGATATTAACCGACACCAAGAGACTTTCTTAAAAGTGGCTACTGTGAGTGAACTATGTTATTTTCATTGAGAGATCAATAAAGTTATAGATCAATTATATCTATTAATAAACTAATGGGAAAACATTTAACTGGATTTTTGACACTATCCTTCGGACAGGCTACAGCTCACATGAAGTCATCGGATTACAACTTATGCATTACAGATATCTTAACAGTTATTCTTTAAAAGCATTTTGTAAACTAAAGTACAAACACTTGGCCTCTCCAGCAGTGGCTGATTTTATTTTGTTAGGCTACTATCATAGTTTCTGACACAGCCTTATTAGTTAGTGTTAGCATTAACATGCTCCCACTAGCTTTAGCATGCTGTTGCTAGCTGCTGCATTTTGCGCGGCGATCAAAAATACGTTTGCGGAGGTTAAAACTAACGCAGTGACTGAATTCTCCAGGCTCTGCCCTTCAAAATGACATATTGCATGTCCATATTCTCTAAGATTTAGTTGGTGAAAGTTGTGTTTTTAAAGCAGTGAGCGCCAAAACTGGTGTCGGTTCAGTATTGGATATTTGTAGCTGATAGCCACCTGATATTGTAATTTATCCAGTATCGGCTCCGATATCCGATACCAGTGTCAGATCGGTGCGTCACTTATTAAAACTATGAATAAAATCTCCAGATATTTTTGTTGACTAAAGTTTAGGGTGACCAGATTTTCTGACTAAAAAACTGGGACACTATTTGGGATTTAGTTGCACGGTCAACCAGGGAGCCATTTATTGACTGTTTTTCCTAAGCTAAATGGTAAATCTGCTTGTTACTATCTTACACCATGCACCTATCAGCATTAACATGATAGACTTGATATTTCGTATTGGTTTCTACCTGGTAATGGACATTTGCATGGCCCAAAGACATGAATTTTCAAGCAGTTTGTTACTTTGTGGATCATTTTGGCCAAAAACTGGGACACTTGGGACAGATCCTGTGTAAACTGGGACAAATTAATGGTTTTGGAGGAATGTGTGGGGACATGGGATAGAGGACTCAAACTGGGACTGTCCCGGGTAAACTGGGACGTCTGGTAACCCTACTAAAAGCTAAATTGACTGAACCTTGACTAACACTCAGTGAAATGTTTGACGAAAGACTCAATCTACAGCTAAATAAAGATATCTTTTTAAAATCAACGCTGGTTTAGACATAATTATGGAAAATAAGTGTGATCATACCTCGTCCTCTGCCTCTCTGATGGCTGCAGGATTCTTCATTATTTTAACAGCCACTCTCTCCATCGTGTCCGTGTTCAGGCCCTCCACCACCTTGCCGAAACAGCCCTCACCAAGAGACCTCACCACAGAGTACGTGGCATTGTGTCCCCGGAGCAATTGGCCCACGGTTATATCTGCAATGAGAACAAAAATAAGAACTGTTAACTCCAAAAGTACTTAGAAATTTACAAGGACGTCGCTGTAATGTTAGGTCATCACGAAAAGCCACAATATATGGCCAAATAATTGTACTATTTTCTTGCACATACAACTTGACAATAAAACTGAAAGTAACGTCACACATATCCCTAATTTGGTTCGATTTTAGCCTCCTCTTGGTCATGTTTTCAAACGGTTGACAAAAATATCTAAATACACAAGACAGTCATCAAATATCAAAATGTTTCTCTTATCATGCAGCCCATTGGAGCAAATACAGCAATATCATAACTCAAAACAACATTTAGGACCTAACTATCTTGTGAAATTACCATTTAATAACAAATTAAATCATGTTTGACATCTCTTTCTTCTTTGAATTCACAAGATCGTAAAAGGTTCACTGACTGTAAAAGCACAAAAATGTACGTTTTACCCAAAAAGATACTCACCACTAGCCTCCATTGTCTCCATCATTCTCACGAGATGAAAGGTCTTTGTCGTTTTGCGAAATAAAACCTTTCTGGAAGTTAAACAAACAACTTTTGTCAAGAGCAAAAGCATGTGTGTCTCTGTAAGCAAATGTTTTTACCAAGTGAGCAATGTCAGATGTAGTTTGGAACATGTAAACATCCCAATGAAGTTCCGCCCAATCAGAACAGCATTCTAGAACATAGTGACACCATATCAACGATCACCATGGTAACTACATTAAGTATAGTTTTGATTGTTTACCGTGGTTCTCTGCTAAATGTAGGCCTACATGAAGTTTCAACATTAGCTAAATAAAACACAATGCTATAACTCTATAGGGCAGCCATTCCCAAAGTCCGGTACATCGCAGCCCCCTTAACGACACCAAAATGTCCTGGGGTCGTCCAACAATGATAATTTACTCTATTCAAAGGAATTTGTTATTATCTTACTGCTCAAATTACATTAAAATCAACATCTAGCAATGACTATTGGCTTTATACTGGTTTTAAGTTGTAAAGTTTAGCAAATAAATATATATTTTTTTCTTTCAAAATATTAAAAAAAATGTTCAAACTGACCAAAGAAACGCCATTAGCTTTCTGGATATGTTCCTACAAATGCATAGATATGTAGCCAACGGCTTCTCAGACCTGTTTTGAATTTAGCACTATCTCCATACAAATAAATAGAGAAGCCATTCCCGATGTTAAAGAATGGCGAGGTATGACATTGCTGCAATAACACCCCGTGGTGGTCAGGAGCAACTCCAAAAGAAACTTAGAACGTTAGAACGTTAGAAAAAAGGAGAGTTGAGCAAAGCCTTGATGACATCTTGTTGTTTGGCTCATTCTAAAAATACCATAGTGGATGAGTCATGGCCTCGTTGGAAAGTGCTTACTTTATCCACAAACTTCATTATTTCATTAAAACAAAAGATTCTCACAATAGCGTTGTGTATCTGTGAATCACCCTCTCTGCTCTGTCACCCGTGTGTTTGCCTCATTGTTGTTGTCTGAGCACCTTCCAGGAGATCAATATTGAGTCTTTTAAAAAGCCAATCCCGATGCAGCTCACATAAGAAGCCCCCTGGTGGCCAGGAGCAACTCCAAAAGAAACTTTGTAAACAGGATTCCAATGGACACTTTGCACCTCTCTAACACTGCTTAAAAGTCTGGCTCCAAAGGTTTCTCTTTTTCAAAAAGACGCTGTTACCCATGTGACAACGCTGGGCAAAGGATCATATTTTTAACCACACTGGTTTTTGTGCAGCAGAATTAAAGTCTTAATTAATTAAAGTTTTTAATGGACAGGCTCTAGAGCTCTGTGGAGGCTCGTAACCGGTCCGAGGGCGGGGCTTCATGCCTTTGTGCCCTTTTAAGGAGGAGCAAGGTGTGCCATGTTAATTTCACAGGCCACATGGCTCATTACTTTGAATAGGGCTGAATGGCTGACCGTCTATCTTTTGTATTTTACATCTAAGGTGGACACTTTCTGCAAAGAACTGCTCAGAACGGATCCAATGTTGGATAATGGGCTTGAAAAGTGTGGAGGACAGTTTTGTGTTTTTTTCCTATGATGTACTGTAATAACGGAAGTACAGATCAGAGCACTTAAGCAGTAGAAGAAGAAACCAGGAAGAATTACAGGAAGAATTACAGGAAGAAACAGAATTACTCGGTATGTTTTTGATGAAGGAACAACATTACAACATGGTTTAAAGCTCAAAAAAGTCAATTTGGCAGAAAGTGTCTCCTTTTAGGAATGTAAATAAATCAACAAACCGGCTGACTCCTTGTATTTCACTCAGTTCTTTCTGATGAGAAAATGTAAAAAGTAAACACAGACTTTCTTAAATTGAGTAATAATCAGTACACCATTAAATTATATCAGTATGGTATTGGATTTTTTTTTCACTGGTATCGAAAAAATGTAAGTATCAGGGACAGTACTAAAGGAAGTGACTTAGTTGTTTCAAATTAAATATATGGATACATTTGGATCGAAACGCTGTCTCAATAAATGCAGTCTTTTGGAGTAAGTGTGCAGGCTTTTTCATCATTCACTAAAATGAAATATATAAATATATATATATAAAAATAATCATTATGAAATAAATTAACATTATTGTTCGGTTTTCTAGTTTTATATGACAAATATTTCAATATCGATATCAAAAACCAAGTATGTAACGGTACCCAGTGCCAATAATCAGTGCTTCAGACAATGCAGGAGCCTTGCCTTCCAAACAAGTGTTACCACAGTGAACCGTTGGCGTCAGGCATTAGAGACAATATTAATATTAATGGTTTAAAAGTGGGTGACAATGAACAAAACAGTTTATTGTATTCTGGAATACTTAACAGATCCAGAAAAGTCTATTTTACATTTACAGAACACAGTTAATCAGTCCTCAAATTACTCAGGTTATGAAATCAATTTTACTCAGTCTAAAACAGTGGCAAAATAGCACTGAAACAAGAATGAAAATGCAACAACAAAGTGACAAAAAAACAACAGCAAAAGAGCAACAAAAACATGCCAGAAAAAGCAATAGTAACACAATAAAAATAAAAAAACAAGTGACAAAAGTGTGACAAAAACACGGGAAAAAAGTGACAAAAAAGACAAAAACACAAAACATGGCCAAAAAAAAGAGACGTAAACACAAACGCAACAACAATGCAACAAAAATTAGAAGGTCTTAGCTTTCAAATGAGGCGTATAGGCTGTCAGCTCCTTCGAGAAGCATTTACATCTGTAACTCGGAAAATTAGAATATCGTTCAGAAGTTCATTTATTTCTGTAATTCAACTTAAAATGTGAAACTAATATATGATATAGACTCATGACATGCAAAGTGACATATGATTATATTAGATTATGGCTTACAGTGAGTCCATTTTCAAAATATTCTAATTTTATGAAATTTTTAATTTGTTTTTTTCAAGCTGAGCCATAATCACTGAAATTATAACAAATAAAGGCTATACATATCTCACTTTTCATGTAATGAGTCTATATCATATATTATTTTCACAGTTTAAGTTGAGTAACAAAAATGATGTGAATGCACTTATGCAACGTTATTCTAATTTCGCTACGGCAACACTGTGAAAAATATGGCATGGGTGTAATTGACTTTTCTGATCGGAACGACCAAATAGAATTTTGTGCCAAATAATTTTAATTTTCGTAAACCCAAATTTGTACTCTCCATATAATTCCTATAGGGGGCGCTATCGCTCCCAATTTGAATTTTGCCAAATGAAAGTGTTTAGGACTGTGACTTTAACAACTGATAACAAAATGAGCGAAATCGGGCTTCATATGTGCGAATGGGAGGCATTTTTTGTTCGCGAAAAATCTCTAAATACTTCGTACAGTTTGCGGCTTCGCCGCATAAAAAACGTAAAACTTAGAAAACTTTTAAAGTTCTACTTCTCAAGATTATTTTCCACCCAAAATTAGGTCGTTCCGATAAACGCTCTAGGAGGAGGCAGATTCCCGCTTCGCGGGCTGTCATCCAATATGGCCGACACCCAATATGGCGGACGGCATTGCCGTAATAATATTTTTTGCTCAACATGTCATGACGCACGTCTGTACCGCTTTTTATGATTCTACGACAAACTTCATTTTTGGCCAAATCCTATCTCGCAATGTTAAAAAAAAACGGAGGTGGCGCTATCGCGCCAGTATCTTGAATTTCAAAATTTGGAAATAGTCAAAAGTTGCGTCGGATCGGGTTTGAATTTTGGGCCAAAATCGGTGACTTTTCGTCGATGTTCACTGGGTGAAAATTGCGACGGTGTGAAAGAAAGAAAGAAAGAAAGAAAGAAAGAAAGAAAGAAAGAAAGAAAGAAAGAAAGAAAGAAAGAAAGAAAGAAAGAAAGAAAAATATTCCCATACGAAAACAATGTTCCCGCTTACGCGGGTACCATAAACTATATATTTTCGGAAAGCGCTCCCGCATTCCTACCTCATGGTAGAGGTCCTGGGTCACTGACGGGCTCTCAGTCGCCCATTGACTTTTATGAGCTCTGTACAATTACAATGTTGATTTTTGCATTATATATGTATGTGCACGGGACGTGCACGACAAGAAGAGTGCATTAGTGAGTGTTTGAGAGGAGGGGAGCGCTTTGCGCTCGTTTTGTGCGTTTTGTTTGCACTTTGGGGGAGTGCGCTCCGCTTCGCTCCGCTTCGCTCCGCGCACCGTCCAATTACAATGTTCATTTTCTGATACATGTGCACGTGCACGGAACGTGCACGACGAGAGGAGTGCGTTAGTGCATGTTTGAGAGGAGGCGAGCGCTCCGCGCACTTTGGGGGAGTGTGCTCCGCTTCGCTCCGCGCACTCTATATACGAATACAAGAGCCCCTTCGCCAGCCCTGATGGCGCTCGGGCCTAATAATCTAGGTCAAATGCCCAACTACATCTTAACTTGTCAAAACAAATCAAATTTCAATTATTATGCTCAGTTTGAGATATTTTAACTATAATTATTTTTTGCAAAGTTTAATTAAGAAAAGAGTAAATTGACCAAGGAAAAGCTTAGCTCATAGTGCTTCACTTTTAATGATCTATGAGTCTCTCCTTCCAAAACACAAATAAAGATGTAAAACTTGTTGTGCACTGTGTATCATGTCTTGTTTTGTGATCTCCCTCGTCCCGGCGGGTGCACACCTGTGAAGTGCCTTTTTGTGTTCCTTAACTGTAGCGATTACGCTCGTAACTACATCTTTTTAATCATATGCCATACATAAATATAATGTACACATCAATGAGAAAGTATTTGAAGTCTGATTATCAAAGAAATGAATACATAAAAAAAGAGTTAATATATCTTTGTTGACAGAGAAGACGTTAACCTTCGTGTCCGTTTTTGTTTCATGTGTAATTAATCCAAGACCTTAATCTACATTTAGACTGTTCAAAGGCAAATTCCACCATACAATTCTTTACAAATTCACCTCAGTGAAGTCCTTTCCAGTACATCACATGAAAGTAACCTATTATACATGTTTGTCTGCAAGAAAGTGACATTTTGCATTTTCATTCTCCTCCCTTCAATGGGCAGTCCATTATCCCGGAACGTTAGAAAAAAAGGAGAGTTGAGCGCAGCCTTGATGACATCTTGTTGTTTGGCTCGTTCTAAAAATACCAAAGTGGATGAGTCATGGCCTCGTTGGAAAGTGCTTACTTTATCCACAAACTTCATTATTTCATTAAAACAAAAGATTCTCACAATAGCATTGTGTATCTGTGAATCACCCTCTCTGCTCTGTCACCCGTGTGTTTGCCTCATTGTTGTTGTCTGAGCACCTTCCAGGAGATCGATATTGAGTCTTTTAAAAAGCCAATCCCGATGCAGCTCACATAAGAAGCCCCCGATGGCCGCTCCTGCCCTGTGAATGCTTCTTTATGACCATTCTTGTAAAATACATGCGTGTCTGGGTTGAAGAAAGACGGCTTTCTGAGCAGGGATAGTTGTCAGAACTGCAGTAGTTAGTAGTTGAAGTAACAGAGAAAGTGGCACATTTGAAGGCTTCAGTTATAATTTCTGGATATTTAGGAGTCGAGCCAGAATGGATTGAAGAGCTTCCTTTACGTTCATATCCACCGTCATTGCCGAACTACAACCAGCAAATGCTTGACGTCACCTACAACACCCGCCTCGGTTGAAATTCAACCGATGAAACGTGGCCACTGAGATCAGCCCCAGACGTACATGTAGGGAAATTATAATTGACCGGAGTTTACATGGCTAAGGCCAGGCTTAAGTTGCAGTGGTCATGACTGTAGTATTGAAATGAAGGTTAGATTTAACGTAGGTACTTGATTGTACCTGCTAGGGCAGTGTTTTTTTACTGGTGTGGATTTGTTAAACATAATACTGTTTGCTTCACAGGGTGCTGTTTATTCAAGCTTTGAATTAATGTATAAAGTTGTAGTCAAGACTAAAGGAGGCATCGATAACTGATGCCGGAGCCACCTCAGCTGGCTCCTCTCGACGTGAAGGAGCAGCTGCTCTCCTCTGAGCTCCTTCAGGGTCACTGAGCTCCTCACTCTATCCCTAAGGGTGTGCCCTGCGAAAGAAACTCATTTCGGCCTCCTGTATCTTGTTCATTCGGTCATTACCCAGAACTTATGACCATAGGTGAGGGAGGGAACGTAGTAGATCGATCAGTAAATCGAGAGCTTTACCTCCTGACTCACCTCCCTCTTCACCACAACAGTCCGATACAACGACCGCATCACTGCTGACACAGCACTGATCCATCTGTTGATCTCCCGCTCCATCTGTCCCTCACCAGTGTTTACAGGACTCGTGGTGTCCTGTAGGAGGGTGCTCTGGGAGTATGAGGTCTGGGTACCCTCTGCTAAGGTCTGTTTCGTGTACGACCGCAGCAGGAGCCTGGTTCATTGCCAGGGCTGCCCTTTTTCACCGGACTGAAGCCGTGTTTTCAAACCTTTTCAGTAGATTCATAGTGAAATATGTGCTCTCTGGGAGAGGCTCAATCCACCTTCCATCTCCAGATCTTGAGCTTTGGGTACAATAGTACCTGGAGTCTACTGTCACAGGCTAGACTCTGGCTTTTAAAGGGACTATACATAAGTTTAACCACAAATAAATGTATACACATTTAAAATTTCTTTCTCATACATGCTCCAGCAATGCCCTGGTGAGTAGAATGAGCCCTGGCCTTTTCACCGCGATTGCCTCTATATGCCTGTAAAGTCACTTAAATAGTTTATGCTCGGGTCGAACAAGCAAACAGCGTAATGACGTCATGCGCGTTCACGCTCAGCTGTAGCGTTAGCTGTAGCGTTAGCTGTAGCATTAGCTGTAGCGTTAGCTGTATCTCCTCTATACTGACGCTGCAGAGCGAGTGGTAACTTCAGAAGGATGGATTTAGCGGAGAATAAGAGGAGACCGGCTTCAAACACCATCGAAACTCCAGCCCAGACCCCAAATAACAAAAAGAAAGAGTTTAAAAGTTTATTCGAGTGTGACAAAAAAGGCGAAAGTCGAGTCTGATCGGCGTAGGCAAAGAACCAGAGTAAACATCGGAAAATGTTGAGAGAATCTCTCAAAAGACCCGCAGCTTATTTTTGCTTGAAAGGTAAGAAATTATTACTAAATACGTGGGGGAAAAGTGTTGTTGATGCTTTCAAAACAATGGTGTCCGACTGTCTGTGCATGTTGTACAAACTTCACTGAAACAAGCCATAAAATAATCATATTTGGAAGTTACCAAAATAGTTGATCTAATAGTTTTATACCTACAGAGAAGTTGTGTAGTATTAGTAGCAGACTAGTAGTGTCAGTAATAACAGTAATTGTGCTGTACCTACAAAACATTTGAGTAGTAACAGTGGTAATGGTGCTGTATTTACAATGGCAAAAATAATGCTGCTAATGTTAGCTTTTCTTGGCAGTGAAAGTAGTGAAACGACTACAAAAAGTGGACATGTGCTGTTTACAATATAGTTTACGAGTTAGCTACGCTAACTGGGCCCAGGAAATTGAAGAGACGATTTTGGCTTTTCCTAGTAGCATTTCTACCAGTGGGAATATTTTATTATTTTAATTAGGCCGGCGTTTATGCATACGAGTATACAAGTATTTTTTTTTTCTCCTTCAAACGTCAATTATTCGTTTATCTGTATTATTTGGCTTCTTCCCTCGATTCACTTTGCTGTATTTGCTCAAGTATTTTATCTTGGAAAATATTCACTCAAATTGATTTGGTCTAAATATCTTACAAAACAGTAACGTTTCTTACCTCAGTTGAAGTCAAACCTGCAAATCTGTAAATGGACCAGGACGGGACTGTTATTTCTGGTGCTCGTAAAGCCTGAGCGCCTCATGCACGAGCTTATCATCGAGGCTGCAGTTACGCGTTCGGCCTGAGGGGGCAATTGCGAGCACAAAACTGCCAAACTCCACACAGCCCCTTTAAGATAGATTTGTATTATCAAGTGTGAGTTTGATGGGGGAAAGTAAACATAGATACCTGTAGATGCGGCTATGAACAACACATATTTTGTAGTTAAGCCAATTTGACCTCAGAAAGTGATGAACAAGTGTTTTGAGATTGATTGAGTTTATCACTTTGCCGTAAGCGCTGTCTTCCCCTCTCTCTGTGTCAGAGTTGGGCACAGTATGTATCATTTGGATATAATGTGTTGGCAGACTGTGCGCGCTGAAGCTACATTAGCCGCGCCGCTGTGAACAAGCTGTCATAGAACACAGTCAGACTGAGGGCCGCTAATTGGACACGCTGTGCAGGTGCTTTTACTCCCAATATAAAGGCTAATGAAGGAGACAGGAGAGTGGGAAAAACGCTTCCAAGACACTCAGCCAGTCAGGGTTTCTTTGTTGAAGTTACAGACATTCCCCGTTCTCAACTTTGCTCGCGTTCGCAAAAAGCAAAAAACGATAACCGGTCAACTGTCCAGTTAAGGCTGTTGCACATATGCAAAGTATCTATCTATCTATCTATCTATCTATCTATCTATCTATCTATTGAAGAGTTATATTTTTAGTGATGTTTTGATGTTTTGGCTATTTAACAATCTTAACCAGAAGTTACAGACTCGAGGGGGTGTCCGAGCTAAACCCGCTACCCAAACAACAACAGGACAATTTAAAATGGCGGCGAAGGGCGGAGCCAAACGTCACATGACGGCTCGGGTACCAATGGAAACAACGAGACGTGGTCTTAGGCTACTGCATGATGGGAAAAATGTGACGTATACTCTGTGTCCCCCAGAAAAAAGTCAGTCTCTCCCCTGGGGAACGGAGGACTGGGAGACTTCTTGTGAGGGAAATGCTGTGCTTAGATTCTAATGTCAGGGAAATAAATCTTCGTAATTTAATCTCCTGAATCTTGGTCATCTTTATAACTGGTATGTGTTAATTAGCTGATAGCTTAGTGATGACGATGCATCTGAACTCCTCTTCCAGTCATGAATGCGCAGTGCTGTCCGGATACGGTAAAACTTACAGGAAAACAGACCAACAACAGGCATTAAGATGTATTTGTTATTTAAATGTATCCGTGGACAGCACAAGAGGAAAAGATTAAATTCTCCACTATCTATCTATCTATCTATCTATCTATCTATCTATCTATCTATCTATCTATCTATCTATCTATCTATCTATCTATCCTGGACAAGGTTCCTGACAATTTGCTGAATGTCTGTCTCTGCTTTTATCGCTGGGATGGTTCAAAGGTGGCAAGCATTGTGTTTGTCGTACTGGGTGACTGATGAGAAGTGGTGGGAGAACCAGGCTTAAATACTGCAGTAACTATCCGAAGGGAACAGCTCCAGGCAGTAATGAGACCGTAACCAAACAACAGACAACCACAGATCATAGTGGTAGTTTTAGTAGTAGTGGTAGTTTTAGTAGTAGTTTTAGTAGTAGTGGTGGTAGGTTTTTCAATGACCGAATTGTTATGGTTTGCCTCATTGCCCAGTGTTATGGCTTATCAGTGCACATCTGTGAACCATTTATTTATTTATTTATCAGGAGAATGCACTATTACATTAAGCTGGTGTACCAGACTGTTGGCCATTTCCATCTGTCGTCCTCCTGTTTCCATGAACGCTAAATGAAATGTCTAAATTCATCCGTCTACATTTATGCACCGCGCACAGTCCCCATGACATTTAAATTGCATAAATGTTGAGATGAAGCAGAGCCCCGTCTGGTCCACATGATGCAGCTGTAACAGGAATAAAAGAGATGTGTTGTTCGTGCATAATAAACACAATTATCTCTTTTATTACTGTTCAGTCTTAAGGTTTTATTTCTGTTAAATGCCAATGACTCATCGCTAGTGCCACTTCTTAAGCTGTGTTAATATTTAAAAACATTAAATTGAAAAAAACTCAGCAGATACTTAATTTCTTAAAGTGTCTCAAACAATATGGTTTGTCAAAAGACTCAATTTTTTACAGATGTACGATCGAAAGTGTTGACGGGAAGTTTGTTGGTGTGGTTTGGTAATATTACATCACACGACTACACCTTCTGATGAGGACAGTTAAAACTGCATCTGATGATTGGATCCTCTGCCTCAGATACAGGACCTGTACGATAAAAAGGCTCACAGTAATAAGGAGGACCCGAGTCGTCCCGCACATTCCTTCTCCTCCTCCATTCAGGGAGACGTCTGCGGAGCCTCAAAACTGGTGAATCTGGTTTCAGAGACCGTTTTTATCCTCAGGCGGTGAGGCGAAACATTAGCCTAAAGGAGAACTGAGATTTTAGCGTTTTTTTGCTGGAATGTTTGTATATATACATGTTTTATATGTAGATTAGTTTTCCTGTTCAGCGGACAGAGCGCCAGCAAAACTCTTTTCATTGCTTTGGTACCTTGTTCTTGACGCACATGATAAATAAACTTGGACTTAATATTGGGCAACGCACACTGCAGTACTGTTGTAGTAATCTCTCATTTGACGGCTGTGAGTGAGAAAGTGTTTGAGTTGGTAATAAAAATACTCAAATTAAGAATATTTGATCTTAATTTGAGTCATTTTGACTTGTCATAGGGGGAAAAAATAGTACATTGAAATTCTGTAGTTTTTTTCTTAATTTAAAGCAGTACTAAGTAACTCGTGCCCCTAGAGGCCATAAGCGCCACTGCAGATGTCGTAGCATGTTGCAGTTTTTTTCTCTCATTAATTGTCCGTGAGAGTAAATACTACGCTGACAGAAAAGACAAAGGGAGAGAGGGATAGTGTTCATCCAATTACACAATGGAGATAATTTTCTTCTCTCAAACTTGGCTGTAAATACTTCTAAAGTAGCTTTAGCAGTTAGCTTTGCCCGTTAGCCTGTTAGCTTCTTCTTCGTGAATCTATTAGTGTGTATTGCACTTCCGACCCAGCGCAGGGAAAGTTGCAAGTGTAGTTTTCTGGCCAGAGTGTTAGGTTTAACTAGAGGACCCCAAAGCAGAGACAGGTGCAGGAGGCAAGTTTAACAGTTTATTTTTACAAAATGATGGTGGCAGGCAGTGGAGGCAGGGAGCTGGCCGACGAGGAGCAGGTCACCGAGAACAAGACACCAGGAGAATCTGAACAGATGGAGGAACAGCAGGTAAGTATATTTGCAGGTAAGTTAACAAAATCTACTTCCACAACCAGGAGCTGAAAAACTGCTACCGAACAGGACGGAATTATCTGGCAGTGTGGCGCTGAGACATCCAGGCATTCATACTCAGGCTGAATGGGTAATGACGCGCAGGTGTCAGCCACACCCCCTGCCACACACTGCTCTGCTGCAACAGAAAACAAAAAGCACACAAACCAAATCATAACACAGAGACACCAGGGGGAGATGAAAGACCCCACAAGCATCCCATTAGGCAAGGCAAGTTTATTTGTAGAGCACAATTCATACACAAGGCAATTCAAAGTGCTTCACAGTTGCAGAAAATTACAAGAAAGCAGATCAAATCAATCAATAAAACATCAACATAAAGTTAATCAATGACAGTAAAAGGCAAGAGTGCAGATAAAATACGTTCAGTTTTCATATGCACGGGTAAAAAGAGCTGTTTTCAGCCTGGATTTGAACATTGTCAGAGTTGAGGCCTGTCTCACATCCTCATGAAGACTGTTCCAGATTTTAGCTGCATGAAACTGAAACGCAGCCTCACCGTGTTTATTATTGACTCTGGGAACCACCAGGAGACCCCTCCCTGAAGTTCTCAGGGCCCGAGATGGTTCATACGGCTCCAACATGTCAGAGATGTACTTTGGTGCTAAACCATGAAAAGACTTGTACACAAGCAGAGCTGTTTTAAATTCTATTCTCTGAGTGACAGGAAGCCAGTGCAGAGACCGGAGCACTGGACTAATGTGGTCGTATTTCCTGGTTCTTGTCAGGACTCGAGCAGCAAATTTGAGAGTAAACAATCAAATTCCTCCCCTCTTTAAATCCTTCTTAGTTTGCAAACTGAGGAGAGCAGGAACAGAACGATCAAAACTAAACAATCTAGCTCCCTCCTCCTTCTCTCCTGATTGGACCTGACAGGCCAGTTCACAGGAAAGTGTGATAAAATGTCTGCTTCCTAATGGTAAAGTTTATAAAATGTTCAAAAGACTACGTGAGCTCTAGTGCGGTGCTGTGTTATCAGAAAAATGTCCTGTTGATTGAGAATCAATATCAGACTGGTTTGAACAAGCTAATGCCTGAGCGTTCAATGTATAAGGTGAACGTTTGATGGTTAAGGTAAACATGTTTTTCTCTAGCTGCACGTACGACCCAGGTCAAGGTCCAAATGTTTGTGTAGATTTGGAGGCTGAGCTAATGGTATAAGAGGACGAGAGTAGGATGAGACAGGAGACTTCCTAACGCATATCTGCAATGACGAAACCTGTATCACTTGCTGTAAGCCTGAATAAAGACTCCTGAGAACACACTTCTCTCTCCGTCATTTTTCCATCAAGAAGGTCCTGGACAGAAGACAATCTTACAATTAAAGACTGACAAAAGCTTGTCTAATTGGTCAAAGGGGTAGCCCGGGGATTCTGATTAGTGTCTGCAATCAGCGAAGGGAGGGACTTTAGAAAAAATGTAAATTCATATTACTTATGTTCCCTAAAATTTCAGACCCAGGCGGTCAATTATACACGATCTATTGAAGTTGTTAAACATTTAAACGTCCAGATTATCACTTTAATGCTGGTAAAAAATGCCTCTTGAAGTAGTAATTCCAACAGGTAAACTCGGAGATGATCTGAGAGCTCCGAGTTCAGGTACAAGATTGTGGGGACGCTTGCCTGGATCCCACCACTACTGCCACCATATGTGGGGATGCTGGCCACTGAGTGGCTGGCAGACTTGACAAACATAATATTCTTACCAGGCAAAATGTATTCTTTCATACAAAAAGAACCTTCTCCATGACACACATGTCACCTCTCATGAACAAAATGGCCTCCCGTGTGACTACAGCAGACAGCTTTTATACAGCTCCTAATGGGAAAGGACCTCCCCCAGGTAATACCATTAGCTTGATGGGTGAGTTGAAATAAGTTTAGCTGGTAAGTTTAACTAAAAACATGGTGTTTAGTCCACTATATAACTGTTCAAATTAACAAAATACAAACCAAAGTCATACACAAAGGAAACTCAAAGTTTAAACCAGTTTTCCCCCCTGCCACATGGTTCAGCCTGCACTGGCATGAACAGGTAAGTTTGTATACATATAAACAAAGTTTTAAATGGACAATGAAGTGTAATCAGTAACTTAAACAAATGATATGAATCTGGTGGGTTATTTATGGCTGATGGATATTGCAAATGAAACAAAATGTCCAAAATAAATACTGGGACAAACCCACTTTGTCACAAAGATGAAGAAAGCATCAGTGACGAGGACGTTACTTTACTTTTGGACATATCCTCCAGTATGACTTCATTTAGAATGTTTTGACCTACATCTGTTTGAAGAAACGTTCATACAACGTCATCATCTCATTGGCTAACTGTTGTGCCATTACCTGTTTAGTTTACGTCCGACTTTATTCAGCAGGAAGTCGTAACGTTCAAGTGGGAAAAATAGTGCAGTGCTCATTCTGCTCTCTGTGTGGACAAAGCTTATGCTAAATGTACAATGCTTTATTTTTTGGCTGCACATTTTTTTACTTATTTGACATATTTACCTAACATCTTAAATTGGTCATATGCACTGCCTTCAGGTTTTGATATATGAACTCTTTTGTGAAAAGAAATGGTTTTGAATTTCCATAATCCTGTACATACATGTAGCACAACACAAGACACTCGTGAAAGCCTTTTGCAGTCAACATGATTTAGTAGTTGAAGCCTGTTTACTTTAATGTAAGCAAGTTTTCTTTGCGCAGGAGGATTGGATTTGAATCCAAGTTTAGCCCTTCATTAGCCCTTTACAGTCCTCATTTGGTCCTGGTTTAGCCCCTGATAAAAATGCACGTGTTAACTCCCGCTTTCACCAGACAGAAACCCGCTAATAGGCTGCTTCACTCCTCGCTCCTCTGTCGTGACTTGTTGCCGGCTCTGATCCCTCCAGACCTGGATCTCTTATGCAAATTGGCCTCTGCTCGGGTTACCACGGCAACGCTCATTAGGTAAAAGGTTGACTCGTGTTTGTGAACGAAGAGAGAGGAGGAGGAGGAGGAGGAGGAGGAGGAGGAGGGTGGGCAAACGGGGATGGTTTCTGATGCGCAATGAAAGAAAATAAATGACAGTGGGAGTGATGATTTCCAGTGACCAAACTATGAAAGAGAGATTGATATTTGTATGTTTCATGGTCAGGAGTTTGCCCGCAGCTCCCCCCGCAGGCAGCAGTGGTTATAGCTACACATGACATGATAGAGGCCAGGAAGTGCAATCGGAGCGCTTCAGCAGTAGATGAAGAAAGTGAACAGCATTACTCCAAACTATGCAAATGGAGTAAAGTACAGTATATTTTTGACTAGGGAACAATGTTATAACACGGTTTAAAGTGCACAAGTCACACGCCTCGCTCAAATGCAGAAGACTCTCTCAAATCCAGTGCCATTCAAACAAACTCTATGTGACAGGAGCTTCCAAATGTAGTCCAGTTAGTCAGGTGTTTTGCTTTTTACTAATATTTATATATTTCCTTTATTTGGTCAGGCAAAACATGAACACATTCGTATTTACAAACAGATAGTTACAGTATGTACAGGGAATTAAAATCATTCATTTTAAAGACAGAGAGTGAGGTCAGTGATTCTAGCTTT
This sequence comes from Neogobius melanostomus, assembly GCA_007210695.1. Lineage (NCBI taxonomy): Eukaryota > Metazoa > Chordata > Actinopteri > Gobiiformes > Gobiidae > Neogobius > Neogobius melanostomus. The sequence goes on from VHKM01000026.1 coordinate 29,415, forward strand.
AGTTTATTTTGGGCAGAATTCCAGTCATTAACAGCAGCAAAGCAAAAGACATGAGGCCAAAGGAGGACTTGGTTTTGGGAACATGTAGCTTCGTAATCTGTGACGATCTGGTGTTATACCTGGAGGGGACTTGGCGCAGTAACAGCTACCAACAACACCGTTCATATACTCATTGTATCTTTAACCTCTTAACCCCCACTTTAACCGAGCACATATGTGTGTGTATTTGTGTGTGTGTGTGTCCTCTTAAATAAATAAATGTCAAACCTTTTAGTGTAACATAACTGTGACAAAGCCACAAAAAATGTGACACAAATGAGGAAAGAGTTTAGATCTGTTTTGTAAGTCCGTTACTCTGGCCTATACATGCGTTTCCAATGACATAACGCATAGTTACGGCCACCATTTTGAATACCGAAGTAGAATTATGCAGTACTACAACATGTAACAATATCTCTACTCAGGATGAAAATGAAAGACAACTGATTGACAGTGGTATTTTTATGTCCTTGTAATCATTGCTCAAGAAGATAACAGTTAAAACATGGACCCAGAGACGCACGTTTATGTGATATAAGCAGCAAATGTGGCACAGACGTAGCAGCTCTGTCTGTCGAGCTACAGCAGGATTTACTAAAGATCTGCTTCACTCCCCAGACTAAATTAACTCATCGAAGAGGAAACAGTAAACCTTTCTCTGGGATTTTTACAGTTTGTCATGTCGACAGAGTCTCAGTCTCAATCAGTGTTTAAGCTGCTCAAGATGTTAGCATGCTACTGGTTAGCAACTGTCATCAATCAACTGTCAATGGCTTCAACACAATAAACACATGTGTGTCTCACATCTATGAACACTGAGGAAATACTACAGTAACAGCTCAGCTCTGACCTCTGTCACATGTTGTATCCAAGGCTAGATGTCTGTGGTTCAGGGCTTTCTCTTGGAGAGGTCAGAGCTGAGCTGTTGAAGCTAAATACTAACCGGTAGCATGCTAACGTTTTGAGCAGCTTAAACACTGACTCACTGGTTATATCACATAAACGTGCGTCTCTGGGGCCGTGTTCTTACTGTTATCTTAAAAATAAAAATGTCACTGTCAATCAGTTGTCTTTCATTTATATCCTGAGTAGAGATATTGTTACATGATGTAGTACTGCATAAGTCTACTTCGGTATTCAAAATGGCTGCCATAACAACAAAAGTCAAATGACTGAAAGGCATGTATAGGCTGTAAGCTCCAGTCCAGAAGCTTTTAGATTTGGGTAAAACTGAACTGGAGAAAATGTGCTCGGTTAAACTGAGGGTTAAGAGGTACTGTATAACCCGCAACATAAGGCAACACAGGTCTGTTAAATCACCTGGACAGAGGCATGTTTTTTATCAAAAATAGTTCACAATTCACTAGTCTATAAATGCACATTCATCGGCACAATCTACACCGGATTTGTTTTACACAGTGAGTACAGTAAGTAAACTTTACTGTAGCTGCTAGTTCACAATCATTAAAAATACTTTATAAGGTCTTTCCCCCACTACATCTACAGACAATACAGTGAGTCTGCTTTGACAATGGAATTTTAAACTGTCTACTTTTTGTTCATATTTTAAAAATCCCTTCTGAATTAACCATTTTATTGTCATCATTTGAGGATTTTTATTTTTTTTATGAGACCGCTAAATAAAATTCAAATGAGTACAAAAAGGTCAGAACCCAGTGTTTACATTATTCATGCTATAGCAGGTAACTTTCCAATGCTGGCCTGAAAATGCATAAATACAGTCAAAACTATCTCTGTAAAGGCCCGAGGCAGAACACACTCCCACGGGAGGAAACGAAACACAAACATCCGGCTTTGAACAGGGGACAGTGAACGCACCGCTGCTTAATACCCTCTCTTTCTGTTCCCCCGGGCCCGTGTAAACCGTCTCTCCCACTCTGATAGCGCTTAAGGCCTCGGTAATAAAAAGTGCCGTTCAGTGCTCCCTTGTTTACTGTGCTTTAAATATTTAATAAGTATCTGAAATGTTTGTGTTGGAGACAAATGAAACAACGGAACTGTCTGCTCGCTCTCTCGCAGCAAGGCCGAACGCTTTTATGCTGTCGTTGTAATGTGTTCAGTTTATTCATTTTAACAGGAGTTGACAAAAGGTTCTTTGAGCCGAACAGACAGGTTCAGGCAATGATCAGGGTCGTTGTTACGGGATTCACTAAACTATAAAGGTTTGTTATTGAGAAGGATTGGAGTAGTGTTTAAAACAGAGATGGATGGTATAACGTAAGCACAAGTTAAACTGGTCTATAAAAGTCCGCCTTTAGTTCTGCTGACGAGGCTTCTTAGATTCTTCTTCACATTTCGCCAGATCACATTTTGCCTCGTTCCTATTGACATTTTGAACAGCTGTTCCAAAAATGGAGCCAGTGAGACTCTAGTAAAGGGTGGCACACTTTTCATAAGCCTACCTTACAATTTGTAACTTTCGCAGGAAACAGAAACTTGAACAAATGGAATTCACATCACCACGCCGGATTGTAGCCTTGGGTTAATTTCCATCTTTGTCCCTCACTCACACTTTTAAAAACAATCGCAATCCTCCTGGCCTATTGTACATGTTTTTAGTGGTAGGGCAAACCGGAGTACCCAGAGGAAACCTACGCAGACACGGGGAGAACATGCAAACTCCACACAGAAAGGTGGGAATCAAACCTGGGACTCTCTAGTTGTGAGGCATGAGCGCTAACAGCTGCGCCACCGTGCCGCCCATACCAGTGCTATAGTATGAGCGTCCTATACTAGTACTATAGTCGTACTCGGCATCAAGTCTTTTGAGGTACTTTTTGTGGGTCTGGGTTTGCTCCACACACTGGCAGATAGAGCTCAGTCACTCAGCGGTGACAGCGTTCATTCTTCTGTATTGTTAGGACTTGGTTCTTTTGTATCACACGAGAACAGTTATTTGGATATGGCCAAAGCAAACACTGGAGATAGAAGTCGTCTCAAAGAAAAGGCTTTTATTGCCGTTGTTCCTAGTTACAAAGCAGTATAACCAGCTGGTGACTTCAGAGAAAGAGAGAAGAAGTGAAGTCCAGACCTCCGCTGACAGTTGCCTTTTATCATAGTTTTAATAATAATAATGATGCCTTACACTTGTATTGCGCTTTACAAGCCTGTATTACCAAGTTTCTGAAAGCGCTACACTGTCGTCATTATTCATTCACTCCAGACTCACTCACTCACTACATTCACTTGCACTCCTCTAGCAGAGAGGGTGACTGCCTACCAGTGAGTCAGTTGTTTGTGTCTATGTGTTTGTACTTGATCTGTACTTCACGTTCTGTTCAGAATAATTGTTGTTGACCGTTGTTTATCAGCTAATCTCACTGACATGGTCTTCTTGTTCTGTAGCGTGTGAGCAAAGCATGAGTCAGGAGCTTGTTCAGATTTCCTTACAATCCTTACAGTATTTAAGCACAAGCAGTATGTCGTGCATTTCGATGTCGAGTTTCAAAAGGTTATCGTCCCTTTTTTTACTCATGGAGCGATGAGTCGATACTGTAAAGGAGGTGACCCAAACTTGAGACCTCAGATACGGACTGTAACGAAGACTAACTCCAATCCTTCAATCTCCCCACAATGAAAAAGACAGGATTCTTACTCATGCCACCTTTTATTGAAGGTTGATAGATGGTGCTGGACATGATGTTCATGGTGTTCACGGTTTCCATAAATAAACAGAATTAACAGAATAATGAGCGATGATTATCAAGACTAAATTATAACAATAAAATAAATGCAATAATAGAAAATCTAAATTACTATTTTCTGTATAAAACTAAATAAATAATAAATTCACCAAAGTGTAATAATGACATAAAACTAAAGCATATCTTAGTTACATTGTAAATGAGCTATAACTTATGTTGCCCGGGATTGGTTCAGGTCATATGTCACATGTGCAGAATCAGCCAATCAGATTGCTCTGAACTGTTTTGAATTCAAAAGAGAAGTGTTCAACAGCCCTCAGTGTATCATCGAGCAGAAACAGCAGAAAACAGGACCTTTCCTGTTTTATTTCTCATTAATCAACTTAAGGTGAGTGTGTCTTTGGATATATTTGTGATTGCTTTAAGAGTTTGATGTATTGTTACTATGTTCAATATGTTTTATATTTGAAAAGTACAACAAAGCTCTTGCTCTACCTTATAACACATTTGTTATTTAATTTGATGACCGCACAGTGGTATGTCAAACATTTCTTGTACAAATTACTATAATACTCATCATTTCAAATGTTAAATCAGGTGCAGCACGCTCAAAAAATAACATATTGTATTTTTCAGTTTGCACTCACCATTTAACAACTCACTATATTAAATGAATGTGTATCTAATACTATTGGTTATGATTAAAGTTGTTTGTTTTCTCAGACAGTGACTGCTGTAAAGATTTAGAGACTGACTCGGCATCAATGCTGAAGGTAAGACTGCACTGATCAGTGTTTTAAACAGTATGTAATTTAGTAAAATAATCTTTTAAATGGTTTGTGTGTGTCCAGTGTCAGACTGAGGAGTCCAGCTGTGGAAAACCTGATGAGACGGAGCTGAACACACTGAGGTGAGACAGGACTCAAATGTACAGAACTGGTTTAGTATATGATATAATTACCTACTATCATAAAACTCTGAGGACGTCCGTAATCTTTACTTTACTTACGTAATTGTAATCCTGCGTGGATGTGGCTATAGTGTGCTTACTGATTGTATTTCTTTGTTTTACAGAAATCTGCACTACTGTGAAACTTTGAGACCAACTCAGCATCCAGGCAGTAGGTAAGACAGCACTAATCGTTATATTTGGACAAATTGGCCTTAAGTTGGATGTGAAATAACATTTGTGAATGGTTTTGTGTGTGTCCAGTGTCAGACTGCAGCTGTGGAAGGATCTGCTGAGGCTGGAGCTGAACCCACTGAGGTGAGACAGAGTCAGAGCTGAGATGTTTGGATGAGACAAAGCAACATTTAATCTGTAGGTTTTGGTTTGGCTTACTGTTGCTAGAATGAGTCCTGTACCAGTGTCATTGAAGCTAAAAGGGACTAGCCTCCTTTTTCCTTCTATCATGACAACATAAAAACAAATTATTTCCGATTTCCGTGTGAAAACAGTCTTCACTCGCCCAAAGTTATTGACGGCAGCTTGCTTAATCCGGGGGTCTAGAGAGGCTTCTTAATTGAACTCCAGCACGAGGAACATCGATCGGTCCGTGCAGTAGTGGACAAGGAGATGCTGATGAGTTTCCACAGCTGTGGTGGTGAGGATGTAAACAACTTGTGAGACTAATCCCCTCAACAGGAGTCAATAGGTGTCTTTCCAGTTTTTCGTGGAGCCCTCCGTGAGATCGTAGCAGGGTGACAAGCACCTGCTTCAAGTTCAGTTCCCGGGACAAGTGAGACTTTTCTGCATGGAGCTATAGGTTTTCTGGTTTTATCTTTGTGCTTTGGTTTCCTCCTTCAATCCCCAACGTGCACAATAGGCAAATCGTTCTCAAACTTTTCACACCCAGAATAAAATATTTGACCTTAAGTACCACCAGGTCAAGATCCAGATCAAGATCAAATCAGGACTAAAACTGTCTAAAAATGCTCTTAAATGGACAGAAATGGGCCTAGATGATTTCTTAAAGAGGGGGTATTATGCTTTTTTCAATCACATAGCACCAGTCTATAGCATACTACAATGATGATGTAACCTTCTGTTGGTCTGTATATGCAGTAAATTAAAATAACTGCCTTGAATAAAATTGCTCTCTCAAAATGGCTGTACTGAACGTCTTGAAATAGGCCTCTGTCTCTTTAAGAAGCTTTCCGACACGCCCCCTTCAGCACACTGCTGTGGCATCTAAACAACACTACTGTGTGGGAGGGGGCTCTGCTGAGCTGAGGAGCAGTGGTTGGTGGCTTGGCTGGTGACGAAAGGTCCAGAGGCGTCTCCAGGAGGTGGGGGCGTTCCTAGGAGGACTGAGGCATAGCTACACCTAAAATGGCTGCCGTCTAAGTTTTTACTGATTACTCAAAAATATGTGAATGAGCCAAGGCAACACTCCAGGCATGTGTTTAATGAGGGAATGACATAATAACATGATATAAAGCTTGAATTTTTTTTACATAATACCCCCCCCCTTTAACATGGCATATGGGCAAACTTATTGACCCAAGAACCACATTAGGATTTTTACACACCCAGAGCAGCTTTGTCAAACAAAAACAACAAAAATAGCTTTATTACCTTTCTGTACACCAATGAGAAGAGCAGTGTTGTTCACCCTTTTTAGCCAACGCATCACCAATATATCAAATGTATTATTGACACAGTCGTCAATTTTCCAAGAACTGCTCTGAACTGAAGCTGGTGGTTAGATGGAAATGCTTCATGGGTCAGATTAGAAAGCTAAAGGCTTTTCTAGGAAGCCAAGAGTCTTTCCGTTCTAGTTCGAGAGATTTTTGCCCTTCCTTAGTTTTGTAAGGAAAAAAAAACTAGGAGATTTCAGAACTAGGAGGTTTCTTGCACACACACAGCTTTTTTGAGGTCCATCCACAGATCTTCAACGACGTTTAGGTCAGCAGACGGCGAAACCTTCAGACTGCACCTCTTGACGTCGTCTATTGTAGATTTTGAAGTGCGTTTCCGATCATGACCCATTTGTAGAAGCCCTTTGCTTGGTGGCTTCAGCTTCTTCACAGACGATGTTACGATTCCTTCAGAATTTGTTGGAAATTAATGAATGAGCAAAGGCGTCGTTGGGGGGGGAAAGTGACCTTACCTCACCTGGTTTTAGGAGGTGCAGGCCAGTCTGTGTGAAACCTTTTGATAACTTCAGCTCCAGTAATGTTACACGAAAACAAACTGTGAGTGCCCGGGCTCAGTTGTCATAATAGTGTTGATAGCGCCACTTTGACCGTGTCCCGGTAATTGCCTTCACACACCAGCGCCCGCCCCGTGTTCATGATGTCCCCAGATGCAGAGCTCTTTGGCTTGTCCCACGTCAGAGCTGTACGTCACCCCCCCCCCCCCCCGTCCCTTGGTGCGACTGTTCCTGTGGGCTGAGGAGACGCTGATAACAGGGAGAGTGACGCAGCAGGATAATAGCAGGCATGTTATTTATTTTTTGGCCATCATCTTTCTATTGATTGAGTATTTCAGCACTTTTGCAGCGAGACCAGAATAACATTATTGCCATCGACTGAATGTGTGATTTGTGTCGGTCTACAGGGCTGTGAAAAGTCGTGTTAGGATTTGATGCCAGGGATGAATGAATTATCAAAGGAATACGTGTGTTTTTTGTATATTTTGTCATATTTCTGTAAAATCATCCAAAACAAACCAGTAATAATTACTCTGGGTTAGAAAAAAAAAAACATTCTTGCAACATAGAATGACAATAACATCAGGACAGGATTTTGTGCTAAGTGGATTTTCCAGTCTCTGTATTCCATGATTTTGACTTTCTGTCGTTCTGTTAAAATCAACCCAAAGGAAAGGTTACAACCAGCCCCATCCAAGGATCCGCTTTCAACGACATTTATCTGTCCTAGTTTTTGGCATTTCTAAAGAGCTGCTTTGTACAATATCTGTACAAATGCATATAATGTTACAACTAACCCCTCTCTCCCCCTAACTGTGGACATGCACCAGGACGAAGACGTTATAAAGACAATACCATTCAGTCAAATTCGACCGAGGGGTAAGAATTGACCTGACTGAGCAAAACCAATGTGATTTTTGGATTCAGCACATCAAAACGGTCCTAAATCAGCTCACAACACTTAGACATTATACTGATGTATTATGTATATTAACTGTTTGTTACCAGCCTGTTCGGAGAAGAGACCTGCGAGTAGAGCAAAGAGGTGCAATGGCTGAATAATCCACCAATGAAGAGCCGCTATGCAGAATAAGGCTCCACCAACTGAATGTTTTCACTGTAATTTAAGTATCATTATCCATTTTCCTCTAGGTTTATGAATGCCTAGCTCGTACTTTTGGTTTGAATACTAGTCATTTGTTCAACACTAAGATGAACATAAGTTAGCGGTGCACTATGCAACCTTTTATCTAAAAAAATATGCTTCAGGATCAATTTCATTTCAGGATTTTTAGGATTTCTGGTCAGTTTTCGGAATGGAATGCATACGGTAACCATGGATACGGTTCAGTCAGCAGTGAAAACCCCAAAAGCAATTGATCCTGAATATCAAAAAGTTGCATAGTCAGGCTTTAGGTTATAAATTCCACTTTACAGCCACACTGCGGAACATTGAAAGTCATGTGTTGCTCATGAGTGAGTTAGTGCTTATTTTTGACGTGCCCCCACTAGCACGACAGATTGTATTCAAACATGATTACCATAGAAAAAGGCCTTTATCATGCAAAATGTTAACTTTGTGTAGCTTTGAACCATTTTGTTTCACTCGTGCATGTTGCAGTCCCTCTTTGGCCCTCGAAGCACCTGACATTTGCCCTCTGCTGGCGAGTTGTATATCTGCATTTCATTACATCTCAAAACTAGCGCTAGTCTGTTTTACACCAGTGGTTCTCAACTGGTGTAGAGTCGTTTTATATAACTAGCCTAAAAAAAAGCTGAAATGATGAACAAAACACAAGTACGGAAAGAAATGTCTCCCGGAAAAAGCTCATGACCCACTTAAATTGGCGGAAACATTATTTTAGGCGTCTATGGTAGTTGTCAAAGGCAATTGCAACTGGGATAAAGAAGATTACAGGCAGCTTGAAATATGTCATGACCGACACCATTTGTACTCGAGAAACAGTAGGACGGGCCTTTAAATTTCACACTCATTTACTTTCTCCAGTTAATTATTCCCGTCTCATGTAACCAGATCTAAAAATATCACGGCGCTTTCATCTCCGCTCCTTTTCATCCTCTGCGTGTGGCGTTTGGAGCAGCGCGAGTGCCCTCCAATGGAACGGGCGAGGCATTTCACTCGCTTGTTTATTCGTCTTTCAAACGCTACAGAGCTTAAATTATAAAGGTGGACGTACAAAAGGAAACGGCAAATGAAAATGCGCTTTATTTACAAAGAGACATTGTCAAGACACACACAAAAGCATTCACTCAAAACCAGTTCAAGTCTGTTCCAGGTTTGATTTTTTTTATGCGACAGGAGCAAAAAAAAAAGAAGCCCTCTAAAAAAAAAGGACAATAAAGCCTTCAGCATAAGTTATCAGAAGCCATTGAGAGTTTTGAAGAAGATGAGAGGACAGGAACAACACAGCTTTGACGCATAATTAATTAATTCATCCTTTTGTCTTTAACTCAGGCCGTATATATATATTTTTTTTATCCAGGGCCTTTCTTTGTCTTAGTGTTTGCCTGTGGTCCTCCAGCTACAGTTAATAAACCATTGAAGACACTGAAGAATGGGTCAAACGCACACGGAATGTTCCCCCGACGAGCGCGACAAAGTCTATGCTTTGTACTGAAGGCAGTTTTAGCATCGAAAGGCTCGAGGAAGGGGGATAAGTTCAAGGAGAAGGCCCTGTGACGCCAGTGGTGAAGCCAAGCATTTTCAACATGTTCGAATGAAAGATGTAACTAAAATCTGGAATTTTATTTGCAAGGGGCGAGCCTAGCTTTAAAGCAGTACTAAGTACTAAGTAACGTGTTTACCTAAATAAATCCTTTCCGTTGTCCCTCTGGGGGTAATACAAGTGTTAATGGGATGATTGGGGGGTCTTTATCTCCCCATGGTGTCTCTGGCCAGAAAACCATGCTTGCAACTGACTGCCACCGGGGCGGAGCAAGCAATACACACTAACAGAATCACGAAGAAGAAGCTAACAGGCTAACGGGCAAAGCTAACTGCGGGCTAGCGCCACTTTAAACAGTATTTACAGCCAAGTTTGAGTGAAAAAAATGTATTTCCATTGTATAACTGGATGTACAACACCCCTCTCTTCCTTCACCTTTTCTGTCAGCGTAGTATTTAATCTCCAAGACATTTAATAAGTTAAACAAATCGTAACTTGCTAAGACACCTGCAGTTGCGCTTATGGCCTCTAGGGGCAAGAGTTACTTAGTACTGCTTTAATGGGGGGCCGAGGCAAAAGTATAGTTTGGGGCCCCCCGTTCTCTTTTGATGGTCCATGAGAATACATATTAAATTGAACAGAGGCACAAAGTTGCCTTTATCAGTCACAAAAAAACCGAAGGCAACTCAAGTTTTGAAAAAAAAAAAAGAAGTCCTCTTTGATGCGCCCCCTGGTGGATTGTGGGGTCTTTTGCTTGTGCGGGGTGTTTTTCTTTATATAGTAGTAGGATTTATTGAAAAAGACAGTATAGTGTTATGATGATGGAGTATTTGTATCAGTTTGTCTGGGACGGGTTCTCTCAACACAGTGCACCGCGTTCGTGTTCTGTAGCCTCACCCGCTAGGCCGACTTCGCCTACCTACAAAACGGCCCCTGGTAAAAGGTAAACTAAAACAACAAGAGAAATACAAGTATATCCTTGCCGAGTACGTTTTTTTTTTTTTACTGAAGTTCGGCTCATCCTGAATCGTCTCCGCTGCTTTTCCCCGCCTCCTCCGCGACGATGTCCTCCTCTTCCTCGATGGCGACGCGCGTGTCGGCAGAGGAGCAGAGGGAACTCACGCTGCTCTGCTCCGTACACAGCGCCCAGGCCAGCGGCGACGACGGCAACGACGACGACGAGTGCCCCGGGTGGCTGCTGCTGCTGCCGCTGCAAAACGGCAAAGTCAAGGAGTTCAGCCCCGGCACGGCGGCCGGCGAGGGGAAGTGCAGCGTGTGCTTCTTGTTGGGCAGCGCGCCCCACTCCCGCTTCTCCTTGTCGTGGACCAGTTTGGTGAACACGTTGACGCGCCTCTTCTCGCGGCGTTTGCAGCGGAAGTATCCCAGCATGACGGCGCAGAGGAAGAAGCCGTAGAAAGACATGACGAAGAGGATGTAGAGGAAGGCGTTGCCGTCGGAGGGGGCGCTGCTGCTGCTGTGCGCGGCGGCGGCGGAGGTGGAGGTGGAGTTCTCCATTTGTTCAGCGCCACTTGTTATGGACAGTGGATCTGGGGGATGAGAAGACAAACTTTTACATTTATGTTAAGAGGTTTTGCCAACATTATTAGAGCATATTTGTAGGGGGCCTTAAAGGGGGGTATTACGTAAAATCGACTTTTTCAAGCTTTATATCATGTTATTATGTCATTCCCTCATTAAACACATGCCTGGAGTGTTGCCTTGGCTCATTCACATATTTTTGAGTAATCAGTAAAAACTTAGACGGCAGCCATTTTAGGTGTAGCTATGCCTCAGTCCTCCTAGGAACCCCCACTTCCTGGAGACGCCTCTGGACCTTTCGTCACCAGCCAAGCCACCAACCACTGCTCCTCAGCTCAGCAGAGCCCCCTCCCCGCACAGTAGTGTTGTTTAGATGCCACAGAAGTGTGCTGAAGGGGGCGTGTCGGAAAGCTTCTTAAAGAGACAGAGGCCTATTTCAAGACGTTCAGTACAGCCATTTTGAGAGAGCAATTTTATTCAAGGCAGTTATTTTAATTTACTGCATATACAGACCAACAGAAGGTTACGTCATCATTGTAGTATGCTATAGACTGGTGCTATGTGATTGAAAAAAGCATAATACCCCCTCTTTAAGTAACTTTTGATCCCCCCACCCCACCCCTAAAAGGCTAGATACGGCCCTGCAAACAACATTGCACCATTTCCAAAAGCGGTGGGCCCATTGAAAATCCCACGAGGTGAGAACAAGACAAGATTTTAACATAACATATTTGGATTGTGTTTCCTTTGCAGTTTGTAACAAAAGTTAACAAACTATGTAAACATGGAACAGGAGAGTAACTGTTGTGAACTGGCAAATGTGTGAAATATAAATCTCCAAATGCAGCCGAGATGTGTCCTTTTACTGAACAGTACAAACCAATATGTATATTGTAAACATTGGTGAGCAACTATTAACTTGAAGGTGCTTAAAGGAATATTAGTCTACAGTAAGTTTATTGGATGCAGCGTGGTAAAAAAAAATATATCTCGGTCCATGCCTTGTTTCCAAGCTGAGATAAATACTGATTTTCTACATTTAAAAAAAGGGGGACAATTTATATGTCAATTGGGTAAAATGATGCTGCTGACTGGTTATGTTGAGCCCACAAGCAAAAAGAAGCAAACAGCGAAGAAGAAAGATGTTTCGAATGTTCTTTTAGCGAGTTATACAGTAGGCATCATTGGTTAGAATCACTTAAAGCAAATAAAAGGTTATTCTGCAAGTTTGACTAAAACATAATCAACACAATTTGATCAGAGTTGTGACCTATTCATTTAAAAAGAATGCCAAAAAGTGGCTCGTGGAGACACAGACTTGTGAGCACTAGTTATATTGAAAAATGTATACTTGGCTCATTTTATGTACTATGTATGTATGTATGTAACTATATTGTATTTTGTAAATTGCTGTGTGATTTTAATCCTGTTTTTTTAGGCTGGCTTTGACATCTGCCAAAGGGTCTACCGATGAAAATTAGCTTCTTCTGCTAACTCGGGCATATTTACATTGTAAAATGTTGATTAATGTGCACTGTCCCTTTTCAAATAAATAAATCTAAATCTAAGAAGAGGCTGCATAATAATAACTACAACTATACTGTACATGAGGAGTTTTAACCATGAAATATGCTCTCCCTCTTGTCACTGATGTTTCAATTCGAGCATATAAAGACCATTCCTTCACTGATGTAGAACAACGGTTATTACTTGCTACCAGCATTATTCCATCAAACTAATTAAAAATGATGGATAGACATGTGAGAACTGTCGTACGCCCAGTAGCTCTACAAATGTTACAATGCATAACTATAGCTCTGAGAACATTCCTTGACACTGGGTACAGTCACATTTTGCTGTCAGCTGTACATTATGTTTCAGTCCATAGTTATAAGTTTGAAATTTGTTTGTACTTTACATTAATGGATTGATCCCTTCCCAAATTACCGTTGGCAAAAAAACAACAACAACAATCCACTATAAAGGTTTGCATCGTATGAGTTGTATTCGAATAGCTTTTCAGATCCAACAAGTGTTTTGAGTGAGAAAAAGAAAATGCTGATGAAAGAAATACAGTATAGAAAGTTACAGTGCAAATGACAGGCCAGACGTTAGAGTATATTGCAATTATGTTTATGATACTGCAACATTTCCCAGGTTTGACTTTTTAGGTTAGGATGAGTTCCAGATAAAATAAAAATGCACCCTGTTCTGCATGATTTTGTGTAAAACTATTCAATTTGTGAAATCCAGTCCAATCCAGTTAGTATAAGAGGTAATAATGACTTTTTACTCTGTGCGCCTCGAGTAGTTTGGTGTAAACTTTGATCAATGCAATCAGGCACTACCTCACCAGTTGAACTAACGCTGATACATTTTGAAGCCTCTTGATCATTACTCACCGTACGCTGGAGCGATGGTCTCATGTGGAAGTGCCTGGTTCTCCTCAGTCCTGTTGCGGGGTTTGACTCCTCTCTCTAACACCACAGTGAGATTTATACACTTTGGGAGGAGTGGCGTCAGTGACCAGTCATGTGACCACTGCCCCCTCCAGTGCTGTCCCGTCCAGGGAGGAGGTCCGGCCGGCCGGGGAAGGAGCGGTAACAAAAACAACTCACATTTTCCATTGAGGGGTGATTGCTGTGATCACTGTCTGCGTAGAACGGTGCAGCATAAGCTTGACTATCCTGGGAAAAAAAAGCTTTAGTTTGACTTTACATTTTTAGTTCAAAACATCTATATTTGTATTTAATATCAATTCTAACTCAGATAATCGAAATGACGGTTTATCAAAGCCTAAGAGGAAAAAAACAACAGAAAATCACAGCCTAATACTGTAGATGAAGCTGTCCTTAGTAAGTTAGATTTAGACTATGTGCTTTACTGGATGAAAGCTGGGCACTGTCCAAATCATTGTTGTTAAGCCGGGTCTATCGGTCAAAAAACCAACACATCGCCATAGTAGAGGGTGCCAATGTTAGCCTATCAACACAAGATTGATATAGCCTATATTTTGTGTACGGCACTTTGGCCAATGTAAAGTTGTGCTTTATAAATAAAGTTGGTACGGTATGGTCAAGGAGCTGAACGTGGCACTGTGTAGCCTGCTCTGGAGACCTGAACTAAAGCTGAGACCAAGAAAAAAGCTAATTCATTATAAATGTATGAACTATTGCTGGAATAATTCTCTTCCTCCTGAGAGAGGAGGTTCGAAGCAACTGGACCGCTTATCTCTCCTACACCGTCAACACTTCCCTTCAAGGCCAAGCCACGGAGCTAAACCTGATAAGGACTGAGCTCTCTTGGTCATATTTTGCATAACACTGACTTTCAGACTGTAAATAACCGCACACACATACCCGCTCCCTAACCACGCCCCCGTCGTTCTGCGTCTATATATGTGCTTTGCCTTAACTTAACCTGATTGTAATTTCGCATATCTTCTTTTGTAAGGCGCATTGAGTTGCCTTATGTACGAAATGCGCAGTATAAATAAAGTTGCCTTACCTTGCCTTTAGCCTATAAGTGTGCGCTTTCTAGAGGACACTCAGGTCACACATCCCGCGTTTTGACTCTACGCTGCGTAGTTTTCATTGAGGTGGGATTAAAAGTGACCACAAAGCATGTGTGAAGTGTTGTGGGACATGCAAGATGTGTGTCCCGGGCCTTACTATATGTCGTGCCACAGTATTTCATCATTCATTCCTTAGCGAAGGCACTTGCATTCTTTGGTGCAAGGTTTTTTCAAGGAGAGCTAAATATTACATATATGTCTGGTTACGTTACAATGGTCAGAGGACTCAAACAACTAGAAATCAGAAAACCCAATAGTCATGTGTGATGTGTTTACAGTTCACTTCAGAAACATGACATTTCAAAGCTCCAAAGTGTCAGTTCAATTGTGGATTTTTTTCGCCCGATGAACAGTTTTTTCCACGACCTGCTCAATCCTCCCCACATGCAGCTCCAGATGGAATTGATCAACAATGATTCCGCCTCCATATTTGGATTTGAAGTCAAAGGCACGGTCATCGGCTTGGTGTGTATTGCTTTGGACTAAGAACCTAAAGGTCCAGGGTTCAAATCCAGTTAACATGGAAATTTAAGCTGAAGGTGGCAAGTTTTGTATGTTGTAACCACTGAAAAGGTTACAGAGGCCTTACGGTTAGTATTGACTTACTTAACCAATGAAGGTGCCAGTGCAGATCGGTTGGAATCGCAGGGTCTGAGCAGTTGGGACAGCGGGGTCGATTCCACTGAAGTCTATGGAGAAAGTTGAGTGTATTTCAGTGTAGAAAAGGTTAGAACTGGAAATTCTGCAACGACGAAAGCTACAGTATTGCAAGTGGCGATTTCTGATAAAAGAGCTACAGAAGCTGAATCACTACAGCTGCTATTTTGAGAACTACACTGCGTCATGTGACTGTAGACAATACTCATTTAAAGGTGCGTTATGCAACTTTTTATGCAAAGAAAGTTGAAATGTGTGTGTATTTGACCTCGTAGTGACCCAGCGGCTGTATGAGTGGTCAGCATGGCCCTTTTACTTTCCATCACAGTGGTCTCTAGGACACTCCAGGAACAATTGCTTGGAAGGTTTTCACTGCGGACGGACCCTCTCACCAGAAAACCTTCCAAACATTTTTTTTTCTCCGAATAAAAAGTTGCATAATGCACCTTTAATACATTATGTGTTGATTTGGTCAGGTTGGCCCATAGTGGAAGTCGCAGCAGCTCAGGACTAACACCCGAGTACGATTTCGTTGTACAATACCAAATATAGCACTTACTGAAATGACAGAAGACATCCCAATCCCAGCCTGGATTTGAAACCAACAACCCTCTGTATCAGAGTTTCTTATTACTCTATGTGGAGGGGATTTTACTTCCAGAACCAGCCAACGACTGGAGGTAGACGGGACCATAGAAATAATAAAAATGCCTTTAGCTATCCGAGGCTGTTCCGACAAATGCGCACGTCTGTTAGCCGATGTACACAATAGAGAAGAATAGAGAATAGAATTGAGAAGCCAGGCCCTATGCATAAGTATGACATAGCATTTTCTAATCATTAACATATTATAAAATGATATGACTTAGCATTTAGCTTGGAGGCCACTTTTACACGCCAATTCTTATCTAAAGTAAAATCTCAAAAGATCACTACTTTTATTAATGAGTTTTAACTTTTTAGCTTTGACATCACCTAAATGAGGTCGATGGGTTGACAGCTGAAAACTGGATTGTTGATCATTTGTGATGTTTGATGGCTAAATGCTAACAGCTATATAGGAAAATTACACTGAGCCGGCTAACGGACGCTGAAAAGTTTCCCAGGCTTGCCACTTCTTCCTTTTTCTCTCTCTATAGACAGGCCTGTTGAAGTCCCCGGTCTGCACATGTTCAAACTGTAAATCTACAGTAAAGATGATGTAGCTAAGCAACAGAACACATTGTACTCCTATGAGTTGGCAGGAGGCTCTTCAGTCTTCCCCCCCCCAAACAATAACAGCGCAGACACATAGACCAAACAGACTTTTATTCATTCGCTGTTCTGTCCAAACGCAGGTTAGAAATAAATAGTGACGCACTCACGGAAAGTTACCGGATGATTCTACACACAGGTGTCTTAAAGCCATGCTGCGTAACATTTCAAGCATTAAGTACATTACAAGTGGAAAAATACCTCAAATGGAGTTAAACTATATTGGGTCACAATCCAAATACTCGATTTTGATAACCCATTGCAAAAATCATATTGTCGCTTTTTTTTCTTCTTCTCCCATGTCCGTTTAAGTTTTAGCTTGGTTTATTTTGTGATGTAGCAACACATGGAACCTGGAATGTTCCGCAGTGTGGCTTTAAGTATAGTTAAACAGAACATAATGTGGCTCGTTCCTACGCACAAGGCATCTCTGTGTTAAGACGATAAATAATAATCACCATGTCACAAGAAGGCAACAGTGAAGATTTCCTCAGCCACACAAACAAAAGTAAAATTGTTCACTTTAAAAAAAATAAAGTAATCACAGAGACACTTGAACGAGCCGTAACATTACAACCACCAGTCTCTGAGGGAAAAGGAGTAACTGTTGGTAGTTTCAGAATACTGTATTTTAAGGAACTGCCAGAATGTAGTGACTGTAGGAGGTTTGCACTAGCATTCTTCTGGACTTTTTATAGTGAGAATTTACATCAGAGAGAGTTCTTTTATGTTTACAGGATCGCAAAATTGTTTTGGCCATGGTATCTGGGAACCCAAAGTGACTTAGACCCAAGAACTACAACAAAAAAGTGAAGCATTTTTCTGCGTTCAACTCAACTTTGAGAAAAAAAAAAGCATACAATCTTGAAAAGAGAATCTGTTGGTGGTTGTAATGTTTTGGCTGATTTCCGCGTGCATATTTTTTCTCTATTTAATTAGCTGCTTGTAGGCACAAATCTCATACATCTTCATATTGCACCATGATTCCTCCAACATATCAGTGATATCACAAGAAAGTACAGGTGCTTTTGTTCATACAGTGATCCAACATAGCAAATTAAAAGGATTTGAAAAGCTCAAAATTAAGAAATCATTTGCACTTGCCTGTACCAAAGGGCTATTTTAGTTCACAAACATATTTAATGTGCTACTACTAAAATCGAAGAAGACATCGTCATCAAGTTGTGCTTTTGTTGAGATATCCTGACAAAACGTTTGGCCAAGAGGAGGCGCAGCCATCTCCGACCTGCAGAAAGGCTTTTCAGAAAACACAAACACGAGCGGACAAGGCTGTCAAACCTCTGTTCCCGGACGAGCAAAGTAGGTGGACTTAACCTCACTGTAACGCGGTGCTTCTCAACTGGTATGGTGTTGGGGCTTGACCATTAACCAATGGGCGAGGAACGCGCTTCTCTATGGTCCTCCTAGTGGGGAGCTGACATTGCTGTAATACCACCCCCTGGTGGCCAGGGGCGACTCCAAGAGACATTTTGGGGCATTGATTCTAATGGGACTTATTCCCAAGAACGGCTTAAAAGCCTGGCTCCAAAGAGTTTTTCTTTTTCTAAAAATCGCTATGATCCATGTGACAATGCTGGGGTAGGTGAAATATTTTTAACCACACTGGTTTTTGTTTAAAAACCCAAAAATTTGACGCATTTTCAGTGCATTGACTGGCTCCAGCGCCTGTCAATCAAGCTCTGGAGCTCTGTGGAGGTTCTGCCCGCCCCACGAGCGCAGGGCTTCCCGCCTTTTCGCCCTTTTAAGGAACAGGCTGCGTAGGAGGAGACAGAGCAGCCATTAAGGTTCACACAGGACAATGAATGGGGCAGAATGATCCGCTCATCTTTATTATATCTATGCCATCAACCAAGGACGACAAGCCATGACCCCAAAGAGAGTTCAATTGTTATGTATAATTTGTGTACTTTCCCCACAAATTGTTGTTGAAAAAAGCACTGAATGAGCCTAAAAAGCTTAAATCATGACAGAAACAACCCAACAAACGTAAATTTAACAAACTCTTTCTGTGTTTCTATACATTTTCAGAAGATAAAAATTGACAGAAATGTCCTCCAGGAAAAACCCGCAACCCACTGAATTCACTTCCTCGACCCGTTTTCGGACCGCGGGCCACCAGTTGAGTCACCCTGCCCTGACGCATAAAAAAATAATAATAATTGAGTCCCTGTGCGAGATACTTCATCGACCAAGTTGAGTCACAATATTGACACGTTGCACCAGGAAAACATCTGGCACGAGCTATAGGATTTAGCGTATTGTGCATGTTTTGGGGCGATGGGAAAAGGAAACCCAACTAGACACGTGGAGAACATGCCAATTCCATACAGAAAGCAATAACAAAACCCCTAAACCAGCTTTCGTTGAATATAAGCAAAAGTAACTAAATAAATAATCTGAGTAACCAGCGGGGGGAGGAGTCTGGCGTCCGTTGTTAGGCCTGTTTCGTAACTCGCACCTGAAACAATACAACCGTCTCTCTCTCCTGGGTAAAAGACAAAACTTGGGGCGCCAAGGACAAACAAGCACTTTCGACAAACACAACAAATCATTCCCATGGATCACTTCAGACACGTGCAATTTCTATCACGACACAGATTCAAGTATAAGGGGGAGGTTTGTCCTATGCATGTACGATGTCCTCCACTAATGACTTTCTGACCCCTAGTTCTCCAGCCGTGATTCATGGAAGTTTTTGGCCCTCTGTGTTCCCCTCTCCAGTTTTCAGAAAATTCATAGTTACTGGCTGGAGTGTCTCCACCAAAGAGGGGGAAAGAAATTGATTGGAATGTCACAAGAACATATTATATAGGATAGAAAGAGCAGGGTAATATGGTAACTAGATCATTTTGCAGCCCTATTTCCATCTTGTTCCACCATGTTTCTTGGTAATTTCTTTCTTTTTGAAGATTTGCTATAACATCACTTGGATACCCTACATACAAGGTTAGGGCTGTGATCAATAATGTTACCATACATAAAGTAGAAGGATCTGTGGGTTTCTATGAGAAATAACCATGTAACTACTTTTAGTTACCATGCTATTTCCGTCCTATTGTCATGTTATTGTCGCTAAATAAAGTAATGGGCAGTGACTGTATTCATGCTGCAAGTGCAGGTTGCTATGTCTCCACCATAATGAAAAGGATGGAATTTTCATAGAAATATGGTAACTCGAATATTTTCCCAAGAGCAGTTACTATACTATTACCATCTTATTACTGCGCTGTTAAAAAAGGTGCTACAGATAAAAACGAACAAACTGTTGCATATATTTGTCAATGGTCAACATTAGTGGAGGACACTGTAATGTAAACAAATTCTACAACCAACGGGTGTGACATTTTCGAGGGGAGAAGGTCGTGTAGAGAGAACTCAAATGTTGGTTGAAATTTCTTCTCAAACCGTTGGATTGGTCCCGGTCATTTCCCTCCGTACATTCTCTCTATGTCGTCTTTGTAATGGGACTTGAGCTCTAGGCGTTTGAGTTTGAAGGCGTCCGTCACCAGCCCCGTCTCCGGAGTCCACGGGTCAGGGCTGAGCCGGATCTTACGAGGAATCTCAAAACGCTCCAACTGGGCTGCAACAACATTTAAAAAATACAGCTAACTCCATGTCCCCTTTCACTACATCCACATGTTCTCGTTTTCTCACCCGCCAGAGCAGCCTCAGTGATGACCTTCAGCACGAGCTCCTCCATCGTTGAGTTGTCGCACAGCTCGATCAAGGATCCGCGGACGCCATATTCTTCGGCCAGAGCCAGGAAGTGCTTCTGATTGGGGACTACAAAGCCAATGACGTACGTCTCGTCACTGCAAGGAAGAAAACAATGAACCTGGGCCCACTGATACTGTACACATAAATGCAGCCACGTGACTTTGTACTTTACCTGTTGGCGTAGGCACATATGTTGTCGACGAGTGAACAGTTTTTCAACATGGCCTCCACTTTCCCCAAAGACACGTACTCTCCGGCCTGAAGCTTTACCAAGTCCTTCTTCCGGTCTGAGAACGTGACAGAAAAGGAGGGAGGAAAGTCAAATGTAGGGCGGCAACTAACAAGTATTTATGCAAATCAAGTTACCCTTTGTGCAACCAGTATATGGAACAAAATAAAAATATACACAATGTAATATATACAGTACGGGGGGTGTGTGAGAAACCTGGACACTATCAAGATTATAAAATGAATGAATAAAAAAGAATGAATGACTTTGACTTTTGGTCACAGCTTTCAACCTAACGTTATATCTTATGTTTTTAATTATATCTGGTTTGGAGAAATGTTGGTATAACGTTAGCATTCTATGAGCTAAAAGTTGTAGCATTAGCCGTTTTGTTTACATACGGGTTTAATCACCTGGAACACTCTGAGGTCGTAAGTAAAATGTTCGTACATTTTCAAGTGGGAAAGATACAGTACCAGTTACCAGTTGTCTGGAATGTACCATATAATCTATCGCAAAACACTGAATCAGTGCAATAATAAACATGTGATTGTGAAGAATAGGGTTTTTTTTGTTTCCAGGTGAAACTTTACATGTAAAGAGACCCTTTTGGCCTAAAACATGAAAAAAAGCCTGAAAAAACCCTGTGTCTCCCCTTAAGTACAGTATTGAGTATTTTAGTTTTTTTTTTTTCTTTCTCTACATAATGTGCAATAGTATAAGTAAATGTGGTAACCTGGCAGAGGCTCAAAAAGAGCCACACCATCCAGCAAACTTGCCTACCACTGCTGTAAAGTGTGTGTGTATAATCCAATCTAGACGATAATTATTCCATTACTAAATTTGTTGCGTCTTATACAGTACCTAATAAAATGTCAAAATCGTATTACCATGACAAAGACCACGAGCATTTTGAGGAGAAGACTGAACTGCAAAACTAACACAAGAAGCACTTGCATTTCAGAACAGGTTTGTCGAGGTCTAAACTACAGGATTAGCAGGTTTTTTTTGCAAAATAAAACCCCCTGGACACATGTTGTAGTTTGCAGAGGACATTATACTGTATTAACATCATATTTTTGACATGTGACGATCAAATAGTGATATTAAGTTCACTGTGTTGATTAACATGGCATGGCATGGGTCCAGCTGTGTGGCACATGGGACTGTTTACTCTGCACATACTAAACATGGCGATAATTGTGTGTGAACGAACGGACAGGAAGTGTGGGGGATGGTCACATGAACTGAAGAGTCTACATCCTCACCGATGATTTTAAGGCAGCCGTCGCTGTGAAACTCCCCGATGTCCCCGGTGCAGAACCAGCGCTGGCCGTTCTCGTCCACCACAAAGTCGTCCTGCTTTTTGGAGTCGTTTTTGTAGTAGCCCATGGTCACATTGGGGCCCCCGATCAGGATCTCTCCTCTGGGGTGCGGCTTGTCTGTGCTCCGGTAACCACCTGGAAAAAACAAAACATTTGAATTGTTTTTAAATGTAATTTCAATTCACTGCAAAAACAGATTTTTTTTAATTTTCTTTTTTGCAGAGCAGCTCGAATACTGGCTGCGGAGGTTCTGCAAGATCTAAACATTTTGATGCCTTCATTTAGCCTTAAGAGTGGAAATAGAACATTAGAATCAAGCAGTGTAGCAACTCACAGCCCACAGAATTGATTTAATGTACTGTATCAAGCATAGTTCACCATATTAATTCAATCATAAATGTGAATTCTTTCTATCCATTAACTTGTCCAGGGAATTTTGATATATACTGACAAGCAGACCCACTCCCGCTCATAATGCTGTGAGTCGGGCATTTTCTCCTATGCATTTTTCTGTCAGGCCTGTTTGTATTGTCCTAGTCTTGTATTTTATGTGTCGGTGATATTACATTTACTCCGGATTTTCTTTACTAATGCTTTTCTGACATGAATTACGAAATCTTTTTTTCCATACACAATGAAGGCTTATTTTAAACATATAAATATCTTCATTTTGCCTGGAGAAATGGTGAGGATTGTTATTCTAATTCAGAGTAAAACCGTTTTTGGCCTTTTATCTGTTGTTATTTCAGCTGGAGATTCAGATAAAGTTGCGTTTTTTTGCTGTGTTTGTCAATGGACCTCTCAACAGTTTGGACCCGGAAGTATCTTATTATTGTGTGTGATGTCGCACTGAACAAACGTATAGAAATGAAGCCAATGCAACCGATGTTACATACAATGCACGTAGGAATCGTTCACAGAAAACAGTGAAATCGCTAAGCAAACTTAAGCTCTGATGTCCTGACAAAAGCTTTGCGTCATGCCGTGTTCTCTGGTGTCTGGGCTCACAGCGGCAAGAGAGTAAGGAAAGAGGGGAAGGCGCAAACTGTTACATGGAAAATCAATTCATTTAATTCTACATTTCTGCTTAGGGCTGGTAAGAGGAGCCCAGGAACATCCCACAAGAACTGCAGTTATGACCCAGTCTGTGGTTTTGTCTGGTTAAAGCATTACTAAGTAACTCTTGCCCCTAGAGGCCATAAGCGCAACTGCAGGTGTCTTAGCAAGTTACGATTTTTTTTACTTATTAAATGTCTTGGAGAGTAAATCCTACACTGACAGAAAAGGTGAAGGGAGAGAGGGGTGTTGTACATCCAGTTATACAATGGGAATATTTGTTTTCACTCAAACTTGGCTGTAAATACTGTTTAAAGTGGCGCTATGTGGCCCGTTAGCCTGTTAGCTTCTTCTTCGTGATTCTATTAGTGTGTATTGCTTGCTCCGCCCCGGTGGCAGTCAAGTTGCAAGCATGGTTTTCTGGCCAGAGACACCAGGGGGAGATGAAAGACCCCCAATCATCCCATTAACACTTGTATCACCCCCAGAGGGACAACGGAAAGGATTTATTAAGGTTACACGTTACTTAGTACTGCTTTAAGATAAAAGTAAAAATGTTTGGGTAAATACTTCATAAACACATATCTCCAGATCTGTGATAAACCTGTTCAAAATTAAACATTGGTTGAACTCTTCAACAAAAACACCTTTTGCATGAAGTCATTTATAATCCATAATTCATGTTTAGTTCTTTTTTTAATTTAATTTAATTTTGGCCCACAAAGTTAGGGTTGCCAGATCTTGTGGGAAATGGACACAAATAGTGTTTCTCCACGTAGCACGCTTTAACCCAACACGGTTCAGGAAGTGAATTTACTCCACTCACTTCTACTACCGCTTCCATAACAAACGGCATGTGTGCGGTGCCACGGAGGAAACAGGATACACACGGCTGCTGCATTATACACACAATAAAGACAATCAAATAAAGTCTGTGGGCCGCGAGGTGAACACTGTGAACAGATATCAACTTTTGATCAAGTTTAGGAAATTACTCTGAAGTGCCAAAAGTGAGAGAAAAGCACCAACTAAAAGACAACTATGAAGGAAAGCTGTTAAACCTAATTTGGCTAAAGTCACGCTAATAGTGGCTAAATGCAAATGACAAAATAACCTTTTACAGCCGCGATTGGATATTGTGAACTATTTATCTCGTAGGACAGGGGTAACCAAAATATTGACAACTAGGGACCCCCACAGTAAAATGTGATTAGTGTTCGTACTCATTTCAATGGTAAGACATTTAAAATCTGTTTTAGGACATGCCTGTTAATGGGCCATATGAGTGTCACGTGAAGTCAAGGAGGCGCTGCTCGTCCTGTCCCATTATTTCCCTACGAGTTAGTAGCAGTGTCTTGTCCAAAAATGAAATCGCTCAAGATTCCATGGCAGGCAGTGAGTTACTGATGGACAGTCACAGAATCATGTTAAGAACATTGCGTCAGGAGCAAAGAATTCACTGGACGGAACTTTCTCATCAGATGATGTTTTTGTCTTGAAGCTAACGGCTAACGCTGAATGAAAATTTAAATAGCTCCAAGATTTTGAATGAGCCGGCCGCTCAAAAAGTACTTTAATATAAATACTGTTTAGTCATTTAATTTTGTGGTGTTTTTTTGATACTAGCCGTTAGCTTTGAGATTAAAAAAAAAAAGTCCTCCTCAATGAACACAGACGTTTCCTGCAGTCAATATTTACATTTAACCATAGGCGCGGCGGGGCTCGAGCACCCACTCAATATTTTGGGCACCCAGGCCAATTTTCCCTAATTACAAAATGACTAAGTAGATTTATACCACGGTCAGTGAGAATTCCAAGCCGAACAGGCGTGCATTATTTTGGTATAACCACACACGTAGTCCGGTAGTTAAATCACTGGGATATCACTCCGCTGCCGCAGCTGAATCAGATAAACACAATGAGCTCACGTTAGGTGACAAGTCGGCTCTGACTCCACGAGTGACTGACAGTAACGAATAAGTTGGACTTTGTTGTTAATTTCAACATTTTTGGTCAAAATGTCTGGTCCATTTCTCTTGAAAACGGTTAAGGCACTAGTCTATTCATTATTTTCAGACCTACATATAATGAATCCCTGCACGTAAGCATATTTGGCTGGATAAGTAAAGTCAAACATAAAAGTTTCAGTTTTTGGGACAAAGGTATAAGCGTCTCCACTGCAGCTGTTTCCATAAACATATGAGCTTCAGGTAGCTAGCTAGCTTCAGGTTAAACAGCGTAAAAGTAAAATAACTCCTGCCCAGGAGTGCCGCATACTAGCAGTGTTTATTTCTACGGAAAGGTGCAGGATTAGTCCTGTGTTGTGATTCTGGGGATGCAGTGTGATGCAGTGTGTGCAGATGTGTTTTTGTTGAGCCTGACGGAGATCCTCGCTGCAGCGAGAGAATGGCTCACTCTGAGACGAGCCTTCAGACAGTGTAAGACCTGTTAAAAACCCACAGAAAATAGTCCCGGTAGTTTGGCATATTTACCCAGTTTAGTAAATAAAATAAAAAATATTGTTATAAAATGTTGTGTGCATTATAACCGTCTAATGCACGGCTCCTCGTGGTTTAATCCTTATTATATTTTCTGCGAACGCGGGGCAATCCATTCCATAGGTACAGCGGCAATGCGTTTCTTTGCCTGTTTGGCTCTGTAGGACGAGCGCCTGGCTCATAAACACTGGTTTGTGAGATCAATTCTGACCTCGTTGTTTTTTTGTTTTTTTTGGGCACCCACTGGGAAAAACATAAACTTGCGCCTATGCATCCAATGTAATGTTTTTAACAAGTACTAGCCAGTGACTTCCCATCAGTATCTCACTCTCAGTGATGTTTTCTTGAACTTTTTGTTGATTTGAGCAAGACCTCGCTAATCCTTATTGGGAAAATAGCGAAAGAGGGAGGACCGCGACCTCCGGAGATCGCACTCGGAAGTCACGTGTCACTCATGTGCATAGAGCCTGTAGTAAAGCTCAGTGACTGAAACTCTGCAGGTTCTTAGCGTTCAAATGTACA
This sequence comes from Neogobius melanostomus, assembly GCA_007210695.1. NCBI lineage: Eukaryota > Metazoa > Chordata > Actinopteri > Gobiiformes > Gobiidae > Neogobius > Neogobius melanostomus. The sequence goes on from VHKM01000026.1 coordinate 55,353, forward strand.
TTCAAGTGGGACTCACCCTCGAGCCAGTCTTTGAGCTTGAACTCAGAGCAGACCAGAGGCCCTCCCACTCTCCCGGTGCTGTAGTCCCATGCTGTAAAAACAAAACAAAGCAAAAACACATGACATTATCAGGATCACGACACCACATCATCCGGATCCATCGGCCCTGTCCCCACGGCAACGCGACCTCACACGCTCCCTCGCCATGGCAACTGCATCCCAGAGGAAACAACACACTCAAACAGAACATGCCCTCGGTTTAAAATGCAGAGGGAAAAACTGAGCTGGACATTTGGCTCGTTTGGTTTGGGGAATACTGGGAGAATACAAGTCGTATCTGCATGACGGGGCAGAAACACATCTGATCTGTGTCGGGCCGCCGTATGGTGGCCGAGAGTAGAGGTTAGGTCGCAGCACGCATGCAGAAGAGTAGCTAGTTTAAGTCTCGGCTTAAAACGGCTCAACAATGGTACAATCTGACTTTTAATAATTTCAGATGAAGGACAGCGACGAATACAAACTACATACATGTTTTGAAAGAAATTCCCAAAATTAAAATTGACAAATGTTGAAGATGATCATTATTTGGAAGGGATTCATTGCATTCACAAACCTGACACATGTTTTTGTCTGTCGTCACAACTTTTGGACACACCCTTTGTTTTTGGAGTTTCGTTTGCTTCCTTCTGGGTTTTTTTAATGCCTATATCTTTTTCTTTTTTTTTCTTTTTTTAGCAAAGTTTTGTTCCGGCTGCCGTTTCCCTGATGAACAAGTCGGGATCTAATCGTCCCTTTTCTGTCTTTGTTGTTATGCTCTAATGGCTTAAAGCTCCTTGGTGTTTTTAGTGAAGGCACATCCTGTTTCTGGAATCTGGTATCTGGAGCCCTTAAGAGTTTTATATCTGAACATGTGTGTGACGTTTATGTTATTCTTTGCATAATGTGTTTTAAATGTTTGACTAGTTTTTCTCGGAATTGCAAGACAAATTTACCTACAGGTACAACTAAAGCAACCTAACCGTTATCTTTATCTTTATCACGGATCCCCATTAGTTATTACCGCAGCAATAACTATTCTTCCTGGGGTCCACACTTAATAACTACACAACTACAATAGTTAAAGCCTAACTCATAATGAATAGTTCTTCACATACTTGACTTATTCTTTCTTAAGTAGTTATTAAGTGTTAGTCACACTTAACTAATGAATTGTTCATGATGAATTAAGTGTTAACTCATCATTTATTAAGGCTGAATAAGGTGTATGTATGACAAAGTGTTACCCTTTCATCGTTTTTATCCTAAATATCCTTACGTTTAATGATCTTAAACTTGTTGCTGGATGTCTCTCTCCGCTCTTCATTCACTTTCATCCTGACCTGTCCTGTCTAAGCACTTCTGTATTGTACAGTGACAAATAAAGCACTTACTCAAAGCTTATTAGTGCAAATCTCTTCACACTGGTCCTCCACACAGTTACTATAAATCATCCTCTATCCCTCCATTAAAAAAAAAAAACGGTTCCACTTCTTTATCTGTGCTGTGTGGAAACTCCATTAGTCGCTGGGACGTCTGGGAACCTCTCCTCCCTGATCGACAGACTGATAATTTGGGAGAGACACTTGCAGTAACACAGACTTATGCAAGAGTCTAATTTAGAGCAGCAGGAGTCAAAGGAAGAAGATACGTTTAAAAAGACACACTTTCCGAGCACTATCGATTTAAGTGGATGGAGTTTTCTTAAGGAAATCCCCTTGAAACGCTTATACAGGCCACAGGGAAAGAAACTTCAGGATTTTCATACATTTCTTAGGCTCTGTATTTGCAAGAAAAAAGTAGGACTGGAGGATTTCAAAAACACAAATATCAAAGCCATTTTTTCAGAGCGGGACTGTTTTGTTTACTGTTGCATATTTTGGGGAAACTGATTGGAAATGGATATTTAACATATCCATTTCTGATGCGTTCTTCTGAGGGGCACTATCAAATGGTTTAGTTAGAAACGGCAGCAGCAGTGTCGCACTTACGTTCACTGATGGTGCCGGCGCCGCAGGTCTCCGTCAGCCCGTAGCCCTGTCCCACGGGGCAGCAGAAGCACACGTTCATGAAGCGCTGAGTGGCTGCAGACAGAGGCGCGCCGCCCGACAGGAGCACCCGTGTCCGACCCCCGAGGAGAGACCGCACCTTCTTGAAAACCAGCCTGAAAACGAAACACACAGGGCATCTTCATTCATAACCTTTCTAATGCATTCGTCATGTGTTCATAAGCGCGTCTTTGTCCAGTTTAGTGATAATATACTCGAATTAGCTCTTGTTTTGCCCTTGCCTGGTCCTGATTTAGACCAGACCTAATTTGGTTCTGGTTTAGACCCGCTTTAGGCCTGTCCCACCTGTCACAGAGAGGGGTGCTGTTGCCTTTGCCGAGCTGCTCCAGTTTGTAGTTGAAGGCCAAAGTGAAGAGGGTTCTCTGGAAGTAGCTCATCTCCTCCACCTTCGCCATCACGTTCTTATAGATGCGGTCCATGATCTCCTACAATGGGGGGGGGAAAAGATTCATATTGCGTGTATTCTGGCGCATAGAAAAAGAATAGAACCTGGATCTGGGGTCGAAATGATATGAAAACAGAAACATGTCCTCCGTTTGCATCTTTCTTGATACCTTCTAAAAAATGCCCTGTTTGTTGACAAATTTGGTGAGAAAATCAATCTAACACATGTGTTCTTTCCTGGTTGCATAACTCAATGATCCCACCGGACCTCACACAGTCTGGAGTGACCCACAAAAACCAAAGGAACAAACTCAAGTAACTCAAGTTCAGACTCCATCGCTCAAAATAAATGTGCTACATGCAAAATACCCCTGAGGATATGGATGAGAGGCATGACTCGCTACAGAGAAAGTAAAATCTGAACCTTCTTCACTGATATATGATTATGATTTCTAAAGTTAAGGGCAGGCACAATAAGCTTTAGCTTCTGCCTGCACCTGGTCATTTATTGTGTTTTATGTTTCGAATGATTGTTTGAATGATCTGTAAATGACCAAACCGAAATAAATGAAAACAATATATATATAGCTCAGTTTAACACTGAAAACAGTTTCCACAAAGGAGGAACAATATCAATACAATACAGTACACAAGTATCACAAAACTAATGTGATGTCAAGGGCCTCGTACCTGTTGTTTTCTGGTTCTCTAATCAAATTTGCTTTGTCCTCCATCAGTATATCAAAGAAGCAAAGGTTTGTGATAAAAGGCCTCTGTATAAAGTTTTATTGGTTGTGAACATAGATATAATAATTAGAGATAGATGATTTCCTATTCAGCCCCATTCATAGTAAAGGTCCCGAGTCGTCTGTGAAATTTACATGGCTGCTCAAGCTCCTCCTACGCAGCCTCTTCCTTAAAAGGGCGGACGGAGCCTCCACAGAGCTCCAGAGCTTGATTGACAGGCTCTGGAGGCAGTCAATGCACTGAAAATACTTCCACTATTTCGGGCTATTATACAAAACCAACGTGGATAAAAATATTTCACCTACAGTACCCTACAGGGTTGTCACACGGGTCATAGCGATTTTTAGAAAAAAATAAAACTCTTTGGAGCCAGGCTTTTAAGCCGTTCTAGGGAGGTCCCATTAGAATCCTGTCTACCACGTGCCTTTTGGAGTCGCCCCTGGCCACAAAAGGGTGGTATTACAGCAATGTCAGCTCCCCGCCACGAGGACCATAGAGAAGCACGTTCCACGCCCATTGGTTGTGAACTAGGAGGCTAGTTGTTGTTAGCATAATATTGATAATAATGCTAAAAGTTGCTAAACAAGCTTATAAACTTATCCCTGTGAATAATTGGGATGTTAGAGATGCATTTGGAAAGTTAGGAATAGGTTTTGTAAGTAAAATAAAAATGAGTTGAAGTTGTTCTAAAATCAGGAGAATAATGTTATGTTGGCGGACTATGCTAGCTTAACTGGTTTAGACCTAGTTCTGGGTTAGGCCTGGTTACGTTCTACTTTAGACTAGAGCCCTATTCGCACGGGATAAGCATTATCTAGGGACCCCATATAATAAAAAATTACCCCCCGCTTTTTATGTAGCGCATTCGCACGGGATAACCAATGCCTGAGATTTTTGTTGAAATTTACAGACATCTCCTGGATATGACGTCAAAGCACTCCTTTCTGAGTTCATTTGTAAAATTAACTTTCACCTGAATGAATTTGTGAAGCCTGTTTTAGTCTTTTACCGTGAACAATTGTCTGTAAAGGTGTTTAACCGTTGTTGGTTGTAAATGTGTAGTTGGAGTGACACAAACTGACTGGCTCTCTCTAAAGCACATCTACATGCAGAATACCGCGTGGTTTCTCTTTTTGCATTTCGCCTTTAAAACAGCCTGTTACTGCCGCTAAAAGGCCAACATGATGCAGCTAACGTCGTAGCTGAGAGCGCATGGACTTTGGATAAAATACACAAAGCACAGAGAGCGGAGGGAGAGGAGAAAGAGAGAGAGACGAAGGTAAGCCACGGAGCGGGATTCGCTCAAATAACTGGCAGAAATCTCAACAAAAACTAATGTAATGAGAGGTGAATTAATGACAGATAAAAAAAAAAAACTCTGTAATGCAGCCTCCATTCGTCATCAAAGTAAATAAAAATGGGCACAGGAAACAAAAAAAGCCCAATCATGTGTCGGATCCTGCCCATTTCTGTTCAAATCACAGACATGCCTATTCACATTGGATTAGTATTATCACATGACCTCAGAGTTCAGTAAAATATAGTAGGTAATTTGCGGGGGAATTTTTACTTGGCAAATCACTGACATGGCACACGGGATTAACATCACAGGCATTCTCGGTGATTATTACAAATCGCATGTGGTCCCTAGGTAAAACTAATCCCGTGCGAATAGGGCTTACTGTAGTACTGGCTCTGTCCTGAATTAGATTAAACTCTAGCCTTTACTAAATAAATACGGTATTCTTGAAATATAGCAGTGCAAAAATGACTATTGCACTCCAATGACTGATCCCGCCAACGCTCATTTTAATTTAAATGTTTCAAGTTTATGGAATACCAAAATGGAAAAACCCAAAAGGAGATTATGGTAAACCAGTAATCTTCCACTTAAACGGGACAAATACCCACCAAACTGGAAATTTACAACAAAAAGCCGTATATCTATCACACTTACACAAATGGCTGCCAAAACTTGGCTTCATAGAGCAACAGGGGAAAGGGCAGAGAGATGTAAAACAGCTGTACTGCGAGAGGAGGAAGTGGCTCCTGCAAGTCAGTGTCCCACAAAACAGTGAGAATGGTACAAAACTAAGAACGACTAAAATTATTACGTATTACGCATGGGATCATGCCAATGGGAAGTATTTATCATTTTCTGAGCAGTGGCCCATCAATCAATATTCCACCCTGGTGTTTGAATATTGTCCCTACTTTTTATTGGCATTTATGCCGACCGAAGAGACATTCAGCTTTGTGTCAGCGTTTTCGTGTTTCATAGACCCAATAATTACCAACATATTGGCCATAAATTAAATCGAAACGTGTGCATTGTGACAGTTACCACAGTAACCACCATAGAAATAATAAATAGGAGAAATGACGTTTGGTCATACTTTATGCAGACAGTAGCAGGCCGGTTAGTCTTTTCAATGTATTTTTCCTATAGCCGCTAGCATTTAGCCATCAAACATCGCAAATTATGAATGATCCAGATGTTTTCTGCCGTTGTCAAACCATCAACCACATTTGTAAAAACCTGGGTAGAAATCATTAATGAATGTGCAGACCTATTGACGTTTACTTCAGATCAGAATTATCGTATAAAAGTAGCCTCTGACGTAAATGCTAAATCACAGCCAGTTAAGTTTAAGTTTTTTGAGGGTTTTTTTTCAGATAGCCTAAACATCCAACAGCCACTAAACCCTCCTCTTATAGTATGCTGATGATGGAGAAACTACAGAAACTATATATATACACAGTGAGAGGAAAAGGTATGTGAACCCTTTGGAAATTCTCACATTTCTGCCTAAATTGGTCATAAAATGTGTTCTGATCTTGATTAAAAAGGTATTGCTGCCAAAGGAGGGTCAACCAGCTATTGAATCCAAGGGTTCACTTACTTATTCCACGCTGTCCTGTGAATGTTTAGGTGAGAGTGGGGTAAGATGAGCCACTTTTTGCTTTGGCGGTTGTTGTGTAAAAACAGTATACAGTGTACTATTTATACACATTTTGGGATGTTTTCTATTCTTTTGCATCTTCAAAAAATCATCTGAAGTATATGGTTTTTGAGATGTTGGTCTTCAAAAAAAAAACGTTTTACCCCCAGAGTGGGGTAAGTTGAACCAGATCTTGGGGTAAATTGAACCACCAGATTTAAAGGTGAAATTAATACTAAACATCATAAAGTCTAAATTTTTACAATTCAGTGTTTCCCATTAGCATTTTTATTCCAAAAACCTATTATAACAAATCTTTTATTTTCGCATGCTTCTTGTGCAGATTATGACATTTTGTCTCTAAAAAAAAAATCCCAAATAATTTAATGTAATATCTAATTTTAATTTGCTCGTCTCTACTAGACCCAGAACCACCAATAAACAATGCAAAAACTATAGAATTGTACATTCAAATGTTCTGTAATTTGTCAGTCATTGTTTCTTATGGAGCAGAGGCGGCGTTTTTGGGTCAATTTACCTCATTATTTCTTCTTTGAGAATACCAAGAGAGTTGTGTTTACTTCAATGGCCGGTCGTCCTTCCCCTCCCCAAGAAAAAATTCCGCACGTGACCTCGTGTGCTGTGTATTTCCCATGTCTTGATGTTTTTAATAAAAACATACAGTATATAAAATTTATATATGTGCTTTGCCTAAACTTAACCTGATTGTAATTTCGCATATCTTCTTTGTAAGGCGCATTGAGTTGCATTGTGTACGAAATGCGCGGTATAAATAAAGTTGCCTTGCCTTGCCTTTATTTAAGAAGAAATCTTCCTAAATTATTAATCTGCTTTTATACCTAATTTAGTGAGCAACCAACATGAGGAAAAAAAATTGACCTGCATGTTTTTGTTTGTTTGTTTGTTTGTGACGATCGTTTTTGGGATCAGGCCAACAATTTACTCTGAACAGCGACAAAAAGCTTTTTCATAAAAAGTGGGGTTATTTTACAGACAATTTTTCAATTTTTTTGTCTGTTAAGTTCAAATCATGTAAAGATTAAAATTATAATCTCACATTTCAAGAAAAATGTTTTATTTTCAAAATATGAGGGTGGTTCATCTTACCCATTGGCTCATCTTACCCCACTCTCCCCTAGATGTTATGGCCAATAAAAATATGACAACATGTAATTGTTTGGGTGGTATTAGTTTAAGCAGACACCGTTTACTCATTCTTTTGATTTAAATAAAGATCAGACCACATTTTAAGACCAATTTATGCAGAAATGTGAGAAATTCCAAAGGGTTCACAAACCTTTCCCTCCCACTGTAAATGTCATGAAACAGACATGCCATACCTCACTATTCGTTGGTATGGTGATAGAACACTCAATTTAAACAGGTCTGGGAAGCCGTTTGCTAACAGGAGGTACGCATTCGTAGGACCAGGTTCAGATCGGCCATCGGCCTTTCTGTAGACTGGTGTGATTGCCACGTGAACGCAACCTATTGGGACTTGCTCAGCGACTACTGGTGCAGTGTGATTGAATAATTTCCAAGATGTAATTTCCCCTCTAGTTTCAATATATCTTAAAAGCAACAGTTTGGGTTACCATGTCAAGAGCTCCTCCAACTTTGGCCAAAGGAAAATTTGGACATTGGACAACAGTTAAACCAAGAGTGAGTCAAATGAGCACAGAAGGACCACACCAAATCAAAAGCAAGATTAAACAATGGCTCCAAACCAGGATGAGAGCAGGACTTCACAGTCTCTGAATATGATAGAGGCTCATGGCGAGTTCTCACGTTGTGTTTACAATGGAGACCGCCTCACACTGTGGACCCACGACCTCCGCATCAGCACTGGGACATGCAGCAGGGGAGGGGGCTTGAGTCAGAGGATGTTCCCATGCTTTTCCAGGATTTTTCAAGGACTCAAAACCATCCCTAGAAAAGCGACACACTCTTAAAAGTCTTCAGGCATCCTCGATGATTTCCAGGCCAAAGTATCAAGTTGTGCTTCTCCCTCCCTAGTAACTTTGATAATTAGATCGATAAAAGATGAGCCAATCACATGCATTTAATATATATGTATGTGAATAATCAGGATGCACAGGAGGTATTGTGAGAGCCAGAAACAGTTTATGCTCATCTACCTCCAACTCTCACGAAAATTGGGGGAACAAAGCAATTTGTTAATAACTAGGCCTAAAGACGGCTTGGACTCACTGGCACGGCTGCCATCAGAGTGGGCTGTAGGACGCTGGTGTCTCCTTTGCTCCCCTTCTTGATCTTTGTTGACTGCCCAGAGAGACAAAAGAGTGAGATATTTGTTCATGTGGCAAAAAACAAAAAACAACAATACATTAATCCCGGATTGATGCCCATACCTGGTCGGCGAGCGTTTGGGGCGAGGAGTAGCCGATGCGACAACCGTGGGCGACGCACAGCATCTCTGCACTCAGCTCCAGCACATGAGCCAACGGGAGGTAACCGATGTACGTGTCATCCTCACTGTGAAATGAGTGGAACTGCATTATTTGTCCAATATTCGATCAGGATTTCGAACTGGCCTGGAGCGTTCTCTGAATGTGGCAGCGGCAATGACACCGTGAACAAAAGCCGTGACTTTTTTAGCTATTCAAAGGCATGCTGGTAAATCAATAACACCGTAAACACAATATGGGGGTCATTTATCAAGGCAGGTGCTAAATAACAGGTGCAAGCTGAAAAATAAAATCTACTATTTTGTGGGCATGTTGCACTTAAAGCAGTACTAAGTAACTCTTGCCCCTAGAGGCCATAAGTGCAACTGCAGGAGTCTTAGTAAGTTACGATTTTTTAACTTATTAAATGTCTTGGAGAGTAAATACTACGCTGACAGAAAAGGTGAAGGGAGAGAGGGGTGTTTTACATCCAATTATACAATGGGAATATTTTTTTCACTCAAACTTGGCTGTAAATACTGTTTAAAGTGGCGCTATCCCGCAGTTAGCTTTGCCTGTTAGTCTGTTAGCTTCTTCTCCGTGATTCCATTAGTGTGTATTGGTTGCTCCGCCCTGGTGGCAGTCAAGTTGCAAGCATGGTTTTCTGGCCAGAGACACCATGGGGAAATGAAAGACCCCCCAATCATCCCATTAACACTTGTATTACCCCCAGAGGGACTACGGAAAGGATTTATTAAGGTAAACACGTTACTTAGTACTGCTTTAAAGTGTAAGTTTGCAAACTGAGGAGAGATGAAGTGAAATTTTAAACAATCAAATTCCTCGCCTCTTTAACCAGAGAGCCCTTCTAATGGTGTGTTCCAGGCAACTGGAAAATTACGACATATGCCCTCAGAGTGTTCCAGGTGATTAAACCCGTATGTAAACAAAACAGCTAATGCTACAACAGTTAGCTCATACGATGCTAACGTTATATGAACGTTTCTCCAAACCAGATATAATTCAAAACATGTGACATAACGTTATGTTGAAAGCTGTGACCAAAAGTAACGTTCACATCACTGTTTTGTTACAGTTTTATCATTAGCTGCTCCTCCACTGGGGGGCGCCATTACTGTCTTTATTTTATATCCGAACTCTTAGCAGTCTTGAGGTCTCCGAGTTAACAAGTTGTAAATACCAGTTCAAGTGGCGTTCTGAGGCATTTCCAAGTGGGAGGTGGGAAATGTACCAGTTGCCAGTTACCTGGAATGCACCACTGGTTTGCAAAATGAGGAAAACGTTTGTAAATAAGAAAACGCTGCGCGGGTAAAAAATGCATGAATGAGTCTGCTGCTGACCCACTTTTGCACGTGCTACTCGCTTCTGCACATGAGCAAACGCTTGGTAAATAACCCCCTATGAGTGCAGAACTGGACAGAAGACGTCTGATGAGGGATGATGGGCTTTAAGAATGTGGAGGACAGTTTCATGATCACTCTACTCTAAAAATAAAAATACAGGAAATACAGATCGGAGCGCTTAGGTAGTAGAAGAAGAAGCAACCATTACAACATTACAACAGGATTACACAAATCGGCGTCAATTACGTGAAATACAACTCCAGGTATGTTTTTGCTGAAGGAAACAAGGGTTAAAAGCTCTAAAATGGTCTATAATGCATTATATGTCTCCTTTAAAGCAAATGGTATCAATATTTTCAACAAAGTCATGCATCCCGAGTGTAGTCCTCGATATTTCTGTATCAATCTCCAGTTTCCCTCCTGTGTTAATCTCGACTTACCAGAGGTTGGGTACGCGCTCTGCCATGCCCGTGATGCCGGCGATGAGGTTGCTATGGGAGATCATGACTCCTTTGGGGACCCCTGTAGAGCCGCTGGTGTACATGATAACTGCGATGTCCGTGGGGAGGGGCTGCTTACGCTCACGGGACGCTGAGGGACACACACGCGGTATGGAAAAGTCAAGGAGACGTTGACGTTTGAAAATGGAATACAAATAGGTGCAGGGCCTTGATCGATTTTGGATATTGCGCTCTGTGACTGACAAATGCGTTCAAAAGAGTGAAAATGTGCCCAGACGAGTTTTGAGAACTGTGTACGAAGCATGAATTGTGTTTTTGAGACATGAGTTCAATCAGCGCAGTCAATGGCATTTTGTGTTTTACTATTGAGAAAAACTGTAAAATACAATCCGTTGGCTAATTCTGGAAAAATCACTGTTCTTGTATGCAAACAAAACCTCCCTTTACAGAAGCTAAATCCTCCTTTTCCTGCAGCTCTTCCTCTCTGCCCCTGGTTTGAGGTCAACCGGTTCAAAGGCTCACAGCAAAAACAAATGGGAGACGAGCTTTCTCTCCCAGTCACAGGCAGGCACTGCATCTAATCTGACCCACATGTGCAGGCCTCTCATTCACACGACCCAAAACGACCAGCACAGGAAACCACCACACAATATGACCACAGCACTTCTGTGACGGGACGTGTATCCCAGTTTTATTTAAATTTTTGTGGTAAAAAAAAATCCAAAAACATTGTGATGATTTGGGCCATTTGGGAATGAACGCAAATAAATTCAAAATGCAGACCTGAGGGTTTCAGGGTCATATCTTAATCTATGTCTTCATTTTTGAAGAGAAAATGAACAGCCAATTTCAGTTACATTGGTGTTTAATAAATGGCTTGCTCTTCCATTCCTGGTCTGAACATTTTGATCAAGAGTGTATTTTCTGTAAACTACAAAAAGTCCTGGCTCCGTGGGGTCTTTTGTGTGTAAAACCCCTAAAGCTAAAACCTATACTAACATATACTGAAAAGTTTGGTTTATATTTCAGTCTTCACTTATTATTAATGTTGGTTTAGCTGTTGTATTTAAGGTGTTGGATAACATTTTAGTCTATTAACATGAGATTATACAGCTTTTATAAACATAATATACTTTATTTGAATCCTGGAGAGCGCTGCATAGGAATCCATAGGAATTCTGACCATAAATAATAATAATAATAATAATAATAATAATAATAATAATAATACATTTGAATGTATTTTTAATGTCATTTTGTAGAAAGTGAACTGTTGTGAGGATGGCGTGTGGTGGAAACGGCTGAGTGCGAGACAAATTTCCCTCAGGGGACACTATAGTTTATTCTTATCTTATCTTCTAACAAAACTGACGTCTCATGTTTCCTGACAGCTTTAACCTCAGCATGCTTCTATCACATCTTCACGGTCCCTCATCTCTACATGTCTCCGAAACATGATGGACCCACTCTTATATTGAACAAAGACGGCAGAAACATCTCTATACTATTACCATTGTCAGGTTTGGCTCCCAGTTGTTGCACGGCGGCCATGTTGTGAACGCTGATGCCTCGTGGGTAGCCGGGCCATGAGGTCGGAGTGTCGTCCACTACGATGATGTGCTGCAGGCGGGGGACTTCTATTAGGATTGCCTGGATTGAAACAGAAAACAAACGGACCAGAGTTTACGTGAAGAAATGTAAAAGTCTTATGACCTTCACACCTTTAATTTGGTCTTTTCTTTTTGTCATTCCGTTTCCATTCACATTATGCTTTGATAGCAACGTAGATGTGCATGTCCAGGTTCAACAAACCATTAAATACTGTAAGCGTGCGTCTACCTTGAGCCGAGTCTCCAGGAGCTCTCTGCTGGTGATGATGTGAGAGACCTGGGCCTCGTTCAGTCCGTGAGCGATGGCCGGACCTCCCAGAGTGGAGTACAGCGTCACCACTGACAAAACACCAGAAGAAGAAAGCTTAGGATGACTGGAAGCTGGCCTATATTCACTGTGGGGTAATGACTTTATATGGTCGATACACAGCGTATGTTATTGCAAGCTCTCACTCGCTGACTATGTACAAGAGCCCAGACCTGGCATGTTATTGTGAATAGGGAATGGGGCTTATGTACCCTTATTAGTCTAATTAGCTTAATTTTCTTTTTTTCTTTTTCTTTTTGAGGGATAACAGTTTTGTAAAATATATTTGCTACAATAACAGAATCAAAAAGTTTAATATCCGTTCAAATGAATGGACTGAGCAGAGGAAACGTTTCGAGCAAATAAATTCATAAATGTTTTGATTCGGGTCAGGGCAGGTCCTGGTTGATTCAGACTGGGTTCCAAATAGAGGTCCCGATATATCGGCCGGCCGATATATCAGGCCGATATTTTTTCGATATCGGCTATCAGCCGATCTAATGCTAATGAACCGAAAGTGATAGAGACTTCTCGTTTTTTGTACTGGAATCTCTGCAATTGTATTATTGATCGCCATGCAAAATGCCGCGGCTAGCAACAGTATGCTTAAGCTAGCAACAATATGCTTAAGCTAGTGACAGGACGCTAATGTCATTTAGTATTTGTATTTTAGTTTATGAAAAAACTGATCTGACATACAGTGCCTTGCAAAAGTACTAATACACCTTGAACTTTTGCACCTTTTGTCATGTTTACAACCCTAAATGTAAAGATTTTATTTTGATTTTTTTTACTGAAAATTCACACACAATTAACAGACAACTGTGAAGTGAAAGCAAAATGATACATGATTCTGTTATTTTACAAAAAATAGAAAACTGAAAAGTCAGGGGTGCATAAGTATTCATACAGCATGTCTTAATACTTTGTGGAACCCCCTTTTTCTGCAATAACAGCAGCAAGTCTTCTGAGGTATGACTACAAGGTTTGCACATCTAGAGACTGACATTTTAGCCCATTCCTCTTTACAAAACAACTCAAGCTCTGTCAAATTAGAAGAAGAGCGTTTGTGAACAGCAGTTTTCAGGTCTTTCCACAGATTTTCAATAGGATTTAGGTCAGAACTTTGACTGGGCCATTCTAACACATTAATATGTTTGTTTTTAAACCATTCCATTGTAGATTTAGCTTTGTGTTTAGGGTCATTGTCCTACTGGAAGGTGAATCTCCGCCCCAGCCTCAATTCTCTTGCTGACTCCAGCAGGTTTTCCTCCAAAATGTCTCTGTATTTGGCTGCATCCTTCTTCACAACTATTCTTACAATCTTCCCAGTCCCCGCTGAGGAAAAGCAGCCCCATAGCATGATGCTCCCCCCACCATATTTGACACTGGGGATGGTGCACTCAGGACGATGAGCAGTGTTAGGTTTGCACCATACATAACGTTTTGCATTTGGGCCAAAAAGTTCAATTTTTGTGTCATCTGACCAAAGCACCTTCTTCCACATGGTAGCTGTGTCCTCCATATGACTTCTAGCAAACTTCAAACGGGATTTCTTATGGCCTCCTTTCAATAATGGCTTTCTTCTTGCCACTCATCCATGAAGGCCAGACTCTAGTTGTCCCATGTACAGATTCCCTCAGCTCAGCGGCAGTACGTCGCAGCTCCTCCAGAGTTATCTTGGGGCACTTGGTTGCATTTCTGACCAGTGCTCTCCTTGTTCGGTCTGTTAGTTTAGGTGGACGCCCGTGTCTTGGTAAGGTCGCAGTGGAGCTATACTCTTTCCATTTCTGAATGATGGATTGAACAGTGCTCCGTGAGATGTTCAAATCTGGGGAAATCTTTGTATAACTTAAACTTCTCCACAGATTTATCCCTGACCTCTCTGGTGTGCTCCTTGGCCTTCATGATGTTGTTTAGTGACCAATACACTCTGACCATAGCTCTGAGGCCCTCACAGAACATCTGTAATTATACTGAGAGTAGATTACACACAGGTAGACTCTATTTAATGGTTAGGGCAAGGTGTGAACATTCTGCAGTCATTAGGAATGTTATAAAGGCAATTTAATGCACTCAGTAAATGCTGTATGAATACTTATGCACGCCCCACTTTTCACTTTGCTATTTTTTGTAAAATAACAGGATCATGTATCATTTTGCTTTCACTTCACAGTTGTCTGTTACTTGTATGTGAACTTTCAGTAAAAAAGTAGGGTTGTAAACATGACAAAATGTGGAAAAGTTCAAGGTGTATTAGTACTTTCGCAAGGCACTGTATTTCGGAATGATCACATCACTTTATGTGAGTTGTTAATATTAATGCATCTAGCCAAGGATATTTAGTGTAGAATAGTCCAGTGATCCTTGTTTAATGTTTTACATTATTTTAATTATATATTCATTGATATACGTAATTTATAAATGGTAACATCTCGTTTGCAAGAAAAATGAAGACTGTATTGATGTTACACTGGAGAAAAGAAGACCATTCACTTTTTCACTCAGAGAAAGCCAGGACAGGAATGTTTTAAATCAGCCTCATGCCCTAATAAAACGCCCCCTGCTGTCACAGTTCAGCACATTGTACAGTTTAGAAACTTCATATACAGGATTATAGACAAGAAATTTGGAAAAATGTCAGCATCAGCCAATTAAAATCCCCCAAAATCAGCATTGGCCTTAGAATAACCCACCTCCAATTCCAAAGATACATTACTTGATAAAGAAGAACTCACAAAGAATAAAGCCTATTCAAATAAACTTCAAATAAACATTATTGCAGTGACTGGAAGCATTTTCCAAAACCTCACTTATAGCCTCCCTTACTTGGGCGATTACACAATGGAAAAGTCAGAGGCGTCAGTGTGAACAGCCGAGGTGCGGACAGAGCGCGAGAGGAGACGCTGGGTTTGTGGGACAGGGCGCGCTGACATCACCGTCCTGCGTCATTGCTTCCTGCTCCGTCAGACGAGTGGACGGGGCCGTGACACCTCCCGCCGAGAGATGTAAACATGCGAACATGCAGCGAGTTCGCGTTCCAGCACACAGGCACGGAATGAAATGGGACAGACGGGATTCAGATTCTCGGAGGATGAGATAGATTTCATGTGACATTCTAAGAGGGCAAAACAGTAGCAAGCGCCATGGAAACACTTAACAAAAGTCTGGCTTTTGTTTTTTTATACATATTATAAACAGGAAAGAACTGTCTCGGTGTCTTAAAGTGATCTTTAACTGTAATCTGCTTGACCTTTGCAGTCTTTCAATGACTTTCCATGAGTTTTTATATAATCCTGCTCAAAACCCAAACCACACAATGACATTAAAAACAAGGGTGCTTTCAATCAGACTGACATAGACCCTCTCAAAACAATCCTACAGTAGGTCCACTTCCTGATCATTAATAGTCTCTGGTTGAGACTGACCAGGGCCAGAACCGCCCAGGATTACTGTAGCTCTTTGGCCACCACAGTTTTACATTATGCACTTAACTGTAGCAAGTACAGTTGTTAAAAATGTCCGCGTATTTGAAGACTTTATCTACAGAAGATGCATTTATGTTGTGTGCGTCGATTTGTATGAGCCCCTCAGAAATAACTTCATATGCTTGCGTAAGGTTAACATTACGCATCTGCAGTCCCCTGCCAGGGACTGCAGATGTAAATTAGCCTCAGGCTAACTCTGGTACAATGCATCAAATGGCAACATTTATGTTATAATTGTACATGGTCCCTTTTAAATAAATAAACTAAAAAAAAAAAAAAAAAAAGGCTCCTTTTTTTGTGTCCTGTTTTAGTCCCCGTGGGAAAATCTGCGGTAGGCTGTCAGCCTTCCAGGAGAGGACACAGGACATGGGACACTGAAGTGGGGGGATCGCAAGATGAGTTCAATACAATATACAGGTGCTCGTCATATAATTAGAATATCATGAAAAAGTGCATTGTTATTTAACTTAAACTGTGAAACTAATATATGATAGACTCATTACATGCAAAGTGAGATATGTGTATAGCCTTTATTTATTATCATTTTGATTATTATGGCTCACAGCTTGTAAAAACCCAAGTTAAAAATCTCAGAAAATTAGAATTATTTAAAAAATGGACTGTAAGCCATAATTGTCAAAATTATAACAAATAAAGGCTTGACATATCTCACTTTGCATGTAATGAGTCTATATCATAGATTAATTTCACATTTTAAGTTGAATAACAGAAATAAATGCACTTCTTCGTGATATTGTAATTATATGACGAGCACCTGTACAACATTGAATATGATCAAGCTTTTAGATTTGGGTAAAGCCAAACTGGAGAAAATGCGCTCAGTTAAGGCGGGGGTTAAGAGGTTAAGATGATCATATTCTTTTTCCAGTGTATGGCAGTCCTGGCCCCGCCCCTCAGGAGGGATCACAGTTTGAATAGGCCTTACATTTGACTGTGAAATAGTATTTGCAATGAATATCAATCTGGATGTTGCAGCGCAAAGCAAGTAGGACAATTTCAAATGTACTCAAAATGCCGTTCTGAGTAGCACCTGAACTTTAAGTGCGTCTTTGCTTCATAGAGCCTAAAGGTCTCGATGTGGCTGCAGCGCATTCCTCCGCAGTGCACAGACAGTTGCACTCGGCGTTGGGTTCACGGGGGCTGACTCCCTGAAGCCTCTGTCAACACCAGATCCTCACGTAGACCAGCTCTCAGCTCTGCTCTGACGTCTCCACGGCCCTCCCTGTCTCCTCCTGTGTACGTCCAGGCCTGTCACCCCCACACACACACACACACACACACACACACACCAGGCTTCACACCAGCGTTTGTTGTTCCTCAGGGGCTTTTTATGACCGACAAATTCGCGGGATTGGAGTTGCAGTGCACAGTAGCAATATGCGGTTTAATGAGAAAGGTGTAATGTAGGGTTTAGTCTGGATTTAGGGCTGGTTCATACTGGCAACTGCTACATTTTTTTTGTAAACAATATCTAAAACCATGAAGGCGAACAATATATTGATAAAATCCATATAAGACCTTCCCTGGCTCATTAAGCTGGACTGTCACAAGCTCTGAATTCTAAATCTTACAAAATACAATCTTGAAAGACTCATAGGAATCCACTAGTGCAGGGCTGTCCAAAACTTTTTCATCGAGGGCCACAACCAGGGGTCAGTGCAAAGAAACATTTAACTGGGTGCATTTAAGAGCGGTTTAATGGTGCCCTACATCTTTATTTTAGACTTGTAAGTGTAACCTCTTAACTCCCACCTGAACTGAATACATTTTCTCCAGTTTGGCTTTACCCAAATCTAAAAGCTTCTTGAAAACTTCTTGTAAACCACAACAAAAAAGCATAAAAAAGTGACAAAAAAGGCTATGAAAACGGAATAACAAAGCCACAAAAAAGCAACAAAGATGAGATGAGATGAAAAAGAAGCTGAAAAAGTTGACAACAACACAGAAACAATGCGAGGAAAAACATCAGTTTAGATCAGTTTTGAAGCTTTTAAATGAGGCGTTACACTGGCCTATTCACCTTGAATTGTGCCCGCTCCTTCACTTGTATTAGTTTACATAGCGAATATTTTCCCTCGTTCTCCACTTAATGATTGGGCTTCGCGCTCTACCGGAAGTGTCAATACAATGGAAGTGCTGATCCAATGCAAAAAGAGGCAAAAGTGGGCGGAATAAGGTGAATAGACTGCAAGCTCCAGTCCAGAAGCTTATAGATTTAGGTAAAACTGAACTGGAGAAAATGCACTCTGTTAAAGGGATATTTCAGGATTTTTGACATAGGGCCTCATTTCCTAGTTATCCAGAGTGTTGATTTCTGGAGATATATATATATATTTTTTATTCATGCAGTCCTTATACTTGAAGAGTCTAGTGGAGCTAGGCTAGTGCAAGGCTAAAGCATTTCTACGGTAACAACTAGCCTGCATTAAAAACAGTCTGACCCACTCCACAGTGCACCTGAGGCAAATCACTTATAACACCAGACTAACCATATAAATGTCTGTGTCGATAGAATAATTTTTCAAATATAACTGACCTTGTATCACATGAATTACCGCATTTTGAGGGACTATTTTCTCGCAGATCACTCCACCGCTGCGTTAGCTTACAGCCACGAAACTGATGCTGCTCAAATATAAGTTATTTTAAATGCAAAATGGTTAAAATTATCGACACAGACATTTATGTATTGTTAGTCTGGTGTTATAAGTGATTTGCCTCAGGTGCACTGTGGAGTGGGTCAGACTGTTTTTAATGCAGGCTAGCTGTTACCGTAGAAACGCGCTAGCCTTGCACTAGCGAATAAAAAATAAAAAAAATCTCTAGAAACACTCTGGATAACTAGGAAATGAGGCCCTATGTCAAAAATCCAGAAATATCCCTTTAATGCAGTTCTGTTAGTTTTTGAGGCTATAATCGTGTAGAGTGATTCAATTTGCAGTAAATAAGCACCATCTGGTGATGTGGGCCAATTCAACAAGAAGCTTGAAGGCCATCAAAAATCGGTCAAAGGGCCGCATTTGGACCCCGGGCCGAACCTTGGGCACAACTGCACTAGTGGTTTGGACCAATCACGTGGCACTGGCAGGATTGCCGTGAGTGGCCAGGTTTCCATTTGCCAACAACAACAACAACAACACCATCAACGTCAATACTGACTGACTGTGACGGCTGGAAAAAACAAAACAAAAACAAGATATGTTATACATACTTACGCTAACAACATACTGAGAAACATTTGAGACTTGACTGCGGCAAAAACAAGGCCATACGATCGGTAGCAGATACCCGCCGAAAGTCTGTCCTATTTGAAGACGATTTCAACAGGAGTCTTTCCACATCGATAGTTCTGTGCTAAAGCTAGTGTCACATGTAATATCAATCTGGCTTTCCTTCTTTCTCGCAAAGGTGAGTAGTTTAGTTTTGATCATTTATTTGTGCGTGTCATTTATACTGCCAACTGACTTTCTTTTGTGCCGTCTCTGAGCTCACTGGATATCAACTCATTATATTGAAAGAAAATATGTTTTAGTAAATCAGTAGTGCCTTTTTCCTCAAACAATATCCAGCTCTACAGGTTCTGAACAGCTTACTAATAGTTAAGTCATAACTTTCGTCTTTGTTTAGTCCTGATTTTGGGCTGACTTTGGGTCGTATTAAGTCTTTAATACTGATGAGGAGTGAGAAAAGCAGGAGTGTAACTAGAGGGGGGAAGCAATGAATTAGCCCCTTCAAATTTAAGCTTTTTAGAAACGTAAACAAGAGAGGTTGTTTTTTGCTAATTATTTGACCAAATCTTCCACGAGCACTTTGACCATTCCGAGTGGTTTCATTCTTCACCCCTCACTAGACGCTTCTGTCACTGTCTGTGTTCGGACAGGCGCTTTTATAGCCATGCGTTGGAGGCTTTGGTGACGCAGTGTATTAAGAATGTGACAGTTTAATGAAGGAAACGGAGGAGGAGGAGGAGCAGGATCCTTTGGGGACAGTCTGCGAGATCTAATAAACTCAATGCACACAGGAAGACAGCCTTTTCATGAGGCCATGGTTCATATGGTTCATATGCTTTATCTTACTGCACTGGGACAAAGGTGGGTTACATTTAATAATGACAGCACACATTTGTAAAGCTTTAGTAAAGTTGATTTTGACAAGCCACGACCCAGATATTAATTATTAATAGTTTGCAAGTCTTAAGAAATAACATAAGTAGAAAATATTTTCTGTGGCATTAAAAATACAGTATTTGTTTGGGCTGGGACAAAATAACAGATCGGCTCGCAATACTTTGTGCTGCAATACCAAGTACCAATACTTTATAAAGTATTACAATACTTATGTTGGAGGCATTTTTATCCTGCACTCCTTTGTTTTCCAGTAACAGTTACAGCACTTTGTTAGATTTTGTTAAAGCACTTTTCAATCTTAACACTTTAATAAATGTCAAATGGCATTTGGTTTA
This sequence comes from Neogobius melanostomus, assembly GCA_007210695.1. Classification (NCBI taxonomy): domain Eukaryota; kingdom Metazoa; phylum Chordata; class Actinopteri; order Gobiiformes; family Gobiidae; genus Neogobius; species Neogobius melanostomus. The sequence continues at coordinate 75,673 of VHKM01000026.1, forward strand.
TAAGCTTTGGACACATGACTGTTTTCTTTTGCCACATTTTAAGGTAAACATATAACTTCTCATAATTACGGATCGGCCCCTGAGTATCACGATACATATCGGATCGTGACTTCACTTGCTGTTTCCTACTCTCTACTCAGCCTTATGTCGCGACCCACTTTTAAACCACTGCCTACGAGAGCTCAGAGATCAGACCAGTAGGACTAAACCAAGCCTTGAATTGTCCCGTGGCACTGCACTTGAAGTGATGGAGACAAACGTTGGGACTCACGGGGAAAGTTGTACATGAAGCAGGCCTGGGCGGCGATCATCCACTCGGCGCGGGTCTCACAGAAGATGGCGATGTTGGTTTTGGGCTGCTGTCCCAGAGCTGCCAGGCCGCTGCCCAACTGTGCCGCCGCTCGGTGGGCCTTCTCGTACGACAGCCAGCGGTACTTACCCAGGATTACCTATAGGGGGAGACACAGAGGAGCCGTGTTAGGGACCATGATTACCAGCTGTGATACCCATCGAAAGTAGTTTATTTCTTTATGTGGCCGGGACAGTGCATGTTAATGAACATGGAGTACCCAAAGGAAACCTACGCAGACACAGGGAGAACATGCAAACTCCACACAGAAGGACCCTGTCCAGGCAGGAATGGAACCCAGGACCTTCTTGCTGTGAGGCACGAGCACTAACCGCTGCACAACCATGAAGTGTTAACTGCTGCCCCAACTCGTTCCTAGCTCTGACAACATCTCCCAAAGTGAATCAGGACGTAGCACCAAAGAAACATTGCATTGATTAAGCTCTTACTATGTTTAAAGGGATATTTCAGGATTTTTGACATAGGGCCTCATTTCCTAGTTATCCAGAGTGTTGTTGATTTCTGGAGATATTTTTTAATTCATGCAGTTCTTATATTTGAAGAGTTTCGTGTCGCAAGGCTACTCTTAGGCTAGCGCATTTCTACAGTTACAGCTAGCCTGCATTAAAAACAGTCTGACCCACTCCACAGTGCACCTGAGGTAAATCATTTATAACACCAGACTAACCATATAAATGTCTGTGGTTTTGGGCTGCTGTCCCAGAGCTTATATTTGAGCAGCATCAGCTTCGTGATTGTAAGCTACACAGTGGTGGAGTGATCTGCTAAAAAATAGTCCCTCAAAATGCGATAATTCATGTGATGCAAGGTCAGTTATATTCCAAAAATTACTTTATCGACACAGACATTTATATCGGTAGTATGAGGTTATAAGTGATTTGCCTCAGGTGCACTGTGGAGTGGGTCAATTTTAATGCAGGCTAGCTGTTACCGTAGAAATGTGCTAACCTAGCACTAGCCTAGCGCCACTAGACTCTTCAAATATAAGGACTGCATGAATTAAAAAATATATACATCTCCAGAAATCAACAACAGGTTTGGATAACTACAAAATGAGGCCCTATGTCAAAAATCCTCAAATATCCCTTTAATGCATTTATTTAGCTAATATCACTAAAGCTAATAGACTTTTAGTTCTGTGTTGTTGTTGTTTTTTTTAGTCCCTCTCAATGTGTAAAATGAGAAAAAGATAGATGTTAATTATGTTTTTCTTATTTCTGCCCCGGGACACAAATAGTTAGCTGTAATTAGTTATTTTAAACCTGGTTGGAAAAATGTCTCATTGCGATGTGATCCTTCAAATTAGGATTTAATTTGATTTCTATGAAACTTGCAGTCCTTATTTACTCCAACTACAACTACAAACAGCTTCCACTACAATACTAGAAAACCTATAGATCACAACACGTTATGGCAATAGTTTGTAGCAATCAGAGTTTAATGTTACAGTCAGCGTCTCTTTACTCCATTAATGAGTGTATACTGCCACCTGCTGGTCATGGATCCTCTATGCATCTATGTATGTTTATGTACTTTGTTGAACAGCTGAGATTTGCCCTGGCTTTAACACAGTCTGTTTCAACAGTGCGCTGTATGGCTTATTCCTATCTGATTTATGAGATTAGTGGGGCAATCAAAGCCTAATGCGGCTGTGTGGAAATATGGGCCAACTCGAACCCAGCACAAAAATAAAACTACAAGTGAAAGGATTTGGTTTGCGCCAGGTGTTTTTCGGCATTATAATGTCCACATACAAACACTACAGTAGTTTGTCTGTAATCTTATTTAAGCCATATTCTGAATGTAAACGTGTTCAGTAATCTGAGCTGAAACTGTTAGTCCTGCATCATCTGCATCCTCTGCAGGTTTTCAAACGATTTGGTTTCATTACTTGAGTAAAGTACAGGTACCACTAGGGCTGGACGATATGGCAAAATAATCAATCACGTTTTTTTTGTATATTGATTGATTTCGAACTTTGGATACATGACTTTTAAAAAATATTACTTATCATAAGTACTTAGTGTATCGCAATACGTATCGCATCGACCTCCTACGATCATCTGTCACTGGTTGACTACAGTAAACCAGAACTAGCCCAGGAATAAACTATAAGGGGATTCATTTACCTTCTTGAAGACTTTCCCGTTGCTCTGCTTCTCGTCCTCTTCACAGATCAGCTCCCTCGTCCCCAGGAAGTCCCTTTGTGGAAACTTGGCCGCCGAGTACTCCAGCACCTTCTCCAGCGTGTCCACTCCCGGGTGTAAGGTGGTCCGCAGCCTCTTGACGGCGCCCACGGCCCTGTAGGGTCCCTCGGGGCGACCGGACACGGACTTGGCCTTGGCTCTCCGGGCCCGCTCCTCCTCCGTGCCGTAGCGGATTTGCTCCGACGAGGACACCATGCTGAGGAGGCTGGAGGGCACAAAGGTGATGAGAGTGTAGAGCCCGAGCAGGACGTGGAACAGGAGGACGATCACGGGGTTGACTTCATCTTTTAGCTTCATGCTGCAGTACAACAAATAGGGCTTTCCTCGTTCAGAGTTTTTCTAAAGTCCTGGGGGTCAGTCTGGGGGTCTTGGGTGTTTCTGAGGCTTGTTCCTGAAAAATGGTCCCCAAACCGAACCGTCCTGTGAATACAAAGAAAAATCAAACATTCGGCATTAGAATAAAAGTCAATAACATCTCCATTTGCACTGATGGTGTGAGTAAAATTTCAAGACGTTCCTATTGGTTAACCCCCCCCCCTATGGCAGTAGGGAAAAAACTGTTCTTTTTTTGTTTTTTTTGACTGAGTTGGCTTTCAAAGACCTGTAGCGCCTCCCAGAGGGCATGAGTGCGAACAGGTGGTGAGCAGGGTGTGTGTGGTCTGAGGTGATTTTCAGCGCTCGCTGTGTGACGCGTCTTTGATACAGAGTCTCTATGGATGGGAGTGTGTGACCAGTGATTTTGGAGGATTTGAGTTGATTATATGTTGGTGTTTTGTGCGTTGATGACAGTCCAAGTTTCCACACCAGACTATTATTGATGATGTGAGGATATTCTCAATTATGGGCGTGTAAAACTGAAGGAGGATGTTGTGTCTGACACTGAACTTTTTGAGCTGTCGCAAGAAAAACAGTCTTTTATTGGCTTTTTTGTAGGTTTCATCTGTATGCTGCTTCCATTTGAATTTGTTACTGATGTGTGTACCGAAGAATTTGAAAGAGTCTGTGATGGCTATGGCTTTGGATTTGATGGAAAGAGCTGTTTTGGGTGTGAGTAAACGAGAAAAGTCAACTATGAGTTCTGTGGTTTTTGATGTGTTGAGCTGGAGGTTATTGTTGTGACATCACGTGACAGCTTAGGTGACCTGAGCACGATAATGTGGGGCGACAGTGGCACATCTGGTAGAGTGGGACGTCTCGTGATCAGAAGGTTGGGGGTTCGAGCATCCAACACATTTGAAAGATAAATATGGTGCTTTCATCTCCACTACATTTGTATAATATAGTAAAGGTTTCAAAGATAAAAGTTAAAGTTGGCATATTTTGTTCAAAATAAGCCTTATGATGCACAACTCCCGAACAGTAGGAGGCGCCGTGCAGATGTACTGTCACAGTCACTAACTCACAACACAGTCGTGTTGCCGTACGGGAGGGGAATTCAGGCGTAATCTTCATGTTTTTGAAGCTGAAACGGTTTTTTCTACTTTCGTTGCTTAAATATTAAATATTAAGCATTGCACCTCAGAAATCAAGACATCAATACAGTAAATATTTGACAGCGCAACTTTTACTTATACTGGAGTAATATTTCACCTGTAGTATCTGCAGAGCCTTCTGAGGCCCTAAGCAAAAATCCACTCGGGGGCCCTACAGTACGCATCCCAAGGCCATTCGACAAAGAGCGAACCCATTTACGGTCAAAAACAGTTACACGCTGTAGTGTAGGGCAGAAGGGGAACATAATGACCTCAAGTTGGGCCCTGCCCCACTGTGTAAGAACCTAACCATTTGCTACTGTCAGACTGGGAGTTAGGACTACACTAGGCTATTCCCATACGGGACAGTTGGCAACCCTACACAAGGGCGTGTGATGGGACTTATGGCTCTTTTGTCGGAGCTGAATCTTTGTGATCCGTTCTTTTAAAAAGAGTCGTTCAAGAGACTGGTTCACTTTTATATCAATTTCTTTTTTTCTTTTTTTTTTAAAGAAGCTAGCTGTATTGTATTCATTTTCATTTGCTCAGTGGCAGAAGTGGTCAGTAACAAAGTAAATTTACTTAAATACTGTACTGAAGTAGCGTTTTTGAGTATCTGTACTTTACTTGAATAGTATTTGTGATGAGAATTTTCTACTTTTACTACATTTCTAAAAAGGGGAAAAGAAAATTTAAACAGATTTGTACTTTCTGCTTTTTGAACAGTAAAAGGGACTATATGGAGTTTAAAAATGTTAAAATGAAGTATTTTCCTCCCCTTCATGTTCCAGCCATGTCCTAATGTGTAGAATGAGCCCAGACCTATTCACCACAACTGCCTCTAAAATCCTGGACTGTCACTCAAAAAGGTGTTAATTCGGGTCAGAAGAGCTTAATATAGAAGCTGCAGTTACGCATAAGACCAGAGGTGGCAGTAGTTAGTATAAAAATGACTAACCTGCTTCTAGTCTCTTTAACTTTCATTGGAGTAATATTTGACCAGTATCTGTATTTTTACTCAAGTAATGAAATCAAGTATTTTCAATCAAATCACTTCTGCTCAGAGATACACATTTTCATTCAAATGGCTCATGCTTACAGCAGGCCTCACTTTATCTTTTGATATAATAAAAACAACATCATTACTAGGTTTCTGCTCTGCTCGTGCAGCGTTTTCGAATGTTTGGTCAGTTACCTTTGTGCAAAATTGCAAGTGTGTAAGTGTATGTCACTATGACTACTACTGTGATACTTTTAAACAAATCCATTCAATGAGAAGTGTATAAGTATTACAAATGTTATTTAGTTTCCTGTACTAACCCTTCTGTTTTGAATGTTTTGCCCGAGTATAAACGGCCTCCAGTCCATTCTCACAACAGTTGAGAATGCGACCATTTCCTTGTTATTGGTGAATATTTGCCTAATTGGATTATGTTCCGAGATACTTAAGAGTTACTCAGCTCCAGCCACTTTATGTCCGGCATTCTGAATTATTGTGAAACCAAAATAGTGAATCACATGTTTGTGTTATTGGCCCAGGAGTAGAACAGAACATTTCTCATGGTCACTGTAAATTAGTGGAAAAGTGGGGGGAAAAAGACAATGGCACATGGCATTAACTGTTTGTGTGACAGTTGTTCAGCAGCACAGTTGTTGATAAAGTTGTCACGTTAAATAAAGGCTGATTTTTATTGTTGAAGTGGGCCTTTGTGTGCTCTGTATCGAATTATAAAGCCTTTTTGTCGATGGTGAACTCGCAGCACGGTTGGCGTGACAGTACTGCTCCCTAAAAGTTGTGAAATGTGCCCCTTCCTCTGAAGGATTGGAGGTTAGAAATGCTTTTGGAAAATTCTGAATGAAAATACTAATAATTTGTCATAAAGTGTCAAAAACGGTGTAAGGCCATTAAATAAAGACAAGAACAGCAAATGAGCCAGGAATCACAATTTGTTGAGAAACTGTACATCTGATAATATTTATATTTTTACATTTTATTTGATATGTGTATAAAATGTATATGTGTATTAATCTTTGCTATAATCATATAATCTGACATTTCTTTTCATTAATTCATCAGGAACAATAGAGTAATAGGAGCATTAATGAATGCGTGACAGTAACTATCTTGATTGAAACGTCTCAAAAGCCAAGGACATGGTTATTGAGTTTAGACACTCCACAGCGCCCTCTCTGGGCAGCCGTGTCATTCACGACAAAGTGGTCGAAGTGGTGAAGTACAAATATCTCGGTTCTTGGATGGACAACAAGTTGCGGTTTAACGCAAATACAGACTCCATTTTCAAAAGCGGTCAGCAGAGAATCTATCTTTCAGGGAAACTGAACTCTTTTTATGTAAATAAAAGGATTCTCTGTAACTTTTACTGCTTTAACTCATAGAGAGCCTCTTAACTTTTTCATTTGTTTGCTGGTACAAGGGTTTGTCCGTGAAAGATTAAAAAAAATTAAACTGTAAAACATCGTCAAAACCTGCTCTAAAATCATTGGAGTTAAACAAAGAGACCTACAGTCTCTATGGGAGGAGCAGGCGCTAAAGAAGCTAAATGTATCTTGGGTCGGACTCTCCATGCTCTGTTGTCACTCATGCCTTCTGGCTGTTGTTTTTATGTTCCTTCTCGGAAAACTAATCAGTTCTCCAACTCTTTCGTCACTGAACTGTTGAATTGTTTATTAAGTAACATAGACCTTTTGAAATGTGCTCTATTTTTACTGTAATGGACTATTGTTTTCTTGAGCCTGTACTTTTGTCAGACACACAGTGACTGATGTGTTTGTGTAATGTTCTGAGGTTTACAACAAATGAATTGACCTTTGGGATTAATAAAGTTTTAATAAAGTTTTCTGAATCTGAATCCAAACAATTGAGCTACTGGTTGTTGATTGCAAAAAGAGTACAGTACTACTATACTCCCGCGTATTGACCCTAGTTATAACATAAATATAAATGTACAGTAACATTTAGTTAATGCACTTTTGACAGAAAGCTTATTATTTTAGCATTAAGACAGACAACTACAGATCACTACCACTGGTAACTAAAGTCTGATCTAGTAATGACAGCAAAGAATCGATACCTTCACAAATGATAATCTTGTTTAGATAGATACTAATCAATACTAAAACAGTAACAAACGTTTTGACAACCCTACTTACTTGACTTGCCTTTTAGGATATATTTTAAAGAGTAGTTATTAGGCTTTTTGCAGGTATTTGGCAATAATCTCAAACACACCTTTATCACTATCTTACACTTTGTCGGTTAGAAAAAGCAATGTTGATCTAACACAGCTGAAACTAAATATCCAGCACTTTCACTTCCTGGTTTTCACATGATAATCTCGTGAACCCCTCCCGCTCCCCATCCTCTTGCTCTCATTCGCTGTGCAGCTGATTCAAAAAAGACACACACAAAAAAACAACAACAAAAAACTAATAATATAACAAATGAAAATAATCTGGAGAATTTGAGAGGTGAGCCACTAAGAACAGCCTCTGGGGAAGATTCAAAGATCACTCAAAGATGCGCTATTGGATTGAAACACAACTCCATGTCTGTTTTAAAATGAGAGTAGTACACTGTAACATGGTATAACGCTATAAAAAGTTTTTCTCATAACATTCACACTTTAAGTAACTGCAATTTTGTGGATTAAAAAAGTTTGTCAAGATTGAAGTCAAGTCTTGACCTCCCTGTACCTGGTCCTAAAGTCCCGCTGCACCCACCCTGCGGTCTCCTCCCGCACTGAAAGCCTCTCTAAAGTGTACCTCTCATGAATAAATAAGTGTTGTGTTGTTTTTTTGCGGCGCTCTCTTTGGGAGTGCCATCTGCTCCCTGCGGCCCTGCTCGTCCTACCACCCAGAGGTGCCATGTTTGCATCGGCAGGTGGAACGGTTTACTCTGGCTCCATAAAAGTCAGGCGGACCAGATGGTGAGTGAGTAGAGCGAGAAGAAGCAGAAATACAAGTTTGACAAGACTTCTCATTTTAGCGCATTAAAAACACTGTAGTCATTGTTTCCCCTTTTGAAACAGAAAAAAAATGAGAAAGAAAACCTTTAACTGAATCGTCGTGGGGCATTAACTTAAGAGAAGCACAGCAGCACGCTACTCTTTCAACTCTTGCGTATAGGTTAGAGTAAGTACAGTGTCTAAATTTGTGAGAAAGCGTTAATAATTTATCAAAAACGATCTCTCTCTCTCTCTCTCTCTCTCTTTCAAAATGCCAGTTACGTAAGCCGCCAAGCCAAACACCAACCTCTTATTAATTAGAAATCGTGGCCTCCAATGTGGAAGAGTTGTGGACACGGTGAGATTGGGTAACGTGGAGCACATTGGTGGCTGCTGCCGTGGGCCGAGTGGGCATCACCATCATGGCTTCCTCATAAGAACCTGTGAATGCCTCTTTTGTGCTCCCTGCCGCCGGACTAAACAGGCTTAAGTCTTGCACAGCAGCACTAAGTATATGACCATTGTGGGGTAAACGCCGTGTCCCGAGCGAGGGTCAGCCCTGGTGCGAGAGATCGTCGTCCTGGCTCAGTTGTTTAGTCTGTGCAAAGTCCTGACGTAAAGTGCGAGGTTTAGTTTTGTTTTGTCTAGGTTTACGACTGAACTGACCAATACGGTGAAAATGTAGGATTGTCAATAAAGCGTGTAGTCGTGGTTTGTCCTGTACTGTGGGAATGACCGACGCGTGGCGCTGTGGGGCTACGTTCAAGCTACTGCTAATAAGGAGCCTACTTCCTGTTTATCAACAACTTAATATTTCAGCTCTCTGCTCAACTGTACTACATTTTAACAACTCACTACGCAATGTTATGGATTTATCTAGTGTTAGATGCTTTCTGAATGTTTTCCCAACAAGAAATGCAGCATTATTATTCTCGAAGGTAGTGCCCAATTGGAAATAGCGGCTGCTACTAAGCTAGCTTTGTTTTACTACACATTTTAGCTAAATATTAAAGGAACAGGCCACTGTTTTTGCATACTGAGATATGTTCTTACCTGAGCTTAGACGAGTTGGTGCGTACCTGTCTGGTCTTTGTGCGTGCGCTCAGTCACCAAAAAAGACCAAAGATGTTGTTAGCATTTAGCCTCTCGTAGCATATTCCTATGGGGCCAACTGTGGGTAAAGTTAGAAGCGACCAAGCTCTTCCACATTTTTCCTATTTAAATATGGTTATGTGAGTAGTTACAAGATCCAAGTATAGTTACACAAAATTAAACATGTCGATTTTCTAAGCGGATAAAAAGGGGTACTATATTGTAAGGCGTAATAACACCTAGGAGCACCTCGACGTCCGCGCAGTAAAGTGAAGATATTACTGCGCGGTTAGAAGTTAGAAGCTTGGTAGCTTCTAACTTCACCCCCGTTTGGCCCCATAGAGGAGAGGAGGAGAGGTTAAATGCTAACAACATCTTTGGTCTTTTCGTGTGACTGAGCGCACGCACAAAGACCAGACAGCTACGCATCAACTCGTCTAAGCTCAGGTAAGAACATATCTCAGTATGCAAAAACGGTTGCCTATTCCTTTATAGGCCCACTTCTTTTTAGGGTAACTTTTTCTTTTTGCCCCATGTGTATTTATAAAGTAATAATTTGTGAGAAAAAGTGTGCGGTCAATCTCGGTTAGCGCTCGGGCATCACAACAAAAAAGTCTTAGGTTTGATCCCTGGCCTGGACGGGTCCTTTCTGTGTGGGGTTTACGTGTTTCCCTCCGGGTACTCTGGTTTCCTCTAGTACTAAAAGCATGTACAGAAGAAATGAGTGTTTTCCTGTATGAGTGAGTGGTGGAGGACCGAGGGGCTGATGGCACAGATTGGCAGCCTCACTTCCACCAGTCTACCTCAGGGGCGGCTGTGGCTACAATTACCACCACCGATTATGACGTGAATGAATAATGGCTACAGTGTGGTGCTTTGAGAAACTAACAGCGGTAAGCCATTATTATCATTGTTATAACCCAAATTGTCAATATGAGACAAAAAGCTTTGTCTTGTCAGATTTTGACACCAAAAGACATCTGTATAAAAACACCAATTTTATCAAACTTTGACTAACAAGGTATTTTGTTTTAATAATCTACAGTTGTTTTAATAATCTACAGTTAGCTTCTTTAAAGTGCCTATGACGTATTTTAATGCTCTTGAAAATATGACTTATTTATATGGATTACATCAGTTGCATAGTTATCATTTTTTTCAGTGAAGCAGCAATTTTAATGAAGAAATGTTGGGCAGAAAAGTTATTTTTATTTGATTTTTTAAGCTGCTGACAGGAAGTGACATAAAAGAAGGTAACATTCCATAGCAGTTTGACTCATTCATTTACCATTGACTTAACATGGTTGCACGGCAACAGTTTAAAATTGTTTACCTTCTTCGATGTCACTTCCTGTCGGTGTCCAAAAAGGAAGTGAAAACATAAACATCACTAAAATGGTCAAACTAAAGAAAACTGGGAATAATCTTTAGCAAAATCGTAAATATAATCGTGTTAACTGTGCTTTAGCAAAAATGGTGTCTAATGTGTCATATGCACTTTAACTTGCCATTCCCACAAACTACGTCGGGGATCGCCAAAACAGGTAAGCACTTGGTCATACGACAAATGTATGTTTATTTCGGCTTTTAGGCTTGTTGCTTTAGCGTGCATACTCCCTCATCCAATAAACATGCAGCCGCGAGGCGCCCCTACTTCAGCGAACCAGTCCCAGGCAAATGCTTGAGACCCCACCGCGAAGGCAGCACCAGCTTGGTCCCGCCTTTGGGCATGGAATGGTTAAGTACCTTTAAGCTGAGGAGACAATCCCAAACTGCTCCTATGGAAAGACGCCTAAAATGCACCTGCGCCTCAAAGCGGGTGAAGTGCCTTGCTATGAGGCATAACAACAGATGTATGGGCTCAGAGGAGGTTTGCATAGCTGACCCTTCTGTTCACTCAAGGGACAGTCCACCTGTCTGAAGTCCTGGTCCAGATCTAGTTTAGTCCTGGTTTGGAGCTGGATATATGCTGCTTCAGTCCCAATTTAGTCCTGGTTTAGGACTCAAAATGACAATCATTGTGGACGAACGTCAGATATCACTGGTTCACACGGCCTGTCTGCAGCACATGTCTGAATATAGAGGGATGTGTTTCGAAACAATCTGTGCCCTGAAGGCTGTTAAAAATGTGTCCTGGTTTATCTTTCAAACCTTTAACAGAGTTTGGGAATGAGATGTCATATCGCTATGCATTATGGGATTACAGCAATAGGTTGTGTTCATGTGACATCACAACATTCTAAAGAGCCCATAGTTTAAAATGAGCCCAATGCCCATCTCGGTTGGCCCGTTGCATTATGGGTAATGGAATGTCTTTTGGCTACCAAACAATAATGATAGTTAGCGTAAAGCAACAAAGAAAGCTATGATTTGGACCGTTTTAACCGCTGGAAAGTTGATGATTTAAAGTGTTTTTGTCATCACCACGGAGCCTGTAACAATATTAGCTTCAAGTCTATTTTTACAGCCAGGGCTGCGTACGGAGATAGACAGAAACCAAACTGCCATTCATACGAAGAGATGCTGTCAAAAGTGACGACCAGTCCTTGTTCATATAGTTGGAATAACTATGGAATAACTATGTCAGAAAAACATTTCTGACCATTGAAGACGACTGTTGGACAAAGTCCAGGGTCTGAAACTGTGGCCTCATGTCGCCGATATTCACAACATTTAAACTGAAATGAGATAAAAAAAACATAGAATCCCTCTTTTTTTTGTCAATAAGGAGGTGGACAGTAGACAAAATCTTTTTCTTAATTGTGACCAGAGAGATCCACATACACACATAGGCTATGCCTCTAAATGTACTTTATTTTTATTTTTTTTACGAGTGATCTGATGGTACAACATAGCTAAGCGGTCGCTAATTTAACAGACGGAAATTTACCCACTATATTTAACATCAACACCGTTTTGGGACTTTTCCCTGTGATTACAAGACGAATTTAAATGATTTAAAAAGTGAGGTTGTCTGTGTTGGGCTGATCCCAGGTCCTGTCGTTCCCCTGTCCGCGATGGTCCGCTCCTGCCTACGGAGCCGCCGCCCTGACTTTCCCCTCGCTTTCAAGATATTGACAACTTAAATATTTGCAAGAAATGTCACTTGAGACTTATAGTCTGTAAATCAATGCCCGTAAGCCTTATAGTTCACGGTTATGGCTCAATACACTTCAGTGTTCACGCTCCGCTACCTGAACTCGCTCACACATTTCAATGGAGGTGTGGTTTGTTTGGGCCGAAATTAGGAGCCTGATTGACTCACGCATGCGCAGTCGAGATGGGCATTGGGCTTATTGAGGTGGAGGTCAACTGAAAATTCCATTGCGGTAACCATGGTAACACTCAAAATGCAGATTACTACTCTTATTTAATTGCTAATTTCGCTGTAATTCTTGAGGCAAATCACATGAAAGAAAAACTATCACAAAGTTCAAAGTCCTCTCTTTCAGCTCATATGAACTATGGTCTTATTATTTCCTCATAAAGGCGTCCAAAACTGGAGATAATATTCAAAAACATATTTGTGATTTTGGCTGGTAGAAAGGACTTACAGCCATAAAAAAATATATGGCGGGTTTGTGAATCAAATCAAACTGTTTTGCTCCCATAGAGTTGTATTGGCACCTGCCCTCCAACTGAAATAGAATCCTAAAACGTGAACGCAACCTATTGTAAACTAATGGAGATTTTAAAAGTTAAATTACTGGAGTTATTGTTCACATTAAAACACTTGGACACCACAGTGTGTTAGATGTATTTACCAGCAGTAACTCATTAGCTATACCGGAGTTGTTCCACAGCTTTTTTCTCCACTTTGTATACTGTTTTTAGCTAATGCTAGTCAATGGAAATGTATGCTAACAGCTGCAAAGATGGCGGATCTCCATGGTAACTGTGGAATTTCCATTCATCCCCATTTCGGTCTATTTCAGAGCAACTTTAGACCTAGCCTGGTGGCAGGAGGTCAAATATTTGAATGTGACTGTGTATAGGCTATTAAGTGAAACGTTCGACTGGCTGCACGATGTAGGTAGATTTCGAAACAGGGATACATTTGCAAAGTACATTATGGACTACAACATACATGCAGGTTTTTTTTTCTCAATTGCGATGTATAGCCTGTCAATCTAAATAATGAGCCATACTTTCCTTACAACGAGCGTATGTACAAATCCACAACGTAAAGAAACAGCACCTCCCAAAAAACCGCATAGACAAACTTTACCTCCAGAAGCAGGCGTGATTTCGCCTCTCTTTTCCGGGGTCGGTGTTATGGCAACCTCGTGGCGTAGCGCGCGCAGTGAGTCTGGACCTGTAGTTATCAATTCATCACCCGACTCGATATCGTGCCAAACTGCGTCGTGCCAGCAACAGTCCCCGGAAGTGAGAGCGATCGCCACACCGATATGCACCGCACAGACAGAGCACAAGGCACACGCGCGTCCCGCCTGTTGCCAGAGGAATGAGAGAGAGAGAGTGAGAGAGAGAGAGAGAGAGGGAGAAGGAGAGAGAGGGGGAGAGAGAGAGGGAGAAGGAGAGAGAGAGAGAGGGGAGAGAGAGAGAGCAGCGTTATGATTGGGCTCGTGGAGGTGGCGCGTGGCTGTGGGCCGGCCTGAGATGTCGGATGTGACAGATCACGGGGTTACTGACGGTCAGAAGGAGCGATCTTCTCTCTCTGCATGATGCACGCGCCAGGGTGACCTATTTATTAAAAATAATTAAATAAATAAATAAACTTTATGAACTTGATCATGCAGCAATAGTGAAGGTTCTTGAGTCGTCTTCTGTACTGTGTAGCTGAAATATCGAACGTTTTTGCCTCTTCATCCAAAAGGCTTTGTCATCGACACTAAACTTTAAGCTCAGCCCTCAGACTACATATAGATCACTGGGAGTGGTTTAGCTCGGCTAAGTCCCTCCGCTCTCACCTGTGGTTAAATTTCTCTGTAGTTCTAATGTAACTCGTTCATAAGTAATAACAGTATAATTACACAAAATTGTCTTTTGTTTACTCAAGTTTCATCCATACCTTGCGTAGGATACACTGTGCAGACTTGTTCCTCCAGCCACTTATGTTTTTGTTTCTTCTTCGTGTAACCTTTGACATGTCCCTGGTATAAATTTAGGGTTTGACCCCTGCCTCTTCCTTTTGCAAATCCAACATTGGGAAGAGGTCAGTAATCCATTGTAATCCAATGTTGTAAGAGTCATTTTATTAATATCTTGCCTTTATTTTCTTCTGTATCCTCTACGTGTATTTAAGTTGGAACTGAGCTCCGTCCTTGCCTCGATGTTTTAATTCATTCATGTCAAGAAATGCGCGGAGATGCTAATATTGTCCATTGTCTTCTCCCTTTTAGTTTGGGCTGGCTCTGTATAGTGGCACATGTTCATCATGTCTTTTATTATTATCTGACAGATTAAAAGGAGACCGCCTCCAAAAGTTTCCCCTGTGTCCCGTGGCTCCTTAATGCACCACAAGCTTCATAAACAACACAACGCACTAAGTCCTAACGTCCTAACTCACCTGAGTTTCAGTCTGAACGGCCCTAATCTCAGCTTCTAATTACCTGCCTATTCATCTGTCCTGGGCTGAGCTTCAGCCTCATTAGCATCACAGAGCTCTCTAGGCCAGGGGCGCAGGAGACAGGTGAAAGTCCTGTCTCCACTGTACAACAATCTCCTTCTCTCCAGTCTCTCTTATGTGCCTGTTGTTGTTGTTGTTGTTGTTGTTTTTTTAATTTTTGCTCATTTACTTTTTTAAACTTACTTACTTATTTACTAACACCTGAACACTATTTTGTTGTACGCTTAATGACAAATAAAGCACTTATTTACTTTTTCTTTTTTTTATTTTCCTATCTTTTTTGTCCTATCTTTTAGCAATTCTGTGTATTTAGTTTCTGGAGCGCTTCCTCCGCCCCGGTCTTCAGCCGCGCTCCCACACTTGTCCTGGCTGTACATGTGCATGCCTTTCCTGTCAGTCAGAGCCTGTCTCAGCCTGCCCTGCTGCCTTAGCTTCTCTTTTTAGCCTTAGCTTTTTGCTTCTCTGTTTTGAGCTGGTTTTCCCTTTTCTTTGGATTGGAATTTGATTATACCCTTAGTCCGTAGTTGCAGAGGCTTCTGTACAGGGTTGGCCTGCTGCTGCACCTTTTGTTTCTGTTTGGCCGGCTCACCAGGTCCACTTTTCACTTGCTACTTTGCTTTTCTTTGGGTATGGGGTGGTAATGGTTCTTGTTTTGTTCCTTTGGAATAACAACTTAAACATACAAAAACATAAAATAAACAAAGAACATCAAAAGAAGAAATACATTTAAATAAGAATTCATGTTGAACTTATGCCTTGTCTGAAGATATGTTATGTCCCTCGCAGTCATAGTTTAAAAAGTACATCCCCTTTATTTTAATTTTACTTGACCTTTATTTAACCCAGAAAGGCAACAGATTTCAGAATCTCTTTTACAGAGAAGTCCTGGCCACAGAGAGGAACCTATTGTATTTTTCTTTTTTTACATTATTTACTTTATTTGGAGGGAAATGGACATTAATGAACACTCACACAGTTAGTTTGTGTAAATCAGCCATTCCCAAAGTCCGGGACATCGCAACCCCTTTATCATTCTGAAATTCTCTCGGGGCCCCAATAATAATAATTTACTCTATTCAAAGGAATTTGTAAACATTTTACAGCTAAAATTACATATACAAAGCAACAGCTATGCAGTAGGCTAAATACTGGTTTAAAGTTGTACATTATAGCAAATAAGTGCATTTTTCCATTTAAAATATATTGTTTTTCACCGTACTTGTTTTGTTGCAGTGACTCTGAGGACCCTCAGGGGGCCCCAGACCCCACTTTGGGAACCACTGGTGTAAATGATACTCAGACAAATACAACAAAATACAACAATGGACGTACTACGCACGCCTGCATTTTATCAGGTACATCAGGTCGTACAAGTGATTTTAAAAGGGAGGTACAGTATGAGGCACTGCGTTACAATGCTGTTCTCCTATAAACACCTGGCCCAGCTTTCAGTAATCTTTAGAGCTTTTCTGGTGTGACAGCTCCTTCCTGAAGTACTGTATGTATCCAGGAAATGCCGGAAGCTCACCATCACTAAGGGGAGCTTCATCCCCTCGTCACCGCAAAGTGAAAACATGAAAACACTCGCATAGCTTCACACACACTTTTATTGAAACAGCTGCTCAGCGAAGGGGAACAAGAGGAAGGGGTGGGAGCGGCTCATTTGACAGGGAAAGAAAGGCACAACTGTGAGGCAAGAATGACATCACTGCTCTCCCACATACGTATATAAGTTGGGATTTTTCTCTTGTATTGTGCAATGGTTAATGATTGAAATTCTGTATTTCTAATAGGCGAGGGCAGCCTTTGTTTGATCAAGGTGTTCCTCTGACAGAAGTGCCTTTTGTCATCCTGAGAACCGTGACAGTCCGCCGCGGTGCCTGTGATGCACCTGCCCAGTATGATGGAACTGTGAAAGGGGAGAACAGGCAGTAAATTATGTATATGCTTAATGAGGGACATACCAGACACAAGACAAAACATAACAGCAGATACTGGAAAATGAACAGGACAGTGCTTGTTTGTGTTTTTTGGGTTATTCTTCCTGCTGGGGATCCATAATAAAGAGAAAGAAAATATTTCACTGAATGAAATTGTGTCGCTCATGAGGTAAAATGGCATATTCGTCGTGGAGCATTATTTCTGCTGGTCTGGGTGGATGTCCCTCTGGGTGCTCCGGGTTTCCCCAGCCTAAAGTATAGCTACATTCTTCATCTCCTCCTCACCAAGATCTAAATCAATATGAAATGGTTCATACTGTCACTGTGTCCTTGGGCAAGACACTTCATTCTCTTTACCTGTCCAGGTTGCTACAGCACGGGGGCGGATCCAGACCTTTTCTCGCCAAGGGGTGGTATCTATTGCGGTGGTGGCATGAAGTCTCTAAACAACATTTTGATTTAGGCATACATTTGTTTGTTTATGGTAAATGGTCTCAACTTATACAGTAATACAAGTAGACACAATGAACGTTGCAAAGTTGAAGGTCTGCGCCTCTGCCCGAAGTGATGTATTCTCCTCCTTCAAGGCTCTGATCATGTTTGTCTTTGGCCTTTAAGTTCAGCTGTAGGTTTGTGTCTGTGAACCGTTGATTCTCCAGGTCTTTAAGGAGGACGCCTATCTCTTTTTCCAGAGCCTGATTCCCTCAGCCTCCTTTGCCACAGTCTCTTGGGCCACCTGCAAAAATAATCAACATTATTATATTTATATTCTTTTGTTTGGTACATTTTACCCAGAACTCCAAGAATCAGCCCAACAATGGAACAGGCAAAACAAGTGAAAGCTTTTTGCACTAAAGTCAAAGCTTAATGCAGTAAAAAGTTGCAGGCTTTGGCGCAAGATTTGATTCACAAACACGTTTTTCAAAGCGTAAGTATCAGTCCCATTGTAATTTTCGATTATTTAAATATATAATGTGCCTTTTATCAATTGCGACTTTGATATTGTGAGTCATATGGCAGGAGTTATTAATATTTGATATTAAAAAGAGTCAATCTTTTGAACGGCTCTTCTCTTCTCTCGGACCCCAGTAAAGAGCCGTAAAGCCTATCACCACGGTCCATATAATATAATCTCAAAAAGGCTGTCCTTATAAAATAAAGTGTCTATGAAGCCGTTTTACCATCACATGTTTGATATGGACAATAGTATCAGGTGAAGGTTAAAGCCAGGACTTGGAAAACTGTTCAGTTTAAGAAATGGTTGAGTATACCGTCTTTGCTATGCCCAATCCCGTCAGATCTTGGAAGCTAAGCAGGGAAGGGCCTGGTCGGTACTTGGATGGGAGACCGTTTGGTAACACCAGGAAGCCTAGCGAATGTAGAGAGTGAGTGAGTGGTTGGTGGTGGTCGGAGGGGCCGATGGCGCAGACTGGTTGCCTCGCTTCCGTCAGTCTACCCCAGGGCAGCTGTGGCTACAACAGTAGCTTACCACCACCGAGTCTGGAGTGAATGAATAATGACGACAGTGTAGTGCTTTGAGAAACTTGGTAATACAGGCTTGTAAAGCGCAATACAAGTGTAAGGCATTATTATTATAGCACTCTTTAATTCCAGTACTTTAAAAATACTTGTTTTTTGATACCAATACCTGAAGGATACTTTTTCCTGATACCTATACCTAAAATGGAAATATATGCGAATTTACAATATTGGGTTCATCTCCAATGTCAAGATATGTGTGAACAATGGGGAATAATTTTGGGGGGAAAATGGGGGTAAATTGGGAGACATTGTATGAACAAAACTGTGGCAAAAATAATAGGGAAAATATTTCTAATTAAAAATTGCAAAAATTAGGGGGAAAATGTAAAAAAAATTGAACAATTATGGCAAAAATGAAAAAAACAAACTTGGACAAACGTTGGTGCAAAAAAAAAAAAATCATTTATTTCAGCGGAATCAACCAATTCACTTCTTTTAATGCTGTCCCTGGACCAATATCATCAAAACTTGGATCCGAAGATATAATCCAATGTTTTGTTTAGTCAGTCCCTGCTTTCGATACTCGATACCACACTGGTTAAACGGTACCCAGCCCTACTCATGATCAAGGTTGGAATTGAAACAAGCTGTGTGTGACTCACAAAGTAAAAAAACAAACAAACAGAAAACCTAAACTTACTTAGAGGACCGTGTGCAAAATCTGTACAGTAGGATTCCCTAAACCGTGATTATGTTGTATGTCATTATTGCAGTGTGAGCATCTCAAGGTTTGCCGCATAAAGATGAGCTGGCCTCGAAAATAGTTTCTAGGCAACTCTAACGTTATGTGACAGCGATGCAGGAACTGAACGTACCTGGCTCACAGTTAGAGTCAAAAGTCCTCAACAAAATGCAACAGTCTCACACCCGTATACAACTCTAGCTCGGACACACTAAAGTTCACACAGAAGGCTTAAAAAGTATAGTATTTATATCCTGTATTGTGGTGCATCTTTGAAACATGAATGTGACTGATAAAACATACAAGTTAGTTATGCCACAGTTCATCACACAGAGTAAATACACAGGTTTAAGCCTCAACATACAGTGGGGAAAACAAGTATTTAGTCAGCCACCAATTGTGCAAGTTCTCCCACTTAAAAAGATGAGAGAGGCACGCCTGTAATTTTCATCATAGGTAAACCTCAACTATGAGAGACAAAATGAGAAAAAAAAATCCAGAAAATCACATTGTCTGATTTCTTATGAATTTATTTGCAAATTAGGGTGGGAAATAAGTATTTGGTCAATAACAAACTAGCAGGATTTGTGTCGCTCACAGACCTGTAACTTCTTCTTTAAGAGGCTCCTCTGTCCTCCACTCTTTACCTGTATTAATGGCCCCTGTTTGAACTTGTTATCAGTATAAAAGACACCTGTCCACAACCTCAAACAGTCACACTCCAAACTCCACTATGGTCAAGACCAAAGAGCTGTCAAAAGACACCAGAAACAAAATTGTAGACCTGCACCAGGCTGGGAGGACTGAATCTGCAATTGGTAAGCAGCTTGGTGTGAAGAAATCAACTGTGGAAGCAATTATTAGAAAATGGAAGACATACAAGACCACTGATAATCTCCATCGATCTGGGGCTCCACGCAAGATCTCACCCCGTGGGGTCCAAATGATCACAAGAACGGTGAGCAAAAATCCCAGAGCCACACGGGGGACCTAGTGAATGACCTGCAGAGAGCTGGGACCAAAGTAACAAAGGCTACCGTCAGTAACACACTACGCCGCCAGGGACTCAATTCCTGCAGTGCCAGACGTGTCCCCCTGCTTAAGCCAGTACATGTCCCGGCCCGTCTGAAGTTTGCTAGAGAGCATCTGGATGATCCAGAAGAGGACTGGGACAATGTCATATGGTCAGATCAAACCAAAATGCAACTTTTTGGTCAAAACTCAACTCGTCGTGTTTGGAGGAGAAATAATGCTGAGTTGCATCCAAAGAACACCAAACCTACTGTGAAGCATGGGGGTGGAAACATCATGCTTTGGGGCTGTTTTTCTGCAAAGGGACCAGGACGACTGATCCGTGTAAAGGAAAGAATGAATGGGGCCATGTATCGTGAGTTTTTGAGTGAAACCCTCCTTCCATCAGCAAGGGCATTGAAAATTAAACGTGGCTGGGTCTTTCAGCACGACAATGATCCCAAACACACCGCCCGGGCAACGAAGGAGTGGCTTCGTAAGAAGCATTTCAAGGTCCTGGAGTGGCCTAGCCAGTCACCAGATCTCAACCCCATAGAAAATCTTTGGAGGGAGTTGAAAGTCCGTGTTGCCCAGCGCCTGCCCAACATCACTGCTCTAGAGGAGATCTGCATGGAGGAATGGGCCAAAATACCTTTATTTTAGTTTAGTTTATTAATTTGTTTGAGCAGTTAACCTGCTCAAAGGGAGTGGGCTGAAGCCAAAGGCTTATAAGCGCCCAACCCAAAATAAAATAATAACATTACATTTAACATTTACAAGGTAGCAAATCATAAACAAAGGAACATAGGGCAAAATAACAATAAATAATGAAGAAGAATAAAATAAAAACAACAGCAAAATAAAGAAACAACAAAAGAATGTGCTGCTTTTATGTTATAAAGGTGCATTAATACATATTATACTCTGAGATCTTGCTACTTCCCAGTTGTCATTACCATCCTCAATATAATTTAATTTGGGTTTAATTATCATTATTATTATATTTGTTTAATTGAGTTATATGTGAAGTATGATGTGAAGTATGATGTACGCCCTGCATAGTGAGGTGCATTAAAAAGCCAGGGTGTAGAGCGGGCCAGTTGAAGAGGGCAGTAACTCCCATCAACAAACCCCCACCCAGCTGCCCTAACAGATGATACTGATACCAGCAACAGTGTGTGAAAACCTTGTGAAGACTTACAGAAAACGTTTGACCTCTGTCATTGCCAACAAAGGGTATAGAACAAAGTATTGAGATGAACTTTTGTTATTGACCAAATACTTATTTTCCACCATAATTTGCAAATAAATTCATAAAAAAATCAGACAATGTGATTTTCTGGATTTTTTTCTCATGTTGTCTCTCATATTGAGGTTTACCTATGATGAAAATTACAGGCCTCTCTCATCTTTTTAAGTGGGAGAACTTGCACAATTGGTGGCTGACTAAATACTTTTTTTCCCCACTGTAAATGACTGTAAATAAAAATATATTTTCTTACATAGCAGATGAGGAGATACTGTATAGTCGGCTTGAAGGGAAAGTATTTGTCCCTTAGGCAGATGGTTATGTACACTAACAGGTTTCTCCTGAAATCAACAAAAGCCTGCATTGGGCGGCAACAACTATTTGTACCATGAGAACTTTTGCGGTTTCATTACCAATAACTTTATAACCTTTGGCATGGGTAAATTCATATATTTACTTTATTTTTTAGGTTAAAAAAAAGGCTATTTACAACATACAAAAACTTGGAAGTAATCTAAAGAACATGTTCTAATCATCAGGTATAGTTGAGTTTGTTAAAAAAAAAAGCTTAGGTTTTGTGAATGAGCGGCAGGCTGATGTGCTCTGTCTGACAGAATGAGTGCAGATAGAGAGGCCATGGTTTGAAGAGGAGCCTGAGGGACAGAGCGTCACACAGGAGGAAGAGCCTCTGCCTGTGGCTACGTTTACATAGATATCATAAATATCATAATCTGATATCTAGAGTTCTCAGATTATTGAAGAGACATGTAAACAGTATACTGCAATATACTTTATCTGATAAAGATCTGATTTCTTTCTGATCGTTCACACTTGTGTATAAACTAACCAGGAAAATAATATTAAAAGGCCAAACTAAGGCCACAAAGATTCAAAGATATAGCTTAAACTAACCAGGAATTTTATTTTCCTGGTTAGTTTAAATAGAATTGTTTCTTTTCTATTTATTTTGTATTAAAATAAAAATATAAAGAATATATTTTTTACTATATACATAGTAAAAATAATTCCCCAAATGTGTTTAAAGTGAAAGAAGAGCCAATAGAGTGGTTAGAGCTGCTGCACATTATGCAGAATATTGCTCCATCCTCAGAGTTGTGGGAGTGTTCATTTGCTCTAAAAATCCCAAACTGCTTTTATGTAAAACCTGGAGCTTTTGATAATCAGATTTCTGAAGTGAATATAAACGCATCTGATCTGATTATTGGGTTATCTGATTACGTCAGATATCTGATTTTTCTGACCACGTAAACCTAGCTACTGACAGTAGGGAAGCTCCATTCAGCTGTACAGAAGGCCACAGAGACTCAAGTACAGCCTGGTCATCAGAGACAAGAGCAGAAAAACCAGACAAGAGTGCCACTGTAAACACAGGAGACATGTCAGGAGCTAACATGGAGCCTAGGAGAAGAAGTACCAGTTATCTGTTTGTACAGTAAAACGAGATGTGGGACTAAACAAACTTTACAAAGACTCATTCAGGTTCACCCAGGAGAGAAATCTGCAGTTCTTCAGTCTGTGAGAAAACATTTGCATTTCATTTTCATTGGAGGAGCTAAGCCTACAAACAAACTCGTGACATTTATCTTTGGGAAACCTTCCAGGCTGTTTGTTTCTGAGCTCCATACAGGAGACTTACAGCGTCACAAGCTGAAACTGTGTGAAAGGTTGGCGGATTCTTATGGAAGCATTTATTCATATCAATACAAAGAATTGCAAGTTGCATCGGTTCCAGTTCTTACTCAAACTTTGGTAACGCTTTATAATAAGGGTGAATTAATCCATTCATGCATATTATTCATTCTGTGTACAGAATACACAGAAAAGGGCAACCCTTGTATAAACGTAGAAGCCAAAATGAACTCATTGTGGCGGATTCATGACGTCAGCGTGAAAAGAGCGTATTGTGAAATGCCAGACCCTATACAATATACAAAAAATGTCAGAAATGTAAAAATATGGTCTCTAAAATCCTCTTGCTATACCTAAGGGGTCTGTAGGAACCGATAATGTAATGACAGCCGATAACGTAATAACGACCCATAACGTAATAAATTTGACCAGTTTCAAATGTAATAAGCCGATAACGTAATAACGGGCCGATAACGTAATAACAGTGGTGAGCCGATAACGTAATAACGATTGACCGATAACGTAATAAGTTATTACGTTATTGGCTGGTTATTACGTTATCAGCCTTGCAATGAGAAAATCCTTTCCTGAAAATGTAATAACTACAGCCAATAATGTAATAATATTAATCAAGTTATTTGATATATCAACACAATGTGGCTACTTTTCATGTCTTCTTTTGGGTTTGTGCAATATGATACAGACTTGTTTTTCTTTAAAAGCATTTAATTATAACATCATGCAAGAATGGAAAAAAATATATGGCTATGTAGAACTCGCACATTTATGTCAGTGTTATTGGCTGAACAATTTTAAACACACCTAATAACTACATAATAACTACATTTACACACACACACACACACACACACACACAGGAGGTCTCCTGCAATGCCTTCGAGCCATCGTGTGCCGGGTTTGCCTCGTGGTGGTCTCCAGCCTGCGGCCCGCGGGTCAAACTGGAGAATGGTTCTAGTCAGATGGTGAGGAGGGAGGCGGAGAACAAGGCCGAAACTGTGGGTGCGACGTTGCGCAGCCAGGCAGGATGCCCTGGGCTGGCACGTGCGGGCTCTAAGCACCTCGTTGGAAACCTGCTGGGGCCACAGGATGTTCTCGATGGCTCTGAGAGCCCTGCTATCAAAGCCATCTATTCTTGTAGTCAGAGTCTTGTTTAAAGGCCAAGTCTCCGAGCGATATAGCAGGATGGAGAGTATTGTAGAGTTGTACATCCGGAGCTCCGTCTTGCGTGAGATGGTCTGGTGCCACCAGAGTAGCCTGGTTGGACCAGAATGATTCCCCTCTGTATTTTTGTATACAGCGGGGGATCAGTCTGGTCACCCCGCCCCCGCTGGATGTATCCGCAAAATCAAACCCTTCCCGTGCAATCAGATTTGTTTATTTGCCGTGACGTATTGTTAGCGAGCAACGTCACTCACGGGACGCAGAAGTCCCCTGAATAACAATCTACGAACGACGCACGAAAGAGAGAAAGCGTGTCTCCAATCGGCGGTAAATGACCAAAAACACATCGACAGAAGGTGAGTTTCGTGATTCATAATCCTGCGCTAATATTAACGCAAAACCGCTAATAACACCGCATCAACGGCAGACGCCAGCCCTTCACCGATTGGTTTACTCCGCTTCCTGTTTGCTTGCGTATCTACCGCTGTGGGAAATGGAATCGACGCAGCGGTGACCAGACTCACTCGCTGGTACAGCGGTGAGTCTGGATTTTTCCAGGCTACCGCCAGAGTGGTTTCCAGAGAGACTGCAGAGCTGATGCAGCCAGGGCTCTTCTGCGGATGATCTCTGGTTATAGGTGCCCGTTGTCTGTCACGGATCCCAGATACACAAAGTTCTTGACAGGCAATGTCATTACCAAGCCGCAGGGGAGGTGGATCCGGTCCGACACCGACATACATGAACTTGGTTTTCATCCAGCTCACTTGGAGGCCAAGCTTCTCTGCTTCTTCACTGTAGATGCCCAGAGTGTCTCTTAGCTAGGGTTGCCAACTGTCCCGTATTAGCCAGGACATCCCGTATATTTATCTAAATAGGATTGTCCCGTACGGGATGTCTTTTGTCCCTTATATTGAGTGTTGAAAGTTTCACACGCGGTCTCTGTAAACACTATGAAGAACTAGCCAATACCGGTGGAATACTCAGATATTCTTCGTTTTTTGGACGACTCCTCGCCGTGCGTTTATGTACGTAAGGAGGACGCGATGTTCCTCAACGCGGTGAATCCATGTTTACACACGGTTCACATCTGTCCGGGCTGTTGTTAACTTTGGCAGAACATAAACAACTCCTTTATGCTCTCATATCATTTGGGTGAATGCATTGTTAGGTAATCTGCTGTTTCATAGTCTGCTGTTTAAATGATGTTTTGGAACTGTTTGACAGCCGTCTATAGAGTCAACTTTTGCCTTAATGATGGTCTGATGCTCTGTTTGTAATGCTTGTTCCGTGGGTATTTGCTGATATGTGGTTACATGCTTCTTTTTAGTCTGACAAGTGGTGGCAAATGCGTTTAGTAGATCTGATAGTAAAAAATAAAACAAGCACGAACACCTTGTGTAACAGCCCCACCTAGAGTTTACTGTATCAGTGTGTCCATGCAAGATGCAAAAAAATAATAATAATCTGAGATTAGTTTGTTGTTATTGTTTTGTATTGGCAATTTTAAAATTAACAAAAAAATGTCCCGTATTTGGTTGAGAGAAAGTTGGCAACCCTACTCTTAGCTGGCTATAGGATGTGCTGAACAGGATGGTGTCGTCAGCGTACTCCAGGTCAGTCAGGTGGTAGCTGCCGAAGGACACTCCCGGGACCGTTCACAAACCCTGGACATCAGATGGTCAATGATGCAGTTGAAGAGGTCAGGAGCAGCCACACAGCCCTGGCGAACGCCACTGAAGATGGGAAACCAGTCGGAGTCTCTGCCGTTGATACAGACACAGCTCTGTGCGTTGCTGTAAAGCAGCTTGAACAGGGTAACGATCTTAGGTGGTGCTCCAAGGGCCGGTAGGATACTCCACAGTGAGGCGTGGCAGACGCTGTCAAAGGCAGCCTTCAGATCTATGAACCCAATGTAGAGATGGCGGTCTTTACGGAATTCCTAGGTCTTCTCTATCAGCATACGAACGGTGTGGATGTGGTCTGTTGTGAAGCAGTTAGGCATGAAGCCAGCCTGCTGGGGACGGCGTCTGCTTCAGATGGCTGGGAAAGCGCGGGTGAGCAAGATCTTGGTGAAGAGCTTGCCGGGATGGAGAGAAGGGAGATGCCTCTGTGGTTGCCGCAGACTAGCCTGTCACCCTTACGTTTCCAGAAGGGCAGGATGACCCCTCTGGTCCAGTCACTGGGAAGCCTCTCTGTCTCCCACACCTGATTGAATATGTGGGCAACCCACTCGACGATGCTATCACCGCCTGATTTCAGCATCTCAGCGGTTATTGCACAGATGCCGGGGGCTTTCCTGTTGTTAGGTTTTTTCAGAGCGGCTCTGACTTCCTCGGGTGTGACAGGGTCTGTACAGCAGACATCACTAGGGGCTGCAGCGTTAGTGGCCGATAAGATGGTGGGATCAGCCTGGGTGGTACCGTGCTGCTGAAGGAGGCCAAAGTGCTCTTTCCAGCGTTCGAGCCAGTTTGCTTCAGTTGTTATGAGGTTGCCATCAGAGTCTTTCACCAGGGCTGTCTTGATGCGTGGGCCATTACAGGCTTGGCGCAGCAGGCTGAAGACACGGCTCATGTTGTTAATGGCCGCAGACTCTAGGTGTTTTTCCTATCCTCAGCTATAGCCACGTTGCGCTGGCGGTTCAGTCGCCGATACCCCATGAGGTCGCCTCGTAGCCAGGCCTCATGCCGCCGGTCAATGATGTCGAGTGTCCTCTCCGATATCCAAGGCTTTTGTGGGGAGGGTCGAGAGCATCTGACGACATTGTGAGCTGACTGGATGACACTGTCCTTGAAGGTCTGGCCGTTCACTTTGTCAGTAGCCAGGTTATCGAAGGTGCAGCGGATGGCACAACTGAAGTCTGTGGCGATGTTGGGATCGCTGAGTAGGGAGGAGTTCAAGCGGGGCTGAGTCTTGGTGTGCTGGTTGGCTCGCAGCTTTAGCTTGAGCTGGGCCACCAGCAGCTGATGGTCTGTGTTGCCAAGCTCTGCACCTCGGTACACACGGCAGTTGGTGACAAACGACTTCCAGTGTCGAGAGATAAGGATGTGGTCCAGCGCTTTCCTGGTTCTGCCATCTGGGCTGTACCAGTGATGGATTACTTTCCAAGGAAACCAGGTATCAGCGACGCAGAGGTTGTTGTGGTGACAGAGAACGAGAAGGCGGTGACCGCTGTATTGTGCTGACCTGTCATCAAAAGTTGTGCCGACGACTGAGCCTGTGGACCGATCACTGCTGGACGAGTGGCGTTGGCATCGGTGAGGATGGTGATGTTGCGTGGTGGGGCTTAGCCGACAGCCTGATGGAGTTGATCATAGAAGGCATCCTTCGCAGTGGGGGCATAAGCAACGATTACTGTCATCTTGCCGTGTTGGTGGAGAAAGCGGGCCGACAGTAATCTGTCGCTCAGAGGTGTCCAGCTGATGAGGGACTTACGGAGGGCCTTTGCAATGGCGAGTGCCACGCCATAAAGGCCTGTCCATCTCTCGGGGCCACTCCAGATGTAGCAATGGTCGCCTGCTGTTGTTTCGCCATTGCCTTGCCATCGAACTTCACAGAGCCCTGCCAGGGTGATGTTATAGCGGCAGAGCTCTTGGGACAGCAGGGTGGCAGCTCCGGGGCGAAGGAGTGTCTGGACGTTCGATGTAGCGACACAGGTCCTACGACGAAGGTTGATCCGTACTCGTTGGTCGGGGCAGGCCGTAGTCCATTACTGTGTTGGGCAGTCTGGCTTCTCTTTCTGATAGGTTTTGTAACAAAAGGGGTTTCTCCTGGGTGGGTTGTTAGCCCTCCGCAGGATAGTCGGTTGGTGGGGCTGCCACCTCACAGCGTACCGACAAGCTGGGGTCTGTTTGTCTGGAACCTACCCTATATATACAATGGCGAGAAAAAGTGAGTACACCGTTTGAAATTTCTCACATTTCTGCCTAAATTGGTCACTAAATGTGGTCTGATCATCTTCATCAAAATCACATGAATGAGTAAACAGTGTCTGCTTAAACTAATACCACCCAAACATTTACATTTGATCATATTTTTATTGGCCATAATATGTAAACATTCACAGGACAGGGAGGAATAAGTAAGTACACCGCCTGAATCTCACTGAACTGCAGCAGTTTTGTAAAGAGGTCCAAGATTCATCTTGATCGTTGTGAACGTCTAATCTGCCACTGCAGAAAAGCAATGTAATACAAGGGTGTACTCACTTATTCCATGCATGTTGTGAATGTCTCAGGTTTTTCTGCAAAATATCTTGATAAACTTGTGAATTATTTTTCTATTGATGATAACACTTTGTCCAGGCCCTGAGGCAACAAAACAGCCCCACACCATGATTCTCCTGCACCATACTTCACAGTGAGGATAGGGTTTTGATGTTGATCTGCTGTTCCATTTTTTTTCACACATGATGTTGTGTGTTCCACTCAAACTATTCAACTTTGGTTTAATTAGTCCACTGAATATTTTTCCAGAAATGCTGTGGAGCATCCAAGAGCTCTTTCGCAAACCAAAGCTGAACACATCTTGCCACTGTATACAGTGCCTTGCGAAAGTACTAACACACCTTGAACTTTTGCACATTTTGTCATGTTTACAACCCTAAAGATTGTATTTAGAATTTTTTACTGAAAGTTCACACACAAGTAACGGACAACTGTGAAGTGAAAGCAAAATGATACATGATTCTGTTATTTTACAAAAAAATAGAAAAGTGAAAAGTGGGGCGTGCATAAGTATTCATACAGCATTTTTCTGAGTGCATTAAATTGTCTTTATAACATTCCTAATGACTGCAGAAT
Source organism: Neogobius melanostomus (assembly GCA_007210695.1). Lineage (NCBI taxonomy): Eukaryota > Metazoa > Chordata > Actinopteri > Gobiiformes > Gobiidae > Neogobius > Neogobius melanostomus. Next base: position 104,424 of record VHKM01000026.1, read on the forward strand.
GTTCACACCTTGCCCTAACCATTAAATAGAGGCCACCTGTACGTAATCTACTCTCAGTATAATTACAGCTGTTCTGTGAGGGCCTCAGAGCTATGGTCAGAGTGTATTGGTCACTAAACAACATCATGAAGGCCAAGGAGCACACCAGAGAGGTCAGGGATAAAGTTGTGAAGAAGTTTAAAGCAGCGTTAAGTTATACAAAGATTTCCCAAGATTCCCAAGAAGAGTATAACACCACTGCGAACTTACCAAGACACGGGCGTCCACCTAAACTAACAGACCGAACAAGGAGAGCACTGGTCAGAAATGCAACCAAGTGCCCCAAGATAACTCTGGAGGAGCTGCGACGTACTGCCGCTGAGCTGGGGGAATCTGTACATGGGACAACTACAGTCGTACTCTACACAAATCTGGCCTTCATGGACGAGTGGCAAGAAGAAAGCCATTATTGAAAGGAGGCCATAAGAAATCCTGTTTGAAGTTTGCTAGAAGTCATATGGAGGACACAGCTACCATGTGGAAGAAGGTGCTTTGGTCTGATGAGACAAAACTTTAAGTTTTTGGCCCAAATGCAAAACGTTATGTATGGCACAAACCTAACACTGCTCATCGTCCTGAGTGCACCATCCCCAGTGTCAAATATGGTGGGGGAGCATCATGCTATGGGTCTGCTTTTCCTCAGCGGGGACTGGGAAGATTGTAAGAATAGTTGGGAAGATGGATGGAGCCAAATACAGGGACATGTTGGAGGAAAACCTGCTGGAGTCAGCAAGAGAATTGAGGCTGGGGCGGAGATTCACCTTCCAGCAGGACAATGACCCTAAACACAAAGCTAAATCTACAATGGAATGGTTTCAAAAAACAAACATATTAATGTGTTAGAATGGCCCAGTCAAAGTCCTGACCTAAATCCTATTGAAAATCCTTTGAAAGACCTGAAAACTGCTGTTCACAAACGCTCTCCTTCTAATTTGACAGAGCTTGAGTTGTTTTGTAAAGAGGAATGGGCTAAAATGTCAGTCTCTAGATGTGCAAACCAGAAGACTTGCTGCTGTTATTACAGCAAAAGGGGGTTCCACAAAGTATTAAGTCATGCTGTATGAATATTTGTGCACGCCCCACTTTTCACTTTCATTTTTTGAAAAATAATAGAATCATGTATCATTTTGCTTTCACTTCACAGTTGTCTGTTACTTGTGCATGAACTTTCAGTAAAAAATTCAAAATAAAATCTGTACGTTTAGGGTTGTAAACATGAGATGTGTAAAAGTTCAAGGTGTATTAGTACTTTCGCAAGGCACTGTACATACACGCACAGAACTTTGTTATGTCAATTGTTGGCTCTGTTGAACAATGTTAAACAACATGGAACAGTTGAACATTGGCATAGGCTACATATTAATAACATCAAAAGCATTCAGCACCTGCAGTAGCCATACCAAAGAAAGAAAGAAAGTAGCCTTCGAGGTTAGCGTGACCATCTCAACCCAAATTATAAAATGTAAATTTACTTAAGGCGTTAGTATAAATCAGTGTTTGTCTGATATGTCATTGAGACCTAACCATCGGATGACAAGCTACGACCCAAAAATAGTCCAATAAAGTGCAGTTCTAGGAACAGCAAAATACTACGCAGAACCCGCAAGCTCCCAGGCCGACGGTAGAGGACCTGAGCTTGAAGGAGACAACCCGCTGAGGGTGAGGACAAGTTTGTTTATATATATATATACTGTATATAAACACTGTATATTATTGCTCGCTGGAGGTGTGTTTATTGTTCAGCCTAACCACTCGATAACACTGACATAAATGTGCGAGTTCTATATAGCCATTTTATTTTTACAATCCTTGCATGATGTTATAATTAAATGCTTTTAATGAAAAAAAAGTGTGTGTCTTCTTTGTTAGCATATTGCACAAACCCAAAAGAAGACATGAAAAAGTAGCCACATTGTGTTGATACATCAAATAACTTGATTAATATTATTACATTATTGGCTGTAGTTATTACATTTTCAAAGGATTTTCTCATTGCAAGGCCGATAACGTAATAACCAGCCAATAACGTAATAACTTATTACGCTGGTGGTGCTGCCGCTTGCAGCCATTGCGCCAATAGGCGGCCGCTTCCTCGCTTTATTTAGCCTATTTATTTGTTTGTGATGCGGCCACAACAAGTGATGAGACCAGGCGGCCGCAGTGGCATTTGCCCACATTGCCCAATGGCCAGTCCGTCACTGTGTCTAATCCATTCCAGGGTTCCATAGTCTTTTGACCACATTAATGATGTAAATGATGTACTCAGATTTTGTTTTATATTAATGTTGAAAATGTTTAACACTGTTCTTATTGGTAAGAGAAGACGCCTGGAATACTTACATTTAAATGTTTTAAATGTTACTATTGCACTATTTTTGCAATAAATTTGTGAAAATAAAATGTAATTTTCATTTTATGTAAGAAACAACGGATATACAGTCTATTATTGTGTAATGTTAAAAGAAAACATGATATGATTTACATTAATTCTAACTAATAAACAAGGGTATTAAATTCTCACAAATATGAGACATAAATACTTATAAACATGAGATATAAATAATGATAAACATGAATATATATATATATATATTATTATTATATTATTATATATTAATAAATAACCCATGTTGTATTTTAATTTTATTATACATAAAACATTAGTATTTTGACATTTGTAAACCCCTATGTACCATACCAGCCCTAAAAATGGGCTAAAATAGACCCAAACTTAGACTCAGTTTTAGCAAAACTGGGTGTAAACCATAGATTTAAGATTATAAATACAAGTAAAAGTATAAACGTTACATCTAATTAAAATAAATTATATCCAAAATGGCATAATACCCCCTTCAGAGTTCCACCAGAAGAATCCAATAATTTAATTAATAAATTAAATAAAAACAATTATTTTATTCCAGTCAGGCAGAGTTGGTACTCTGTAGAAAATGAGCACGAGGGCATTGAGTGTATGGTAAGACCAGGCTAAGGCAGAGCAGGAGGCAGCTAAACTCCCCGTGTCGGGTCCTTTCCGCCGGGGCTAGCAGGATTAGCAACAACATGCCAACTGTCGGAGTAAAACGGGACCTTCTCTTCAAAGCCCTGGGCAAAACGTACAGTAGGTTTGAATATAAAGTACCTTTACACCACGGACAAAGCGTGTTTAGCAATGCGTGCTTCTCTGCGGGTGACCATTAACAGATACAGCACGAAAACTTCACTTATTAGCCGGTTAGCATGAGCCCCTGACATTACTCACATGTAGTTTTAGAAAGGCGGTGTTGTCATTTTATGTCACTCATTTTTGTGTGATATTCTGGACAGTGCTTTGGTGATAAGATTTACTTAGTCAGATTTGATATCACTTAGATCAAGTCACACAAAACATAAATGTCAGCGGGGTTGCATCATGCTGCTGCTGTCATTCATTCAGCAACAGTAGCAGTGGAGGAGATAACTCTTGTCACATTTTAAATAACTAAAATGAATACTGGTTAAGAAACGAAATGGCACTCCACGTGTTTTTTTACTATTATTATTTGGTGATTTCTAATAGGAAGAATAGGGCATTTAATATGCAGAAATGTCTCAAATTGCCTGTGTTTCAAGGAATGAAATTAGATTTCTTGGAAGGACTAACTTAAAACGCTTTGTTTCATTCCGTTGACATATATACATTTTATTACAGAAAGGAGTTTTGCTATTACAGAAAAAAAAATCATCGTTATTATTGGGTTAAAAGCTCAAATTAAATCTGATTAAAATTGCCATTAAATCTACATTTCTTTCTTATAGACACAACCCGCAACAATGATATTGCTCTAGGGCTGAAAGATCGATATCGAGATATGAACATTCAAGATATCAATATTGAAAAAGCAAGATATAAACTATATAGATTACCATGAATAAAACTGCACTCTTTTGTTTTAGGATGTTTTTAATTTTCTGAATAATGCTTTGTATTCACGGAACCTGTAGTCATATCGACTCGATATTATCGAGATCTGAAATTTTGTCCATATCATTTAGACCTATATTGCTCAACTCTTTATACTGCATACATTTGTCTAAATTAAAGACTAAAACTAATTTAGCTGCATGCTCTGACTACTTTTTTCTTCAATTTTTGACTAAATTTAACTAAATGTTTTGCTCATAAGTTCACCATTCTGTGCAATGAATATCAAAATATCCCCATCCCTGTTTTGAATGTTTACAAATTAAATATGGCAAGATTTTTTGTGTTTGTGGCATTAAAAATACAGTATTAGGCATAAAAATGGAATTAAAATCATTACATTTGACATGCTGCCACCTACAGTACAGAAACTACGAAATCAATCTGTAAAAAAAAAATTAACTTTGGTGTCTCTTGATCTACTCATGAGAGAGAGGTTGTTCCGAGACGTTTAAGTTGCAAATTTTTCCTCGTAAATCTGTGGAGGATAGTTTATTATTAAATTGAATTTTGTTTTCTTTGTGTCCAGTTTATGTTTACAGTATAGTTATATAATGAAAAAAACTACTTGATTTCACATTTCGGAGAATGCTGCTTTGTCAGTCTTTGGAAATTCTAACACATTTTGCGGTGTATTTCCAGCTGATGAAGAGTTTGACGAGCTGTGCTTTGAATTTGGCCTCGAGCTCGATGAAATTGTAAGTAAATTGCATATGACCAAAGTCTTTTGATTTTGGCTGTTATTTTACATCTATTTTTATATTTGTTGTGATTTCCCCCAGACATCTGAGAAGGAAATAATCAGCAAAGAACAAGGAGACTGCAAAGCGTCCGAGGCGTCTGACATAATCCTGTACAAAATCGATGTTCCAGCAAACCGCTATGACCTGCTGTGCCTCGAGGGCCTGGTCCGTGGCCTCCAGGTCTTCAAGAACAAGTATGTTTGAAATAGTGGAAGCACTATATTCCAATAAATACAAATCTCATGCTGTCCTGGTTGGAACAGGATTTCTCTTGATTCTAATGGTTTAGTTCTGATAAAAACTTGAACTCTTTGTCAGTATAGAATACATATTTTATAAACAAGTAACAGTTTCCAAAGTGCTGCACAGACAATGGTTGATATGTCAATAAATAGAAACCAGCAAATGAATGAAGAGTAATTACGAGTGCCGTATGCAATATTGCAATAACGATTTGAACACAAATCTTAAGTAATTTGTTTGTTAGCACAGTGTGTCCAAACAAGACTTAAAGAAATACTAAATCAACACCAGAACGAGGCTAAAATGGAACTCAATTTGGGAAATGATAAGTAAAACTGAAGTTTTGTCGATTTATAAGTTCCATGCATTTATTGTTGTCAATGGAAGACTTCTTGCGATACGGATATTGCATCACTAGGGCTGCACGATTAACCTTTATCAAATCAAAATGGAGGTTTTAGCTACTGCGATAACCTAACCTCAAGGCGCTGAGGTTTTTTTCCACTGTAAATGAAATCCACGTGCGTCTCGCGCTGTCCGAACTGCAGTCTGTTCTCACCGCTTGTAACAAATGAGTGTTTCGCGACCAGCAGATCGGGTTGTTTGTGGTCAGAAAAAGCCGATCGCAGTGTGCGTGTAGCATTGTGGTAAACTAAATGGAACCTCTTTACTGCAGATTTTTTATGTAAATTTGAGGCGGGTTTTCTGTGATTCGGAGAATGCATTCATGTAGCTGACCAGGGAGAAAGAGTTTGAGAGCACCACATTTATTAGACAATGATTAAATCTAAGCATGTTGTTCTGACAACTCCATAACATGCCTCTTTGCCTCTTTGCCTCTTGCTGATTTGTATCTTGTTGCAACATGAAGCTGAAATATAATAACAAAGTACCATGATGCTTAACAGCAGTTTTGGAAGTTTATCTTCATCTCGATGCTCAATTGCATGAAAAAACTGAACATAGGCTATACATAAAATGTTAAAATCGTAAATTGAATTGCAATATCTGTTATAGGTTTTTTGTCCATTGTCCAGCCCTAATCTAATCTAATCTAATGTCTGTCGTAGGTTGGAGGCCCCGCGATACAGACGTGTCCGCCCTGCGAGTGGAGAGCCCCAGAAACTCATCATCACAAAGGAGGTGAAATATTGGATTGTATTCGCTTCTGTTTATCATTCAGCTCTATCAAATCTATTTTTAATGACTTCTCTCCCAGACTGCAGCCGTTCGACCGCACGCCGTCGCCGCCGTGTTGAGGAACATCACCTTCACTCAGGAGAGATACGACAGCTTCATCGAACTGCAAGAGAAACTCCACCAGAACATCTGCAGGTCAGAAAGGCCTTATGTGTTGTGAGGAAGAAAGTCATGACTAAAACTAAACTTTTTGCACATTTAAGTGACAGTACAAGTTTGTTTGTTGTCTCACTGTGAGCTGCTGCTGGTGTTGTTCTAGAAAAAGGAGCCTCGTGGCCATTGGGACCCATGACCTGGACACCATCTCCGGTCCGTTCACCTTCACCGCCAAACCTCCCGCTCAGATCTGCTTCAAACCGCTTAACCAGACCAAAGAGTATACCGCGGCCGAGCTCATGACTCTGTACAAGGTGAGGAGGACACAGTAATAGTTTACAGCAAAAAAAAAGCCAAAGTGGACATATCACGCATGAATGTAGCTGCTTATGGGTACTTTATCATTGATGTGTCACTTATTTTAACCTGAAATAACTTCTATGATTTGAAAGGAAACATACAAGTTTGGTTAGAGCACCCTCTGCTGGCAATAAGGAAACATAAAGATGCTCTTTCTTGTTTTCCAGACTGACAGCCATCTCCGACATTACCTGCACATCATTGAAGACAAACCTGTGTATCCCGTTATCCATGACCGCAACGGCATCGTCCTCTCCATGCCTCCGATCATCAACGGTTCGTAGATGGATTTTGAGATCATAATGAAATGCAACGGGTCTTGGGATTATTATTTTAGATACATAAATGGCTGTGTTCAAAAGTCATTTCTTCCCAAAAATCTGAATAGAGCTTTAACCTATTTGTAGTTTTCTGACTTTTATTGTGCTGAGTTTAACCCACACCAGTGGTTTCGCTAGGGATAATTTCTCTCCTTCATTTTGACGGGCAGGGTTATAAAATATCCGTCATGGGCTATTTTTATTTATCATGAATTAATCTCGCATCCTAAGCAATTTTAAAAGACCCATTTACATAGCCTATATAGGCTGCATATTGTGTATGTTAGGAAAAATGTGAGATCACTGGATAAATGGAGTTAAACTAAACATCTGAACAATCATGGAACACAGGTTTTGCTACAGAAATGTGTATGAACTTATGCGTAAAAGTCTCAGTGGAGGACGACTTATTCAGAGCGTCATCAGCTCCTCAATATCAGGGCTCACATTACACTAATACAAATTTAAAGTGGAGCTTATTATTTGCAATTTCTCGATTTTAACATTAATGTTTAAGAAACAGCGGGTGAACGGGACAATATTTACCAGTTCGCATCACTGCACTACGCGCCGCGCACAGAAACACACACGCAGGACGTAAAGAGATTGAGGGAGAGAAATAGACGAGCTCGTCCTGAGACTTACGAGAGTTTAAAGAGCGGCTCCAGATGAGAAGGATATTATTAGCCTTTAACTTCGTATTTATTGTGGTTTTCTTCCCCGTGTTGTTGTTAGCGCCCAGAAAGTTAGCTAGCTAGGCAGTGATACAAGTGAAACAGTGAAGCTGCTTTGAGAGAGAGAGAGTCCCGCGCGCTCTGAAAAACAGCAGCGCTGCGTCTTAATTTTAATCACGGCTTGATTTTCAATCTGTCAAAATGACGGACGACCTTTGAAATTTTCCGTCAAAGCTTAAAATATTCCGTAAATGATGGAGAATTTTCGGTTAATGTAACCTCTGACCCACACATGGTGCCCATTTCTGTTTTTCCTAATGGGGCCCCACACAAACAATTTAAAAAAGATATGGACAAGTGTCAGGCTCAATCTCACAACTTGCTGCGTATAAATCAGGCGCTCACCTTATTGACCTACACAAGCGTTGCGTATCTACTGCATCTATATTAATGTAATGGACGGGAAGTGAAGAAAAAAGATACAGCTCTTGTCATTTACAGGTTATATCTGGGGGGACCCATAGATTTATATTTTCAAAGTTAATTTACTGGCCACTGATAATGATTTCAGTGTTTGCAGTTTACTTAATGTTGTTGTGGAATTTCTGAGTAATTGGTGTCTTTGTTGAACACGACCAGTTTCATTATAAAAAATAAGTGCTTTAATTTTCTGTACAATGAAATTGCGTCGATCAGATGTGTTGGGGTTAGTCCTGAGCCGCTGCGACTCTGCGCGCTGCCACTGTGGGCAAACCTGACCAGCATGTTTTTGGAGGTAGAGGAAACTGTAGCACCCGGAGGAAACCTGGCTAGCTGCCCTCAGTGTTCCTCAGATCCTCTGAAACGGTGCAGCGCCTCCTGGGTTTGTCCCTGTTTTAAGAGCGTGGTGTCCTGCACTGGTCAGCTCATCCTCCTCTTCCTGCGCAGCTCACTCTTCTCTCCTTCTCGCCTCCACTGTGCTGCATTTGGAATTGAAAAACAGGATCGCTGCATCTCTCGTTCTAAATAACTGAAAGGTAGAAAAAACAAATGCTGCAAAGTAAGATTTTAACAAGCATGAACCTCGTAACTCCACCTTTTCTCCAGTTTGGCATTACCCAAATCTTAAAGCTCCTTGACAATGTGACAAAAATGCAACAAAAGAGTCTTGATGAAAAAAGTAAAAATGCGAGGAAAAAGATATGTTTAGATACATTTTGTAGCTTTCAAATGAAGTGTTATAATGGCCTATAGGCTGTGAGCTCCAGTCAATAACTTTTTAGATTTGGGTAAAGCCAAACAGGAGAAAATGCGCTCTGTTAAGGCGAGGGTTAAGAGGTTAATATTTCAGTCTTTATTTCGATTTCAATGTCAGTTCTAATGCCTGCTGTTGCTTTCCAGGGGACCATTCAAAAATCAACCTCAAGACCAAGAACGTTTTCATCGAATGCACTGCCATGGACCTGACCAAGGTGAACTGATAAACTCTCCACACGTTGGTTTGTTCTTAAAACTAAGCAGGCCTGCACTAAGTGACCTTTCTGATGTCGACGACAGGCCAAGATCGTTCTGGACATGATGGTGACGATGTTCAGCGAGTACTGTTCTCAGCCGTTCACGTAAGTCACTGCCTCAGTCCAACCAGCACAATAAATGAAAAAGGTTCATCTTAACGCTGTACTTGTATTTATCTTCTAACCAGCAACAGCAAAGTTCCAAGATGTGTGAGTCAGGGTTGTCTTTGGCACACCTTTGGTCTTTTAGTTTTAATCGCGTTTTAGTCATTATAAAAAGTAATAATTGATTTTGATAAGTGTTGGAAATTGGGACAAACAATAATCATCTCTTGGCTTTATATAGCTTTTGACAAACCGATTACTCCACAATAGGCACTGGCAGAAGTGTCATTGTGAACTGGACTTTTCATTGCTTCTACATTTCTTTTACCGACATGCACCGTCTGCACATTCGTTCATCAACAGCTTTCTGCGTTCATACGGTATTTAATCTCTTAACCTCCACCTTAACCAAGCTCATTTTCTTCAGTTCGGCATTACGCAAATCTAAAAGCATCTTGACTGGAGTTTACAGCCTATAGGCCAGTGTAACGCCTCATTTGAAAGCTAAAACCTACAAAAATTATTTTAAAAAAGGATCTTTTTCCTTGTATTGTTGCTGTGTTGTCACTTTTTTCACGTTCTTTTTCATCTCTGTGCCGTTTACCGTGTGAGTGTTCTCATGCTCTGTTTGCGAACGGTCTGACAAACTACTTTCTCCCATTCTCGTCTCGTTGTATGATATCGTTATCGTCTTCGTTGACCAAAACAACCCTGGTGTGATTATAAAGTCACTAGATATTTAGTTTTAAACCCCAATTTTGTGTTGGCAAAGCAGACTTTATTGTCATCGTTGCCATGTTGTTGACGAAGAAGCGATAAAAGTGCGTCTTGTTGTCGCCCGCCCTCTCACAGCCACGCTGCCACCCGATTGGTCCGAGCCGCCAATGGATATGATGCAAACGTCTCACTTTGAGCCTCTCGAGATGGATTGTTGGTTTGAAACAAAACTCAAATTAGCAAAACCTTTTGAGAAAAATGAAAAATCAAAGGGACCCCAGGAAGAATAGCGACAGCATGACTGCGCTAATGGGGATCCTTTTAATAAATAAACAAATAAACAAAAAGCAATCTTCCTGTGGGCTACTTAATTAAAAAAGTCTTTCAGACCATTGCGTGGTGATTGTTTCTTTAGCTCATGCGTAGCGGCCAGCAAATACTGTAAGCTTTCCTTCTCATCAAGCTTTTATAGAAATATAGAAAGCCGTAAAAAAGGTTGAGAGCTTCTGGTCGCTCCCAAGCTACAGTTCAGAGACCTGACCTAACGTACGAACTGAAAGTACTGAGCGAGAGAGGAATTAAAGGGACTTTTGTTAATTGCCAGGGTGGAGGAGGCTGAAGTGGTGCACCCAGACGGCAAGACCTGCGTTTATCCAGTAGGTTTTCATTATTTCATGTTAATTCACGTGCAATAAATATAAAAAATGATGATAACTATCTTCATGACTTTTAGGAGCTGGCCTACAGGACGGAGACGCTGTCCAGTGACTTCATAAACCGCAAAGTGGGAATCAAGTAAGTCGTTTGCACTCATTGTTCTCCAATCTCGAGCGGACAAACCTTTCGTTTCCCTCACTCTTTTTTGTGTTTCCCCCACCAGCGAATCGACGGAGAAGATCGCGCAGCTCCTCACCAAGATGTGCCTGAAGTCCACGGCCACGGGAGCCGGCGACGAGATCGAGGTGGAGATCCCGCCCACTCGCTCCGACGTCATCCACGCCTGCGACATCATGGAGGACGCCGCCATCGCCTACGGGTTCAACAACATCGTCCGCACCACGCCCAGAACCTACACCGTCGCCAATCAGGTCGGACGCTTTAGGGGTTTGTCTTTGGTTATGTCAAGGGTCATCTTTTCTGTACTTTCTACTTTGCCACGTTTTTGAACTGGATTAAAAGTAAAGTCGTACTGATCAGAAAATACCAGTTTAAAGGAGACATATTACAGTATGCTAAATCAGATTTTGTACTTCCCAGTTTCTCCAGGATTTCGCAAGTGATTTGTGATTGTTGTGGGCTCAAATGCCTGATTTGTCGGACCATTTTTTTCCAAAAGTTATAATGAAAAGGTGTGGTTTTCATTCCCCACTTAAAAGCATGTACTTTTACGTTAAAATTACACTTTTTACACTTTGTATTTTAAAGCAAAGAAGAACAAAAGAGGTTATGGGAAGTTGCAAAGAATAGGTTATTAATAGATTATTGCAGGAGTTGCAGCACTGTTTTTTCACCTTTTTATTTTTTATTTTCCTGGGTTATAAGCGGGTCATTTTTAAAGCCCATAAAGTAAGAGTTGCTAACCACACCGCTTCAAAGCTAGATTTTAGTCGTTCCCACTGCTCCAAACAAAATCCTCCTCAGCCCAGGCCTCCGTTACAGAGCAACTTTCTAATCTTTATATAGACTTTATTTCCAATTATAAGATGTTGAATATCAATTCTCTGGAACGTATATGGATGATGATGATAATATAAATACTTTTACTTTTTATAACTTAACACACATTTGAAAGTGGGTTCGTTATTGAAAATTCTACTTCAGTCAATGATTTGCTCCTGTATTTTTTATTAATTTCTGAACATTTAAAAACTCCTCCACCACCACTTATCAGCATTCTCCTGGGCACCTCTATAATTTGATATTCGATGTTTTATAACTTTAAATAATGTGTATGTGTGTATCAAAAAGCCAGTTTATGCTTGTGTGTTGATCAGGAATCAGGATGTATAGACCAGGGGTGGGCAATTAATTCTCATAAGGGGCCACATAAGAAGCCTGAATTGAGTCGGAGGGCCGCACCAACAGTAACTCGAACTTATTCTGCAACTTTATCCTATTGTACATTACACTAAATTGGGTATTTTGAATATCTGATACTGGTATTTAGTAGGACTATTATTTTCTGTAAATATGTAGCCATATCAATCCAAGGACGCGCATATGTGTGCATCGTTATTCAGGTTATTCAACAAAAGCTCAGGAATTTATGCCCTACAAGTCGTGAGCCGGATTGCCTGCGGGCCACATCCGGCCAGCGGGGCGTAATTTGCCCAGGTCTGGTATAGACTTTAAAAATGCGCAGGACGGCTTCAGGTTCTATGTTCTGCAATAAAATATATCAGTATAGAACAGTCTACTCTATGCCGTTTGAGATGTTGGACATAGGACATATTTACCTTTATGGAAATCAATTTGCTCCTTTGCGTTTGAGTTTATGTTCATGAATGGTTTTACAGGCTGGGTAAATAAACACAGGTGAACTATATGTTACATGATATTAAAATACGTCATTATCTGCTTTTACTCCACAGTTCCCTCTAAATAAACTGACAGAGCTGCTGAGACAAGACCTGGCCGCAGCTGGCTTTACAGAAGCTCTCAACTTTGCTCTGGTAAGAAATCCATCACCCAGACGGAACAATGTCTGATATTTTTTTAATTCCTGTTTTCTTTTGTTCTTTACATGTCTCTAAACTTTGGCCTATTTTTCCTATTAGTGTTCCCAAGAAGACATCGCGGACAAACTTGGAAAGAAGATAGAGGACACAAAGGCCATTCACATCTCCAACCCCAAAACAGCAGAGTTCCAGGTACGCAGAGCAATCACTAATGTCATTGTGCCAGCAGAGGGCGCCATCTCCCTCTTGTCAGAATCCCTGTTCACTTTCCCTGCTTTTCCCTTTAGGTGGCGCGCACCACCCTGCTGCCCGGCCTGCTGAAAACCATCGCCGCCAACAGGAAGATGCCTCTGCCACTCAAGCTGTTTGAGATCTCGGACGTGGTGCTGAAGGATCAGAAGAAAGGTAGGAGGGGAGGTAGAAAATGTGTGAAAACGACAAATCAGGCGAACTGTCTTTTTCCTATTCAAACGATTGATGACATTAGATCGTGTGGGATTCTCAAATCAAAGTTGTTAAGAGGTTAAAAGGGTTAAACTAATGCTGTGTGCGAGTCCTATAGATTTCCTCCAATGAAGTGGCTTTAGTGACACGCTGACTCACTCATGGCCCATTGGTACAGGATGGTTGCATGTGAACAGTTGTAGACCGTTGTTATCACAAACAAGGGTCAAACCAGGCAGAACAACACCTTTTTTGTCTAAGGATTTTTGGCCTCTTCTCTTTATTAGACGGGACAGTGCAACAATGATTGAGGATGAAGAGCGGAGAGAGACATTCAGCAAATTGTTGGAGCCAGGACACAGATGATATATTTATGTTAAGTCGAGCGGTATCATTTACCCCAAGGGTCAAAACCTTTCTCGAAGGAATTCTGCATCGCCTGAATAAACTGTTGAAGTCGGAGATAGTTGAGTAAAATCTCTCAGCCGTTGCCTTAACTCGTTTCTAGCTGTCACAGACCCTTATGCACACTCTGAATGTTCACTTGAGTTAGCTTGTCTCAGCTGCAGTTCATGGCGAGACAGAGTTGAGACGTGAACAGGATGGGCCGTCAATGCTAACGCTGTGCTAATTTAGCCTCTGACTTCCTGCTTCCAACAGACACACATGCTCTGTTTTTATTTCACAGATAAAGTGTTTTCATTTGAAACCTTAGGTCTACATTGTAGTTTACTCTGCTACAAGAGAATCATTTGATTACCACAACTTTAATATTGTTCATATATAAAATCCGCTCCTCTGTGGCCTCAGATGTGGGAGCGAGGAACAGCCGGCGTTTCTGTGCGGTCTACTACAGTAAAAGCCCGGGGTTCGAGGTGATCCACGGCCTGTTGGACCGGACCATGCAGCTGCTGGAGGTGAAGCCAGGCTCCACAGACGGATACCACATCCGGGCTGCAGAGGGTGAGTGCCGCAGACGGGTGGGAGTTACAGGTACTACTGCTGTTAAAGGGAAGGTTTTATGGGGTAATGTTGGAGATATTTTAGGGGACGTTTTGTTAGATTTTTATTCCCTCAAGACGAGTAAATCATTTTAATTAAGACTGTTCTTCTTCTTATCCTGGATGTCCATTTTCCTGCTGTTAAAGTTCATCCTTCTTCACCTCAGTCTCCTCAACTCTGCCGTGTTAATTTTGAAAACATATTTCAAATTCATTTTATTCTTTTGACAAGAAATGTCATTCAGTTTTAGTCAAGATGCAAATGTAGTCTTCTTTAGAGCTTAGCTTAGCGTTACATTCAAACCAGGTCATTGGAAGATGTGATGTTTTTAGTCCCTTCCTTTCATTTTTATTAGTTTTTATTTGTCGACAAAAACATTTGGAACTTGTAGTCCAAGCTTTTACCATCATAAACTACTTTTGATTTAGTTTTGTGTCAAAGCTTAAATAAAATGTCCTCCTTCCATACTTTAACACTAATTTAAGCTAAATGATGCAAAAAGCCAAGGTTAAATGTGTCCAGTAGTAGTTCTATTCTAAAGCCATTGTTCCACAGAGCATGGCTCTACTGCGCACGCTCGTACTGTCACGTATCGACTCAACCCAGAACACGCTTGTTTATCCACTACACGACACAACCGCGTTTTTGTGGGCGGGACCCCCACAGATGAGCACGCTGTACAGATCGTACATTTAAAGTTTTGTAAGCCGCGATGAGAACAAATGTGGACAAATGCTGCCTGATCGGGGTTATGGAATCATTCAGAGGTGCCAAGGCAAATTAAACAGAAAAGAAACCGCTTAAATACGAGCTATGAAGGTAAGCAACATGCTAATACTAGCTAAATGCTAATATTGGCAAAATCCCCTTTTAGAACAGCGGTATGATGTGGTGAAATATTAAATCCGTATGACCTGCGTGTTAACCCATTTAGGCCTAGCCTGGTTTTACCAGACCCTCGTACTCATTTTGTTTCCTAAAAGGGTCTGGATCTTCACAATTGAGCTCCGTTATCAGGTGGGAGGGGTGAACGCCTTTGAAACGACTGGATCTGATTTTAGCTAGTGTTTGGTCGCATATGTAATATGCCTGTGTTGAGTGAAGCAGCTATCATAACTCTACCATAGCTCTTGGGAGCATTCCTTGCGCATTCGAAGGCTTAAGTTATAATTTCTGGATATTTGGGAGCCGAGCCAGAACGGATTGAAGAGCTTCCTTTACGTTCGTATCCACCGCCATTGCCGAACTACAACCAGCAAATGTGCAACTGATGAATATCCCAGACGTACATGTAGGGAAAAGAGAATTGACCGGAGTATTTGAGAGTTTACACTTGTAGCTTTCCTGGGAAATTGGATTTACTTAGATACACCTTCACAAAAATAAAATATGTAAAAGCAAAGTGTAATAAAGTATATAGCCCTCTTATACTAAAATATAGGCCTATATTTTTGATCTACCTTTTTTGTAATTTGTCTTTTGAGGTCACTTCAAAAATGTCTAGCGGCTTCTCTCTAAACCCAAAATAACATCCACTCTTTAAAATACAGTAATTGTTTTATATAGACACATGTGGGAAATAAGTATAATATTTATTAGGCTATGATTAAATAAAAAGCTGGTGATGGGGAAGGGCAGAGTATCCTGCTCTAAACACAGCAGGAGGAGGAGAAAGCCCCTCCCCTCACTGCTGCTCAGCGCTGTCAGCCAGAGGAGAAGACGCACCTCTCCTCCCCTCTCGTCCCACACTTGACTTCTCAATAAAACTACGTGATGGAAAGAGCATAACAACTGTTTTCTGATCGTTTTTGAGTAAAACATTTGATCGAATGAAACTGAACATCGCGGTTTGCACGCCACATTTACGTGTTAGCTCTATAAACGGACGGTAGCTGGGTTGCAACACGAAAAAGTGAATATCTCCGCAAATGTTTCACCAAATAACAAAAAAAAAAAAGTGTTGTAACGCTGACGCTCCCGCACCTCTATACTGATGCATTTCATTGGCCCAAAGGCCGACAATGGGTGCAAAAACACCCGTATACTCGAAAATAGACGTATACGTGGTAGAATTATGCAAGAGCGCCCCCCGGCTTTAATGGTAGAAATGCGGCAATGCTTTCCCAGCCTAAATGGGTTGAGGGCTGTCCTCTCTCTCGTTGGCTAATCGGAGGCCAGCATCTGTTCACGTCACTTTAGTCACGGTTCAGTGCTTTGGCCACAGCCAGAGGTCGGTGCCAAAACTTATATGGCTGTACAGCTTGATAGTAAACTGAATCAAACAATATATCCTTTACAAACAACTAATTGGACTGTCTCATTTGATGATTAGATTTTGTTAAAAGCCTCTTAATCTTAGATCTTCCCTTTTCTTCATCTATTGGTCGTTCTTGCTCATACACATAAACTGAGGGATGTGTTTTAAAAGTCACCAAAGCGTGCGTCTTACTGGGACAACAAGGGGAGGGGCGACCAACCACAACCTCCACTGCAGTATACCGAAGCTTAAATGATAAATATCTTCAGGCTGGATTGGAACATGAAAGGGCGGATCCCACGGTTGGAACAAATCGGGGGCATTGAGATTATGCTAAATCCAAACTAAAAGCCAAAAAAAAGCTTTTTTCCAGCTTCGAATGCTATTGAAAACCAGGGAGAAGTGAAAACAAAAGGAGCTTAGTGAAACATGGGAGACACGTGAGACGCTCCAGTGTAAGGATAATGTTACCGCCATCTCCCACTCCGCTGTCCAGCCCTAATCTGATGAGCATTGATGTCGGTCGGAGTCATGAACCGGTTTAGAGCGGAAAATCATCTTATTCTGAAGTGTGTCTCGGCCACATGGTGCATCTTTCAACAAGTCTGTCATATTACGGGCATTTGTCAGTAGGCTTTATTAAGAAGAACCATAAAGCTTTGTGTTAATGTTCCAAAATTCACAAAAGACTGCGTCGTTGAGTCATTTCTAGTGTTTGTGTTAAGAATGATCTCAGTAGTCGGTAGTAGTTAGGGATGGGGTTTTGTTCGATACCGGCACTTAAACAATACTTGGTTTTCGATACCGATACTCGAACGATACTTCTACAATAATGTGTGGAAGAGCTGCAAATGTACAATATCAGGTTCATCTCAAATGTCAAGAAATTAATCTTCAATAAATCTTGAAATCTGACGACAATATCAGTTCTTTAAAAGACAGGATATTTGCATTTAGATATGTCCAGCCAAATGGAGCCGCCCTGGAGTGCAGCGTTTAGGGAAATGTGCGAGTCAGAAAATCTATAGTCTATAATCTTTTCTAGCATCATTTCCCCTTGAACGTGCAGCCTGTCACACTCGTACTCTCCCCACACCCCTCGATCCTCCATCCCTCTCCGGCACGTGTCAAGGTCACACGACTGAATCCACTCCTCTCCAGACTGCTGCAAATCAATGCGCTCAAGTATCAGCAAACGAGAGCAGCAGAGCGGAGACTCAAGGAGATATGTGCTCATATAGACGAGGAAGGGAGCAGGAGAGGATGCTCAGCCGGGAGGATGTAGGACTTGGGAGACAGGACGGGGGGGACCAGGTGTGGGACAGGTCTGCAGTGTTGGTGCAGGAAAGGCACGTCACGCACTGCAGGCCTGAGCGGGGGGACAGGGGCCTGAAAGCAAAGCCTATAAGCTGACATGGATTGCTTTACGAGTGATCGCGATGTCGTCATGTCCGAGGGCAATTTGATGTATGAAATATAATATGATAGGCAAAAACAATGTTCTCAAACCGGGCATTGTAACAGGTCAGATGTTTGCCAACTCTTCACCAAGACGGTAACACTTTATTTTACACTACCCTTTATACATTGTAATTGCCAAATTTAGTGCAATGTAATGTGAATAACCTCTACCTATGCGTTACTCGCACTCACAGCAATACTGATTTGTCCAAGTCTTCCAAGATGGATTTTATGCAAGATTGAAAATTTAGATCTCATGACAATCCAGTTTTCAGTGCTAGGTTACTCAGCTCCAGCAGTAACAGGTTGACACGTAAAAAGATGGAGAGACTTGATTGAGATGATTTGAATTTGCTTCATTGCAAGCTCAACATTTACTTTGCACAAAAAGCCACTATCTCTTTTATCAGATACCCATTTTATTGGCGTGAAATAATTTAGCTTTCTTTTGAATAACCCTCAGGTGCCTCAGTATCAGACTTGCTATTCGGCCCGTTTGATTTCTTCAGTCTCACGGTGCGCTTCACACAACTCTCTTTCAAAGCAGGATCAGGGCCCACGCTACGGAGTCTCAAAGTGTTGCGCTGTCGGTTTTGACCTTTCTTTCACCAGAGCCACCGACGGCAGACAGGCTCTCAGACCTGTGTAGGAAATGTTAGTTTGTGCCAGGGATTTCTACGAGCTGATTAAACGGCCCATAAAGCCTGTGGAAGTCAGCGATAGAAGGCAACAATTTCAAATCTGTTTTTAGTTGATTGGATGACTAAAAGGAGACTGTCTTTCCTTGTTTCTCCTGTTGTTTCCATATTACGTCCACATTAGCCCGACCGTTTAGCCATATGTCGGTGTGTCCTTAACCCCATTACGAGGTCATGCCCCGAGCTGAGAGCTCACCTGTGGCCCCCCTCGCCCTCACCGGAGCTCTGTCACCGCACTCCCCTGTCGAGTGTAGTCAACATCACCCCAGCTCAGAGAGAGTGGAGAGGGAATAAACGTCAGTCCAGTGTGGCGCTCCCTGGAGGCTCTGACATGAGGAGTGAATGAATGCTTATAAAATACTATTCTGCATAACTTTAAGCCGATGCACTTTGGAGAAAACGATCAGGCACAGAATGCACAGCACTTAAAAGACATATGCGTCTGTTTCACTTAACAACCGTGTCCAATGCGAGGTCCTGGCCCCTGCTCCCTTCAGAGGGACGAGCTGGTCACATGTTCCCTTTGTTCAGTCTCTGACCTCTGTTCAGCTTCATGCGCCTTTTACTGGTGGAACTGGCCATAAAGCTGTGTTTGGAGCCTCTTTTAAACTGAACTAAGGGGCATTATATGATCAATAGCGTTTGTCTTGACACTAGGGATGTCCTGATTCTTTAGTTTTACAATCCCAAGGCTACCTCTTTCTGCTGGACAATAGCTTGTGTTCATGTAATGATGACCCTATAGTTTAATATCAAAAGGAACGACAGGTCAGTAATAATATCTTAGGATTGGTGGCATTATTCGGTCACAAAAGCACAATTGTCAGTTTAAAGGACTTCAATGTTTGCCGACCTAACCTCTAATAAAAAATGCTAAGGTTCATCATCAGCTTCACATCATTCACAGAGGCTTTTGAACTGAGCAGTTGACCCACTGTGACTGTTGCATGTCAGTAGCATTTGCTTGTGTAACTTTTGCTTTTGTTGGTTTATAATGTAATTATCGATACAGTGTTTATTCTGATCCCTTTATATAGTTATGGAATATAACGTATGCAGCTTATGTTGTTGTTGTTGTTGTTTTCATACATAATGAGAGTTATAATAATATTATAAAGCTCATACTTTAGAAAAGACTCCTGTACTACTTTTGTAATGCACATACACGTGAGAGGAAAAGGCCGACATTGCGACGTATCACCGCGCGTGATCGCATTGTTTATGTTTCACTCCACACACCCAGCGTAACTTTATCTAACCATGAAACTGAAATATGAAGTGGATCTCTCTCAAATAAGAAGTGGCTGAAAGCTCGGGATTCGCTGACTACATTTATGGATTAGTTTAAGTTTGTAGAGATCTTGATTTTGTGTAAATAGCAGGTTCATTCCTCGTGGACTACATGACTGTCTCCCATGCAGGGAGATCATTAGTGATCACATGATCATTAGTGCCATGGACAATGACTACGTTATATTGTCCTTAACCTGCACACACAGCTTACGACCAATCTCAAAAACGCAAACAAATCCAATCAAACCCATCAACTGAACACACCATGTTAGCTTACAGCACAACAATGGCCTTATCAAAAAGCAAACAGACACGAAACTGATGCGGTTGTTTAAGGTCAGCCTGCCCAGGAACTACACTTGTCTTGGTCAATGTGTTTTTGTGCACTGTCCCAGTTCAAATAAACCATACTATACCAAAAAGGGTCTTTCAATTGTGAATCAATCGTAAGAACTGTTAATCATCAAAGTTTGATTTGATCGCATCAAATGTTGTCATATACCACATGGCAAGTTTTTCATCCATTTTAACACGGTGCTTTCCATTAAATCAAAACGACAAGCTTAAATATTATTTTGTGCAAATCCGGATAACCTCAGTTAGTTTGTGATACGGATTTTACGTCATCTAATGTTGCCATAACGATAAAGTATGCAGCCTTTACCACAGAACTTTCAAAAAAGCCAAACCAAATCCCCAGACGTCGCCTAGTTTTGTCCGTTTAGTTTTAATTGACAGGGAGCAGTCAGACACAAATCTTGTCACCGATTTTAATCAGACCAAGGAGTTTCTATGACGACAGAGGGGGTGCACAGAGACATGGCATTTTCCCATGATGCACTGCTACCTCTGCCCACGCTGCTTCGCTAATGGCTCCGGTGCCCACTGATTAGACTACGCATGAGAGCTCCCGCTGAACAGCCGCAGAGAGTTGAACCGTGTTCGTGAGGAGAGTGGCTTTTAATGGCTGTATTCTTTTAATTCAAAATATTAAATAAAGAGCAAATGCTACGAAAGATATTTATAAAAAGGAAGAAGTTGACACATCAGAGCCTAAGCTACTAAAACCTTTAAATCAAATACATTCATAGGTCATATATCATAGCTCTTGTAATCATTACTTAGTTTGGTGCCACATTGAAGTAGCAATTTGATAAACTTGAGTGGAGAAGTAAGCAACTGACATAATCCATATGTGGACTTGCTCATGGCCCTCATGTACAGTATGCATTTCCAATCAGGAAGTATAATTCCCCATAGGCACTCTCTTTACTATGATTGGAACTGTAAAAATACCTGCAATGCGTATTTATTTCAATATTTGAACCATAGACATGAGCTATCTGAGCCTGTTCCTTCAAATGTGTAGATTTTGTAGGCATTGGGTGTGTATCCAATCCCACAAAAAGCAAAAACTTGGCTGATTATGATTTAGCCTTGAGCTCAGAAGCCACTTTTATACACCCATTTGTCTCCAAATCTCCAAAGGTCTGTACATTCATTTCTGATTTCTATGACTTCGACCTTACGTAAATGTGGTTGATGACTTGACAACAGCTGAAAGTATCTGGATCGATCATAACTTGCGAAGTTCGATGGCTAATGCTAATTTCTTCTTCCCTGATGGCACGGGCATATTCCAAGATGACAATGCCAGGGTGCATTGGGTTCGGAGTGCATTTACAAGGGCTCGAAATTCCCGGTTATTCGCTATATTCCGGTTATGGCAGTTTTCGGGATATGGTGTTTTTATGACACTGAGAAATCAGGAAACTCAAATTCCTTATTTACATGATCAAATAAGGAAACCCGGCTTTTCGAATTTGAGCATTTTGAGAACAATACGGTGAAAATATTAAAAGCATAAATGTGTCTTATTGCGGGGCTTGTTCTTTTGAATGCCCACTTTAGGCTGAATGTTTTGCTCATCCTCTACATCCTGAGCTACGACAGTGACGGCAGATTGTGGATAATTCCTGACCTTTACCTGTCCTGGGTCTGTCTTTATCACCGACGCGGACCAGGGAGCTCTGGGAGAAGGTTAAAGCCGGGGCCGGTGTGAGAGAGTGAAGCTGATGGAGTTCACCGATAGTTAGTGGATGAAAAACTTAATCCGGCTCTGTGTTGTGGTCGACTCTCTGCGTACGGAGGAAAACCAGCCAATTTGAAACGGTCGCCGACAGTTTCGCATAAATCCACATTACAATGCTTCTTTCCATTTTAAATATTCACTACTATTAGTTATTTTAGTTCAATTTTGTGGTGACTTTTTTTTTTTTTGGTCAGGCAGTGGATATTTTATTTTGTTTTATTTTTTCCCCATGTTAAAGTACTAACAAAAGAAGTTGTGTTCATTCATTATAAGTTTTGTGAACACGTTTTGCTCCAGTGCCAATTCTTTCACACTGCCTCTTCGCATGTTGGGCTTTACATAATTTTAAAAGTATTGATTTCTGACAAAGAAGAAAATAATGAGATAAATATGCTGTCAGTGTTTTTGGAGAATACATCTCTGGTTACATGGATATTGGCAATAGACTGTAACCATATAGACAGCCTTTGCAAATTTACCACAAATATCCCCTCCCCATTGGGTCTCATCTTAGAAGTTCTTTGATGTCTTCCCTAAAACTTTAATGCTCCTAAAATTCGTAAAATTGAAATAAACTGAATATTTTTTTAAATGTCCAATTTAATTATTCACATAATTACAAACACAGAGAATAATCACTATTATATATAGATTTCCCACCAAGTAGAGCAGCCATGTGGGCAGGCCAAACTACCCAATCCTCCCTGATGAGCCAAACTGGTTGAAAATTGCCTACGTTGGTTTCCCGCGTCACCACCGGCCTTACCATAGCAACTGTATAAATAGCCCAGGAGCATCTTAAATATCCAATCGGTCACTGAATCTCCCGCTCCACTCGAATCATCAACCGCTTTCCCTCCTACTCGCTGCCAACTTTCGAACGGAAACCCAATTTCACCACAAAGCTTCCGGAGAAGAGACAATTCTGCTGCCAGAGTAGCCATTATCTTTAAGACCCATCCGTCCAAGAAAGCAGACTGTCTGCGGCTTGGGGAGATCTCACAATATCCGCTCAGGGATCTCTTGAGAAAAAATATTTTGGGGTGTGCTAGCTTTCACCTGGGAACAAAACCAAAAGCCTGCAAAAATCTATTATTTCTCTAAAATAAAACGGCAAAGACTAAAGATACTGTGATATGTGATTTATTCAACATGACCGGAGACTGTCCTCAGCTGACACCACCTTCGCCCAAATGGATTACATGTGCTCAGGTGTAGGCGGCAATTGCTTTCAAATGATGCCATTACTCAATACAAATGAATTGTTCATTTATAAGCACTGCCGGGAAAGGGCATTACCTGGGGCTGTTTTACATCTTCATCATGCTGTTTATGGACTTCAAAACAATTTGCCGCTCCAAAATTCCCCCCCCAAAATGTAATGTAACAGAAATCAAATGAACTTTTGTCCATTTTTGCTTGGCTTCCATTCTGTGTCTATATCCCCTCTGACCACCACCGCTCACAGTCAGCTCCTGAGTGGAACTTGGAGCCCTATCCACACAAAGTCAAGATCAGGTCAAAGTGCAAAAATACTTTATGAAACTAGGGTTGTTTCGATGGATGAGCAACATGTTGTCACGCCCCCTCCTGTCAAACACACACTGATCTTCTGTAGGCCTAGTTAACCTAAAAACGTTGCAGGGATTGCACTGTAAATTAAATCACGAATATAACTAATATGCACGCTAGTTTAAGTAGCATGCCAGAGACATGACGTGTTAGCCGCAATAATAAAGACGCAGCGTTGCTCTACCGCGTGGAGCTCTCGCTCTCTAAATGCATCTTCACCATTTTACACCGGGTGGTTTCGCTTTGCTTTTCGCACAGAAACTAAACAGCTTTAAAGTGCCATGATGGATATCACATCGGCACTAACTGCAAGCGCATGGATTTGGATAAACTCACGAAGGACCGAGAAAGAAGAGGCGCGGTGCAGGAGGTACGAGCACACGGATCGGGCGGCACGTGGAGCAGCTTCAAGAACGTAGGCTACGATGCAAACTGCTAACGATTGTCCCGTTCACCCACTCTTTCTTAAACATTGTTAAAATTGAGAAAATGCAAATAATAAGCTCCTATTTACATTTGTATTAGTGTGATAAGAGCTTTATTATTGAGGAGCTGATGATGCTCTGAATATGTCGTTCTCCTCTGAGACTTTTACGCACAAGTTTATGCACATTTCTGTTGCAAAATTCATATTCCATGACTCTGTTCAGGTCATGTTTAGTTTAGATCAATTTATCCTGCAATCTCACATTTTTACCAACATAAATAATATGCAGCCTATACATAGGCTATGTAAACGTCTTTAATAAATGCTTATAATGAGAGCCATCATGATGATTCACTGTAAACATTGTCAACTGCCAATTAAGGGGAAATTGCTCATCCCCATACAACGCACATCATCCATACAAAACCTGCAATTTGGGGGGTCTGCAAATAATAATTTTTGAAGCTAGGTTCCAGAGTGGGAAAATCTTTAAACAAGGTTTCCGTGGCTTCCTCTAATTTGGTCTAGGGCTGCAACTAACGATTATTTTGTAATCGATTAATCTATCGATTATTTTTACGATTAATCGAGTAATCGCTTGGCTGTGAATTGTGTAGAAAAATGTTATTTTTTCATTTTTTTTAATCACAAAAAGCTAAAGTGGCACCACTTGAGAACGTATTGATAGCGTAAACTTAAAGTAAATGTTTGTTGGAGGCTCTTGGTGCTAATTCTGCTTCTGATTGGATGAGACACAGACAGATATTCATGAAATTTACAATGTACAAAACACTACAGACCCTAACTATAAAAACAAAGTAGGTTTTCATCAAAAATACTACATTTTCATGTCATTTTTGCTCTATTTGAGTCTGTGTGAACCAGAAAACGATTAATCGATTACTAAAATAGTTGTCGACTATTTCAATAATCGATTAGTCGTCGATTAATCGATTAGTTGTTTCAGCCCTAATTTGGTCATACATACACAATTATTATCTTTTTAAAATAACATTGTTACTGTTTCAAAATTGGCTAAGAATCGCGCTCCTCTCACCTCTGTGATGGTGGGATCCGAGCTGCTGCTGTTCCAAAGTGCTTCAGTTTCATGATTTGAACATGATTTACCTGATTTTTTTGGCATTATATAATACATATTTTGCCACCTCAGAATATGATGTAAACACAGCAAAACACAGACCTTGTTATATTGTCTTCACCTAAAGTTTTATTTAGCAATGGATGATAGAAGTTGAATCTAAATTAGTGGAATTGGGGGTGGCCGCCCCTGCTTCACTTTGTCACCACTCAATGCTGTGTATGGGTGTGAAATGTGCATATAATTACATTCTTTGAACAACTCGAATACACAGGAAGGATTGTGAGGGCTAGAAAGAAGTTTGGGCCAAAACATAAAATGTCACTGTTTGAACATGAAAAGTCAGGTACCCCAGCTTTAATTGTTTCATGAATTCTGCTTTAGGCTAAAGAATACGTCTGTCTCAAACTAACTATTACATTCCTATTATTTGGAAAGCTCATTAAACATTCTGCACTCCTTTCTTAGAGCTGTCTAAACAAAACCAGAACTAACCCACAATGTTAGCCCCGCTTATATGAGCCACTTTTTTTTTACCCCTTTTCTTGCTCTGGTTCTTTCAGACTCCACCTTCTTCCCGGGCCGCTGTGCCGAGATCTTTGCGCGCGGGCAGAGTGTCGGGCGCCTCGGGGTCCTTCATCCAGACGTGATCACACGCTTTGAGCTCACCATGCCCTGCTCCGCGCTGGAGATGGACCTCGAACCATTCCTGTGATTCTCTTTTATATTTCTAACTCAGTATACCAGAAACTACAATCAATCATACAGAACATTATTAATTATTATAATCATTTTAAAGCCATATGTCTCGTGTTGTTGTGTACAAAAGGTAATTCTCAAAGCAAGGGTGCCTTGGAAAGTTCTGTTTCAATGTCGTATTATGATATCTTCTGTTACAATTCCGCTGTACCTTTGCTGCAACAATTCTCAGTCTGTTCATCCATGGATCCTAAGTCCTTGCTCACTCTCTTAAGTCTGTGCTTATGACCACTTTTAAAGGGGCACTGCGCTCACTGGGATGTGAAGCAAATGACATTGATAAAAAGGCAAGGCACCTGCTTTGAAAACTACCCAAGGTGTGTGCATAAAGTTTTGAGAATTGAATATATATAATACTGAACAGCCTGTAGTGTCATAATGTGGTGGAGGACTGGTCAAACCTTTGAGTTTGTTTGTCATAATTCAGATGTTTGTGCCACCTCCAAATACCACCAGGTCAAGTTATAGATTAAATCAGGATTAAACAATGTAAAAAAGGGTCTAAAAAGCAACCTAATCTGGACTAAATTATGTAGAGAAGGGCGGTGACACACAACAGCGCACTGCTGGTTGGTTTTCATGATGGGTCTGGTACAACCTGAAACAGTCCAAGTACCACTGCACCGATTTGAAACTTTTTTCCCCCCACATGAGTCCCAAAGGAAACATTTGTGGTCTGTCTTGTCTGTCTGAACATAATTCCCTCCATCTAAAGTTGTTAAGGAGGTTTAACAAAAATAATCTGAAACGTTGTAAGAAAGCATATTGTTTGTGTAGTTTAGAAAGCAATGCTGTGGTATAAGAGCCATCACTTAATTGACACAGTACAGAATTAGAAATATCCCTGGAAGCAAAGTGCTCCCATCATTCTCAACTCTTTATGCACCTCCTGTGAGTTGGGTACAGTTATGTGTTGCATGATGATATTTAACCTGTTCCTACAGTAAAATATTAAAACCTCAAGTTTGATTCTGTGCCTGTTTGTGCTGTGCTGCCACTGTGTGGGCTCTAGTGCATGCCAAATCCCCGTTAAGTGTGTGCCTTGGAGCTACTGCCTGGGAATTAGTCACTCATTCCGTGTTGCTTTGTTGCCTTGGTTCTTCTAGAGGCCACACGACTGAGATTTCCCTATCCCACGACGTTCCCATGAAAGAAACCATCCAGCACAAGTTCTCCGTGAAGGCTTCACAGTCCACTGTCCGACCAGCTTCCACCAACACCATCTTCGGAGACATGAGCACCCCGGCTGGCCTCAAATCCCTAAACGATTATCTTGCGGATAAAAGCTACATCGAGGGGTTTTCCGCGTCCCAAGCAGACATTGAAGTGCTTGAAGCCATCCCCGACACGCCACAATCGAATCTTTCCCATCTTTTGCGCTGGTACAAACACGTCAAGTCCTTCGGTAGAGAGAAATCCAGTCTTCCGGTGGCAAAAAGCAAATTCGTGCTCGCTAGTGCTTCTCAAAACGATACAGCTAAGGACGAAGATGACGACGACATCGACCTGTTCGGCTCCGACGACGAGGACGAAGAGGCGGAAAAGCTCAAGCAGCAACGTCTGGCCGAATACGCCGCCAAAAAGGCCAAGAAGCCGGCGCTCGTCGCAAAGTCCTCGATCCTTCTGGACGTCAAGCCGTGGGACGACGAGACGGACATGGCTGAGATGGAGCGGTGCGTTCGCAGCGTGGCCATGGAGGGGCTTCTGTGGGGCCAGTCCAAGCTGGTGCCGGTGGGTTACGGGATCAAGAAGCTGCAGATTGGATGCGTGGTGGAGGACGACAAAGTGGGCACGGACATGTTGGAAGAGGCCATCACCGCCTTTGACGATCTCGTGCAGTCCGTGGATGTGGCCGCTTTCAATAAGATCTGACAAGAAAGGGATGGTTGTTCTAACTGATGTCTTTTAATAAAACACCAAATAAAGGGATACACCTTTTGACAGAATTCTTGGATTGTTTTAATGATGTTCAGACAGAATAGATAGTATTCTGATATAAGATCACAACAAGATGAGAAAGTACAGTAGTAGGTCTGAGTCGGTCTGTTATTTCATCATGAAAAGTTAACTAATAGTTTGCATTGAATTTCGGAACAGCTCAATGGAAGCGACACAGTTTTTGAAAAAAATCTTCACATTATCAGTTTTCACTGAACATTATTTAAAAGTGATTGGATTCACAAACCTGCCACATCCATCGTCTGGCTGTAAGTCCTTTCATCTGACCAACATAAAGGACATAATTTTGAATACTGCCTCCACTTTTGGACGCCTTTATGAGACAGTCATTTAATCTTAGTTCACATGTGGTGAGAGAGGATACGTTAAACTTTGTGACAGTTTTTGTTTCATGTGGATATGTCCAGCCATTAGAGATATTAACCATAAACCAAGTCGAATATTAAGCATTTTGATCGATACCAAAATTTAATACTTTGCTGCCCACCACCTCAATTTTAAATGTATTCTTTCTAAATTTCTACATATCCTTGATGAGGCACATTTTAGATGCATTTCCTTTTTATTCTAAACATGTTGATCACAATCTGCAAATAAGTAAGTGAATATAGTTAAAGAGGAAATTTAAGTTTTGTCTAGAAATATGAACTTGGTAACCAACTCTCTAGGGCAGATTTGGGTGAAGAATACAAACGTTTTCACTTAAAGATTACGTTTCGTCATAAAGATTATGCGTAACTGCTGCTATTTTGTCGCTTGTTTTAATGTGTTTCTGGGAATACATTCTAATTTAAGAGAATTACCCTTGCATCAAAGTAGCTCTCTGATCATTTTGTTTTGTTAAGGTAGCTCACTGGGTAAAAAGGTCGGAGGTTCTTGCTGTTTGGTGTTATATGATATTGTTGCGATGTCAGTTCTAAGTTGAGCGCACTCAATAGTGTTAAGTAACCAAGTAAATGTACTGTACTGAAGTAGAATATTCGAGGATCTGTACTGTAAGTACTTGAGTAGTAGTTGTGTATAGAAAGATAATTATACTACCAAATTTGGCCATGTGTTTTGTTCAAGCCTAGGATCTGTCCTTTTACTCAAACAAAATCTGACCACAACTGCTCAGAGTAAAGACGTATGGCTTTGGGGTTCGTTTTCACCAACAAAAAACTCCAGTGGTAACGTCAATGCTTGTATTTTATTGTATTTACTGATTGCTCAAGAAGACCTACTTTTTTGGATAAGGAGTATTTGGCAAAGGCGGTCAGACAGGTGCATCAGCATTCCTCCAAACGGTTTAACCCACGCAGACTGACTACGAGCACCGGTCCAGACCTGTCCCATTATTACTGTTATGAAATACATCAGTATACACAAAAGGACTCAACACAATAGTCCGTCTGTGCTCTTGCCAGTTGAGCAATCAGGGTTTCCATGAGGGATTAAAAGTCATTACATTGCGTCAAAATGAAGGTTCTTGTCAACCAAGTGCGTTTCATTGCACTGTCGACTGTGTATTGAGCTTGTCTAAACGATCAAAAGGCTGAACAGACTTCGTGGCGTAACATTCTGTGCTTATCCGTCTACTCAGCGTAATACTTCGATCTAGAGATGTTACAAAATCTTAGAACAGAAAGAGGTCGTTGCAATTGCAGACTGAAAACTTATATCTTGTTGGCACTTGTACAAAAGCCAGACACAAACGCTCCAAAACCATTTGACTGTAAAGTGCGTTGTTCATGTAGATGTCGCGAGGAAAAGTCATATTACAATAATTTTTTGAAGTGGCTGTAGAAAAGCAATCTGTAGCTTCTGAACGCTCACACCTCCCTGTGATTGGCTACCACCGCTTGTCAATCACTCCAGAGGCTGAAAGTAGACATGTTACTGCAATAATCGTATTCATTTTATGCTACAGTTTTATCACAGTCTTCACAGTTACAGCCTCTAAGGACGCAATGAAGTAGAGGATCTTGGTCATGAGTGTCTGGCTGACAGATTTATCCTGTTGTTCGTGTTTTGGGTTGTTAGAGGAACCCATTCAGACTCAGGAAACGGGGAAGATAAGCAAACTCCATACTGGAAGGCTCTGGGAATCAAACCTGGGATCTTGTTGCTGTGCGGCAAGAGGAGTAACCACTCAGTTTGATTGTTTTCTGAGCGCTATCCATTTATCTGGGCTTTGGGTGGGCTTGTGCGATCAAAACTGACAAAGATTGGACAAAGCCTGCGCCTGCAAAGTGTTTAAAGTACATATGTAGGAAGTTACTGAACAGAAAATAAACTACATTTTTGATTGGAGACTGAAAACAGACCTATCAATAGGAGAAGGTGACGTTAAAACTGAACGGTGAGTCCGTGAAGCAAATGTCATTTCTCTGCTGGCTTCCTCTTTCATGATTTACCTGAATGCCGCTTGAATTTGAACAGCTTTAGCGACAACGTTCAGAGCTCACACCCGCAGCTGCAGGTGACGACATATGGGCCACGCCTTTTGTGAGTCTTTGGACTTCCAACTGAGGGATCATTGCTGAAACACGGTAAGAAGTCCAGTTGACACACAAGCTTGTTTTTGAACATGTGAATATGGTTAGTTTTATCTATCCTGAAATGGCTAACTAACAATAACTTTTTTAAAGCTGGACTATATGTTTGGAACGGCCCGACTCTCGAGCTCCTGTTTCCAACGGAACACCGACACAAGCTTGGTCGCTTTGAGAACTGAAGTACAAAGATTGGCTTTTTCTTTTACAAGACGATTAGCATGGAGAAAAAGACGATATTAAAATTGAGAAGCTAAACAGTTAGTGCATTGTGTCAGGTTCGTAACAATCGGCTAAAAGACGTAAAAATGTATTATCGCCGCTTGTAGGAACCGATAATGTAATAACAGCCGATAACGTAATAACGACCCATAACGTAATAAATTTAACCAGTTTCAAATGTAATAAGCCGATAACGTAATAACGGGCCGATAACGTAATAACGATTGACCGATAACGTAATAAGTTATTACGTTATTGGCTGGTTATTACATTATCAGCCTTGCAATGAGAAAATCCTTTGAAAATGTAATAACTACAGCCAATAATGTAATAATATTAATCAAGTTATTTGATGTATCAATACAATGTGGCTACTTTTTCATGTCTTCTTTTGGGTTTGTGCAATATGATACAGACTTGTTTTTCTTTAAAAGCATTTAATTATAACAGCATGCAAGAATGGAAAAAAATATATGGCTATGTAGAACTCGCACAAATTTATGTCAGTGTTATTGAGTGGTTAGGCTGAACAATTTTAAACACACCTCCTGTGAGCAATAATTGTTGAAATGCAAAGTAATAACTACATTTACACACACGCACACACACGCACACACACACACACACACACACACACACACACACACACACCACAGGAGGTCTCCTGCAATGCCTTCAAGCCATCGGGTGCGGGGTTTGCCTCGTGGTCGTCTCCAGCCTGCGGCCCGCGGGTCAAACTGGAGAATGGTTCTAGTCAGATGGTGAGGAGGGAGGTGGAGAACAAGGCCGAAACTGTGGGTGCGACGTTGCGCAGCCAGGCAGGATGCCCTGGGCTGGCACGTTGGAAACCTGCTGGGGCCACATGATGTTCTCGATGGTTCTGAGAGCCCTGCTATCAAAGCCATCTATTCTTGTAGCCAGAGTCTTGTTTAAAGGCCAAGTCTCCGAGCGATATAGCAGGATGGAGAGTATTGCAGAGTTGTACATCCGGAGCTCCGTCTTGCGTGAGATGGTCTGGTGCCACCAGAGTAGCCTGGTTGGACCAGAATGATTCACCTCTGTATTTTTGTATACAGCGGGGGATCAGTCTGGTCACTCCGCCCCCACTGGATGTATCCGCAAAATCAAACCCTTCCCGTGCAATCAGATTTGTTTATTTGCCGTGACGTATTGTTAGCGAGCAACGTCACTCACGGGACGCAGAAGTCCCCTGAATAACAATCTACGAATGATGCACGAAAGAGAGAAAGCGTGTCTCCAATCGCCGGTAAATGACCAAAAACACATCGACAGTAGGGGAGTTTCGTGATTCATAATCCTGCGCTAATATTAACGCAAAACCGCTAATAATACCGCATCAACGGCAGACGCCAGCCCTTCACCGATTGGTTTACTCCGCTTCCTGTTTGCTTGCGTATCTACCGCGGTACAGCTGTATATTTACAGCTGTTCTGTGAGGGCCTCAGAGCTATGGTCAGAGTGTATTGGTCACTAAACAACATCATGAAGATCAAGGAGCACACCAGAGAGGTCAGATATAAAGCTGTGGAGAAGTTTAAAGCAGCGTTAAGTTATACAAAGATTTTCCAAGATTTGAACATCTCACGGAGCACTGTTCAATCCATCATTCGGAAATGGAAAGAGTATAGCACCACTGCAAACTTACCAAGTCACGGGCGTCCACCTAAACTAACAGACCGAACAAGGAGAGCACTGGTCAGAAATGTAATCAAGTGCCCTAAGATAACTCTGGAGGAGCTGTGACGTACTGCCGCTGAGCTGGGGGAATCTGTACATGGGACAACTAGAGTCGTACTCTACACAAATCTGGCCTTCATGGACGAGTGGCAAGAAGAAAGCCATTATTGAAAGGAGGCCATAAGAAATCCTGTTTGAAGTTTGCTAGAAGTCATATGGAGGACACAGCTACCATGTGGAAGAAGGTGCTTTGGTCTGATGAGACAAAACTTTAAGTTTTTGGCCCAAATGCAAAACGTTATGTATGGCGCAAACCTAACACTGCTCAGGAGCATCATGTTATGGGGCTGCTTTTCCTCAGCGGGGACTGGGAAGATTGTAATAGTTGGGAAGATGGATGGAGCCAAATACAGAGACATTTTGGAGGAAAACCTGCTGGAGTCAGTAAGAGAATTGAGACTGGGGCGGAGATTCACCTTCCAGCAGGACAATGACCCTAAACACAAAGATAAATCTAAAATGGAATGGTTTAAAAAAACAAACATATTAATGTGTTAGAATGGCCCAGTCAAAGTCCTGACCTAAATCCTATTGAAAATCCTTTGAAAGACCTGAAAACTGCTGTTCACAAACGCTCTCTTTCTAATTTGACAGAGCTTGAGTTGTTTTGTAAAGAGGAATGGGCTAAAATGTCAGTCTCTAGATGTGCAAACCTTTTAGAGTCATACCCCAAAAGACCTGCTGCTGTTATTGCAGGAAAGGGAGTTCCACAAAGTATTAAGTCATGCTGTATGAATATTTGTGCACGCCCCACTTTTCACTTTTCTATTTTTTGAAAAATAACAGAATCATGTATCATTTTGCTTTCACCTCACAGTTGTCTGTTACTTGTGCGTGGTTGTAAACATGACAAAATGTGCAAAAGTTCAAGGTGTATTAGTACTTTCGCAAGGCACTGTACATACACGCACAGAACTTTGTTATGTAAATTGTTGGCTCTGTTGAACAATGTTAAACAGCATGGAACAGTTGAACATTGGCATAGGCTACATATTAATAACATCAAAAGCATTCAGCACCTGCAGTAGCCATACCAAAGAAAGAAAGAAAGTTAGCTAATTCGTGACCATCTCAACCCAAATTATAAAATGTAAATTTACTTAAGGCGTTTGTATAAATCAGTGTTTGTCTGATATGTCATTGAGACCTAACCATCGGATGACAAGCTACGACCCAAAAATAGTCCAATAAAGTGCAGTTCTAGGAACAGCAAAATACTACGCAGAACCCGCAAGCTCCCAGGCCGACGGTAGAGGACCTGAGCTTGAAGGAGACAACCCGCTGAGGGTGAGGACAAGTTTGTTTATATATATATATACTGTATATAAACACTGTATATTATTGCTCGCTGGAGGTGTGTTTATTGTTCAGCCTAACCACTCGATAACACTGACATAAATGTGCGAGTTCTATATAGCCATTTTATTTTTACAATCCTTGCATGATGTTATAATTAAATGCTTTTAATGAAAAAAAAAGTGTGTCTTCTTTGTTAGCATATTGCACAAACCCAAAAGAAGACATGAAAAAGTAGCCACATTGTGTTGATACATCAAATAACTTGATTAATATTATTACATTATTGGCTGTAGTTATTACATTTTCAAAGGATTTTCTCATTGCAAGGCCGATAACGTAATAACCAGCCAATAACGTAATAACTTATTACGTTATCGGTCAATCGTTATTACGTTATCGGCCCGTTATTACGTTATCGGTTCCTACACCGCTGTGTTGTGTTGAAAGGTCAAGGTTATCTCTTCTCGGGAACTCAGGCATCAAAATTATCTCCCAGTTTCCCAGTGGAAAATACCAGATGAGGAGATGTCCATGTGCAATTTTCTACTCGGTAAGTGGTGTTTACCATAATTACGAGAGCACATGACGGCAGCATGAAACTTACTGGACTAAACATCGATGCCATGTCTCTGGCGAAGACGTCTGCGGTGAGTGACTGTGGCCAATGATTAAACGGATGTTTCTACTTTGTTCTGTAGTTGTACGGTATGGTATGGTTTTTATTTAGACGGGGCAGTGCACAATTTAACACTGACCAAAAGGAAGGATGCATTGTACCTGGTTAAAGCAAAAATGCTAATTTCCACCTGTAGTCCCTGGGCAGGTTGATGTCACAGTACAAAAACTGATTTTAAATGTAGATGAATGTGTGACCATGGATTTATACATTTTAACATCATCATTAACATACATTTAATTAAAATTTGCTTGAAACATTATAAAATGTCCTTTTTCTATGTGAACAGCCGCTCCCTCATGACGTCCTTACTGATCATGAGTGCAAGTTTGATCTTCTAGAAGACATTTTTTAATCAAATGTTTGAAATGTAGTACATGCAATAATCTCTGTTGGCCGTGTGTTCCACTGACCCATTGCGATTACAGAGAAGGCGGATTTAGCGAAGGCAGTTTTACATTTTTGGATGCTGCATTCTCCTCTAGAAGTAGATCGAGTTGTTCGAGTCATTTTATTTTTATTTTATCAGTACATAAAGTTATACATGATCTCAGACTAGGTGCAGTGACTCCATTAATCATTTTAAAAAGTAAGAAACATGAATATTAGGTTATTAAAATTCAGAATTCCATACTTAGTATTTGACAATGGTGATGGCGCCTGGGGTTTCTGATCATGGATCTGGAGCGCATATTTATATAAGGATTCAAGAGGCCCCTGAACTGTTTTACAGCCTTGTGAACAACTCGATATACAATACATAAAATGTGACAAGATCATAGAGTTCAGGTACAAATGGGATGCCTCAGTGGTTAGAGACCCCAATACATCATTGTTTATTAATTCATTATTTTTTAATTCAAAGACCATGAAGTTTTGTGACATTGTTGTGTTCCAAACAGTACAGGTGTTATACAAAGCAAGGTACAAACTGTTACCAGGACAAATACAAAGATGGTTCCAAGAACGTACTGGTTGTTATGAATTACGTGATGAATTAAACTTTAGAATTCAGAAACATAGAACAACTTTGAAAAGTTTTAGCCTGGCAGTTAATGGTGTACAATTGTGGAATAAACTGGAGATGAAACGATGTCCTAACATCAACATGTTCAAATATAAATACAAACTAAAGAGCTTTGAAAAATATGTGAAGTGAAGAAACGAGTCGTCACTAGGGGAAGCAGCAGGATTAATACATCTTAATGTGAAGAGTGTTGTTGCTCTGTTATTCTATTGCTCAAAATTTCAACTGAGAATTGGGGTTGGCGAGCTATGAATCTGTTGAGAGGGATCCTCCCAACAGGCTCATGAACCTCGTCTTTTAATGCACCACACAGCATAGGAACATCAGCTACAAAATCAGCTAGTAGGGCAGCTGGGTGGGGGTTTGTTGATGGGGAGCTACTGCCCTCTGCAACTGGCCCGCTCTACACCCTGGAAAAAATTTAAAAAATAAGAAAATTATAAATTGATGTATACTGAGGATGGTAATGACAACTGGGAAGTAACAAGATCATTGAGTACAATATGGATATTGTGCCTTTTGGACTTTACAATAGTGATTTTTAGTAATGTACTAATGCGCCAGATAAGTTTGCAGCCTTGTACACATACAAGCCACACTCGAATATGAGCCGCAGGTTTTCATAGTGCTGTGCATCCGCTCAGAGTGGCCCAAGTTACTTGGAGGAAGAGACACCTCATCCTGGAGAAAGGTGCAGAGGGAGGGCGGCAGGGACAGCAGTGATAAACACGTTAAAAAGGCAGAAATGTCCAGTGTAGCCGACCTCAATGTGGAAGTGTAGAGGCCAACGCACACCAGAACACAGCGCGCCGCGTCACAGCACTTCAGAGGCTTTTCTCAAACCGTGCGGGCTTTACAAACGTGATTTATACATTTATCATAAATAAAAGAAGACACGTATGTCCGTGTTGTAAGAGAGAGAGCAAACCTGGCTCTGTTTTGTAGGTTAATAGCGAGTTGGCGACAGACACGAGTTTAACATGCTTCCCCTGATGCCTGAGCCTGACGACGGTTTCTCTGTCTCCGCGGCTTCTCTCGTCCAAACAAACAAAGTTCACGCCGGTCTCCCTGTCTGTCACTGACCAGACCCGCCTCTGTGCCTCTGCGGGAGGTTAAAAGCCTGTGTTTTCCTCCGCGCCGCGTCTGGATTCAGCAGAACCGTAGCGCGGGGTCCAGCGTCACCGCGCGTCACTGCAACCTCTGTGTGCGTTCTCTCATAGAAAATAAAGGAGGCGGCTCTTTTGCCGCGCGTCAAGGCGTTTCGGTGCGTTGGGGCGAGCAAAGCCCTTCGACATTTAGGCTAAAGTGAGCCTTCATCATTTTAAAAGTTACTCATCTACCGTTCCTCAGCCAAGAGCAGATTAGAAGTCCCGTCTCACTTTTGCGTTTACTGCTAGAGACGCCTCTAGTACCTGTTGGCGGCTCTATATTGGCCGCATCGTCATGTTGGCCCCAGGGTTCAAAGCATGGGGGAAAGGTAGCGGTGTATAGGCCGGAAATTACGGTACATGTGTGCTCTGTCAACGCTGTGGTCTAGATCCGCTGGGGCTTGTGTTGCTGTGGAGGAATGAACTTTATGGGCAGCGTAATTGTGAAATGAGTGCGCTAAAATATTGGCTTGGTGCGATGGGTCCTGCCTTCAGTGCGTCTCCACAGGGGGTTACTGGGCGGGCTGAGGCCACCTTGGCATCTTTCACAGATCAGAGTATGAGAGTGTGAGTGTGTGAAGGCCTAGTTCTTCCTCACATCTGTAAGACAAGTGAATGATGTCCAATTATTAAAAAATTTCAGGATTTTGGTTTGTATAAATGAGAATTCTGAGGGACCGCCCTGTTTGTTGCTGATAAAGATATGTTTCCATGCGCTCTCTTGCTGCCTTCATGTGCTCTGGTAACGATGATCCTTTCAGTTTGAAGTGGAAATCATGAGTGCATTGTGCTCAAGTGCTTTTGTGTCATAACAAAGAGAAACATAAAGACAATACACTATAAATGAATAAATTAACGTGAGAAAGTTGCACACAAACTGCTGAACTGCTGCAACTTTGCATCTGCTTTGATTGGAAAAACGTAAGTTCAGCTTTCTTTTTTAACATGACGATAAGTGGAAAAAGAGATGACATTGAAATTGAGTGGCTAAATAGTTAATGCATAGGCTTCATAACATTCAGCTAATAGCCATAAAAAAATGTATTATCGCTGCTCTGTCGTGTGGAAAGGTTATCTCATATCGGGAACTCGGGCATCAAAATGATTTCACTGTTTCCCAGTGGAAAATACGAGATGAGGAGGTGTTCATGTGCGATGTTTCACCTGGCAAGTGGTATTTACCATAATTACGAGAGCACATGAAGGCAGCATCTGCCTCTAGAATAGCTCTTGCGCCTTATCCAATCCAACTTTATTTATATAGCACATTTTAAACAGCTAAACAGTTTACAACATGGTGCACAGACAAAAAATAAAATATAAAAACAAGAATAAAACAAATAAATGCTTCAGTTAGCAAAGAAGGTTGACAGCTGTTTTTAGGTGGAATGTTAATCATTTGTGGCACTGACGTTGCAGAGCCCCCTCCTGAGTCAAATTCCGCTTAGGCTTGGGCCGGCCCTGCTATGGTTGTTCCCTGCTCGAGCCTCATAAGAAAATCGGGAACAAACGTCATTTGTCAAGTACTGGTTCCCGGCTCGGGCCTAATAAATATGAGGTACTTTGCTCTTCTTAACTCCTATTGTTATAGTAGACCCATATACATAAACGCTCGATTGACGAGTATCGAATTCACCAATCCCACTGATGTGTACGTCACAAACTTGTACGGCACTTCGAATTCCTTTCTCCTCCTTGCGTTCACGTCTGATTTCGGCACCTTATAAAACCAATACAGAACACTCAGGCTCGCGCTCTTCACCACCTGCCTCGTCCCCACGAGCGCGAGCACGCCCAGGACGAAGCGCGCAGTTCCCAGTGCCAGCCCGTTTGCAGTGAGCGCGGGTAAGGGCACGGGCAGCGGGTCTTTGGGCTCAAACGTCTCCCCCAGTTGGACGTTAAACCAGTATCCCACGGAGCAGCCGGCCCAGGAGCCTAAAATGGTGGTGGTGTCGCCCCTCGTGGGGCTGTAGTGGTCCAGGGTGGGGTAGATGTAGCTGAGCAGGAGGGGCAGGCCGATCCCGAACGCTGGGGAGAGGGCGCTGGTGAGCTGGTAGTGGTCGAAAGTGTCCCAGTATGGATAGGTGAAGAGCAGGATGATGGAGGAGATGATGATGCCACAGATGACGTCCTGGGAACAAAGGATTTAAAAAAATTACAATGGACGTTTTACACCTTCATCAGGCATTCTACAACCAATATCTATTTCCTACTTCATTTTTAAAGCAGTACTAAGTAACTCATGCCCCTAGAGGCCATAAGCGCCACTGCAGATGTCATAGCATGTTGCGTTTTTTTACTTATGAATTGTCCGTGAGAGTAAATACTACGCTGACAGAAAAGACAAAGGGAGAGAGGGATATTGTACATTCAATTACACAATGAAAATTATTTCTTTCACTCAATCTTGGCTGTAAATACTGTTTAAAGTGGCGCTAGCCCGCAGTTAGCTTTGCCCGTTAGCCTGTTACCTTCTTCGTGATTCCATTAGTGTGTATTGGTGGCTCCGACCCGGTGGCAGGAAAGTTGCAAGTGTGTTTTTCTGGCCAGAGACACCAGGGGGAGATGAAAGACCCCCCAATCATCCCATTAACACTTGTATTACCCCCAGAGGCACTACGGAAAGGATTTATTAAGGTAAACAAGTTACTTAGTACTGCTTTAAATGGGATTAAAGTGAAAGTACTTTTGAGCTGTTATTTTATTCTCGTTTCTTGTTATTCTCTTATTCTATTCATAACGTTTCCACCCATAGCCACCAGGGGCCACAAACATGGATCAACCGAGGGGACTTTACTTTGTCGCCCAACTAAAGAAGGCGTCAGATAGTGCAGGATACGCTTTCCTAACTGTTTGGCAAATCCAGACCTGTTTTAGACCTGGTTTAGTGCGTTTGTTGGCAGCATTGTTACATTTTCGACTTCATTTATTTATTTATTTTGCCAAAGTAATATTTGTAGTGACTAAAAGTAATGAGACTAAAAGACTAAAAAAAGCCCACAAAACTTCAGTTGAAAGAGCCTTGTATTTTATTTCCAAGTCCAGTGCTGTGTTCATGAACCAGTTTAAATTTCTGAAAACAATTAGAGTAAAGCTGACCAGTTTCATTTGATATTTACATTTTTGTCATCGACTAAAATTCGAATAAAAGTAATTATTTGACTAAAACTAGGGTACATTTTCATCACAAGACTAAAACTAAACTAAAATATGTCCAAATGAGCACTGGTTGGGAGAGTTCCTTCTTTTATTCATTTTACTATTTCATATTTTTGACAAGCTGATAGCCTATTCATTTAGCCCGAGTTATTTAACATGTTTAATGTATAGCTAGTGCTGATTTTGACAACATATTTCAATTAAGTTTCTTAAATTTAGCCTTAGTCTTTTGGTGACAATGATTTCGTCTCATTTTATTTGATTACATAGCCTGTTACTTTGGCAAACATGATGACATAAAACTTTAACCTCTTAAACGAGCTGATTTTTTCCAGTTCGGCTTTACCCAAATCTAAAAGCTTCAACTAGAGTTCACAGCCTACAGGCCAGCCTCATTTGAAAGCTAAGACCTACAAAACTGATTGTAAGTTTTTGCCGTTGTTTGTTCTCTTTTTTTTTGGTCACTTTTTCATCGTTTTTTGGATGCGTTTTTTGTCACTTTTTTTGACACATTATCATTGCGTTAGTCCTGTTTTTGTATGTTTTTTGGTGTGATTTTGTAGGTTATTGTTGCATTTCCAGCACGCGTTTGTCGCTCTTCTGTCACTTTTGTGCTGCTCTTTTGTGGCTTTTCTGAGCGCTTTTTCCATCACGTTTTGGGTGAATGCCAAAAACTGGAGAAAATTGAGCAAAATCGATTCAAGTGGGGGGTTACGAGATGAACACTGCTTTAGCATGAAGATCTCTGTCCTCCCGTAATTTGGGTTTATCCAGACACTGATATGAATTATGGATCTGGCAGGACCTTAAATGTTTTATAGAAGAGGACGGGGGGGTGAGGAAGAGGGGAGTGAAATGCGGAAAGATGGAAGAAGATCAAACAAACAAAGCAGGGAGGGGATGGTTGGGACTCACCAGGACCGAGTGCATGCCGGTGTAGATGCGGCTGAGGCACACCAGAGACGAGAGGGTCAGCGCGATCACCAGGCCCGCCTCGAACTGAAACTGAGGGGAGAGGAGACGTGAGGAGAGGAATGGGCGGCAGATGCTTTTAGGTTTGGGCGAGAGGACTCTGACTGGACCGATTCGCTCTCATTTCCTTTTTAAGCTTTTCAAGTATGGTGTTAGGGCTGGGCACAAAGGAATAGCTCAATATTCTTGGAGTCTTTCTCGATAATGATGATGAAGTGGCATTTTTGCATTAGAACTTGGCAAAATGTGCAGGCAGATATCAATATTTCCATTGCCTTGTTGCTCAAAAAGGTAAAGTGCAGGAAAAATACTTGCTTACTGTACATGTATCAAGAGAGGTGCTAAATAGCGACAGCAAGCTGACAAATGAAATATGCTGTTGTGTGGGCATATTGCACCTAATCTACCGTTTGAAATCTCCTGCATTACAGATTTAGGGTCTGATATGTAAATGAGAGAATGCTGCGTGACTGACTAACAAATGCAGACATGGCTTTGATGCTGATCCACGATATGGCAAAAAAAGGGCATCACAATTTTGTTTTTCTATTTTTGATTGTATTCTATTACTTTATAATAAGAACAAATACATGGAGCTGATTCATGAACTTTTATACAGGTGCTCGTCATATAATTAGAATATTATGAAAAAGTGCATTCACTTCTGTTATTCAACTTAAACTGTGAAACTAATATATGATAAACTCATTACAGGCTAAGTGAGATATGTATAGCCTTTATTTGTTTTCATTTTGATTATTATGGCTCAGCTTGAACCCCAAATAAAACATCTCATAAAATTAGAATATTTTGAAAATGGACTGTAAGCCATAATCATCAAAATGATAACAAATAAAGGCCTGACATGTCACTTTGCATGTAATGAGTCTATATCATATTAGTTTCACATTTTAAGTTGAATTACAGAAATAAATGAACGTTTTCATGATATTCTAATTATATGACGAGCACCTGTACAAACCTCAGCTCAATCTGAAAAACATGCTTTCCTCCAGTTTCATTCAACTCACAAAAATTTTCCGTTGTCTCGTCCAAATTCTGAAACTATAGGAGCTGTTTCTGCCAAAGAAAGGACTGTAAACCTGTCGATTATAAAGTCCCATAATTATTGAGATGGATCGAAGTAGAGGTTGTGATTTTGATTTCAAATGAATTGCCCAGCCCCGTGATCCACTTTTGCGAGCACTACTTGTTTTGCACGTGAGCAAACGCTCGGGAAATGACCCTTTAATACCCCTTTTTGAGAGACTTACACGTCGAGTATATTTGATCTTTTTAGCTGTAGTTTTTGCAACTTTTCTGTGGGTTTCTTGACATTGAAGATGAACTTGATATTGTATATTTTAAATTATTTCGACTTGATTGGGTGAACATGGAAAATGACAATAGTTAAAACAACATAGAACAGATACAAAAAAGGAAGAACAAACAACAGGGAAGAAATGACAATAATAATAATAATTGGAAAAAAAAGTAAAATTAAAAAAATAACACAGTCACACACATTCGCACACACACAGGCACAAACAAACAAAGGCTGATTCACGGGCTATGGATACAGTTCATTGTATTAAAAAGATTAAGTTAGAGGTTGCAGGACACATTCTTTTAAAGCAGACAGATATGGATTCCACTGGACATGAAATGCATTGAAGTTTCCGATGGTTTCGAAGTTCAACGTTAGTTAAAGGCTGTCGGAATTCATAGGAGAGTCCATTGAGTGGAGTCAATGGTAAGAAACCTCTTCTTAAATGACCTGGACGTGTGACTTGGACTCAGAAAAGAGTGAGGATTTGGATAGGTGGCTAGTGTTACGATCGATGCCAATGCCGATTTTGGGGGATTTTTATTGGCTGATGCTGATATTTTTAGCTGTTTTTTCCATATAGTGCAGAGAAAAAGTAAGTACACAGTCTGGAATTTCTCACATTTCTGCCTTAATTGGTCACTAAATGTGGTCTGATCTTCATCAAAATCACAGGAATTATTAAACAGTGTCTGCTTGAACTAATACCACCCAAACATTTACATTTGATCATATTTTTATTGGCCATAACATGTAAACATTAACAGGACAGCGTGGAATAAGTAAGTACACCGCCTGAATCTCACTGAACTGCAAGGCAAATTTATTTATAGAGCACAATTTATACACAAGGCAATTCAATGTGCAGCAGTTTTGTAAAGAGGAATGGTCCAAGATTCATCCTGATCATTGTGTCTAATCTGCAACTAAAGAAAAGCAGTTATTGCTGCAAAAGAAGGATCAGCCAGCTATTTAATTATGGGGTGTACTCACTTATTCACATGCTGTTGTGAATGTCTCAGGTTTTTCTGCAAAATATCTAGTTAAACTTATGAATTTTTCTATTGATGATATCACGTTGTCCAGGCCCTGAGGCAACAAAACAGCCCCACACCATGATTCTCCTGCACTGTACTTCACAGTGAGGATAGGGTTTTGATGTTGGTGTGCTGATCTATTTGTCCTCCACACATGACGTCGTATGTTCCTCCCAAACTGTTCAACTTTGGTTTGCGAAAGAGCTCTTGGATGCTCCACTGCACTACTGGAAAAATATTCTGAGAACTGGTGGACCCAAAGTTGAACAGCTTGGGAGGAACTCACAACGTCATGTGTGGAGGAATAATGAGATTCAGTTTAGTTTAAGCAGACACTGTTTAATCATTCCTGTGATTTGAATAAAGATCAGACCACATTTAGTGACCAATTTAGGCAGAAATGTGAGAAATTCCAGACGGTGTACTCACTTTTTCTCGGCACTGTATGTCTTGTCGATGATTCTGTGTATGACGCTTCTAAACTGTAAAATGTGTCAGTGTTGAACTGTGACAGCAGGGGGCGCTTTATTAGAGGCAGAGAGCTGATTTATTCAAGACAATCATCAGCACATTCCAAAAAAAAAAAAACGTTAGGTCTCCATCTCTTACGGTTCTGAAATTATAAGAAATGTCTGCAACATAAAATAGATAAAATTGTCCGATAGCCAATATTGTAAAATGCCTAAATATCAGCCCGATATATCTGCCAGCCGATATTGCCTAGTGGTCGACCTTTCGATCCAATCCTCCCACTAGGTACTCCTGACCACACGTCGCTTAGGATCTGGAAATGACAATCCAACACTTTCTGGTCAAATAAAGGCCAAAGTAAATAAAGAAATCCACACTATGTCTATATCCGTCTCCTGCGACAGTCACCCTCCTCCCCCTGCCCACGTACCCTCCCCGTGTCGCCGCTGCATCCCGGCTCCTCTCTTTCCCCATTTCAATGACATTAGCCGGGACCGTGTCGTATTCATAGGTCTTTTCCTGTCCGCTGCAGCTGGAGGCCCATTCACGGGGAGTTCATGAAACCACCGGGCTGGTTTGGGTGAATGGGCACAAAGGGATGCCGCGGGGGGCCAGGAGGGGGCGACACTGGCTGATTGACTGTCGTTGACATCTGACTCCTGACCCCGGGAACAGCGCCTTCACGTGCCCCGAGGCGCCGCTCCGGCCGCTCAATGGTCCACCACAGCCTTTCATCTACAGAGG
Source organism: Neogobius melanostomus (assembly GCA_007210695.1). Classification (NCBI taxonomy): domain Eukaryota; kingdom Metazoa; phylum Chordata; class Actinopteri; order Gobiiformes; family Gobiidae; genus Neogobius; species Neogobius melanostomus. The sequence continues at coordinate 148,490 of VHKM01000026.1, forward strand.
AATCTCCACAAGTCAAATGTACAGTGGGGCCATGAACACCAAGGTCACCAGTGGAAGTTTACTGCAGTATAGTGTGAAAATGTATCGGTACTACAATATCTGGCCATAATATTTCATAAATGATAAATATATTGCACTTTAGCAGACTATAGGAAAATGAATCCACAATAGAATCCCTCTTAAATGCTGTCTTGTGACGACCCGCAGCAAAAGCAGCACTGCCTAGGTGTCTAGAATGTTCATTTATCAGCGTTTACAGCTGTGTGATGCTCTTGTGACGCAGCAACGTACAGTATGACTCGCATATATACGCCTTCAAGTACGTGCAGGTTTAGCTTAGCGATAAAGTACACTGAACTTGCCAGGTTAGTACTTCTCAGACTTCTCAGTACCTTGCTATAACATATTTGACTTTTCCCATGCCACCAGGCTTAGAGCAAGATCAAATCAGGACTAGGCATGGGGCGATATTGAGACACTGACTCAAATGCGATTAACAATATTATTGCTATAATTTTTCAAACAATTTCCTAATTTTGCTCGATATGTTTAACTGAATATCACCATTTTGTGCACAATGGGTAAATAAAACAACATCAATGAATTTAACTGGAAACTATCACGCGTGTCACTGGGAAAAGGGCTGAGGGACTGTTGCCCATAACTGCTACTGTGTGAAGGCTAAATACTTTTAGCATTGTAGCAGCTACAAGATGCTGCTACAAGCCATTTTGGTGCCCTAAGGATAAATGCTTGATGGCGGTATCTCCTTAACATTAAACACACTTTCAAAACTCTCTCGAAAAATATTTGTAGTATGAAACGACTTGAGTTTAGAAACCTGAGTTTCTCTACAGCTGCGGCTAACTTCAGCTCAGAGCAGCAGAAAACACAACATGACACACAAGTTTTGTCAGGGTCTGTGTGCTGAGCTCCCTCCTGTTCACTCTGCTGACCCATGACTGTGCTCCAAAGTATGACTCAAACTAGGGATGGGTATCGTTAAGGATTTATCGATACTACTACTCTTATCGATACTCCTTATCGATCCGGTACTTTAACGGTACTCTTATCGGTACTTTAACAGAAAAATATATATTGGTAGATTGAGACTACCGTATACGTAGGCATTAATCCTTGGTCTATATTATTTATTTATTTATTACTCTACATTTCATTTCCACTTTGCGCATACACTTAATATATTGGAGTTAAAATACTTCACTTACGTTGCTATTTTTTTTTTAATCATTATTATTATCTAGTAAATCAAGGCTGTTGGTTAGATTTGGCTGTAGCTCTGGGGACTGAGTCCAAATGAAAACTTAGTAAAATAATGAACTGTTTTCAGCTTGTGTCCAGTGGGGTCGACACCGGCTCGCGCTGACGTTCACGTGGGAGCGCGCACGCATGTGCACGTACAAGCCACTGTGTACGCCGTTTGTGGAAAAATAGACTCCACCCAAACTCTTTAGTTTGGGTATTTGTGAAAGAAGAAAAGTGCGAGTGGCTCGTCTGTCTGTTCAATACGAAGTCGTTACGTTTCGCTTTTTTACCGCGGGTTAGCGGTAGCAGCTCGTAACACCGCGTGTCTTTCCCGCGCGCACCTGTCTCGCTGCACACGGCTGCAGAGGGGAGACAGGGCAGTGGCAGAGCGCAGGGGTGGGTGGACACCCTGCACTTTCGTGTGGGGTAGCGGGGGTGAACAGATCCAATACAGCGAACGCATCCATGAGGGCGGAGTGATTATTTGAGCGCAGCAGCCCCGTTAAGAAGACCGTTAAGGCTGGAGCTTATCGGTCCGGGTGGACCGGCACACGTGGCCCCGGGGCCGTTATGATACCGGGGTTCGGTACCCATCCCTAACTCAAACCTCTTCACCAAGTTTGCAGACGACACAACATCGGTGGGTCTCATCGACAACAGAGACGAGTCAAACTACAGGAGCGAGGTGAGCAGTCTGGCCATGTGGTGCACACAGAACAATCTCTCTAAATGTGGAGAAGACAAAAGAGAATGTTGTGGACTTTCAAAGAGCGCGGAACCAGCATGCTCCTCTAACAATCAACGGTGCTGCAGTGGAGAGGGGGACCAGCACTAAGTTCCTGGGTGTGCACATCACAGAGAACCTTTCCTGGACCATGCACACTACATCACTGGTCAAGAAAAGTAATCAGCGTCTCTACTTTCTCCACAAGTTAAGAAGAGCCAGAGTCCCAGCGTCCATTATGTGCAACTTCTACAGAGGGACTATAGAGAGCATCCTGACCAGCTCCACCACTGTGAGGTTCTTCTACAGAGGGACTATAGAGAGCATCCTGACCAGCTCCATCACTGTGTGGTTCTTCTACAGCGGACTATAGAGAGCATCCTGACCAGCTCCATCACTGTGTGGTTCTTCTACAGCGGGACTATAGAGAGCATCCTGACCAGCTCCATCACTGTGTGGTTCTTCTACAGAGGGACTATAGAGAGCATCCTGACCAGCTCCATCACTGTGTGGTTCTTCTACAGGGGACTATAGAGAGCATCCTGACCAGCTCCATCACTGTGTGGTTCTTCTACAGAGGGACTATAGAGAGCATCCTGACCAGCTCCATCACTGTGTGGTTCTTCTACAGAGGGACTATAGAGAGCATCCTGACCAGCTCCATCACTGTGTGGTTCTTCTACAGAGGGACTATAGAGAGCATCCTGACCAGCTCCATCACTGTGTGGTTCTTCTACAGAGGGACTATAGAGAGCATCCTGACCAGCTCCATCACTGTGTGGTTCTTCTACAGAGGGACTATAGAGAGCATCCTGACCAGCTCCATCACTGTGTGGTTCTTCTACAGAGGGACTATAGAGAGCATCCTGACCAGCTCCATCACTGTGTGGTTCTTCTACAGAGGGACTATAGAGAGCATCCTGACCAGCTCCATCACTGTGTGGCATGGCGCCAGCATCTGCGGAGCCCCTTTCCCCTCCATTAAGGACATGTACTCCACCCGTCTCACCCGCAAAGCCGTCAGAATCACCAGGGACCCTACGCACCCATCGCACAGACTCTTCAAGGTAAGGCCTTCAGGGAGGAGACTGCGGAATCTAAGGGCCAGGTCCAGTTGACTTAAAAACAGTTTCATACACAAGGCCATCGGGAAGCTGAACTCAGTTTGAGAATAACCACGGTTATTAGAAATCTTGTCATGTTATACAGCATTAATGTTGTGTAACTGTATTATTACTCTTCCCAATTGCTGCGACAGGACCCAGAAGACTTATATACGACGGATGGAAATTAGCCCAAGGCTACAATCCGGTGTGGCTTGTTCATTAACTTGCACTGTCCCTACCAAATAAACCAATAAACAAACAAATAATTATCTGTGTGGAAATACAGTATTTTACTTTGTTCAGAGAATTGTGTTTTAATTGTCTGAAATATTCTTGTTTGGTTGTCTGTACCATTTGAAACCCGCCGCCCTGGACCGCGACAGTTTGAAAACCAAAGGATTTATGAGAAGGGAGCACTTGGAAGTCTCGGCTCTTTTGAATCTTTTTATGTAACGCGGCTGATGATTTGCCGACCCCCGAGGGCAAAGAAAATGTGACAGTGACACGGTTAAAACGGCCCATCCACAAATCACTGCGACACAAGGGCGGCTGTAAACCACCGCGCCTTCGCTCTGCCGAGTCTTCATTTACTGAGATTAAAGGCCGGGGACTTTTTTCTCTCTCTCCATTGACCGTGTGGACGACAGTTATTGACTCTGGCTCAGTCCATCGCGAGGCCAAACGGGTGACGGATGGTGACTGCCCGCCCCGCCCACCGTCGCCTTTGTGTCCAACGGATCGCTGTGGGGTCTGTGATTGGCAGGTCGGACGCCGCCCACTCCGCTGCTGCGGCTGCTTTTGTTTCGCTTACAAAGCCTGCCGTGTGTGACACTGTAGCGCAGAAGGGCAAAAGTGTATCGGCAAATCAATATTGGGATGTGATCATCTCGCAAAAAGTCTTACGTCAGACTGAGATACCCATTTTTTTGGGAAGGAAAGCCAAAAACCAAATTAAGTCGTTACTTTAAAATGTGCAGCAGTTCAGTTTTACTCATTGTATTTCTGATTTGGTTCCATTTTAGCCTCATTTTGTTCCTGATTTTGTACTTTTTTTTTTATCAAATTGCGTCAAAGTGTCATCTGCAATTTTGAACTCTATTCCAGAGGTGCCCAAAGTGGGGCCCAAATTTGGCCCGCTGGAACAACAATTCTGTTGGCCTGCCAGAGGGTGACATACTTCAGTATGGTTAATACTAACTCTCTTAACTTTTCCCATTCATTCTCAATGGTAAGCTCTGACAGTATGGAAGCAGTACTTTTTGGCCACCAGCGTCAAGTTGGGGGCGCTGTTTTGCTCCTCCCAAAAAGTTAAGGAAACACTGTTGTTGCTAAAGGTAGGTGTTTATCAATCACAGAGCGTCATAGGACATCGACTTTCCCAGTTTTCTAACTTTTATTGCAAAGGATGTTGACATCAACAAAAGGTACGTGTAACAAATGGACTTATAAAAGAATTTATGCTAATATCGCCTTTTCTTTGAGTTAACAAATGAATGAGGTAAAGCCGCTGTAGGTACTGTAGATACTGTAGATCGTCATGGCGACCATGACACTGATAAGCACTTGGTTGGCCGTAGTGGAAAGTAACAAAGTAAAACAAACAGTCCAAGTAAAACTACAAAGTTAGGTAGCACTTACATCAGTGAGCAGACTTTTAGTGTCATGACCCTCAACAAGTCCAGACCCAGAGGTCACTGACTTACTCACTTGTCACTTACTCACTCACTTGATGACATACAAGCAGCAACCAACACACTAATAATGTCCAAAGACCAGCTTCATGTCTCACTAGTATAAGAAGTTTGTTAAAGATGCAGGATTGTTGTTGTTTGCTGTAGTTGGTCAGCTCTAGGTTAATGAGATCAGCTGAACTTCCTGAATGACCAGGTTATTCCATTAATGGATTTCTTTATCCTTGATGGCACGGACATTTTCCAAGATAAAAGGATTCATCGGGCTCACATTGTGAAAGAGCGGTTCACACATTGTCCTCCACAGAGTCCAGATCTCAACCCCATTGAGAATCTTTGGGATGTGATGGAGGAGGCTTTGCACAGTGGTCACACTCTCCCATCATACAAGATCTTGGTGAAAGCAACACTGGATCTTTAGACATTACAGACGCTTACTGAATTAACTAGCTGTGACCCGGCTAAAATGTTACGCACTGTGGCTTTAAGTATATTATTAACGGCTTTAATCTCTTAACCCCTGCCTGAACTGAGTGCATTTTCTCCAGTTTGGCTTTACCCAAATCTAAAAGCTTCTTGAAAAAAAGTGTCAACATAGTGACGAAAATGCAACAAAAATGTGACAAAAACGCTATGACAAAAACAAAATGGAGAAAATGTGCTCGGTTCAGGCGGGGGTTAATATATCAGAATTCGGCACAGGTTATTTTGCGAAACATTGACTTTTAAGTTACGAAAATCGAGCTGGTTTAATTAATTGACCTATAAACTTCTGAACTATGTAACTTAGGTGAATCTGAATGTCACTTATTGTCCATCCATCCATCCATCTTTTTCCACTTGTCCGCTGCTGGGTCGTGGGGGCAGCTGTTGGAGCTGCCCATATCACATTGCACCAGCCCCTATGGCTCCTCCTGCAGGTGGTGGGTCCACAGAAGGACGGCCTCATGGTTCTAACCGGGCCTGTTGGTCTCTCATAAGGGGCTTCTGAACCGCTCTTTGTCTGACCCGTCACCTAGGACCTGTTTGCCATGGGAGACCCTACCAGGGGCACGAAGCCCCCCATAACAGAGCTCCCAGGATCATTCGGGCGCTCAAACCTCTCCACCACGTTAAGGTGGCGGTTCCAGGAGAGGGTCACTTATTGTATCTGCCGATTTACATTTGTGAATAACCGCTACCTGTATCCTGGCGGGGGCGCTGTACAGGAACGTGAAGGCGATGGCGGTGGCGGCCATGGCGTGAGTGGACGGGAGCCCGTATTCGGCGTTGAAGCGTCTCTCCAGCTTGACCACAGGGGGCGACAGAGGGCGGGGCAACTTCAGCAGGTCCTTCAACGCCTGCCCCACGTACATCACCAGCTGGCAGGGCAAAAAGGAAATGATTATCAGTAACACGTGCCATGGATATTAACGCGTACTGGCGAATCACAACACAGTCAACCAGAATACTGTGCAAAGGGTCGTTCTTGTACCGTACACATAGTAGTTGTGTTACACATATTTTAGATTAGATTGGTTTATTTGAAAGGGGACAGGACAGTGCAATTTCATATAAAACGTAAACAAACATGGTTAAAAAAAAAGGCAGAATCAGCCAGAAGGCTAGTTTTCATCTTTAGTCCAAGATGTAAAAAGGCATTAAAATACAAGCCTTTGAGAAATCAATAACAACAATATAAAATATAGCCGCAAGCGGCGATTATCGGCCCTCGCCGACCGCCCTGCCTAAAGCAAGGGGGCGCTTCGCGCCCTTTTGTCTCCCTCAATCTAAAATTATGGTATTGCTACTGCCTTTATGTTTGTTTTTAACTTTTTCCCAAGGGTCTTAGTTTTAGGATCAATTTTGACATTATACAGAGAAAAATTAGTATGAATTTGTATCACACTATATCTGCAAACTGAAGCATATTTTTACATTTTACTTAGCGCTACGGCTGCGCCGCAGAACATCCACAAAGGTTATCCAAAGTACTTTGGTTCCTCACTTCTCGCTGAAGTTTAACATTTTTAACATTTTAACATCGCTACGGCAACACCGTGAAAAATATGGCATGGGTGTGATTGACTTTTCTGATCGGAACGACCAAATAGAATTTTGTGCCAAATTATTTTAATTTTCGTAAAACTAAAATTTGTACTCTCCATATAATTCCTATAGGGGGCGCTATCGCGCCCAATTTGAATTTTGCCAAATGAAAGTGTTTAGGATTGAGACTTTAACAACTGATAACAAAATGAGCGAAATCGGGCTTTATATGTGCGAATGTGAGCCATTTTTTGTTTGCGAAAAATCTCAAAATACTTCGTACAGTTTGCGGCTTCGCCGCATAAAAACCGTAAAACTTAGAAAAGTTGGGCCAAAATCTGTGACTTTTCGTCAATGTTCACTGGGTGAAAATTGCGACGGTGCTTGCGCATTCCTACCTCATGGTAGAGGTCCTTCGTGCCCATCAGTGACCCAGGGCTCTCAGTCGCCCATTGACTTTTGTGGGCTCTGTACAATTACAATGTTGATTTTTGCATTATATATGTATGTGCACGGGACGTGCACGACAAGAGGAGTGTGTTGGTGAGTGTTTGAGAGGAGGGGAGCGCTTTGCGCTCGTTTTGTTCGCACTTTTGGGGAGTGCGCTCCACTTCGCGCACCGTCCAATTACAATGTTCGTTTTCTGATACATGTGCACGTGCACGGAACGTGCACGACGAGAGGAGTGCGTTAGTGCATGTTTGAGAGGGGGCGAGCGCTTCATACGATTACAAGAGCCCCTTCGCCAGCCCTGATGGCGCTCGGGCCTAATGACACTGTAAAATAGCTAAAGGCACACACTCTGTTACAATATTAAAACACACAAAAACACATGTTCAAAAGGCTACATTATCCAAATATACAGTACAGCGCAACAGGCTCGGCTTTTAATGTTGGTAGACGTACATGTTAAAGGAACAGGTCACCGTTTTTACATACTGAGATATTCTTACCTTAGCTTAGACCAGTTGATACATAATTGTCTAGTCTTTGTGCGTGCGCTGAGTCATGTTGTTAGTATTTTGTCCCTCCCAGCATCGGTTTAGCTCCAAACTGGGGTGAAGTTAGATGTTTCCAAAAACAAAATGCAACATTTGTGTGACTGAGCGCGCGCATAAAGACCAGACAGTTACGTATCAACTGGTCTAAGCTAAGGTAAGTATATCTCAGTATGTAAAAACGGTGGCCTATTCCTATAATGAGACAAATGTTCTATTTTTTTGTAAAGGCCTTGTAAGTGGTTAGCTGTTTAACATCCTCAGGTGTTGCGTTCCACTCAGCGGCGCCCCTCACTGACCAGGCCGAGCGACTGAAAGCGCTCCTGCACACAGGGATGACACAGTCCCCTCTTACAGAGCCTCAGGTCAGGTGACGCGCTCAGAGCGGTTTCTTTGGCTGATTTATTGATGATTACCTTGGTGTAATCATCAATAAATCGCTATTTGGGAGCTAAGCAAGCTGTGCGGATCTTTCTTGTTTCTTTGTATTTTCCCTCGGTCCGGCACGCTTTTTAAGTTTTTTTGGGATGTGCGTGTCTTCCTCCTTTATACTTATTGTGTATATAAGAATCAGATCTGCAAATCTATGGAGACTGTCCCAATTTAAAAGGTTGTACTTTTTTAGAATTGCACAATGATGATGGTGCCTTGGTTTTCTGTCCATGACTCTAAGGGCTTGTTTGTATAATGTTTCCAAAGGTCTTTTTGCACTCGGACTTGCCTGAGACCTACTTTTTAGGCAGTAGTTAAAGTGGCTGAAATCATGGAATGTAGAAATGATATGATATTTTTACATAATTTTTACATAAAGTGTATTACTAACCAATTTTCAGAAACTACAAAATAGATATTGCAACGGCCAATACTGTAGGCTGTGAACAAAAAACGTGACAAAAATGTGCCCGAAAAGCAACATTAACACAATAAAAAGCCACAAATGCAACAAAAAAGTGTCAGAAATGCGACAAAAACGTGACATATAATTGTTGTCATGGTGACGTGCCTTTTTCTGCGACCTCCATTTGTGGTTTCTGTGTTCCACATTGTCTTTCTGAATACTTGTGTACGTCTTTGCCGTGTTTTTGTGGAGGTTTGGTCGATTTGTTTACTTTGAGAGTCTAAAATGGTCCTGAAGAAAGCAGCTTTTTAAAAGGTAAACAAAATGCTAGCTTATCAGCTAAACCCATTTGAGACCTACACATTTCTTCTTCTGAGACACTGAAGAGGCACCAAGAGCCCCCACACCTACAGCACAGTGGAGGCGTCCCAAGAGGAGCTACAGGAAACAAAAAAGGACAAACGAGGAGATGGTGAAAGACTGTTGTGAAGCGGAGGGATGAGGAGGTGGAGCTGACCAGTGCAGGACACCACGCTCTGAAACAGGGACAAATCCAGGAGGATCAGAGGAGACAGAGGGCAGCCAGCCAGGTTTCTTCCGAGTGCTACAGTTTCCCCGACCTCCAAGGTCATGCGGGTCAGGTTGACACACAGTGGCAGCGAGGCTCAGCCACAGCAGCTGAGGACTAACACCTGAACACTATTTCGTTGTACGCTTGTACAATGACAATAAAGCACTTACTTACTTACATAAACGCGGCGACAACGCAACAAAAAAATTTTGCTCAGTTTTGTAGGTCTTAGCTTTCAAATGAGACGTTACACTGGCCTATAGGCTCTTCAGTCAAGAAGCTTTAAGATTTGGGTAAAGCCGAACTGAAGAAAACTCGCTCAGTTCAGGAACGTTAAACGTCTAAATGTGTTGCATTTTTGACGGTGTAAGCTACATTTCTATAATTGAAATTGTTAAAAAAAGTCTGCTATAAACATGAGTATTAAATTACAGTGTTCATTTCAGACGGGCAGCTAACACAGATTAACTGTAGATACAAAACGCTCCAGTTCGGCTTTACCCAAATCTTGAAGCTTCTTAACCTGAGAGCTCACAGCCTAAAGGCCAGAATAAAGCCTCATTTGAAAGCTAAGAACAACCAAACTGAACCAAGCTTCTTCCTTGTTTTGGTGGTCAAGTTTCATGCTGCCTTCATGTTCTCTTGAAATGGTGGTAAATACCACTTGCCGAGTAGAAAATTGCACATGAACACCTCCTCATCTGGTATTTTTTTATTACATTTTCCTTTGACCTTTCAACACAACACTGCAGCGATAATACGCTTTTATGTCTTTTAGCTGATTGTTATGAAGCTAACGCTATGCATTAACTATTTAGCTTCTCAATTTTAAAGGGATTTTTCAGGATTTCTGACATTGGATAACTAGAAAATGAGACCCAGAGTGTTGTTGATTTCTGGAGATATATATATATATATATTTTTATTTTTTATTTTATTCATGCAGTCCTTATATTTGAAGAGTTTAGTAGTGCTAGGCTAGTGCTAGGCTAGCGCATGTCTATGGTAACTAGTAGCCTGCATTAAAAACCTCTTCAAAATCCTCGGGTCATCCTCCAAACGTTGCCATATCTGATTTGTAGAAAGCTCCTTTGTGAATTCCACGTGTAGTAATGCCGGCCACAGGTAAACACTGTAAACTACTGTAGATCCGGTAACCTATAGCAGATCACTCCGCCGCTGCATAGCTTACAACCAGGAAGCTGATGCTGCTCAAATATAAGTTATTTTAAATGCAAAATGGTTATATTTCAAAAATGATTCAGTCAACACAGACATGTATATGGGTAGTCTGCGTTATAAGAGATTTGCCTCAGGTGCACTGTGCTTGGGTCAGACTGTTTTTAATGCAGGCTACTAGTTACCATAGACATGCATTAGCCTAGTACCACTAAACTCTTTAAATATAAGGACTGCATGATTAAAAAAAAAAAAACTCCAGAAATCAACACTAACTATGACAACTAACCTATGTCCAAAATCCTGAATTATCCCTTTAAAGAGGCCGATAACGATTTTATGAAACCACTGATGCTATGCTGTGACGCATCGTTTCTCTCTCCCGCTCTTATGCCGCCTGTTACGCCCCTGTTGCCCTCTCGGACACTAGCCCATATCAAAAACCGCCACAGTATGTATGAGTGGCCTTTGCCGGATGATGTGATGCCGTTGGACTGACGAATGAGCTGAGCCGAAACGCAACGCTCCTGACTTACTGGTCGACCTACTTCTCACCAATGAGCTTTGGGTCGTGACTGAAAGGACTCAGTCCCAGGCGCGGGTCGGTCGAGTGCAGCTCACTCCATTTCAGCTGGTCTCTTTTGTGCCGCCTCGCCTTATTCCAAACAGATGCCATTGTGCTCAGTGATTAGTGTCAGCGGACGGTAATGGCCTCGTCTCTACTGTCACTGTTAAACACACACATTACCCACACAGCCCACAAGGCCTTCATTAAATATACAGGCCCTGCTTTAAATAACCAGGCAGCCCCGCAGGATCATGGGAGTTTATGGACGAGGGAGGGAGAGGAGGCGAGTCGAGGCAGAGATGGGAAATCTGCAAATCTCCTACAATGATGGACTTTTTCACAAATGCGATTTTTCTATGAGTTTCGCAGTTCAAACTCCACTCTTCTCCTATGTATATGTTTTCAGCATTCAGAAATACTTAGGAAAATGTTTTTAAGAAAATGTATCTAAGACTATTCATGCAGCACAAAGCAGGGAAAATCAAACACAGACGTTTTCCTCCATATAGCTCCACTCCGCTCTTGCAGAGAGAGCGCGTATCTATTGCGTACTGTGCTATTATGACCCGAGGCGGCAGCTGAAGACGCGCCATCAGCAAATCTCCAAATCTTTTCTTATTTTAGCTGCAGGTAGTGTGTCAGCGCTGCACTTTTCAGAACCAGGGAGGGGAGCGTCTGCTTCTGGACATGACTTATTCATGCGAGTGCGGTCAGCGCAGTTGCAAAAGCCTGATCTTAAACGCGACTGGCGATTTTTATCTCATGAGCTGCTTCCGACTTTGTGCCTGCTTTTTTTTTTTTTGGGTGGGGAAATAGTATTTGGGGTCTGATTTGATGTGCATGGCTTAAAATCGATTTCAACAACAGTGCACAAAGTCCATTTGAGACAAGACTTCGATATGAACTGGTACAAGTCTCAAGAGGCTTCGTCAGCAGTCGTAATGTTTTGGCAGCTGGCCGGATTCACTGCTTACCAATTATTCCATGTTGTCTTTTGTACAAATGGCAGCTTAAGAACGTTTGTGTACGATGAATAGTTGTAGTGTGACGTCAAACGTTAACCGATAAAGGATTGTCACATGCGTCTCCGATTCTGAACAGGTTTGTGGAGGTCTGACCCCCAGGTTGAAGGTTTAATTCCAACTACTATAACTTTTAACTAATGTGTAGGTTTACTTTTGTCATACGTAGTAAGATAATTGAAAAATCATTGATTTTCACGCTGGTGTCAATGTTGAGATTTGTAGCTAGTTTTCTCCCTTAAAATCTTGGATTTAATGTTTGAGTTAAAAAGAAGCACCCTTATGTATGCAGACGATACAGTCATCTTTGCACATGGCAAAACAGCAGAGGAGGTTGCTTCAAAGCTAACAGAGGCCATGGCGTCGGTCACATCCTGGCTCGAAAAATCCTGCCTTCAATTTAACATATCCAAAACCGTTTGTACGTTCTTTTCAAAAAACACCAAAAACACCCTAAACATTACACCAGATATTTCAATAGCAGGACAAAAAATACAAGCCATTACAGAATTCAAATACCTAGGATTATACATTGATTCAATTGTCAAATCAAGCTGCCAAAATATACTTTTTTTTCCATGATCCTCTCACATATCACATACTATGTCATAAGTTGGTCAAACACACATGCCATGAAATCATTATATAAACAAGTGCTTAAAACATTGGATAAAAAACCCTACAGATATCACCATTGTCAGATTTTACAGAAATATAAGTTACTAAGTTGGGACAATCTTATCAAATTCAAAAACATCTGTTTAATGTATAGAATTAAAACTGGCTCTGCTCCCCCTTCACTGAGCGAGTTTGTAAACTTCAGATCGAGTGCAGCCAGAGTAACTCGAGGGGCAGTGAGGGAAGACTGCATCCTCCCCCTCAGAAAAACTGCATTTGGGCCGGCCGTCTTTTCTTATAAAGCCTCCCAACAGTGGAACACAGTGCCTGAATCAATTCACGAGTCTTCCTCATTCAATTCATTTAAAAAGAATGCCAACAAGTGGCTCGTGGAGACACAGACTTGTGAGCACTAGTTATATTGAGAATGTATACTTGGCTCATTTTATGTACTATGTATGTATGTATGTATGTATGCAACTATATTGTGTTTTGTAAATTGCTGTGTGATTTTAATTCTGTCTTTCTTAGTCTGGCTTTGACATCTGCCAAAGGGACTACCGATGAAAATGAGCTTTCTCTGCTAACTCGGGGATATTTACTTTGTAAAATATTGATTAATCTGCACTGTCCCTTTTCAAATAAATGAATACATTTGTGGCATTTAGAGCCATGATGATATTTTTAGCATCACTGCTTTGGGAGCATGGTGCGGTTTTGCTCCTGCTCTTGTGACTGGTCTTAAGACTTCTTTTCAAAGATCTTATCAGAGATGAAGAGGACAGATTAGTCGCGAGGCACTGACTGGGCGAGAGCAGAGGGAATGAAAACCGGTTTAGTTTTGGTCCAGGCTAGGTTTAGTCCTGGTTGCGTTTCAAGAGTCCTCTGCGTTTGAGTCAGACAGGTCGGAGTGGGATCCGAGTCCAAGTTCTGGGGGAGTCATTTCATCAAGAAAGCCATTCATGAGTATAACAGGTTTAACCAAATCAACCATTTGAAATCACCCGTTTCACAGTGTTAGAGCCTGAAATCTGAAATGTAAATGAGAGGAATTCTGCGTGACTAAAGCCTGCGTAAATGACTCCGCTGCTTATTAACTTTTGCACGTGCTACTCATTTTACCCACGAGCAAACGCTTGGTAAATAACCCCCTTTAAGCGTGAAAGTCCAAACCCGAGTCATTCAAATAAAGTTAGAGTTTGAGCCCAAGTCAAATCACTATATGGTCTATAAAAGTTTCTTTGTTTTCTTTTCTTCACGAGTGTATGTGTATGTTTCCCTTGCACCCGCTAAGTAATGTATTTAACCTGATGTGAAGCACTTTGTAGTTTGTTTTGAACCTCTTACCTTAAAGAAGACCTATGTAACTTGTTTACCTTAAAGGAACAGGCCACCGTTTTTCCATACTGAGATATGTTCTTACCTGAGTTTAGACGAGTTGATACGTACCCGTCTGGTCTTTGTGCCAGTGGAAGAGCGTGGTCGCTTCTAACTTCACCCCCGTTTGGAGCCATAGGATTATGCCAAATGCTAACAACATATTTGGTCATTTTGCGTGACTGAGCGCACGCACAAAGACCAGACAGGTACACATCAACTCGTCTAAGCTCAGGTAAGAACATATCTCAGTATGGAAAAACGGTGGCCTGTTCCTTTAACCTCTTAACTCCCACCTTAACCAAGTGTGTTTTCTCCAGTCTTACCCAAGTCTAAAAGCTTCTCGACTGGAGAGTTTACAGCCTACAGGCCAGTGTAATGCCTGATTTGAAAGCTAAGAGCTACAAAACTGATCTCAGATTTTTCCTTACATTGCTGCTGTGTTGTCGTCGCTTTTTCATCATATTTCTGAAGCTTTTTTGTTGCTTTTATGCAGTGTTAATTTCGTTGACTAAAATATTTTGTCTTAATTTTAGTCAAAGTGATATTTTTGACTAAAATTGGACTAAAACTAAATTAAACATTTTTCATGAGACTAAAATTATGACTAAAATATCCAGATGTTTTTGTCGACTAAAATAAGACTAAATAAAAATGAAAAGGAGAGACTAAAATCATCCAAACTTCTATTGACCGTCTGAAAGAGCCTCATATCATGTAAATTCTCTGCCAAAGGAGCAGCTCTGAGCTTTGTTCATGTGGGAGCAGCTCCATGAAGCAGAGGACCTTGATTAAATATGATTATAATGAATATTAGGTAACGCTTTAGAATACAGCCCGCAAGTTCCAGGTGTAAGTACGGGTAACAAGAAAGTAATTACACATGTAAGTACAGGTACTCTTACAGTGTGTAACAAGGGGGAACAATGTGTACCAAGGAAGTACAAAGTGTAACAAGGCGGAACAATGTGTAACAAGGAAGTACAAAGTGTAACAAGGGGGAACAATGTGTACCAAGGAAGTACAAAGTGTAACAAGGCGGAACAATGTGTAACAAGGAAGTACAAAGTGTAACAAGGGGGAACAATGTGTACCAAGGAAGTACAAAGTGTAACAAGGCGGAACAATGTGTACCAAAGAAGCACAAAGTGTAACAAGGCGGAACAATGTGTAACAAGGAAGTACAAAGTGTAACAAGGGGGAACAATGTGTAACAAGGAATACAAAGTGTAACAAGGGGAACAATGTGTAACAAGGTAGTACAACGTGTAACTACATGTCAAGGTGTAGTAAAGGTATTCAAAGAGCAATTAATGGTGCTGAGCTATCACATAGTTGTGGAAAAAGGAAATGTGGTATTATTAATAGTGCATTCATTTTAATGTTGCAGGACAACAGTATTACTGTTGTGAAAGTGAAGACATGACTCCAAGCATTTTTATTGATTGTTTATTTTTTATAGTGAGACTCCATTGCATGTAACAAGCAGAAACAAGAGTGAACAGAGAAAAATAAAGTGAAACAAGGGAAATTACCACGTTATCACTGTGCATGTATATGTAACTAATGTGGTAAGGAGCACGGCTGTAAATTAAAGGAGACACTGTTGCTGTAACAAGCAGAACAAGAGTGAACAGAGAAAATAAAGTGAAACAGGGAAATTACCACGTTATCACTGTGCATGTATACTGTAACTAATGTGTAGGTACAGGAGCACGGGCTGTAAATTAAAGCGAGACACTGTTGCCTGTAACAAGCAGAAACAAGAGTGAACAGAGAAAAATAAGGTGAAACAAGGGAAATGACCACGTTATCACTGTGCAAGTATACTGTAACTAATGTGTAGGTACAGGAGCACGGGCTGTAAATTAAAGCGAGACACTGTTGCCTGTAACAAGCAGAAACAAGAGTGAACAGAGAAAAATAAAGTGAAACAAGGGAAATGACCACGTTATCACTGTGCATGTATACTATAACTAATGTGTAGGTACAGGAGCACGGGCTGTAAATTAAAGCGAGACACTGTTGCCTGTAACAAGCAGAAACAAGAGTGAACAGAGAAAAATAAAGTGAAACAAGGGAAATGACCACGTTATCACTGTGCAAGTATACTGTAACTAATGTGTAGGTACAGGAGCACGGGCTGTAAATTAAAGCGAGACACTGTTGCCTGTAACAAGCAGAAACAAGAGTGAACAGAGAAAAATAAAGTGAAACAAGGGAAATGACCACGTTATCACTGTGCAAGTATACTGTAACTAATGTGTAGGTACAGGAGCACGGGCTGTAAATTAAAGCGAGACACTGTTGCCTGTAACAAGCAGAAACAAGAGTGAACAGAGAAAAATAAAGTGAAACAAGGGAAATGACCACGTTATCACTGTGCAGTATACTATAACTAATGTGTAGTACAGGAGCACGGGCTGTAAATTAAAGCGAGACACTGTTGCCTGTAACAAGCAGAAACAAGAGTGAACAGAGAAAAATAAAGTGAAACAAGGGAAATGACCACGTTATCACTGTGCAAGTATACTGTAACTAATGTGTAGTACAGGAGCACGGGCTGTAAATTAAAGCGAGACACTGTTGCCTGTAACAAGCAGAAACAAGAGTGAACAGAGAAAAATAAAGTGAAACAAGGGAAATGACCACGTTATCACTGTGCATGTATACTATAACTAATGTGTAGGTACAGGAGCACGGGCTGTAAATTAAAGCGAGACACTGTTGCCTGTAACAAGCAGAAACAAGAGTGAACAGAGAAAAATAAAGTGAAACAAGGGAAATGACCACGTTATCACTGTGCATGTATACTATAACTAATGTGTAGGTACAGGAGCACGGGCTGTAAATTAAAGCGAGACACTGTTGCCTGTAACAAGCAGAAACAAGAGTGAACAGAGAAAATAAGGTGAAACAAGGGAAATGACCACGTTATCACTGTGCATGTATACTGTAACTAATGTGTAGGTACAGGAGCACGGGCTGTAAATTAAAGCGAGACACTGTTGCCTGTAACAAGCAGAAACAAGAGTGAACAGAGAAAAATAAAGTGAAACAAGGGAAATGACCACGTTATCACTGTGCATGTATACTGTAACTAATGTGTAGGTACAGGAGCACGGGCTGTAAATTAAAGCGAGACACTGTTGCCTGTAACAAGCAGAAACAAGAGTGAACAGAGAAAAATAAAGTGAAACAAGGGAAATGACCACGTTATCACTGTGCATGTATACTATAACTAATGTGTAGGTACAGGAGCACGGGCTGTAAATTAAAGCGAGACACTGTTGCCTGTAACAAGCAGAAACAAGAGTGAACAGAGAAAAATAAAGTGAAACAAGGGAAATGACCACGTTATCACTGTGCATGTATACTGTAACTAATGTGTAGGTACAGGAGCACGGGCTGTAAATTAAAGCGAGACACTGTTGCCTGTAACAAGCAGAAACAAGAGTGAACAGAGAAAAATAAAGTGAAACAAGGGAAATGACCACGTTATCACTGTGCATGTATACTATAACTAATGTGTAGGTACAGGAGCACGGGCTGTAAATTAAAGCGAGACACTGTTGCCTGTAACAAGCAGAAACAAGAGTGAACCGAGAAAAACAAAGTGAAACAAGGGAAATTACCACGTTATCACTGTGCAGTATACTGTAACTAATGTGTAGGTACAGGAGCACGGGCTGTAAATTAAAGCGAGACACTGTTGCCTGTAACAAGCAGAAACAAGAGTGAACAGAGAAAAATAAAGTGAACAAGGGAAATGACACGTATCACTGTGCATGTATACTATAACTAATGTGTAGTACAGAGCACGCTGTAATTAAAGCGACACTGTTGCTGTAACAACAGAAAAGAGTGAACGAGAAAAACAAAGTGAAACAAGGGAAAACACGTTATCACTGGCAAGTATACGTAACAATGTAGGTACAGGAGCACGGGCTGTAAATTAAAGCGAGACACTGTTGCCTGTAACAAGCAGAAACAAGAGTGAACAGAGAAAATAAAGTGAAACAAGGGAAATGACCACGTTATCACTGTGCATGTATACTATAACTAATGTGTAGGTACAGGAGCACGGGCTGTAAATTAAAGCGAGACACTGTTGCCTGTAACACAGAAACAAGAGTGAACCGAAAAAAAAAGTGAACAGAATACCACTTATCACTGGCATGTATACTGTAACTAATGTGTAGGTACAGAGAGCATGGGCTGTAATAAAGCGAGACACTTTGCCTGTAACAAGCAGAAACAAGAGTGAACAGATAAAATAAGTAGAACAAATCTTCAAAAATGATCACACTATCAAAGTGCATGTACACCATAAGTACATGTCACATTGGTGGCGCAGCGGTTAGTGCTTTTGCTTCACAGCTAGAAGGTCCCATGTTGGATTCCTAAGTCAGACGGATCCTTTCTGTGCGGATGTGCATGTTTTTCCCATGCCAACATAGGTTTCCTCTCGTTTACCTTACAACTACAAACAATAGGTTCCACTCCGGAGGCAGGACTCCCTTGAAAAAGAGATTTTGAATCTTAGTAGGACTTTCCTGTATAAATAAATGTCAAATAAATAAACGCCACTCAAATCTGAGGTGGACTAGATTTTCCCTTTATGCAAGGAACAACAATGGTAACCTATATTCACAATTGGCATATTTCCGCAAAATTGCTCCCAAAGGTTCACATGACAACCAGCAACTTAAACTTTTAAATTACTTGCTTAACACAGGGCTTATCTACCTAAACAAAGAAACAAAAAAGGCTTTGGGGAAACAGGCATCGAGTCTTTTAAATCTAGTCAGTTTGTAGGAAACGGAGTACTAATGACATGGTCATAATCAGATTTCCCTCTGAAATCCACATTTTGATTCCGTATGACTCTTTTGCCGATCCAATGCAGCGAGGTACTTGAGGGTGGTGTGCGACTCTGGATCTGCAGAAGTAAATAAAGAACAAAACGCAATGTTAACATTTAAAATGCTCCTCTATTTAAAAAAGAACAAAAACATCAATAGCATTACACCACTAATTAATCATTGTTTTGATAAATACCTCTCAAAGCTACTGACGTTTGTGTAGTGTCTGACGAAACACGCAGTTAAACCACCAGCAAAGAAACCTCGGAGACTGTACTAGTTTGATTTTCTCTTTACTGGACGGTGAAAACTGCAAACACAGCACTGCACAATGTCAGCTAACGGCTGATGCAGTTATAAAAATAAAATGCACTCATCCTATAAACTACAGATATAATACGAAAATATAAAGCTAAACAACGATATAAAACAATGTACAAACTTACAGCATTGCCTTATTAATGTTTTTAGGTGGATGGCAGCTGATGCCATCCATCAGCTGCCATCTGACTGCTCCTGACATGTAGCATGGCTTCTGTTTACACTCGAGACCGCGAAACCGGAAGTAGTGCAGCGAAACCGGAAGTAGTTTTAGCGATAATATTTTTTATGTTTTTCTTATAGAAAACATGAATTATTTATTTATACAAGATCACAATGATTATTTAACTTATTCCAACATTTTTAAACTATTAAATTACTGAGATAGTTATTAAAGAATAAACTGCCTTAAAGGCAACACAGTTTGCTTTATACTGCTTTCTCCACGTTGCTGTCACACAGCCCTCGGCAGTGGTTCGTTTTGTCCTAGAAAATGGCGTCATAGCTTTAGCCAATTTTAGCTCCATGCTACCTTATGATCTAGGAATCCTTGCAATAGACTTACCGATGTCACTTTAACCTCCCGAGAAAAGAAGAAGTAGTTCTGTATCTTTGTTGCCAAAACATGCAGATCTCCACTTGCCAGGCAAGGCTTATCTGGAATATCATCTGGTGTATGCCACGTGTGGGTTGCATGTGGGTCTGTATAGCTGATCACAACATTGTCTGGATATACTTCCATCTCGTGTTCTGCCGCTACTACTTACATACAGTGCCTTGCGAAAGTACTAATACACCTTGAACTTTTACACATTTTGTCATGTTTACAACCCTAAACATGAAGATTTTGTTTTGAATTTTTTACTGAAAGTTCACACACAAGTAACAGACAACTGTGAAGTGAAAGCAAAATGATACATGATTTTGTTATTTTACAAAAAGTAGAAAAGTGAAAAGTGGGGCGTGCATACAGTAAGTATTCATACAGCATTATTCGGAGTGCATTAAATTGCCTTTATTACATTCCTAATGACTGCAGAATGTTCACACCTTGCCCTAACCATTAAATAGAGGCCACCTGTGTGTAATCTACTCTCAGTATAATTCCAGCTGTTCTGTGAGGGCCTCAGAGCTATGGTCAGAGTGTATTGGTCACTAAGCAACATCATGAAGGCCAAGAAGCACACCAGAGAGGTCAGGGATAAAGCTGTGGAGAAGTTTAAAGCAGCGTTAAGTTATACAAAGATTTCCCAAGATTTGAACATCTCACGGAGCACTGTTCATCCATCATTCGGAAATGGAAAGAGTATAGCACCACTGCAAACTTACCAAGACACGGGGGTCCACCTAAACTAACAGACCGGTGCTTTGGTCAGATGAGACAAAAATTGAACATTTTGGCCCAAATGCAAAACGTTATGTATGGAACAACACTGCTCATCGTCCTGAGTGCACCATCCCCAGTGTCAAATATGGTGGGGGGAGCATCATGCTATGGGGCTGCTTTTCCTCAGCAGGGACTGGGAAGATTGTAAGAATAGTTGGGAAGATGGATGGAGCCAAATACAGGGACATTTTGGAGGAAAACCTGCTGGAGTCAGCAAGAGAATTGAAGCTGGGGCGGAGATTCACCTTCCAGCAGGACAATGACCCTAAACACAAAGCTAAATTTACAATGGAATGGTTTAAAAACAAACATTAATGTGTTAGAATGGCCCAGTCAAAGTCCTGACCTAAATCCTATTGAAAATCAGTGGAAAGACCTGAAAACTGCTGACATCTAGAGATGTCAGTCTCTACATGTGCAAATCTTGTAGTCATACCCCAAAAGGCTTGCTGCTGTTATTGCAGCAAAAGGGGGTTCCACAAAGTTTTAAGTCATGCTGTATGAATACTTATGCACGCCCCACTTTTCACTTTTCTATTTTTTGTAAATAACAGAATCATGTATCATTTTGCTTTCACTTCACAGTTTCAGTAAAATATTAAAATAAAATCTTTACGTTTAGTGTTGTAACATGACAAATGTGCAAAAGTTCAAGGTGTATTAGTACTTTCGAGAGGCACTGTACACAGTTAGACAAAAATGTACAAGGTATTTTAAAAAGATGATTGTTTAGAGGCTGTTGTTGTCCCCCAGGACTGATACTCTGACGCTGCATTCTTCTTCTTCTGATAGTTTTATGGCAGATGGCACTGAAAGTGCATTACTGCCACCTACTGGATCTCTGAATACTGTTTGTTTTAGCAAGTACAGTGAAATATGACCAAAATCAAAACCAGTCATTCCCATCTTCTACGCCGTGTCAATTCCAGTAACCTGTGCATACCATTCCCTTAAAGTGCTGTCCAATTCTTCCCCAGTGATACCATCAACATTTTAAAATCTCCTGGCAGCGTCCAGCACCAAATCAATCCTCTCTGATTCTTCAGGCAACAGTGTCTCGCTTTAATTTACAGCCCGTGCTCTCCTGTACCTACACATCGCTTACAGTATACTTGCACAGTGATAACGTGGTAATTTCCCTTGTTTCACTTTATTTTTCTCTGTTCACTCTTGTTTCTGCTTGTTACAGGCAACAGTGTCTCACTATAAAAAATAAACAATCAATAAAAATGCTTGGAGTCATGTCTTCACTTTCACAACAGTAATACTGTTGTCCTGCAACATTAAAATGAATGCACTATTAATAATACCACATTCCCTTTTGCCACAACTATGTGATAGCTCAGCACCATTAATTGCTCTTTGAATACCTTTACTACACCTTGACACGTAGTTACATGTTACACTTTGTACTACCTTGTTACACATTGTTTCCCCTTGTTACACATTGTTCCCCCTTGTTACACTTTGTACTTCCTTGTTACACATTGTTCCCCCTTGGTACACATTGTTCCGCCTTGTGACACTTTGTACGTCTTTGTTAGACATTGTTCCGCCTTGTTACACTTTGTACTTCCTTGGTACACATTGTTCCGCCTTGTTACACTTTGTACTTCCTTGGTACACATTGTTCCGCCTTGTTACACTTTGTACTTCCTTGGTACACATTGTTCCGCCTTGTTACACTTTGTACTTCCTTGGTACACATTGTTCCGCCTTGTTACACTTTGTACACTTTGCCTTTTACTTGTCTTTGGTACACATTGTTCCGCCTTGTTACACTTTGTACTTCCTTGGTACACATTGTTCCCCCTTGTTACACTTTGTACTTCCTTGTTACACATTGTTCCGCCTTGTTACACTTTGTACGTCCTTGGTACACATTGCTCCGCCTTGTTACACTTTGTACTTCCTTGTTACACATTGTTCCCCCTTGTTACACGCTGTAAGAGTACCTGTACTTATATGTGTAATTACTTTCTTGTTACACGTACTTACACCTGGAACTTGCGGGCTGTATTCTAAAGCGTTACCGAATATTATAAATGCAAAGTTGACCAAATTTGTCTTAAATTTAGTCGACTAAATTGTCTTGCAATTTTAGTCGACTAAAACTAGACTAAAATTGAAGATATTTTTTGACTAAATCTCGACTTAAATTGAATTACATTTTCGTCAAAAGACTAAGACTAAAACTAAATTAAAATATGTTGTCAAAATTAACACTGCTTTTATGTCATGTTTTTGTTACGTTTTTGTCACGTTGTTACTTTTTTCCCCTTGCGTTTCTCTCGCTTTTTTGTTGTGTTTCATCCTTGTTTACGTGCCCTCAGTCACGCAAAAAGACCAAAGATGTTGTTAGCATTTGGCCTCTCCCAGTATATTCCTATGGACTCAAACGGGGTGAAGTTAGAAGCGACCAAGCTCTTCCACGGGCACGCACAAAGACCAGACAGGTACGTATCAACTCGTCTAAGCTCAGGTAAGAACAGATCTCAGTATGGAAAAATGGTGGCCTGCTCCTTTAACATGGTGGAGGGGTTTGAGCACCTGAATGATCCTGGAGCTCTGTTGTCGGGGTCTCCCATGGCAAACAGGTCCTAGGTGACGGGTCAGACAAAGAGCGGTTCAGAAGCCCCTTATGAGACACCAACAGGCCCGGTTAGAACCATGAGGCCGTCCTTCTGTGGACCCACCACCTGCAGGAGGAGCCATAGGGGCTGGTGCAGCTCCAACAGCTGCCCCACGACCCGGCAACGGACAAGTGGAAGAAAATGGATGGATGGATATTTCGTCTGGCGATAGCCATGCTAACATGCCAGAAAAGCAAGAAAACACAACTAGAAAGTGATGAAAAAGCAACAACAAAAAAAAGCCCCCATAATAATAGTAAAGTTTTGTGGGTCTTAGCTAAATGAGGCATAACAGTATTAACAGCGTGACTGTAGTTTCTGGACATTGTATTTACTGTATCACTTGGTAATTGAACCCCTTCAAATCCCAAGTGAAGCCCCTTCTTTTAGTTTCACCCTTCAGTCCGAGATCGCGTTAAGTCCCAATGTTCTCCTGGTTTAGTTCATTTAAGGTTGTACTTGTAAAACCAAATATTCTTTAAATCTTTCACTGAGTGCAACTAGCTGGAGTCACCTTGCACCTCCTGAATCTCTCGGTCCTCGTTGTGTGAAAGAAATCCCGATTTAAATTCCTGACGCCGCTCGGTCCGGATGTGATTTGCATTAAAAGCGCGGAGCATATGGTTAAGGACGAGCTTTGTTTTGAGCCAAAGTCACCTCTTAAAAGTAACAGAGTGGAGTGTAGTTAAGGGCAGGACAAAAGCAGGAGAGTGTGGAACAGTGTTTAGTTTCTCTTCCCATCACTGACTGTGGGACTTTAGTTGTGTTTGCAGGGCAACCCCTGCACCGGCCCAGACATGGGTTAACCCCACATAACCTCAAGTGCATTTACACAAGCCACACGCACACGCAGGGTTAGACCGGGACAGCGGGGACTGGAGAGACGGCTCGACGAGGCTAAACTAGGACGAAGCCAGGACTGAAGCAGGAGAGACTGCTCTAAGGAGTCTGTACAAACGGGCTAGACTAGACTGAAGCAAGACTAGATAAAAAGAGGAAAAGCAGGACGAGACCTATGAAGGGTCAAAGTAACAAAAATTAATTAAAATATGAATGTGGTAAAAATCAAAGCAGTAAAACTGGACCTGATAAAAATTGTGAAAAACAAAAGATGGTAAAATTGAGTGTCATAAAATCCCACATGTGATTAAAATCGCCTCTGTGAAAATTTTATTTTGTTTAGTTTAGTTTAGTTTATTAGTTTATTTGAGCAGTTAAAAATTCGGCTCAAAAGGAGTGGGCTGAAGCAAAAGCTTACAAGCGCCCACCCCCGACATCATTGAAATAAAAACAATTGATCAAATCACAATAGTATAGGGAGCATGTTACAAAGTACAAGACACAAGAGCAGGAACACAGCACACACACACACACAACGTACCCCTCCGTGACCCAACTTTACCTGTTATAGTTACATTATCAATCCTACATTAAGCAACATCATATTTTGATTTTTTATTTGCCCCACCGGCAAAGAGAACCTACAACCCACCAGAGCGGCCGTTTCAACACGGACCACACCCACAAAGCACCTCTAGAAATGTTTGTACAAATATAAATTAACAGAGTTTAACGGAACGGAAAGGAAAAGAAACACAACTGAAAGGAAACACAACCACAACAACTGTCTCATTTCATGTACGCGATGACTAATACAAAGCAAGTGAAAAAGGCGATCATTAAGTTATTTATACACATATATGCACACATATACACATACATACACATATATATATATATATATATATATATACACACATACACATACATACATACACACACACACATACCCTTTTTTCCCCTTTCTTTACAGAGAAGGTTCACAGTTAACAACTTCCAAAAGGCATTAGTTCTGTGTTCAAAAGGCACATTATATTACCCATGATCTTGCAACTTCCCAGTTGTCATTTCCATCCCCCCCCCCCTTTTTGTGTGTGTTCAATGGATTATGTAATATGTAAGCCCTATACTGTAGTGCGTGAATTTGTGATGTCATTAAAATGATAACATGGCTAATTTTACTGTCCTAAAAATTATGTGCATAAAATGTAACGTTGCTTGTTTTCATTCACTTTCTTGTTTTTACCACTTCCGCTTTCACCACTTCAGATTCATCATTAAGTGTGTCAGATTTAACGTTTGCCCATTTTCATTCACCGCCTCGATTTTTACCACCTCCACTTTTACCGCTTCAGTTGTAATTTTTGTTACTTCCGGTAGAGCGGAATACGGCAGCAGTGCGACAGCAGACATTTGTAGTCAAATGCAGCGAAATCGCTGACCACGGGCTGGAGTGGAATACGCACTGTGGGTCAAGTGCTCCGACAGGCACCGCATTTAGGTCACTGTGATTGAATGACATTGTACTGTATTTGCTAATAGGTTTTATCAATGCAGTCGACAAAATCCGGCCTTGTACTCAATATGAACAATACAGAAGAAGAGTGATAGAAATGTGTGCCAATGCATGCCAAACATTTCTGCTTGGGGCACCAAAATGGCCCCCGTCAAAACTGGACTAAACCAGCCAGAACAAAATCAAGACCGAACAAAGACTATAAAGTGAGGCTAAATTCAGACTAAAAAATAAACCCAGTACGCTAAAGATCTAAAAAGATTTAAACTGACCTAACCCTGGTCTCCGGCAAATATCTACACTGCGTGCACAATTATTACGCAAGTTTGTTTTTTGACCATACTTCAAGCGGTGTAAAACTGTTGGATTGAAGCTTCAGGTGGTGTTTGTAATGAGAGAAAGTGTGGTTAAAGCAGGTCCACGCTCTGAATGAAGTGTAGGATTATTATGCAGGCCTCATCGCAATGGGAAGGAACAAACATCTGAAAATGAGACTGCGGATGGAAATTAGCCATGAGCTAAATCCGGTATATTTACAGCACTAGTTGTCTGTTCATTAATATGCATTGTATCATTCAAATAAATTAATAAATGAAATGAAAAAGTCACACATTGTTAATAGCGGGTCAGAGGGAAGCAGTGCTCTTGAAATCTAAAAAAAAAAAAAAAACTTGGACGGCATCACAGAACCATCAAATGTTTTGTAGCCGATAGCCAACAGGGTCGTAAGAAGTGAGATGCGCAGTGGCTTATGGGATGGCATATAGCTCCTAATCGCCGTAAGGAACCACCAGAGGTCACTATGCTAAAGTGGCTATGATAGTTAGCATACAGGCTCTTTTCCCTACCTCCTTCCTAACTCACAGCCCAATTCGGACGCTTCTTATCATGGCGGACGCTGACGTACATACGGTTTGGCGTAAGATCTCTTACCAATCTGCTCGTTTCGGATGGGGCCCTTGTACTTCTGGACACTTCAGGACGGCTACAGCTGCTGAAAATGACAGTGCTGGTAGATAAGTCCTGATGGCTTTATGCTTGATTTTTGACAGTTTGTGTTATATTTCTTGTCACACGCTCTAATATTTGGTTGTAGCGACACTTTTGTTTGGGTCAAGCAGTGTACTCTCAGAGAGTGACACGATCCATAACCATTGCTTTCTATAGTGTGGCAGCAGTTGTCCCGGGTGAGCCGTGGCCTGAGGGCGTGTTCAGGGAAAGCTGTGATGAGGCCAATAAACCAGAGGAGACGGGCTCGGCCTGGTAATGTCTAACCAGGGCGAGAGGAGCAGCGCGTTTACTTAACGCAAGAGGAACCACAAAACAATGAAAATTGCAACATGAACCGTCGCAATCAGCAAAGCAAAGTCATCTATTCTCCTCTGCAAACAACAAACTATCCCGACTTTATTCTCTTATGGACTAAATCTACTAACCGTTTAGTGTTTTTTTGACCAGAGGTTCCCAAAGTGAGGGTCTAGAGATCATTTCAAGATGTTATTTCAAAAAATAATTAAAAACTGTTTATCAAAGTAAATTACACCAAATAACATAAACCGTATTTAGGTTTTGACAGGTAATCCATGATTGATTAGTGAATTATCTTTGATTAATCATGAGTTAAAGCGTCCCCTTTGACGGCCCTCTCTCAAACACATTACACTTTAGAAAAGCGTATCAAGGATATTGTGTGGAAATGAACCGCAGCATGTCTGTAGTGTGACAGCAGTTGTCCCGGGTTAGCCGTGGCCTGAGGGCCAGTTCAGAGAAAGCTGTGATGAGGCCAATAAAGCAGAGGAGATGGACAGAGGGAGGAGACGGGGCGCTCGGCCTGGTAATGTCTAACCAGGGCGAGCCTGTTTACTGCCCTGAATGCTGCCTGTGTGGACGGGGGTGATGTGTGTGTTTGATGGGAGTTCACCCAGGGGCCTGTCGCTGTCGGGAGCCCAGAGGAATCTTCCCTCAGGGCGCAGGGGGGGGCGAGAGGCACCGAGGGTTCAGAGTCAGGGCGCCCTCCCAGAGCTGGAGGGGTGTGAGGATGGAAAGGGCACCAAAACAACACGCAGCCATCGGCAAGTGACAGTGGGCTTTGTCACAGGCGTTTAGTCACTTCGCACAAGAAAAGATGATTCCTCAATTACAGTACATTATTATCATTGACACTCAAATCTTTCATCTGTTTTGTCTAGACTCTAGAGATTACCAAAGCAAAGAGGTTGAACAAGTTTGTTAGAGAAGCATTTTGCTGAGTCACTTGCTGATCCAGTTTCCCTGCAGTTCTTGTATTTTGTGAGGACTTTGCAGATGAAAATACGTCAAAATGGCATAACGATGTGCGCTACAAAAGCCTATGGGTTTTGGGCTGCAGCACGTAGTACATGTGGGATACTTTGGTATTCTCAGTGCACGAGTTTGACTGAAAGTCTCTCCCAACTCTGGCCATACCGCCTTTGCTATGCCCGATCCCGTCAGACCTTGGACGTTAAGCAGGGAAGGGCCTGTCGGTACTTGGATGGGAGACCGTTGGGTGGTTGGTGGTGGTCAATGGCGCAGACTGGTTGCCTCGCCTCCGTCAGTCTACCCCAGGGCAACTGTGGCTACAATAGTAGCTTACCACCACCAAGTATGGAGTGAATGAATAATGATGACAGTGTAGCGCTTTGAGAAACTTGGTAATACAGGCTTGTAAAGCACATTACAAGTGTAAGGCATTGTTATTAACTCTGCACGGTCTTTCAAGCTGAATGGGGAAAACAATCGAATCGAAAAAAATAGTTAATTTGTGAAGTTGTGAATTTTACATAAAGGTCTTGAATGTCATGTATGAACCTAATACCAAAAGGTCACACACTCTAATATTTGTTTGGACCGTGTTTAGCTTTCGCATTCGCTCAGGCATTGTTCCAATAAGCTTCTGCAAAGTCAAAAGATCCAGTGTTGCATTCATTTTTCACCAAATTCTTTTATTGATGATGGGAGAGTGTGACCACTGCGCAAATGCCCTCTCCAGCACATCCCAAATATTCTCAATGGGGTTAAGTTCTGGACTCTGTGGTGGACAATCAATCTCATGAGTCCGATGAATCCTGGCATTGCCATCTTGGAACATACCCGTGCCATCAGGGAAGAAAAAAATCCCTTGATGGAGTAACCTGGTAGTCGGCTGATCTCATTCATACTGTTGCCCTAAACCTGATCGTACACGTACAGCTCTCTCACAAATATGTCAAGACCTAAACAACTAATTTACTTAGCCAGGACAGCCCAACTAAAAGTCTTTTTCAGCACCATGTTTTTGATCGAGGGGGAAAACCAGATCACCAAAGGGAAACCTACACAGACACAAAAAGAACACACAAACGCCACATAGAAAAGTCTGAAAACCTGAAGCATAAAAGCAATGAGCTGGATTATATTTGAGGAAAAGCAAGCTCCTGTGTGGCCCGCTGCCCCTCTGCCCTTGTGCCATTAAGCCTGAGGACATGTGCGCACCGTCGGCAGTCACAGACAGGTCAGGAGGGCGGAAGGATGAAAGAAGGTCAGGAGGTGAGGAGGTGAACACCAGAGAGAGGGAGAGCAGTAGCATTGTGGACATGTTCAACAGATGCAGGAACACACTTCGCTTTGAGTTCTAGTGGAGTTCACTCACATGTCACTTATGCCCCTTGTCAGACAGGGGGCGATAAAGGGTCAGAGGTTTATGAGTTGGATCTGGAATTAAATTAATGTTGAGGATTACTGCCTCCTCTTTCAGATGGCGAGAGGAGACCGAATTTTAAACTGCATTTTGATCAGTAATATCCCAAATTCAAATCCACAAATAGTGACTTCTGTAAATTCTCTATTTGAATTTCACACTTCTCATGATTGATTCAGGGTTGCCACAACAGGCCGGTCATGAACTGGGTGCATGAGGAAACAAAACCACAATTAAAGAGTCCCAGGCTGTTGGATTGAAGCGTCCCAGGCGACAGCGATGTGTGTAATGAGAGGAAGTGTGGTCAAAGTGGACCAGGTTCTGAATCTATCCATCTATCCATCTATCCATCCATCCATCCATCCATCCATCCATCTTCTTCCACTTGTCTGTTGCCGGGTCGTGGGGGCTGTTGTTGGAGCTGCCCATATCACATTGCACCTGACCCCCTATGGCTCCTCCTGCAGGTGGTGGATCCACAGAAGGACGGCCTCATGGTTCTAACCGGGCCTGTTGGTCTCTCATAAGGGGCTTCTGAACCGCTCTTTGTCTGACCCGTCACCTAGGACCTGTTTGCCATGGGAGACCCTACCAGGGGCACCAAGCCCCCGTCAACAGAGCTCCCAGGATCATTCTGGTGCTCAAACCCCTCCACCACGTTAAGGTGGCGGTTCCAGGAGGAGACGTTCTGAATCTGGTGTGCAGAAGTATTATTATGCAGCTATTTTCTTTCATAAACAAATGAGAAGGAAGAGACATCTGAAAATCTCTGAAAGGTCACAAATTGTTAAGGGATACAACACCCCTTAAAGAGTACCTAAACGGGCGTGCCAAAGACTTTCCCTACCCACAAACAAAAGTCAAAAATTGCCATCAGTAAAAATAAAACTTGATTTGGTGTTTAGTTGCTCTTTAAGAAAAGACGATGTAAGGGTCAAAGACTTCAGAAAAATCAAGCATGGAAACACCAGCAATCCATTTGCTTCCACTGCTGGTATATTCAGCAGCTGAAACCGACCTGAAGTGTCCAGAAGTATAAGGTGTTAAGGTTTATGGAGTGATGCTCAGAGTGACTATGGGTGGACTTTGTCCTGTGCCATGGCTTGAAGAAGCATCCTCTAAGACAGACCTGGGCAAATTACGGCCCGCGAGCCACATCCGGCCTGTGAGATGACTCAATCCGGCCCACGACTTGTAGGGCATAAATTCCTGAGTATGTAAAAAAAAAAGTAAGTCTCTAGCCCATTCCTTTGCAGAGTTATGATTTTTAAAATAAATTACCAGAATGCTCACTCAATCCACTAGGGGCTGCTTAAATAAAAATAAAAGGAAAGAATTCCATACGTGTCCAGCAGAGGGCACTGACATGATAAGAGATCAGGATATAAACAACACATTGGCTACAGTCCAGTCAGGCTCATTATTATTCATTTATTGAAAAAGGTTTCCTCAATAGTATTTTCCCCAATCAATACATATTTATATTTTGGAGCTTTTGTTTATGGACTCCGGCAATACACTCCCCTTTTGGCCCCTAGGGAAATTTACTTGTAGACCCCCGCTATCACTTCACTTCCCACAATCTGGTAGAAGTTAACGAGTATAAGAAGTTGAATAACCTGAATAACGATGCACACATATGCACGTCCTTGGCTTGATATGGCTAAATATTTACAGAAAATAATAGTCCTACTAAATACCAGTATCAGATATTAAAAATACATAATTTAGTGTAATGTACAATAGGATAAAGTTGCAGAATAAGTTCGAGTTACTGTTGGCGCGGCCCTCCGACTCAATTCAGGCTTCTTATGTGGCCCCTTATGAGAATTAATTGCCCACCCCTGGTCTAAGAGCTGACGGGAGGTTTCCATCCAGAGTTACTGTCATTGGAAACACTTTATTTTACACTATCCTTGATACATTGTATCTGCCACATTTAGTACAATGTAAAATGCTATGTAACAATGTGTAATAACCAAGTTGTACCAATAGGTTACATGCATGATGGTATACTGTGTACTAGTTAGTACTTTGGAGGTACATAATGTAATAAGACATAAGACCCTTACCCCTAAGGGTCATATGTCTTATTACATTATGTACCTCCAAAGTACTAATACACATTATTCTATTGTGTATGTTTTACATAGGTACAAGTTATTACAGATTGTTACAAAGCAGATTTTGTTCGGCACAATGTATCAAGGGTAGTGTAAAATAAAGTGGCATTTCATCGGTCCTAAAAACCTTTGAAATCTCTCTTTACATCAGTAGTTTTTGGAGCTCACCTCACAGGGCGTTTATTAGTCTGAGGTTGTAGAATCAGTTCCAGCTGATTGCTTTTTATTTGTCTGTCACATGAGCTGCTACACACATAATCTGACTGGGACAAGCACATCTGCACAGTCAGCAACCAGTTAAACAGATAAAGTATTGATCCACTTTTTGCACATGGGTCACTACTACCTTTCTAAGTCACTTCTCTGTTATTTCCGCTGGATTGGACTCTACTAACTAGAAATAACTTGGAGGGGTGTTAAACTTAGACACCCTGCTGAGTTATTTCATCATTAAATGGTATCTCCCAGTTAGGCTACATCACTTCAGATTTCAGTAAGACAGTCGTTATATCATATACAAGTGTCCACCTGGATTGAATTGAACCTGTTCTGATCTGGGGTTGCTGCAGTCGGTCATGTCTGGATTCAGCAACACTATGTGCCCAAAGAATGAGCTCAGCTGAACATCCAGAATGACCAGGTTATTCCATCAAAGGGTTTCTTCTTTCTTATTATAATGAATAATGGCTAAGAAGAGTGTCTTACGGTCCACATGTTGACCAGGCGGCGGCAGAGGAAAGGGTCCAGGTTCCAGTGGAGCCAGGGCAGGCAGGTGATGTAGAAGACCTCGTTGCCCAGGGCGGCGGAGAACAGGAAGAGCAGGTGCAGCGGACGACTCCTCACCTCGTACCCGAGCCGGCTCCGCGCCTCCT
This sequence comes from Neogobius melanostomus, assembly GCA_007210695.1. Lineage (NCBI taxonomy): Eukaryota > Metazoa > Chordata > Actinopteri > Gobiiformes > Gobiidae > Neogobius > Neogobius melanostomus. The sequence goes on from VHKM01000026.1 coordinate 180,730, forward strand.
GCTCAAAGACAAACAGCACAGTACAGATAAACCTCCTCCTCAGCGGAAACCCTCTCCCCCGGTCTAAACGCTAAGCCCGAGGTTGGCGTCGACCGGAGGAATGTAAAACAGTGTGTTTGGGTGAGACGAGCCCGACCGACGAGAAAAGCCAGTCGCTGCATGTGTTTGTGAATCTAATCTAAATGTTCACCGTGTTGGAAAATTCACTTCAGCCTTCTGTGTCAAGTTAGTTGTTGCCCCTATGCAACAATCAGGAAACATGAGCAAAACAATGGAGCACGAGATGACAGCCAAAGAATCCTGTTAAATGCTGCACTAATATGAAAACTTAAAACCGCGCTTTGTTTAGATGCTTGGTATTGTTTTGAATCCACAATTATTTCACATGGTTTTGACAAATCTCACAATGTTTCCTTATAATCTTGTGAAAAGATTATAAGGAAGTGTCTGTTTCTTTTACTTTTGCAAAGACACTGCAGGTGACTATAGGGGGGGAAATATTTCTGCTTGTAGCAAATGTATTTCAAGTTTCATTCTTTACTTGTTTTGTGTGTAAAAAAAAAAAGACCTAAGTTTGCTATTCATGGTGACAGAATCTGAGTAATGTTTAAAGACAGGTTTTAATGTTTGGGTTTAAGTATTGACAAATTAGATTTAAAAGGTTATTCAAGGGCATAAGTCTTATTTAGACACATCTGAAATTTCATTTATTTGCTTTGTTTTTTTGTGGTTCCAAGCTAAATAAATCAGACTGTAAGTTGAATAAAATGGGGGTTAGGAAAAGTAGAAGACTGGAACATTCTGCAGGTTAGGGTTAGTGAAGATGTTATTGCCACGATGTTGCGAAAGATGCATTTTGAGGGAAATGGGCTTTGGAGTTTCCCATATAAATCCATGGAGTGGTGAAATAATTAAAGATTAGATTAGTATTTTTTATTTGCACATATAACATTTAAAATACAACTTGACGAAACGGGCATAACATGACATGAACAAGCAACACAATGGTCACAATGACACATCAAACATTTACATGTATATTGAACAGCATAAACTTATTTACATATGTAAATGTTTTCTGCTCTCTTTTGAAAGAGTGTATAGTAGTTCTAGTCTTTAGAGTTGGGGCTGTGTTTAGTGTAGTTTGATTGGCCGTAGTTCTACAAAAGGGAAGATAGTCTTTGCAGCGCCTGGTGGAGTATAGACATGAACATCAGAAGAATACATTCAACAGTTTTTAAAAGCTCTGGGCATAACATTTGGCATATTCACATACTTATACATTAATATATTTATGCAATAGATGTTAACACTAAATATTGTAAAAATGTTATATTCTATGAAAGGAGGAGCAGATGAAGAAAATCTGTTTGAATTATTCAGAATTCTGAAAAATGTATTTTGTATTAATAAACTCTTATTTAGATATGTTTGGCATGTTGCACCCCAAACCATATTACAGTACCTAATGTGTGGATACATTAAACTATATATAATGTTATCATACATGAACTATCAATTAACCTCTTACCCCCCGCCTTAACCGAGCGCATTTTCTCTTTTCTCTTCGCTTTACCCAAGTCTAAAAGCTTCTTGACTGGAGCTTGCAGCCTGTAGGCTAGTGTAACGCCCCATTTGAAAGCTAAGACCGACAAAAATTGTTATCACTTTTTTGTCATATTTTTATGCCTTTTGGGGGGGCATAAAAAAAAGCACTTTTTGTTGCTTTTTTGTCACGGTATTATGTGTTGTTTTTGTTGTTATTGTGATGCCTTTTTCAGATTTGGGTGAAGGAGGAACAGGAGCAAATGTGCTCGGTTAAGGCGGGGGTTAAGAGGTTAAAGAGCGAACTCTACTCACACGTTATGGTGAAGATTTGGCTGTGTGTTTGTTTCCAAGTGACGTTTTATGCTATTGGCAATCTGTCCTAAAAACAGAACACTTTGGGGTGTGTGTTGTTAGCCAACTTTACCTCACGAGCAACACTGGCTACTCCATCCTTTACTCAACAGCAGCCCACTCACTTTGACGCAGTATTCCACATTGGAGTTGTTGTCCTGCCTCTGCCGCAGCCCTCCACGTGCGCCTTCTCCCAGTCCCCGCGGAGGAGCCCCGGTTCCGGTTTGATGCGCCTCTTCTTCCTCCTCCTCATCCTCCTCCTCTCCTTCCTCATGGACGACCAGGTGCAGCCCGCAGCGCCTCTGGAACCGGGCCACCAGCTCGGAGTCCTGTAGGCGGGCGAGGAAGTCCAACAAACGCGCACTCATGTCTCGACTGAAGCGTCCGGGCAGTGGAGTGGAGCTTCACTCAGGTGCGGCTGTACCTGTACTGTGGAGCAGGTGCGCCGCCCCGGGCCCCGGCGGGGGGGGGAGGGCGGGGCTAAAAGGCTTTGAAGCAGAAGTAAAGCGCGTAACCTTTATCCCAAGGTTGTGAACGTGCCATAGTGTGTTATTGTTAAGATGAGAGGGAGGGGTTGTAACTACGAGCACATGCTGAACTCTAAACTTGTTTCCGTTTTATTTTTTTTATTTTTTTGTGGCACACTTTGATCACTTCCAGCACAAAAGTGACTTAAACCTCTTAACCCCCACCTGAACCGAGCACATTTACTCCAGTTCGACTTTAACCAAATCTTGAACAAAGTGTCAAAATAGTGACGAAAACGAGACGAAAACGAATATGAAAAGTCACCATAAAAAGCAATAACAAAAAAATAACGATGAAAAACCAACAGAAAAAGCGAAAAAACATGTGCAAAAAGTAAAAAAAAGAAGAAAAAAAGTGACTAATATGTGGGATGAAAAACACAACAAAAAAGTGGCACAAATGCAAGATCATTCTGGCTCAGTTTTGTAGGTCTGAGCTTTCAAATGAGGCGTTACTCGTGCCTATAGGCTGTAACCTTTTAGATTTGGGTAAAGCTGAACTGGAGAAAATGCACTCAGTTAATAGGTTAAAGTTTGCATAAAAGCAGCCCGATTTAAGGAAAGAAAGAAATTTACACCAGATCTATAGCTCTTATTCATCTTAAATGATTTATTGGCTATTTTGTCCCATAAAGAAGTAGGGGAGACCGGGTATGGTTGTAACACTTTTTGCTTCAGCACCTGTAACTCACTGAATTTTTGAGCTAGAGTTCTCAACTTTTAGACAAAGTTCCCACATTTGTTGACTACAAATGGCACCAATTCAAACCTCTGCAAGAATATCACAGACCTCATGAGTTGATGTCAATACATGGTGTTCCTGTGTTACAACCACCCCACTAGCGGGGTAGGTTGTAACACATGCTGGGGTAAGTTGTAACAGTTAAACAAAAGAAGCAAAAACAGAGGCCACGTCATGTGATATGCTTCAAATAGAGGTTTATTTAAATAAAAGAACAATCCAGAACAATGTCTCTCTCTCTCTAACCTGTCACGTGGAGTCAGTCCATAATACAGGTCTGCTGTCTGAGTCAAATAATCAGCCAACACTTCCTCCTGCACCTCAGAGAAAAAGCTGTTGATGCTTCAGTAACCTGCACTGGGATGATCACTGGACCCTGGTCTCTCAGCTTCTGCAGTGTTTTACAGTATCTGCTCAGTTTTACATGGCAGATCACATGGCCTTTGCAACTGATCTGACCTGCCCTTCTTTCTGACCACACCAGATGCTTTTTTTTTTTAAACATTAGCTGTCTCTCAATTCCACTGTCTAGGCATTCTGTAAAAGTATTAAATCAAGTAAGTGTTCTTAACTGGATGATTGTGTTACAACCATCCCACCCCTGTCAGCCATTGTTCAGCTGTATCAGCATAATGGTTTGAAATTAGCAGGGGAAATGTGCATCACATTTTGCCTGAGAAACTACAATTAATCTAATGTAAGTCATATGGTTTTATGTGCAATAGTATAAGCACTAAACAAACTAAACAAAATTTCTCTTATCTCAAAACCTGTTTTCTCTTGACAATCATGGTGATTGTTCCCTGACTCACCATGTGTGGATCAGGGAGGAAGTGGGTAAACACTGATATGTCATCTGACTCCTATCTTATCCCTGAATGGTGGAAATGGTGGTGTTACAACTCTCCCCATGTTACAACCATACCCGGTCTCCCCTAAGTATGGGCTATACTGTAAAATACCTTAAATGGTTCAGCTCAACCACCACAAGACAAGTACCGCCAGGCCGCTCAAGGTCAAATCAGGACTGAACTGGGTCTAAAGTATAGGCCTAAATGGGAATACTTGAATACTGCAAGTTGAATCATTCCACAAGATTAAAGCCTCAGAAACTAACACGTTATAGAAAGACAGAGCTGGTATTAACGTTCCAAGCATGAATAAAGGTGAGGGAAAGCACTCTTAAATGCCCCAGTTGAATGTTTGACTGCACTGACCACCGATCTGCGGCCCTCCATGCTCCACACTCTTCTTTATGTTGAAAATATAACGCAGGAACACGAAACCATGTGGGAATTGGGGTATTCACAAAGAAAATTCAAATAAAATGGCAGAAAATACAGAAAAGCAAAATAATTCTTGTGAGCGCGCCGAGCCAGAAGCAAGTCTGAGGTCGGCCCGATAGCTTTGTCGTGTTTGTCGTTGTCGTCATTGTTTTTAGAGCTTGTCATGTGCAAATTCCTCACAGCAGGGTTGACACTTGTCACGTTCAGAAGTATTCAGACGACACATGTGGCCTGTGTCAGAAACAACCAGGGGAGTGCAGGAACTTGATCACTGCCTTCTATCTATCTATCTATCTATCTATCTATCTATCTATCTATCTATCTATCTATCTATCTATCTATCTATCTATCTATCTATCTATCTATCTATCTTATCTATCTATCTATCTATCTATCTATCTATCTATCTATCTATCTATCTATCTATTCTATCTATCTATCTATCTATCTATCTATCTATCTATCTATCTATCTATCTATCTATCTATTCTATCTATCTATCTATCTATCTATCTATCTATCTATCTATCTATTATCTATCTATCTATCTATCTATCTATCTACAGTATCTATCTATCTTCTATCTATCTATCTATCTATCTATCTATCTATCTATCTATCTACAGTATCTATCTATCTATCTATCTATCTATCTACAGTATCTATCTATCTATCTATCTATCTATCTATCTATCTACTGTATCTATCTATCTATCTATCTATCTAATCTATCTATCTATCTACAGTATCTATCTATTATCTATCTATTATCTATCTATCCATATCTATCTATCTATCTATCTATCGTATCTATCTATCTATCTATCTATCATATCTATCTACTATCTATCTATCATCTACTGTATCTATCTATCTATCTATCTATCTAATTATCTATCTATCTATCTATCTATCTATCTCAGTATCTATCTATTATCTATCTATCTATCTGTCTATCTATCTATCTACATATCTATCTATCTATCTATCTATCTACAGTATCTATTCTATCTATCTATCTATCTTCTGTCTATCTATCTATCTACAGTATCTATCTATCTATCTATCTATCTACTGTATCTATCTATCTATCTATCTATCTATGTATCTATCTATCTATCTATCTATCTTCTATTATCTATCTATCTATCTCAAGAACAAGGTGCACAAGACCAACTGCATCTTAACAGATCAAAATTAAGCTTTTGTCGCTTAAATATTTACTCACGTAGGAGTACAGATACTTAATTGTAGTTTTGTAGTGCTATACGGAGGAACTCCTCTAAAGGGTACAATCTCTTCTAAAAGTTGCCCGGGTACATGTACTTGAGTGAATTAACTAAGTACTAACCGCCTCTGGTATTGAATATTACATATATAATTCTTATCTTGGATACAGACCGGATTGTGCGGTATCACCGGGAAATGTAAATGTTTATTACATTGATTACGGGGTCGGCGTATACAGTTAAAAAGTGCATTGGTTACTGTAATTCGGCTTAAATTGTATATAGGCAAGGCAAGTTTATTTGTAGAGCACAATTCATACACAAGGCAATTCAAAGTGCTTCACAGTTGCATAAATCACAAGGAAACAGATCAATCAATCAATAAAACATCAACATAAAGTAAATCATATATATAATATATGACAGACTCAGTGAGATATGTCGAGCCTTTATTTGTTATAATTTGGATAATTAGGGCTCAGCGTGTAAAAACCCCAAATTCAAAATCTCATAAAATTTGAATTTTTTGAAAATGGACTGTTAGCCATAATCATCCAAATTATAACAAATAAAGGCTTGACATATGTCACTTTGCATGTAATGAGTCTATATCATAAATTAGTTTCACATTTTAAGTTGAATTGCAGAAATAAATGAACTTTTGCACGATGTTCTAATTTTCTAATTTGATAAGCTTTCTATCTTCAGCCTACTCCTTTTTGAGCTTCTATAACTGGATAATGTGAATGTTTTAAAAAATTAAGAATGTAAACCGCTCAAAAATAAACTAAATTAACATCATTCAGTCATGTGTCACTAAGTTTGGATGCTATAGGATACTTCCTGTTACTTCTACAATTACAACAATGCAATTACCATGACAGTAGATTGTTACTTCCTGGTGGCTTATACACATTATGTCACCATTCTGTAGCTCCTGTTACAGTCAACAAATTGCCTTATTAAAAAGCTTCTTACAGCTTGTTTTACTCTTGGCTGTTCCCTGTTTAGTTTCCTCTGTCTCACCCTCTCTCAAATCAACGTCAAATCTAAGACCAACCTGTTTGACTGGTTTAATGATATGTCTGAGGTGAGTGGAGAGGCTACAGCATGTTCACTGATGACAAAGACAGTGAATGACCAGTTATCATAAGCACTTTTTATTAATTGTTTTGATATGATATTTTGTTATGATGATACAAGTGTAGCAGTGTGTTGTTTGGCACAATAGGCATCTGTTTACAGGAAGAGTGAGATGACGCCCCTGTTGACCAAATAAGCTCATCCCGTTGTGCAGCGTGCCGTGCGTAACGGAGCTGTACATCCCCAAACAGCATCAGCTCCTCTCAGCGACACACGGACGCCTCTCTCCCTCTGCGCGAGTTTGGATGAGCCTCGCGTCGCCATTACATCATCCATCCCCCCACGCACGCACGCACGAGCGAATGGGCGAAGGGACACAACAACCGAGCCGGGATCCCGATCGTTTCAGACACAAAGGAGCGGATCAGCGGCGGCGGGACGTGATGCCGTGTGAATGAGGGCGCGGAGAGGAGGGGGCAGCGCAGACTGCACCGTCATCAGCATCAGCCAGCTCCCTTTGTGTTTCTCTGGAGAATGTGAATGGCGAAAGATGACATGGCAGAGGTAGAGCTGGCATCCACCGGAGCGGACCCCCCTCGTCCTCCGCGTTCCCCTACGAGGAGTACGAGTGTAAAATCTGCTACAATTACTTCGACCTTGACCGGCGGGCTCCTAAGATCCTGGAGTGTCTGCACACGTTCTGTGAGGAGTGCCTGAACACCCTGCACCTGCGCGAGGAGCGGCCGTGGCGCATCAGCTGCCCCGTGTGCCGCCACCGGACCCCGTGCCTGACTACCGGATCCAGAACCTGCCCAACAACACCAAGGTGACGGAAGACTTCCCGCTGTACATCGACTCGGACCCCCTCCCGCAGGACGCTCTCCCTCCGTACCCCCCGCCCCTGCACCCGGCCCTGGTCGCCCTCCGTCGCGAGGAGGCGTCGGGCACGTCCAGCGTGAGCCACAGCCAGGCCACGCCGTCCACCACAGTGTCCACTGCCACCACACTGTCCCAGGACTCCGTGCGCTACGACAGCTGTCAGAGCTGCAAGCGCGTGGCGCTGACCACGGGCTGCGTGTGCGTCATCTTCTCCTTCCTGTCCATGCTCGTGCTGCTCTTCATGGGCCTCATCTTCGTGCACAGCCACAGCATCCCGCCCTCTCCGGCCGGACCCATCTGCCTGTCTGTGGCCAGCATCCTGGCCATGTTCTCCGTGGTGGTCACGTGGCTCATCTGCTGGCTCAAATACAGACCGGACCACGAGACGGGGCGCATGTCTGCCACCAGTAACTCCCGGAGAAACGCCTGACGCTGTGCTGTTGTTTCCCACGTGTACATAGGACTGTGTTCCCTTTACTTTTGTAGGAACAACATCCCGTAATGGCCTTGTCTGACTATCGCAAACACCGCAGGCCTTCATGTCGGAGCAATAGGCCATGGTCCATGATCCCTCTGTCCGAGGCTGTAGGTGTGAGGACTGTGAATGTCCAGAGCTTCTTTCCAGGGTTCACCCCTCTCTCTCCCCTCTCTCTTCCTCTGCTGATGATGATGATGATGATATGCATAACCACTATGCCACTCGCTGTATGATACCTGCCATACTACTTTGTAAACAGGCACTATTTGTACAGACTCGTTGGACAGGGCTGGGGCTGGAGTCCACACAGAGAGCGTGCTGTAAATAATTGAGGAATGTGCTGGGTTCAGGTTCCAGTCAGCGCGAGACCTGGTCCTGGTCTGGTCCAAACAGGGTCGAGAATCCACATTTAGGGCGGTGTTTCCCGACGAGCCGCGGGAATGGGCCCATTCTCAGTGTTTGAGGAGCTGCTTTAGACTTTTACTGCACTTTTTGTGAGTTTTGTGATGATCTTGACCACGTTGACTGTGATATGCATTCTCAATTTGGGTTGCCTTCGATGCCTGTCCTGTACACAACTCTTTCAGATTATACGGGCTTAGAACCGGCACAAAAACAACATTGCAGAGGTGGGTTGATCAGACAAATAACGTTAAAAATATTTTCATAAAAGTAAGTACAATTGTGATACTTCTTTTAAAACTGAATGGCAGGGCAGCTAAGTATATCTACGGTGGTAACTAAGGTAACCGTGTAGTTTTGTTTGCACCTTGTTTATTGGTTAATATCTGTTGTTATGGGACCTATCCACGTGGAACTAAAACTGGCACAAAGTTCAGCATCTTCTCTGTCAGAACTAAGGTCCTATTGTTTTCTCGTGAGCGTGTGGTGTATTGGTCAGTTGGAAGGACTTTCAGCCAAATCATTATAATGACAGGTTTGTGGAGCTAACAAACACATTGATACGGTTTGACATTCACGAGATTTCATGTTTCTTGAGATTTGTCTTCTCCCATAGAGATGTATTGGTCACTGTCCCCCGTTCCGAGATTATGGCACCATCAAATACTAGTTATAATCTCTATGGGAGAGTAAGCGTTTTGGAAAGAAATCCCCAAAACTTGAAATTGATCATTATTTGGGAGTGATTAGATTCACAAGCTCATCATCATTTCATCTGAACAACATCAAGCACATCATGTTGAATATTGCAATCACATTTATAAGAAAGTCCGCACTGACAGAGAAGGCACTGAACATGGTGAGCGTTTTTGTTTCATGAGGATTGTCCCAGTAATGACAGATGTATAGGTATACATAGTTACAATCGTGGAATTCTTACCTGCCCACCACCTCAATTTGAAACTGTCGGCTTTAGTAGGGATGTAACGATCTCAAATCTCACATCACGATTACCGGTACGACATTTGTTGCGTTTTTTTAATGTCTTGTTAAGGTTAAAGACGGTTTACTTTGCACATCTCTTGTTTGGAACAGATGCGTAAGAGAAGGCAATAAAGGCCAAACGTAGAACAGGAAAGATCTCTCACACACTGTCTACTTACAACATCAGTGTTCCTTTAATTAATGCAACGTTTTGGCGTTTCGCTTTATACCGCAAATTTCCCTGATGAGTATTAGTACGGATTAGGGGTGGGAACCTCTGGGTACCTCACGATTCAATACGCGATACATGGCTTACGATAACGATTATCTCACGATACGCCGATACTGCGATAATCGATATATGCACAAAAATAACCTACGATACATCACGATTAAAAAAAAAACATGCTACTTTTAACCTTTATTTGACATACTACATATTATTCATCATTTACATTTCTTTTCATGTGCTTTGTACACTTTTATAAATGATCCCGACTTACTCACTGAAAATGGGTCATAGATCTGTCAGTGACTTCATTTACATTTAAATAAACAAGAAACCACAGTCCTATTTAAAAAGTAATAAATCAACCCCAAATTAATCTTATTTATAAATATAAAAACTATAATTAAAAGTAATTTATTTGTGTGACAGTGTTTGGTCCAAGAGCTTAAAACTGTAGTGCTGCCCCCTGCTGGTCTGACTGAATTCTTGATCATTGTTGGCTCTATTGACTGTGAAAACAGCGGAGCACTGCTGCCTCATTAGTATGCATGACGTTGCTCATTAATATGCATGATGTCATCAAAAGTATGATATCGGAATAAAAAGTATCGTATCGTCCCGCAAAATATCGCGATATATCGGATAATGATATATTGTTACACTCCTAGTAGGGATGGGACAAAATATAGTTTTTCAACATATATAGTAATACTTTTTTGTTGTTACACGTGTATCGTATCGGAAACTATGTATCACAATACTTTTGATACTCGACTCAGTTTTAATCAGTGTCAGACTGATTTTTATCTTTAATTTATAACATTTTGGAAACTCAACTTGTGCTTTCCTCGTAAATTCATTAATTATTGCAGTTTTTACAATGGAAATCATAAATGTAATACTTTGTGCATTGGCATATATTGTATCGCAATATGTATCGTATCGGGCCCATCATGATACGTGTTGGATCACGACAAAAGTATATCGTCTCAGCCCTAGTATTTAGCGCAATCATCATTCTTCTTCCAAAGAATATACCGTTTAGCGACGATAACCCTGTCATTTAGAGTCACTGTTTGAGACATACTGATTTACGACCCCACCTCTGCTCCACTTTTACAGCCACAAAAACGACATTTCTGTTCAGCGCCTTTGGGAAACACCGCCCTGTGGATGAGTGATAAGGACTGAGATTGAGGCAGCACCAGCCGTCAGAGCGGGTTCACCCACAGACACCGGTCTATTTGCTGATTTTGTAACTCGGCTCAAAGAGGTGTTTTCTTTTCTCTGTGCATGAACGACTTCCGAGCATCAAGAACCGCACCTTTGATTTGAACCAGTGCTTCTCAAACTGTAGACATGGAGTCGGTGCGGATGGGATTTGCAGCTTTGTAAGGCCTCGGACCGTCTTCGTAGATTGGTCCGCTCGCAATTTGACCCATCCTGCGATCAGGGCAGGCTTGTGCTTTGTCTAATTTAGGTCAGTGGGTAGACTTTTTGAAGTGCTGGTCTAGACGGTTTCAGACAGTTTCTTTCTCATGGTTTTTTTTTGGGCCCAGAGGCTTTGTTAGAGAAGACAGTTCAGACAGTTTGAAAGCGTGTGCATCGTCAAGGGAGGCGATGAGCAGTGTCCTATTTTTGAGGTACGAACCTTAGCACGTCCAAACACTTTCTTTCTCAGTTTCATCTTGGTTGGAGTCTGGTTTAAAATCAAGTCGTTTTTTAACAACTGCAGGTAAATTTGTCTCTGACCCATCCCCCCGTCATGACTCATCTCCAAATCTCGGGTTAAATCAAGCGCCACTAAAGACATAACTCATTTTCATCCGTCTCGAGCGGTTTGAGAATCACTGGTCTTGCACTTTTTGGGTGGATTTTCGAGAGATTCTCTTCTCTCGACTCGTGTGCCTCACCTTTGTTGCTAACCGAAGTCAAACGTCAGTGTAACCACAGCAGCCTGCGTCACGCTAGTCTCCCGTCCCCCATCCGAAGCTTCAATTTTTCAATCGGTGAGTGCGACCTTCAGTCTAAGCTACATATTTCTGCCAGTGATTTGATTTCGATGCAAAATCAACCTTAACGAGGCAAAGCATGGCAACCAAAGAACATGCCACTTCACGCAGTGTGTTGTTTTGTACCACTAGGGGGAGTCATGAGCCACTATAGTGAGCGTACAACATTTGGTGCTTTAACAAAACATTGCACGTTCAGTGCTGTGCAAAGGTGGGCAAAAGTGGAAAGAATTCTGTTTACAAATGAGAGACTGTCTTTAAAAAAAGAAGAAGAAAAAAATGCCTAATTTCAAAGTGGGCAGGAAGTGGTTGAGTAACCCGTTCACTTTGGTCGTTTCTTCTTCTACTGCTGAATCTGTATTTCCCAGCGTTTGTTACGTCACAGTGCCCCCCCAAGTTCTAAGGCCGACAATTCCTCCCCGGACTAGTTCTGAGCAGTTCTTCGAAGTGTGTTCATCGTGTCACCGTCGATTTAGCTCGAAGTGAAAGCTTGTATTTACTTTTACTTTTTTCCCCTCAAGCCTGAACAAACCAGTCTCTCAAACTCCTTACTGCCTTTTCAATACGTAGACACAACATCGAATTATGAAATGTCAAATCCAGCGCTTAGGTGCCCAGAAGAACATAGACCACAATTGTAAGCAGTGTTGGGGAATAACTAAATACATTAGAATACTCACTTTAAGAGTATTTAGAATACAGTTACTTTCCTGTAATCATCAGAATACATCACAGCACAACATTAATAAGAAAGAACTTTAATGATGACCTGTTTTTCCTCCTAAAGTGAAATAAAGATTTAAAACGCCTTATGCCACAGTTCATACAAACACTGCACACGTGCATCACATGAGCAGCTGCTCATTTGCCAAGAGCGTTTTTCAATTCTTAATTAGTAGGGTAAAAAAAATAAATAAAGTTTAGGTACTACTGGTATCGGGAAAAAAGTATTGGAAAGCAGTTACCAATAAATATATATATATCTTTGGATCCAAGTTTTCATCCTGTTGGGTCCAGGGACAGCATTAAAGGAAGTGACTTGGTTGTTTCAGCTCAAATTAAAAGAAATAGTGTTTTATGGAATACATTAACATTTTTTCTTTTTTTTTCTGGTTCTAGATGACAAATATTTTAGTATAGGTAGAAAAATGGAATGGAACGGTACCCTATACTAATTAGTGGTAAATAGGTTATAACAGGCGCAAGTGTAGTCTACTGTACATATTTGTAATCATACACCCGTATTTATACATCAATATAATGCAAATAAATGTGAAAGTATTCTAAGTATCCAAAAATACAATACTCTGATGATCGGACAAAGGAAAGAATATGTTACAAAATACATTTTAAGGCAAATATTCAGTATTCTGCAACTAAATCTGATCACAAAGTGTTCTCCCCAACGCTGATATAAGTATTATAAGTATTATCCGCTTTGAAACCTCTTGCACAGTACTGTCGGCCATCACTGCTCAGAGTTGAATGTCTCTGCTGACTTTTTTTTTAGTAAGTAATGTGCCCAAGGATTCCCAAACACCAAAATCTAAGCCCTTGATACCATTGAACGCTGCCTCGAGGAGAAACCACAATCCAATTTTGGCCATCAGCTTTTCCACGCTTTCAATCCTCCCTGATCCTGTCCCCACTTTAGATGCACTTTCGCCCTCTTATTTCCCAAAATGTAAGGGGGATTCTTTGACTATCGTGTTTGTTTATTTATGTGTTTGTTTATTTATTTGTGTGCGCGTGTGTGTGTGTGGGCGAGGGGGGAAATCTTTATGATGTTTTACTGAGAATACTCTGTGAGGCGTTCTTCATGTGCTGTTTTACATCGATCGTTTGAGTAATAAAGGAATCGTCTGTATCTCTATAGTGTGTCTTTGTGTAACCCAGATGTACATATATATTTATTTTTATACTTAAGCCAGTGAAAATGACACTTCGAGCTCCCTGCTGTGCGTCAAACCTGCCCCCTGCTGGATGATAACGGACGCTACGTTGTTCAGTTTATAGAAGAAATTGGCCAAAACATTATGACAGCTGTCTTTCTTTTTGAAACTTTCGATCTTGGGGTGTTTAGAGGGATTTAAAGCCACACCGTGTAACATTCCAGCTAATTCATGAAATAAAACACAAGCAATAGTTTATAAATGGGTTATAATAGGTTTGGGTTGACGACGGTGGCTCAGATGGAACTTCACCCACCTTTGCCTGTGGGTATGTGGTGTCTGAGCGACTGTAACAAAACACAGCAGGATAGGAACCAATATAAGAGTTTGGAAACACGTTTTATGTATCGGCATTTCTTTGTTTTCACACTATTTACATTGTGTGATTTTCATTAACACGTGGGATTATGTAGGAACTCAAAATATGTTTTGTATTTTAAATTCTTCAAAATTGCCACCCACTATTCTTTCTCGATGAGCTTCATAAAGTCTGTGAGGTGAAAACCATTTCTGATGACTATATACTGTATATCGTGAAGCCCTTTGAGAAAATGTCAACACTGTGCAAAGCAATGATCGAAGCAAAAGGCATATACAGCGTTCACTCATAAATGAATGCCTTCAGTGAGAATCTACAATGTGAATAGTCTTGAAATAGAAGAAAAACAATACATAACAAAATTGTGTTTCCAAACTTTTGACCGGTACTGTATGTAGGCCTACACGTTTACATGACAAACAACACACCCTGTGGTATAGATGACAATATTTACAGAGTGCAATAAAAGGGTGGTGGACAATGAACCACGATCCTCATGTTGTGTGGTGGAGGCGCCAAACAATACCAAAATACATCTGGCTTATCAAAGTAGGAATTTGACCAGACATTGACCCGCCCACTAACCAACCAAAAGTATGCTCCTAATAACCAGCTAGACATAGAAGATGCTTTTTATTTTTGCAGTGGGTAATCAAAGAATAGGTTTGGATGAGGACCAAACCTATTAAATGTTGTATTAGGCTGCCTTTAGTTAACCTGGCAAGAGCCAGATTGGTATTACAGTGCCAATAACATTTGCACTGACATCGATCTGGGACCGCACCGGCTTGAATCGTTCGGAGCAGAGTTTGCTGTTGATTGGATCAAGAACACTGCAAATCCATGAAATGTTTAGTTTTGAAAACAATTATGTGTGTTCATGTTAAGTGTTGCAGACCTCGTGCTTTTTTGTGCGTGCTGCTTGTTAATCAGTGTCTTTTTTGCCAGAACCAATTTTGGTTCTGCCCGAACGGTGAAGGCGGGAGCGGTTAAAGATGGATTCTTATGTGTTTGTAAACAAACACAAATAAATACCGCAATAATTCATTTATTTAATTTCATTTATTTATTCATTTGAACAGAAAAGTATTTCAAACATTTTTTTTACAGAAGAAAGAGAACAAAAATTTATAAAAAACCTACCCTTTGTCTAACCTGACTATTTAGTCTGGGGACCACTAATTCATTTTCTGGTAGGAGAGGTGTGGTTTACGATTGTCCAGAGCCGTTTATTGTGCTGAATGTCTCTCCTGCGTCTGCACGTAGCCATAGCCAATCGTATCATGGTATCAGATGACGTATGACGTACCCGCTGTAAACTTTTGAGCTAAACTATTTAGAACACGTCTAAAGCTTGATTGAAAGATGGTGTCGCGTCTGCTGCTGTCATGTTGGATCCGAAATATATTTTAATTTTTTATCCCCAAACAAACTACAAGCTTTCATATGTCAAATAGTGCGTCATCGTCTGCCGTCCCTCCTCGTTCTGTGATTGGTCCCCAAATCCATGCGAAAATGTCAGCCATAGTCCCAGACTGTTGTGAAGTTCGAAAAGATTCGAGCGCACACAGCAGACTGGCGTTAGCCAGGCTACCCATAGTCTTTCATTTCAGCATACACTCATACAAGAAACGATGTGTAAATCGTTTATGATTGTACACGAATGTCATAATGGATTTAACGTTTACAGTTGTACAAAATAAATACGCCAAATGGTACATACGATTTATACAAAGGCACATCTCTTTTTCATTCTGATCATACATAATATACACATACCACATCAATATCGCTCAGCCCTGCTATACCAAATATACCCATGTGTACAAGCTCTATACTCATATAGAAATACTATCTGCCTGGAGACGAGATGTCCCGCTCCCAATAAAGTTAGAGTCAGGTTTTGTACAAAAGAAAGATACAAAGACATGGGGGGAGCAAGGAAGTTTAACAACCCATAAATACATAAATAACAGAGAACGCTAACACGATGCTTCATGTTAGCATCGTGCTACATGCTAATGCTAGCTATGACTGCCGTTTTTTTGCTTCTACTGAACAATCTGCTGAAAAAACATCCATATGGACCCGATTTAGACTTGACTTTATTGGTGTTGATAAATAAGTTTCTATTCTGCCAGAAAAAGAGTGTAAAATTGTGTTTCCCAAAGCTCGATGCCGGCTGTATCTATCCCTTTATCTATGCCAGTAAATTAAAAATAAATAAAACTCACTTCTCCTCTCAACTGCTTTTCATTAAATCACTACTGAAATAAAACTATGATTATTATTAGATAAGTCATAATTACAAAAGGATTTAAACCTGTCTTATGCACTTTAAGAAGAACTTTATTTGTATAGCGCCTTTCACAGACACAGTCACAAAGCGCTTTCCATGAGACAATTATACATTCACCCCACACTCAGTGGTGCTCAGTTTCCCCTGGGGTAGACTGACAGAAAATCTGTCACGACTGCGCCAACAGTCCCTCTGACCACCACCACAAATCATTCATCCTGGCCTATTGTACATGTTTTTAGTGGTGGGGGAAACCGGAGTACCTAGAGGAAACCTACACAGACATGGGGAGAACATGCAAACTCCACACAGAAAACCCCTACCAGGAGGGAATCGAACCCAGAACCTTCTAGCTGCAAAGCACAAGCGCTAACCACTGTGCTACAGTGCCAACACAAAGCTATGGTCACATATATACTCACAGTGCAAAGAGTGGCCTCATCAAATGTAGTAAAAACAATGTCTAAAGTTTTAGAAAACCTCCACAAAGTACAGTCTATTCAAAAACGTACTCTTGTGCATGTAGTGTACACGAGTACTCTGCACTCTACTTTCATACACAGGCCAGATGGGTCAAATGTCTTGCCCAAGGACACAACTACCCACTGTCCTGTGCCTTATGTCAGTGACAATAATGTTTCGATTTCTGTATGAATCTGAATTTGTCCTTCAGGTCTCCCGCTTTGCAAACACGCCTCCCTCAGCGTGATTAAAAGCAAACATCGGAAGCATTCGACCGTTTAATATCCCAGTCATACATTTCATACATGGTCACCTGGACACAAGGCTTCATTTATACGCCGCATAAAACCGTCCATTCAGAGAGAACCCCCGCCCCGTAAACCATTTTTGGCCTTGTTCAAACCCAAACGTCCGAGGCGTAGATAAATTTGCCGCGCAGTGTTCACGCTCTAATTGCGGCCGTATCTTGAGGGCATAGGTGGACAGTGCAGCGCCACACTCTTTCCGTGACTTTAAAAAAAGCCGATTGACCCAAACACTAAAGCCCATTGTGTCTTTGCTGTAATTTCCATTCGGCCACAGTTTGAGGCATGAAGTCTTCTTGGGAATATGCCATGAAAACAAACAGCATCAGCTGCGTGGGTGAATGCGCTCTTCTCGGTGTATTAGAGTGGTGCACTTTACTACAATGTTGATTTATTCCATGACCTCATCTTTATTTCTTACGTTATCCATTGATAGGTTTCAGAGGACATCACAACATCCAGCAGCACCACCTTGAGAATGCTCACAATGGCTTTTTTCTTTTCTTTCAGTGGAATCAAATCTTAGTTCGCAGCCTCAAGTGGATGAGTTCAAGTATCTCGGGGTCTTGTTTAGAGGTCGACTTAGAGGTATGGGCTTTTCTAAGGCCGAGCCGATGCTGATTTTTTGGGGATTTTTATTGGCCGATGCCGATATGCCCGAGATTTTTCCAAATGCGTGGTCTGTAATCTTGTAAAAACATGACTAACCAGATTATTCACAGTTTTTGGTATAAATCATATACATGGACAACAATTTACCAGTAGGTGCAGTAGATTCTTAGAAACACAGACAGACCCAGCATTCATGGTATGCTTGTTCTTACTTCTGTGTAGTTGAATATTCAATTGAAAGGGGTGTGTTCAAATTAATAGCAGTGGGGAGTTCAATTGGAGAGGTCAATCATTCTGTGGAAAAACAGGTTTGAATCAGGTGGCCCTTATTATAGGAAGTCAGCACACGTATACATGCATTTCATTGTGGACGTATTGTCATATTTTTACTTCATGCTGTCTCTCTGGGTCTCTTGCATTAGTCCTGGCCAGGACAATTTATTTTTATCTGCATGCCTTTGTTTGTTTTTTTGTTCTTGATCACGTGACATGTTTGATCACGTGACATGTTGGTCACATGATCTCTTGTATAAATCTTCACACCTGTGATCAATTTTACATGCCCTGACGAAGACCTGTTGCGGTCGAAACGCGTAGGCTGGTCCATTCTTAATAAAGGACTTTTATTTTTCTACATGACTCGAGTGCCTCGGACTTTATTTTGCTTTTTTGATTGTTTTCGCTACTTTGCAGAAGCCCTTCTACTATCCAATCTCGGCAAATTTAATCCATACATGCATTTCACTTTGAAATCCTGAAGAAAAATGAGTCGTTCAAGACATTGTTCAGAAGTACTGTGTTCTTTCGTTAAAAGGTTGATTGGAGGGGTTAAAACTGCTAAAATTATCTCCAATGCGTTAAACTGGAAAGCAAAAACACAGAGAAGCAGAAGAAAAATGGAAGACTACCATTCGAATGGATCGAACAATAGCCAGAAAATGGAAGACTACCATTCGAATGGATCGGACAATAGCCAGAACTGCAAAGGCTCAGCTCCAGGATGATCAAAGACAGTCTGAAGTTACTTGTGAGTACTGTGACAGTTAGAAAGTCCCACTGTTACAAAAAAGAGGCTGAAGAGGATACAATTTTCAAAAGAACACATCATCTGGCCGAAAGAGAAATGGAGAAACATTTTCTGGACTGATGAAGTAGCAGACAGTTTGTCAGACGACCCCAAACTCTGAATTCAAGCCATAGTCCACTCTGAAGACAGTGAAGCATGGTGGGGCAGGCATCATCCTATGGGCATGTTTCTCTAACTATGGTGTGGGGCCTATTTATCGAATACCAGGGATCTTGGGTTAGTTTGGATATATCAAAATACTTGAAGAGGTCATGTTGCCATATGCTGAAGAGGAAATGCCCTTGAAATGAGTGTTTCAACAAGACAATGACCCCAAACACACCAGTAAGCTAAATCTTTGTTCCAGACCAAGAAAATTAATTTTATGAGTGGCCTGCCCAATTCCCGGACCTTAATCCCATAGAAAACTTGTGGGGTGACATCAAAAATGCAGTTTCTGATACAAATCCAAGGAATTGTGGAATGTTGT
The DNA here is from genome assembly GCA_007210695.1 of Neogobius melanostomus. Taxonomy (NCBI): domain Eukaryota; kingdom Metazoa; phylum Chordata; class Actinopteri; order Gobiiformes; family Gobiidae; genus Neogobius; species Neogobius melanostomus. The sequence continues at coordinate 199,985 of VHKM01000026.1, forward strand.
CAAAGCATCTTGGCTGGAATACCTGTTGACAGGTGCCTGAAGTTGGTTACTCTATGCAACACTGATGTGAAGCAGTTCTAATAAACTGTGGTCATACAACTAAATATTAATTTATTGATTCACAGGAAAGCTAAATCCTATGGGAAATTTCTAGTTTATGTAGTACATATTGAGCTTGTAAAGACAAATGCAGACACTGCTATGTTTTTGAACAGCCCAATGTTCATTTTTTAAATGTTCTACAAAGTACTTGAAGAAATTATACATTTCTCTTCATGTTTTGATTTAGGAAACCATGGGCAATGCTTCCAATGCATCGAAATAAATCTATTATGACGATTTTGTGCTTAACTAACGTTTTTAAACACACTGCTATTATTTTGACCACAGCTGTACTTGGTCACTCCAGCAGTGGTTTTATTTGATCACTTTAGGTAATTCAATCATAGTTTTTGTCCCAGCCTTGATTAGCTGCCATTAGCATTAGCATACTGTTGCTAACTGCGATCAGCGAACGGATGTCCATATTCATTGAGGTTTAGTGAAACTTGTGTTACTGTTAAACAAACTTGTAGCTAACAAAGTTTCATCATGATGTTTCTCTGTTCCCTGAGAAGTTGTGGGGGGACTCGTTTTAAAGACCCGACTGAGCCCTCTCCAATGCAAAATGGGAAGTCTATATCATTGTTCGTCCCGGAGATATCAGCTTTTATCAGCGTTAGATTGGCCGAGAGCCAATATTGTACAATACCCCAATATCGGCCCGATATATCGGCCGGCTGATATATCGGTCGACCTCTAGTCATGTTCACGAGTGAGGGACGGATGGAGCGTGAGATCGATAGACGGATCGGTGCGATGTCAGCACTGATGCGGTCGCTGTATCGGACTGTTGGGGTGAAGAGGGAGCTGAGTCGGGGGCAAAGCTCTCGATTTACCGATCGATCTACGTTCCCTCGCCTGGTAGCACAGCGGTTAGCGCTCGTGCTTCATACCTAGGAGGTCCTGGGTTTGATTCCCACCTGGACGGGGCCTACCTGTGTGGAGTTTGCATGTTATCCCTTTGTCCGCATAGGTTTCCTCCGGGTACTCCAGTTTCCCCTACCACTAAAAACATGTACAATAGGCCAGGATAAATGAGAATGCACATGGGGACGACAGATGGAAATTAGCCTAAGGCTACAATCCGGTGTGGCTTTTTCATTAACATGCACTGTCCCTACCAAATACCCCTCCTGGAACCGCCACCTTAACGTGGTGGAGGTTTGAGCGCCTGAATGATCCTGGAGCTCTGTTGTCAGGGACTTCATGGCCCCGGTAGGGGCCACGACCCGGCAATGGACAAGTGGAAGAAAATAGATGGATGGATGGATGGATGTCCCTACCAAATAAACCAATAAACAAACTGTCATGAGATCTGGGTAATGACTGAAAGGACAAGATCGTGGATGGGCAAACCCTTAGAGATAGGGTGAGGAACTCGGAGTTGAGCCCCTGCTCCATCACATCAAGAGGAGCTAAGGTGGCTCAACCATCTGTTTAGGATGCTCGGGAGGTGTTCCAGGCACGTACCATATTGGGAGGAGGCCCCCGAGAAAGAGCCATGACACGCTGGAGGAACAATGAGCTGGTCTGGTGTCGACTCGGGATCCCTCAGAACAGGAGGTGGTGTGTGTGGAGCTGGGCATCTCTGCTCAGACTGCTGCTTCCGCGACCCGGCCCTGGATAAAGAGGAAGATAATGGATGGAAATCTGTTTTGTTCCCCTTCTGTGCACTGTTCATCTGTTGAGGATTTTCATGGATCGTGAACTATACCTCTGTTTTGCCTGAAAGTTGCAAAACGTGCTTTTTGATGTGCTTGTGGACATTCAGATGTTAGAATAGTGTTAAAGTTAAGAATGAGTTGAGTCTTGACCATAAAGTCCTCATACCTGTTTTTTTCTTAACACAATATTAAATTATTCGTGGTCCAAACTCATTCCTCACTCCCCTACCCCATTTCAAATATCTCAATTCCTCACAAGGATGTTTCCCAATATCGGTAATGTAAACTCATGGTTCTCAACATGGGCATCAGGAGTTGGGACACACATGTGTTCATTGCTTTATTTGGTATAGGGACAGTGCCATGATCAAGCCACACCGGACATGGGCTAATTTCCATCCATCGTCCTGGATGCACACTCTCAAACACTCTCTCAGGGGAAACCGGAGTGCCCAGAGGAAACCTACGCAGATATGGGAAGAACATGCAAACTCCACACAGAAAGGCCCCGTCCCTGGTGGGAATTGAACCCGGACCTTCCAGCTGTGAAGCACGAGCGCTAACTGCTGTGCTACCGTGCTGCATGTGGGTCATGTGCTCTGGTTCCACTGTAGCATAACCAACGGAAAAGGCCCTGGCACAGCTCAGGTCAGAATTGTGCCAGGTGCTGAAGGTTTAAGGCGGCTCAGTGGGCAGCACATTCATCCATGTATCCAACAACAGGCGGTGGGAATCCAGCTACGACTGGCACAATCTGTTGGTTATATCCTTGGGCAATTCACCTCACCTATCTAGGAAATAGCTACTCCTGCCTCAGTCTGAGCAAGGGCCATGAGGATGTTCAAAACAAGCAACTGTTCCATGTTCCATGTTTTTTAATCTTTATCTATTGTTTTCCCTCTGAAAACTGTAAAGCCCTCTTATTATTTTTTAAACTACGCTTGAGACTAGCACAAAGGCAACACTGGCTCGGAAGCTTTTGCCTTCTACAAAAGCTATAGACCAACTGATTGCCACACAAAAAATATAAACCTTTATTTTTACACAGTTCCCTCGATTCTCAATCATTTTTTGTTGTTGTAATTCAACTCATTAAAAAAAATCATATAAAGAGAATAAGTTTTTAATAGTTCAAATATGGATTTTGATCAACTTAATAAATTATTTAAAATCATGTACGCCTGGAAAGTGCGTGTATACATTTCAACCGCATTTAACGCTGACGCAACTCCGATTCTAAGAGACACAATGGTAGCCTATATGTGATTTGCCAGAAATAATAATAATAATAATAATAAAAGTAAAACGTGTTCCCCCGCGTCGAACATGTGATGCCACTCATTTTATTTCTCATCAAGAGCCGCCTGTGACTTTGAATTTCATCCCCCGGTAATGGATTGGACACGGGGATTCGGTGACGGCCCTGAGGTATGCGCCCTGGCCCTCTCCCCCCTCCCCTCCCCCGCTCCTCGCGCGTTGCCCTCGCTCTGTTTTCGATTTAACCCCCTCCTTGTTTTGGTTTGTTCGACCCAATATCGAGTTTCAATCAGATCACTCGCGCTCGCATCGTCACGTCCGCGCGCGCGTTAAAGAACAATGGTCGTGAGAAAGTTAAGGACATGCGGCCATTTGCGACGAAAGTACACGAGTTGGCGGGTTTTATTTAATGTTTAGAGCCTACACTTCTGCTGCTAAAATGTTGAGTGGTTGCCATACTTAATGATCATCGTCATCAGCAGAAGGGTATATATATTTTACTGTCATGTGACAAAGTAGGTGGGCATGACCTCCTCATAATCCTTTGAAGGAAGCCGGTCCAATGAAAGTGTTTTTGTTGTTTTTTTGGTTTGGGTCCTGGGACCAAAGACTCGCGCGGTTCTATCTGCGAAATGAGCATTTATGAGGTATTTGAGGTATTGAACCACTCATAGAACAAAATGGTCATGGGCAATGTGCAAAGGTACTCAGCAGAGGTGGTAGAGTAGCCAAAATATTTACTCAAGTAAAAGTATTGTTACTTTGAAATAATTTTCCTCGATTAAAATGTAGTGACAAAAATAATTACTCAAAGTAAATAGTCAAAGTAAAAAAGTACCAAATGTTACTTGAGTAACTGTCTGAACGAAAAAGTGATTTATTTTCAATGAAGCCATAAATGGTGTGATATTCCCAAAGAAAATTCCCAGAAAATGTCAGAAAATACAGAAAAAGTAAATAATTCTAGGAGCACAAGATGAACTACATCTACTATATAGATCAAAATGAAGCATTTACTCTTAAATATTTACTCACTGTGGCAAAAGTAAGTTATTTTTACTCAAGAGTAGAGATACTTCGTTATAATTTTACTCAAGTAGAAGTTAAAAGTACTATATAATAAAACTACTCTAAGAAGTACAATTTCTTCAAAACGTTACTCAAGTATTGGAGTAAATGTAACTGAGTAGCCTCCTCCATAGTTACTTTTAACTGTTTGAAGTACTGTAACTGCACCTGCAACTAGTTTTTCATACAGTGCTTTTTTATTTGTACTTGAGTAATATTAAAATGAAGTATTTATACTCTTGTATTTATAATTTTAAAGCTGGGCAAACTCATTACATTAACTTTTGCATGTCTATTTCCACATGTGCGTAAATCTTGACTAAATACCAAAAACTGCCAGACAGTTCAGGTATAGTTCCTCGTGGAGCTGGTGTTCGTACTGTAAGGTCAAATATTTAACTAAATGGTGTGAACAGTTGGAGAACCACTGCCTCTGAACACATCATTTGAATTTTCCCCTTTGTTTGCGGAGTAAAATAACAACTTCTAAAGGCTGCGCCATTTCCAAAGAATGTCAAAAACACGGAGAGAACCACGCGCCAATAAAAGACTGCGATCCACTTAACGATATGAGCTTTTTCCTTATAATCGCATACCTGTTGAGAACTTTCATGCCCGCTCATCTTCCCCGTCCATATACATGATAATAACATCATGGGGCAATATTAGTGCGTCCCCGCTGAGCCAGTGCCATTCACGCTCTCCTTTTTACGCACGGAGATAAAGCGCTCCCCCCCGGGCGCAGTTTGAATTCACTTTACGCACTTCAAAATGTCCACTAATTCCCTGCGTTTAAGATAACAGGGGCCTTTTACCTGCGCAGAGGGCCGCCATTGTCTTTCAGATTGAACTGCGGCAGAGTGACTTGAGTCCAGAGGAAATGTCAAAAATACGGCTTCAAAGGGCTTGTTTTGTGACACGACCCATGGGAGGAGGGTTCGTTAGTGTTTTATTTTGTTTTCAAAATATAAACAAGAAAACCAACCTGCAACATGTCAGTGTAATAAGTCTCAAAGGGAGCATGCGCACATATGTTTAAAAACTGTATTTTTCTTTACAATGTTACCGTTTGTCCAAAGCAGCTTCGCAATTACGCACACCTCCGCATTTTTTCCTCTTTCGTTCGTGATTTATTTCGTCCAGTGTTGCTTTTACATTTACACCAAGATCTTGTTTTGGTCATTTGAGTTCAGCTTTCCTTCCAGTTCATGCGCTTGGATCCGACTTTAGTAGTTTCCTTAGATATTTTATCTTCTCAAATAAATTAACCTCTTTACCGCGACCATGGGATGCGTCTTCTACCCACATTTGTTGTTATTGGAGAAATGAAAAGCCACTCATTAGTTGGGGGACACATAACTGACTAATTCATGCCGTAATCATCCAAGATCTAATCTATTTGCTTTGTCAAATCAAGTTGGCGACTTTTTGGTCACATTGTTATGGTTGGAAACTAAGGATAAACGTACACTATAAGTACTCTACACTTCTTAAACTTGTTTACAAAAAAGCAAACTTGGGTGCAGAGCAGTTACATTTACTCCATCACATATACGAACACCCCAGCTGAAACCGAGCACATTTTCTCCAGGTTGACTTTAACCAAATCAAAGCTTCTTGAAAAAAAGCGACAAAATAGCGACAAAAACGAGGATGGAAAAAGTTACAAAAAGAAACAAACAAAAAAGTGGGGGAAAAGCGTCATAAATGCAACAAAAAAAAGCCACAACAGAGCAACAGAAACGCAACAAGAAAGCGACGAAAAAGTGATGAAAACACAACAAAAACCGATGAGACAAAATGTCAAAAAAGTGACGACGACGCGAGGAAAAAGATCATTCTAGATCAGTGTTGTAGGTCTTAGCTTTCAAATGGCCTATGGTTTTAGATTTGGGTAAAGCTGAACTGCAGAAAATTCACTGGGCGGGGCTTAAGAGGTTAACTGGACTTCTACTCGGAGATGTTTAATCACGCAGCACTCTTTCCTTCCACCAGCCCGTGCGTGACTAAAGCTTTGTGCTTATCAAAGTTAAGTTTGATATAAACTCCAATCAATTGTATCTCATCTCAGGAAGCTGATTTATTTTCATCTAGGCCTGCAATTTATTATTTTTATACAAGAACACTCAATTTCGTTTACGTTTTCACTGTCCACACTTACGCATAAAACAGACCTTTACGCTCATAGGCTATAAGTAGTATTTTCTAATCTGTTTTCTTAGTAATGTTGCTCTTCAGTAAATATTGTGGCACCGTTACGCACGCACGCACGCACGTCCCACTACCGAAACAACTTGTAACAAATGCGTAGTGCCTTGGACAAGGCGCAGTGGACCTTATGTTCTCGTCCCCTTTTTTAGAATGGTCTCTGGATGAACTGCGCGCATCGGTTGAGGACGGCACGGACGCGTAGACTGTCTTTACGGCCCGCTCTGGCGTCGTACCCTGCTGTGTGCGGCGTACGCCCCTTCGGACGCTGGCCGCTGCCCATTCTGAACGACACTTATAAATACCTCCGGTGGCATTCTCTCCCCTGCGCCATTTGGACGCGTTATATTATTATAGGACACACACATGGGCGGCTCATAAGGGGTCACGTTCGGCAAAACAAGACGGTTACGATGTTGTTAAATAAACGAGACAAGACTTTTACGCGCGGGTTAAAGGCTTTTACGCAGCGTTATTTAAGCCATTGTTTTACTGGAGAGTGAGATTATCAGCGTGTGTTGGAGTCCAGCTCCAAATCAAATTGTGTCTTTTGAGCAAAGACACAATTCCCTTACCTTATTTTCTTTTCTGGAATAGTATATAAAAAAAAAAAAAACAGACATTTGTGGGAAAAGGCCTTGGTGCGCTGTTTTTCTTACACTGCATGACCATCGGGCTGTCACGATAATAACGATATCGACTTATCATTCAATAAATGACACATAAACAATACATATTTGGGCTTAATATTTATCGTCTGTACATTTATTTGCATTATTCCCCATTTTATCGAATGTAATACTTATTTACTTACTATATTATTTTTACTCAAAGAAAGTCGTGTCTCATTGTATTTCATGTTCATTGTAGGATAAGTACTTTTTGAACTTGAATTTTTAAGCTTTAGAGTTTCTGTGTCATTATAAGGTCTTCAATAATATCGTTTATCGCGACAGTTTCCTGCCTCACTGTATCAAACTTCAGATTTTGTTATCGTGACAGGCCTACCTCACCGCATATGGTTGTAGCGCCTTCCACCAAGATCTTGTATTGACGATGGGAGAGTGCGACCACTGCGCACAGCCTTCTCCAGCACATGGCAAAGAGTCTCAATGGGGTTCCGATCTGGAGCTGAAGCACTCTTTCAACTCAACGTGAGCCCGATGAATCCTGGCTCTGTCATCTTGGGAAAAACGCCCAATGCTATCAGGGAAGAAAAACTCAAAAGTCAGGATCGGTCTTTCAGGAACTTTTTTGTTTTAGGTTGAGAGGGAAACCACACCAAATGCATTTTCAGCGATTGTGAACTGGATTCTTGTTGCATCATTGGGACAGTGTCGGCACAACTATTTAAAATGTCTACGCTCCGTCTTTTATTGTTTGTAGACACTAGAAAACAACGGGTAAAGGGCGTTTACATTCAGCTTGTTGATTATTCATTACTTTCTGTGTGTGATTTATTTAATTCCATGCCGTTTTTTGTTGTAGCATTACATAAATCTGTTAACCCCCACCTGAATCAAGCACATTTTCTCCAGTTTGGCTTTACCCAAATCTAAAAGCTTAATTGGAAAAAAAGCGTCAAAATGGCGACAAAAACGAGAAGAAAGCGCGGATTAAAATGTGACGAATACTCAACAGAAAAGTGACAAAGGGCGATGAAAAAGAACACGAAAAAAGTGACGCAACGCGAAAAAAATATCAGTTTTGTAGGTCTTAGCTTTCAAATGAGGCGATACTCTGGCTGTGAGCTCCAGTTGTGAAGCTTTTAGATTTGGGCAAAACTGGAGAAAATGCACTCGTTTAAGGCGGGTGGTAAGAGGTTAATATATAGTATTATTTCTTTTTTTTCGTTGGGTTATGGGCCCTTGGGTCAGTTAGACCAGGGGTGTCCAAACATTTTTCACTGAGAGCCCCATACTGACATGTGTACGCATGGAGGGCCACAGATCAGTGCTCAGTGCGTTCAAACATCCAACTGGCGTAATTAAGAGAGGTTTAAACTGTGCCCTGCACCTTTATGTAGACTTGGAACCATAATGCTAGCTCTGTCTCACAATAAATATTACTTTTTGAGGTTTTAATTGTGTGGAATTATGAAGATTGCAGTAAAAAGTACCATATCTGGTGATGTGGCCCAATAAAACAAGAAGCCTGAGGGCCACCAAACATTGGTCTGAGGGCCGCATTTGGCCCCCGGGCCGCACATTGGACATGCCTGGTTTAGACCAACACTAATATTTCAGTAATATTTTGTAACACGTCTATCCATCTTTGTTTTCTCCCAGTCACTACACAGACAGTACTTCCCGTATCGACAGGCTCGCTAATGCTATCAATATTTCATCTCGCCGTCAGTAAAGTGGCTCTCCAAAACATCTATCCGTGACGTCTCGGTGCTACTACTCCGTGGTTCTTTGACCCGACCAATCCGATTGGTCCAAAGTTTCCCCCATCCCATCCAATCGCCGCCGTGGGTCGCGGCGTCAGGGTTCCGCTTTCGGACCAATCCCGGCCGTGTGCGCTGAGTGGGAGAGAGAAGAGCTCCGCTACTTTTTTGTCCACGCACTCTCACTTTACACCCGACGTCAACAAACAACAATATTTACCACGAGCGCGCCATCTTTACAATAGTTTTAGGCACTTTTGTCAGCGAGGACTGTGGAGAAAACACTACATTTATTCGCCACTTCTACGCCATCTTTTCTCTGGAGACGAGCAGGATTTACGCGCTTCGGTTGCGGCTCCACACTTGCGAGCGACTCGGGGAAACTTTCTTTACCCCAAAGGAAAGGTGTCCCTGAAGCAGCTCTCTCCAGCGCTGGGCCTGGAGGAGCGGTATAGGAAGCAGGGAGGACGGTGGAGGGAGGGATGACTGCGTTGGCGGGGTCGATACCCAGGATGATGCGACCCACGCTGGCTCAGAACTACCCCTGCAGCGGCTTCCCACTGGAAGGTAACAGCGTCAGGTTTGCCGGGGGCGAGGCAACAGTGTCATGTGTTGTTGCTGAGCTGCTAAATACAGGCTCATCTTCTTCTTTTTTATTTTTATAGTGGATAATGTTTTAGGGAGGCGCCAGACTACAAGTTCTTGTTGGACACGATTTGGCAAAACTAAACACACTGACTGTATTTATTTTATAATTATTAATTTTAGCTATTTTGCAAAGCTTCAATTTATAACTTTTATTTGCCAACTTAAGTCCCCTTCTTTCATACAAAAGATGAGATTTTAAAAGCATCAAGTCTCTTTTTTGTTTACAAACAATAAAACAAAGGAGCGCGTTACATTTCAATTGTTAGTTTGGTCCAAGCTCATTCCCAACTTTCCAAACGCGTTTCAAACATCCCAATTCTTCACATGGGGGATTTGATAAACATGTGTCACAACTTCAGGAAGCAATACTGTCACGATAATAGAACAGACATAACAAAAACTAGCTGAAAGTTTACGATTAAAAAAGAGGCTTTACAATTTTACGCACAGCGCACAAAAGTCTTTTCTTTTCACAAATGTGTTCTTTTACAATATACTTAATACAAAACAAATGTAATCCTCTACGGGAATGGATGAAAGACCGGTATAGGGCCCTATGTTGATTTACAGACAAACTAAAATGAAAGCTACCCATCACTGATCTTCTGTGTCATCTTTACGCACTAAAACGCGCGGCGATAAACCTAAAACTTTCCCCCACAACTTATTCCAGTGTCTACTCCGCTGGGCCAAGGCCGCGTGAACCAGCTCGGAGGAGTGTTCATCAATGGCAGGCCGCTGCCGAACCACATCAGACACAAAATCGTGGAGATGGCGCACCACGGGGTCCGGCCGTGCGTCATCTCCCGGCAGCTGCGCGTCTCTCACGGCTGCGTGTCCAAGATCCTGTGCCGCTACCAGGAGACGGGCTCCATCCGGCCCGGGGCCATCGGGGGCAGCAAGCCCAAGGTAGGCACTGCACTTTTTGGGGGGAATCTTTGCATGAAGCATCAACAATAGCCCAACGATAAAGGATTACAATTGTGCGCAAGTTGGCCAAACCATGAAGAAGACGTTTGTGCGTAAAGGGGATCTTTTAGGCTTTTAGGTTTACCTTTTCCCTTTGCACATCTCCCTCTTTCGAGGTAATATTATAAAATGTTTTTGAGATGGAAATTTAAACATACTATGTCTGCCTCGTACCATAAATTATTATTTTTTTTTTAATGTTGATAAAAAAAATGTCCTCAAACACCCCTGACTCTTTTATTTGGCTTTGTCCTTTGAGATGTCTAGTTAGAAACCTTTACAACAGGACTAATTACTTACACTAGCCAGTCAATTAATGTTGCACTTATATTAGGCCTAGGCAATAGTATTTTGGTTGCATTTTACTTGATATAAACATTAGTATGCAGTAAAAAAAAAACAATAATGCCATGAATATTTATATTTTTGTACGGCACTTTGGTCAACGCTGTTGTTTTTATTAGTGCGTTATAAATAAAGTGGATTGGATTTGGATTGGAATAATTTAATTGTGTGTAAAAATCACTAAATTTATACATTGGAAAACAAGTGAGTGTCAGCAAAACGGTACTGTTAAGTCCTGGTTCTGTGGGTTTTACATTTACTACCTGAAAAATGATCAGTAGTGCATTTATTTACTGCAGACTTTTACAGAATCTGTGCTTTATTTGAGTAGCATTTTTGTTGAGAACTTAATACTTTGAATTAAAAAGAATACATACAATACGTTCTACTCCCTAAAAGGCTCCAAAATAAAATTAAAAAGTACGAAGTTGACTGTGTTTTGTCCAGTATGCAAACTTAGTGCAATATCACTGACTGACCTCAAGGACTAAGCTTTGTTCCCCTAGTGTTGCGTACAGGTGCAGTTTGTAAACATAAAGGCAGTGACATAATTTAATTGAGCAACTTTTTGTGTAGTAGTAATATCCAGTGGTGGTCAACGAACTTAATTTCATTGCTAGAGTGAAAATACAGATCCTTATTGTCAAATGACTCCAATACAAGTCAAAGTATCTCAGTCTACTGAACGTACTGAGGTATTTGCCTTTGAATATACTGTACTTTAGTGTTCAAAGTAAAAAGACTCAATCCTTTTTAATAAGGCATATACTAATAACTTTGCGGCACTTGTATGGCAAAGTTTTACATTTTACTTTGAAGTTATTATAGAAATGTAGCTGAGTAGAAAGTATTAACGTGATCTTTCGGATGTAGTGGAGTAAAATTAATGAGTTTTCAACAAAAAGACTACTCAAGTAAAGTACGGATCCTCAAAAATGCTTCTTAAATTCTCCTCTCAAATTCACATTGTTTCTTTGGTAATATTGACTTATGATATAAATAAAGAACAATATCTGAATGCAACTTTTAGCACATTTTCACTGAGTTGAAGAAAATCCCTCAAACCTGTTGCTGCCGATGCGCAGAAAGCCCTGGAGGCGCAAAGGCAGTGAGTAAACAGTGGACCCCCCCCCCCCCCTCTTGCAGCAGGGCGCGACGCCGGACTTGGAGAGGCGGATCGAGGAGTACAAGCGCGAGAGCCCGGGCATGTTCAGCTGGGAGATCCGGGACCGGCTGCTGAAGGACGGCCTCTGCGACCGCAACAACGTCCCCTCCGGTAAAACGGCACAGCACTGTTTCATTCACAGCCTTGTATTGTTCACTTGGTGTGGCATTTTAACAGGGTCTCTGTAACATGAGCACCATAACTTTACGAGCAAAAACACCAACATTATTTTTGCCATGTGAGAAGCTGACGTTTTTCCCACAGGTGTCATCTGGACTAGATTTATTTTTGAGTTGAGAACGTTTTAACTTAACTCTGAACGTATCAACCAACCTTTTGGCAATTTGGAAAATCTACTTCATGATCATAAAACCGAAACAAAACGTGAATCCCCATTTGAAAGGACTTACTGTTTGTCCCCTTAATTACACGGTTGGATGTGACATTATGTACACCATATCAAAGTGGTCAAAAGTTTAAACTGGAATATCTCAGAACTACTTAGAATGCAGATAGAGCCTTGTAATTCAAGAATTTTCGTCTAACATTTAAGTTGAACTTTTTTTTTTTATGTTGGAGCTTCATGATCTCATTCCTCATTGCTTTAATGGCTGCATGGCTAAAGATATGGACTTTTTAAACTCTTCATTATGTATGTTTCTCTGTCAAAAGGTCAGCATTAAACATCACAAACAATGTCAAACCAGGGTAAAACTATGTCCAAAAATGTTCTGGTGAAAAGGTTGTCCAATATGTCAATCCAAGTTAAAGAAGTGGCAAGAAAGCAAATCTCAAATGAGCAACAGGCAGAAGTTTCCAGCAGAGTCAGTCGCCTGTTATATACAAACTTAATTTTAATACAATTGTCCAAACTGAACAATCTTACAACCGACACACTAGAATATAATCTATAATAGCTCCAGATTGCATTTTGAGCTTATATTGCCATAAACTGCACCCACACTTCTGAAGCTTGCCCGTTCTGCTCGTTCTGTTTGACCCAGTGAGCGCCATCAGCCGCGTCCTGAGGAGTAAGTTCGGGGGAAGTGCGAGGAGGAGGAGGAGGACGAAGAGGAGCTGGAGAAGAAGGAGCTGGAGGAGAGCAGAGCCAAGCACAGCATCGAGGGCATTCTGGGCGACCGCTGTGAGTAAATCACACCCGCCAAAACTTTCAAAAACGCCGCGGCAATATGCAGTGTAGCCCATAGTGTAGTTCAGCTTATTTGGCTTCTGTTGCCATGCCGTTGCTATGCCGGGACGTCACATGCATACCCTCTATTGTGAGAGTTTTCTCCACATGCCCATAGAACACTGTCTTTTATGTTTCATATTTATTTGGTTCTTGCATTTTTTCAAGTTGCCAGTTGAACTAGTAGTGCGTAAAGTTGTGACGTCCTGTGCGTCAAAGTTAAGAGTATTTGCTTAAAGTTAAATAGGAAACAGGAACAAGGCTTTCTAATATGTTGTGCAAAGCGTGGCTGGTGATGTTAGTCTTGCGTGTGTTATGGCTTTTGAAAACAATCCGTAAGCTTGATCAGTTTCTCAGAGTCGTTCATAAGTGGCTGTGTTCACGCAGAACATGTGCTGTGGAAGCGTGCGTAAAGCCGCGCGCTGGGGTGGTGGAAGTGGAGGTGGAAAAGGTTGTGTGTGTGTGTGTTTCGTCTTTTGTTACGGGACTCCTTTATGTGGAATATCTCTCCGCGCGGCTAATGCTTTTCCCATGAGGCCGCGCGCACCGTAAATCAAACAGCAGGTGACGGCTTTGTGCGCGGGGGAAACCAACATGTGTGCGCGTGTCCGTGCGCGCGCGAGGAGCGTTACAGTAAAAGCCGTTTGTTGGTCTCTTCAACGCGGGATTTAAAGACTTCTCTTGTGTGTGCGTTATACTGTGCTATATTTCACACTTTTCAAAGACTGTTTAGTGGATTTCTGAGCGCGTCATGCGTAAAAGTGAATTATTATTATTATTTCATGCACACATAGCCTATAAACACGCGGTATAATTATACGAGCAGCTAATTCGAATGACAAACAGCTCATGCCTTTTTTATATGGTGCACAACTTACAATGGCTCGCTCAGACCGCGGGCTCCGCAGTGTTCTGTAACTCCCGAAAGTATCGGCTGTAAAGTGCAGCACGTGGCCTCTCAGTGTAACGCACTCGGGCATGAAGAGAGCGCGCGGCCGTGCGTTCATTTGAGTCGGACCCTTTGGCTCTCGCCAAAACCACGTCATCGCTTTCAGTTTTTTATCTCGGTGTCATCAGAGGAGCAATTGGCCACGGCAGCCACCGCAGAGCGCTTTACGCACGGCCGTTTACACTTCGCAAATTATCCAAAGTGCCTTTCCAAACAGGGATGCATTACGGCCGGCCTCTTTTCCTCCTCTTTGACTCTCGTTTCGCTTTGCCTTTTCATGCTCGAAAACAAAACAAATACTCCGCAACGTTTGCGTGTTACACTACAGTTGTGTCATTTATTTACATTTAGCGATGTGTGAGTAATATTAAATATTAACTCAGTTAAGATAAACTACTTAAAAATCAATTCATTCAATTAGAAAAAAAGTTGTCTTTTTTACGAACTGACTTGAGTATTGAGTAAGTGTTCATGGGTAAATTATTGAGATAACTTTTAATATTAGCTAATGCAACATGTGGGCTGATAAAACAATAACGTGAAAACTCTGATATACACAAATTAAGTTTAGATGATTTCAAATGGCGCTCATTTTTATGTTAGATCGACTTATACGCTGGAATTAGTAACCAGACGGTTTACTCAAGAGAACTGTTGCTTCAAAAATAACAATATTCTGCTGCTGAGTGCAGGTAAAGTTTCTCCTAAAGTTGCTTCAAAATAGTCCATGTAATAGTTGAACCCGCCTCTGGACGTGAGTCAAACCAATGATTCTTATTGTTTAAACTCCTCTCGGCTGTAACAGTGTTTTACGCGGCATCACCGATATAAAAGGAAAATGTGTTGCGCACAAACAAACAAACGGTGCCCTGGATGAGTTGATCAAACATTGGCTCAACGGTCTCCGTCCCGGCACAAAGACGCACCTCGCGGGCGATGAACTTGGGAGACAAAGGCCCGAGAGTCTATATTTGAGCCCCGCGCGCGGACAATAATGAGAATGAAGGGGGCCCCCATCTTGGAAGCAGCTTCTTTTCTTTTTTTTTGGCTGAGGAGGCGAGCCTGTTTAGGATTCAGGACGGAGGAGAATGGCCCGGGCTCCGCGGGGCCATTATGTGGCCGCAATGAGGGATGAATTATTTAGGGAGGGAGCGCTCGGCTGGACTCGAGAGGCGCAGAAAGTGGCCGTTTTTCCACCTACAAAATGTTTTCCCCCTTTTTTTTTTAAGGGGGATAGGGGGTCGGCTGCCTTTCGCCGTGACAAGTCGGGCTTCAGAAGTCCACTCACGTACACGAGAGCGCGAGGAGGGGGGAGGCGCGCACGTGAACTTTGGAAGACTTTGGCTGCTCCCTTCAGCAGTTGGGAGTCACTGAGATAGGCGACAAATGAGGTTGGAACTGTGGAGCAAGAGGCATTATTACTATGTGAAAGAGCTCATGTGCAACAGCAGGTATCTCCGTTTGGAATTATTTTCAAAATCGTTTTGGATATTTGTAGGGCTGCAACTAACAATTATTTGGTAATCGATTAATCTACCAATTATTATCACGATTAATCGATTAATCGCTTGGCTGTTAATGGTGTATGAAAATTGTATTAAAAAAAATCACATAAAGCATAAGTGGCATGGCTTGAGGGCGTGTCTATGGAGTAAACTTAAATGTTGGAGGCTCTTGGCACTAATTCTGCTTCTGATTGGTTGAGACACAGACGGATATTTATGATATTTTCATTGTACAAAACACTGTAGACCCTAACTTTAAAAACAAAGTATAGGTTTTTCTTTAAAAAATTAAAAAAAAATCATTTAATTTTTGCTCTATTTGAGTCTGTGTTTACTAGAAAACGATTAATCAATTACTAAAATACTTGTTGACTATTTCAATAATCGATTAGTTGTCGATTAATCGATTAGTTGTTTCAGCCCTAGATATTTGTAGCTGTAGTACTCTACATTTGCCATTTATAAAAGTACAGTTGTGTGAATTGAAACAAATGTGGTAATGAACAACACTGTAATTGTTCGAGCATAAGTTGAGTTTTTTTCAATGGCACTTTCCTGTTTTTGCAAATGAAAATCTGATTTCATTATGCGGCATTGAAATTATGCACGACAACTTCTTTTTGCTGCCACGACTGTGACACTATTGCGATCTGAAAGTGGTGAAACGTGGTCGTAGACTCATGTGAAGAGAGATATGAGTTAGGGGAGTTAGCATTTGGAATGTGTTCGGAGACAATATACAGTTTAAAATCGATGGGGCCTTTAAAGTGGCACTTGCAGACAGTTAGCTAGATAGCTCCAAACTAAACAAGATGATTCTGAGATATCCTGAATTGCCTCTGTCAAAGGTCTCCAAAATAACCCCCATGAAATGTAAATTTGTCATTTTTTTATCTGTAAAATGCCTTATTACTATATGAAAACTAATAATAAAAGACTTGCATTTCATTTTCTCAGGTCTATGTCAGCACTGTAGTAAAGTTTAAGAGCAGAAGTGTGTTTTGGTTCCAGCATTACAGTCAGTGATCTAGCAAAAAGAAAAGGTTTAAATTCCACAGTCCGGTTTCCGCATGTGACCAAGCCTCTCGTGATGGATGCGTAGTTTGAAAAGAAAAGGAAACATTTTTTAGCTGTTACGCCTAATTGCCGCGATGTGTCATAATAGAGTCATCTAATTCGCGCCGCGAGCTGGAGTCCGCGGGCCGGATCTGTCGTGGCGCGCTGAACTCTGGCCTTGGCCTCGCGAACATTAATAATGGCCTGTAAATGACGCGCACATTGTCCCGCGCGGCGTCTAATGACAGCGGCGGCGTATTAAAGAGCGTTTGGGATCAATGGCGCGCTGTGTTCTCCCCGGAGAGCCCCGCGAGATGTGGCCCGGAGCGCTGCGCCTCAATGGGGCGTCCAGCCATGGCCGTATATACGCGCCCCGGGGGGAGAAAGAGGCCCGGGCCCCCTCAGTTATTTACAAGTGAGATGCTGTAAGATTATATGGCTGAACGTGGGACTAAAAACAGCTTCAAAACTAAAATATAACAAAACTAAAGACAATCTCTAAACCACAAGACCCAAAATAGAGCAGGGCCAAACTGGGTCTAAACCAGAGATACAAATCCTTTTAAACTAAACCAAAACTGAACTAAAGTCCCAAATAGAGTACAAACAGACTAAAACAACATTTAAAGCAAATAAGGACAACAAAAAACAAACAGGGATAAAGCAGGACTCATTTTAATCCAGTACAAAACAAGGACACTCCAACAAATATATATATACCATAGTAAGTTAAATGTATTCAAATTAGGAATATTTGACTTTAATTTGTGTCATTTTCAAACTTGCTTGCCCAAATCAAGGACACATACAACAACAACAACAACAACTTATTTATATAACTTATTGCCTTGTACCAGGACTAAATAGGCCTAAAACAGGACTAAGTCATAAAAATAGGACTAAAGCAGTTCTAAATAAGCACTAAGACAGGGTTTCATCTAAAGTGGTGTACTGTAAACTCAGACTAAACAGGGACCAAACCGACCGTATTTATTCACGGGTCTAAACTAGTTCAAAACATGAACCGAACCAGAATCCGAATCAGAAAACGTTGTCAGTACACAAGGGAAATGACTGTTGCATTTGATATGTTGAAATAAATGTGAGACCTCATTCTTTACTAAACCTCTTGCCCAGGGGTAAGCAACATGAAGGCCGGGGCAAATTCTGTCTCTCTAGCATATAATAGAATCAGAATTGGTTTTATTGCCATGGTTATGAACAGGTTCACAACTAGGAACTTCAGTCGATCATGCAACATGAAACATAAAACATATAACATATACTGTAACTTAAGGCAAATAATAAACGATAAAGACTGTAAACTATAAGGCTATAAGACTATAAGGGCATGCGTAAGAAGATTACATTTAAACTATGATAAAGACAACAACAATTTGACACAGAACAATCGTGTGAGTGTATTTCCAGATGTACAGGTGCATTGAGTGTTAGCAGCAAATATGAGTGTGGACAGACCACATAGTGCAATAGAGCAGAACTTCTGGCCCTCAAATGTTATTTGACACATCAAGACCAAATACAGGTTGAAGTACTCTAATAAAAAGGCTGAAAATACTGTCAATTCCTTTTAAATTTCCTGGGGGGAGGCCCCGAAACCCCCCGTTAAGTCATATATGATGTACAATTGGGGTTCAGAGGAAAGTGGGAAATGAACGATTACCTGACTATTTCCATAAACTCTGTATACGCTCCTGCTCCCTTCCTCCATTTCGGTCTCACCCTTCACCCTCTCCCTCCCTTCCCCCCTCTCTCCCCCCCGCTTCTTCTTCTTCTTCTTCTTCTGCTTCTCTCGCTCCACAAATCTCTTCAAGCAGATTAAATCGAGCCTTTTATTTGGCGTTGCTTTCATGTGAGGAGCCGCGCCGCCTCGCCGGGTCCGCTTAAGTGTCTGCGCCCGAAGCCTCATGGGCCTCTGTCAGTGAAGCCGAGGCCCGGAGCACACCACCATGAGTCATATCCATACAATAACAGCACTATTTTAAACCCCAATACAGTATTTTCCCCTTAAACTCTAATGACGGCTTCCAAAAGAGCCCATGTTTAACGCCATATGCTGTGTAATATTCCCCCCCCCCCAAAAAAAGAACAAGACAAGCATTTATTTAATGACTTTATTGGTGAAAAATATCTCTAAAATCATGCGTCATGTTTGTTTCTGTTTTGAGTTGCTACGTGATGTAGTAACATGGAAAGTCTGCAGCGTGGCTTTGAGCGGGTAAACAAGTTGCAAAATGAAGAGACTGAAATAGTTTGTGCCATGCATTGCAGTTGGATGACTTTAGTCTTCCACAAAAGAAAGTTATAGAAAGCTAAATAAGCTAAATGAAGCTAAGGGACAACTTGTTCTTCCCCCAAAATTGAATGATGAAACATTGCTGTGACTTTTGCATCATGGATTTCTCGTGATGTGAAATTACGATCGCTGTCACAACAAGAAACAAATGACAATGCGCGGAATGTTGGCCGGGGTAATAACTTCCTGTTCACATTTTAATTCAAATTAAAAAATAAAGGCCCTGTACCTGCCTCGTTTGTGTGTGTTGTTGGTACCATTCTTTTCCCCCCCATAAAAGTATGTTGTAAAAGTTGTATTTGTGAAAAAACCGGCCTGATGCGCGAAGTTTGTATTAGGATTTCTTGATGTTGTGTATGGTCAACCCAAATAGTCAATATGAGACGAAAAGGGGCAAACATTTTGACAGAAAAGGTTTTTTTTTATATTCATTTAGAGCCTTGGGTTAGAGCCTTATTAGTTCCAGTGGTGGAGCTATTTTATTTAGCGTTAACTTACCGTTAGCCTTTAGCTTCAAGGCTAAGGCACAGTTATGAACACCGAAGTCTCCTCTTGTGGAGTCTTTAAATCCTTTTCTAACATGTTGTAAGTGAATATCGGATGGCTCCATGTTTTTAGTACATATTTGTGTTTGTCTAAGAATATATATTTCAGCGAGACACTGCTAACTCCCGACAGGAAGCCGCTGTTGCCCGAGGAAGAGCCTATATCGCGTGTCGTCCATAACAGAGAAGAAGAAGAACAAGAAGTAAACTCGTAACATTGTAAACCTGCAAGTTCCAAAGCGAAATGACGACTGCGTTATTGTGCGCGGAACGCTCTTCAATCTGTTTAGTAGAAAGTGACCAGATTATACTTTTGCAATTAGCCGGAAATGCTAAAAAATGTCTCTAAAGTCTTGGGATTATGTCCTGCTCCAAAGGAAATTGACTGCATTTGAGCGGTGCTTCATTCCTAAGCCTGTCTCCACTGATTCTTTGTAAACTCCTCCACAAACAGTTATCTACAATTGCCTTTTTTTTTTACCCCAGTTCAGGCCGTCCGCTCGCACGCGCTCCCTCAGCGGCTGCAATGCAAACAGTCTCTGGGGCGGCTTTGCGTCGGTGAAAGGGGATCCTGGAAAAGGCTAATCGAATCAGGATCGGATATATTCAAACGGCTCTTTGCCCGCTGCGCCCAGTCATCATGTCATAATTAGGTTTATCGAAGCGCATTCCTTCATTCGAGCCGCTTTTCTTTCTCTTTTTCTCCCCCCCCCCTCCCTTAAAGTCCCGAGAGCTCATTGTGAAACGGCTGCCCGGGCCAATGCCTTCGGGACAAAAGAGCAACTCGGGGAAAACACAATACATGAAAGGGGAGAGAGGGTTTAGGCCGCTTTGGGACCCAAATCGAGCGGGACATTGTTTGTGTAAATGATGATGAGGAGAAAAGGGGGGAAGTCTATTGAGGTGATCGGGGGTACACTCGAGTGGGTTTGGTGTTTACAGAGGAATTAGCGACAAGAGGAAGCTATTTCCCCCCCCCTTCTGCCATCCGACTCATGAACAGTCAATAACCTGTTGCACTATGTGGTTATTCACCTCACGTCTGCTGCTTTTTCTACATTTGTAAATCTGCCAATCGCGCCGCTTTTTGTTGGGACGTGTGCAGAGTTTAGATGATTTTACTATATCTTTTCTTTCTTCCTTCACTGTAGTAATAGTCGTGATACAGTAGTAAAAGTGTTTTATATTTAAAAAAAATAGGCCACAGTTTTCCCATACTGAGATATGTTCTTACCTTTGCTTAGACGAGTTGATGCGTACCTGTCTGGTCTTTACGTGTGTGCTCAGTCACGCAAAAAGACCGAAGATGTTGTTAGCATTTAGCCTCTCCGCCTCTCCTCTATGGGGCCAAACGGGGGTGAAGTCAGAAGCGATCAAGCTCTTCCACGTTTTCACTATTTAAAGGAACAGGCCACCGTTTTTACATACTGAGATATGTTCTTACCTGAGTTTAGATGAGTTGATGTGTACCTGTCTGGTCTTTGTGCGTGCCCTCAGTCACGCAAAACGACCAAATATGTTGTTAGCATTTGGCCTCTTCCAGTATATTCCTATGGCTCCAAACGGGGTGAAGTTGGAAGCGACCAAACTCTTCCACAGGCACAAAGACCAGACACTATATTGTAAGGCGTAATAACACCTTAGGAGCACTTTGACTTTACTGCACGGACGACAAAGTGCTCCTAAGGTGTTATTACGCCATCCACGCCTTTGTGTCTTCACGTTGAGACTATTGTAACAGTTTATTCTCCCGTCTAAACAAAAAGGATCTGTCTCGTCTTCAGCAGGTACAGAACTCTGCGGCGAGGTTACTGACTCGCACAAACAGAAGGGCTCACATTACTCCAATTCTAAACGCTCTTCATTGGCATGGTCAGGCTCCCTCCTCCATTAGAGATGTTGTTGTGTCCTTATACTCCCTCTCGGAGGCTGAGGTCTCAGGATCAGAACCTTCTCATGGTCCCTCGTACTCGTTTCAAGACCAGGGGAGATCGCTCCTTCCAGGTGGTCGCGCCGACACCCTGGAACGATCTTCTGCTTTCCTTGCACTTACTTGATTCTGTTGATGTTTTAAGAGCAAACTGAAAACCTATTTGTTTCAGAAAGTGTTTTAATTCCAGCGGAATAAGGGTTGTTTATGACCATCATGTTTTGTGACTGTGAATGTACTTTGTATTTCTACTGTAATTGTATTGTAATTTTGTGAAGAACTTTGTGACTTCCCTGTCTGTGAAAGGTGCTATATAATATTTTAACCGCTTAGAAAATCGACATATTTAATTTTGCGTAAATAGTTTCTTAACTATACTATACTCGTGTAACTACTCACATAACCATATTTAAATAGGGAAAACGTAGAGCTTGGTCGCTTCTAACTTCACCCCCATTTGGCCACATAGAGGAGAGGAGGAGAGGCTAAATGCTAACAACATCTTTGGTCTTTTCGCGTGACTGAGTGCATGCGTAAAGACCAGACAGGTACGCATCAACTCGTCTAAGCTCAGGTAAGAACATATCTCAGTATGGGAAAACAGTAGCCTGGCTAACGCCAGACTAAAATCACAAATGATATTTAGTCTGGGGACCACCACTTCATTTTCTGATAGGAGAGGTGTGGTTCACGATTGTCCATAGCCGTTTATTGGGCTGAATGTCTATCATGCGTCTGCACGTAGCCATAGCCAATCGTATCATGGTATCAGATGACGTATGACGTATCCGCTGTACATTTTCGAGCTAAACTATTTAGAACACGTTCTAAAGCTTGATCGAAAGATGGCGTCGCGTCTGCTGCTGTCATGTTGGATCCATAAATAAACTTATCCCTAAACAAACTACAAACTTCCGTATGTCGAATAGCGCGTCATCATCTTACCGTCCCGCCTAGTTCTGTGATTGGTCCCAAATCCATACGAAGATTTTGGTCATGGTCCCCAGACTGTTGTGAAGTTCGAAAAGATTCGAGCGCACACAGCAGTCTGGTGTTAGCCAGGCTATAACAACAGTGGCCTATTCCTTAAAATGCTTCCTAATGGCCAGCCTTTATTCATGGCCTTTTCTCAATGAGCTTTATGAAGTCTGTGAAGTGAAAACCATTTCAAGTGACGTCATCATGAAGCCCATTGAGAAAATGCCAAAAGTACAAAGCGCTAATCAAAGCAAAAGGCTTTGGAAGAATTCATTTCAACATTTTTGTTTAACACATAATTCCGTATGTGCTCATTCATCAATTAACACCTTCATTTTTTTCTGTATGAGTTCATCGGAAATACAAAAATGATAGTCTAAAACATATTCAGTTGCAGTTTTTGCACAAAGGTTTCCAGTTTAGTCCATTTCCTCTTGCCTCTATTTGAGGAAATGTTAGCAACATTAAGAAATCAAATATGCACAGATTTTTTTATTCTGCATTTGTGGCATTGAAATATATAGTATTTGGGCATTAAAATTAGCATTATGTAGTAGTAGCAGTAGTAGTAGCAGTAAAAGTAGTGGAATAGCAGAAGTAGTGGTTGTACAGTGAGAACTAGATGTTTACATACACTTCATAAAAAGACACATTTGCATTTTTTCTCACTGTCAGACATGAAACCAGAATTAACTTTCTTTTTTCTTTTCTTTTTTTTAGGTCAATTAGAATAAATAAAAAATAAAAAATCTATTTTCCAAAAGCCAGAAGAATGAGAGATAATAATAATAATAATCATTTTGTATTACTTTTCACAAAACCAAACGTTTACATACATTTCATTCATATTTAGTAGCATTACCTTTAAACATTTTGGATTTCCTTCCACAAGCTTCTCACAATAGTTGGCAGGAGTTTTGGTCAATTCTTCAAAACAGAACTGGTGTAACTGAGACACATTTGTAGGCCACCTTGCGTGCACATGCCTTTTCAGCTCTGCCCATACATTTACAACTGGACTGAGATCAGGACTTTTGACTTTTAACACATTGACTTTGTTTTCCTTAAGCCACGTTGTAACCAGTTTGGCAGTTTGCTGTGGGTCATTGTCCTTTTGGAAGACCCATCTACGCCAAAGCTTTAACTTCCTGGCAGATGTCTTGAGATGTTGCTCTAATATTTCCACATGGTGTTTTTTCTTCATGATGTCATTTATTTTGTGCACCAGCAAAACAACCCCGCAGCATGATGCTGCCACCCCCGTATTTCACAGTTGGGATGGTGTTGCAAGATTCCCCTTTTTCCTCCAAACATGACGATGATTATTATGGCCAAAAAGATTTATTTTTTTTCATCAGATCACAGGATATGTCTCCAAATATTAAAGTCTTTATCCTTTTTTTATTTGCAAACTTCAATCTTGTTTTTTCATGTTTCTTTTGGAGTAAGGGTTTCTTCCTGGCAGAGTTCCCTCTCAGCTCATGTCGGTACAGCACTTGTTTCACTCTGGATGATGACAAACTCTTACCAGGTTCAGCATCTTCACCGGGTCTTTTGCATTTGTTCTTGGGTTGATATCATACATCATCATCTGGGCTTTCCCATATTGTTTAAAGGCATAGCAATCTTAGTGTATGTAAACTTCTGACTTTGTAAAAAGCAATAAAAAATAGTGTAGGAAATTCTATCTCTCATTCTTCTGGAATTTGACAAATAGAATTTTTTTTTAAAATCTAATTGACATAAGAAAAATAAAAGTTCATTATGGTTTCATGTCAGACAGTGAGAAAAAATGCAAATGTGTCTTTTTATGAAGTGTATATAAACATATGGTTCTCACCGTATATTGTAATATTATGGGCAATTGAGTGTGTTTGGTGTTTAACAACAGCAGGAAGAGGTCGTGGTAGTAGAATCAGTAGAATTGCCAACAAGAGTGCCTCGGAATGCTTCCTTTCATTAGTTATTTCAAACCTATATTGTGTTGAAAATGGAAACAAATTTAGCTCCATCAATGTGAACAAGAATGTGTTCCTTTTGATCATTTCTGAAGCGAAGCCGGTGAACCAATAAAGTCCGGATTGATCTTGAAGTATACTGTTGGCCGCTCTGAACCCGGGTTAACTGTCCATGTGAAGAGGTCTCTCTCTGTCCATTCAACCCCATGAATGTGTGTCTTATAGTCCCGCTGTGGGCATGAGGGCAGCGAGGGGCAACGCGGGGCACCAGGGCCAAGTGGGAGCACCGGATCAGCCTTTACTTGCCCCCGGGCTCAGTGTGCTGTCCCCATCGAGCTGCTCCCTTTCCCTCCAGGCCAAGTCTTGTTCAAGTCTAGAGATGAATCCTTCTGTGACCCCTGGTGCGCTGCCATGGAACATTTTCTGCTTTTTTTTATGGACTAATGGAAACGAACTGACAGATTACTCATTACATTTATACTTTATGTACAGTGGGGACAAACGTTCTTCCCTGTTGTGAGTCAGTGGCATTTGACAGTGTATCTGCAGAGCGCCTCGTGCATGAATGTTAATAAACAGAAGACATGGCAAAAGCTACTCCACTACATTTAAAAAGACAATTTATTTAAAACAATTTACACTTGTGTTGTACAATTGTGTAATGACAAATAAACTTCTTCTTCTTCTTCTCCTTCTCCCCCTCCTCCTCTTCTTTTCATCCTCATTCTTCTCCTTCTCTTCTTCTTTTCCGCCTCCTTCTTCTTCATCTTCTCCTTCGTCTTCTTCTTCTTCTTCTCATTCTTCTCCTCATCTTTTCCTTCTTCTTCTCCTTCTCCTCCTTCTCCGCTTCCTCCCCCTTCTCCTCTCCTTCCCTTTCTTCGTCTCCTTCCCCTCCTCCTTCTCATTCTTCTTCTTCTCTTTCTTCTTCTCCTCTTACTTTTTCTTCTTCGTCTTCTCCTTCGCCTCTTTTCTCCTCCTCCTTCTTCTACTTCTTCTGTTTCTTCTTCTCCTCCTCTTCTTTACCTCCTTCTTCTTCTTCTCATTCTTCTTCTTCTACTCCTCCTCCTGCCCCTTCTCTTCTTCTTTCCCTCTTCCTTATTCTCCTCTTCTTCTTTTCCTTCTCCCCCTTCTTCTTCCCCTATACTGTACCTCTTTCAGTATTACATCCACAAAGCGTGCGTGTCATTGGCGGCAATTTCAAACTGCAAATGTGGCGGTAGTTTGGTCTTTAGTGAGCCTCTAAGTAATATTTGATCAGTAATATCTGTACTTTTACTCAAATAAGAAAGCAAAGTGCTATAAAAATGTAATAGCAGAGAGTATATTTGCCATTCACTCACATTTTCAACTCAAAGGGAAATGTTTGAAATGTAACTTTGAAGGTGGGTTGATTTCGAGGGAGTATTTTGAGTATTCGTGGTATTTCTCTGTGTGTTTGTGTGTGAGAGAGAGAGGGGTGAAAGAGTGAATGGCCCGGTGAAGGTCAAGTAGAATCGTGGTGCTTTAGAATAAGGCCCCTCTTTATCTGAGGAGAGGGTCCACACCATGGGCGCTGCAGCTGGACGCTAATCCGTGTGTTTGGGCACTCGAGATAGCATCGAACCTTGCTAAAATGTTAGTCAGGGGTCCGTGCCCTGTTTGTGATGGTCAGTAAAGTGTTCTCAGTCATTTTTTAGATGTTTGATTGGGTTATGTGTCGAGTTCCAGATGGAATGTTGAATTGAATGTTAGAATCAAAATAATATAATATAAAAATTAGATTAAAAAGCTGCGGAACCACTCTGTTAGCCCTTGGATCGCTCTCGGTAAATACACTGTGTGTCCAAATGCTTTTAAGAATGATAAATCCAGTATTGTTTTACGCTTTAGAATCGCCATTTCCGTATTATTATAGAATGCAAAAACCCAAGCTCGACTGATCTAAAGAAAGACAGAAGTATACAGTAGATCAAAAGTAGAAATGCTATTTTCTAACACGTGAGTGAACATGAGATTTCCTTCCATCCATCCATCCATTTTCTTCCGCTTTATCCGGGGCCGGGTCGCGGAGGCAGCAGTCTCAGCAGAGATGCCCAGACTTCCCGATCCATAGATTTCCATATTCCACAATAGAGTTTGGGAAAATCCACTGTTACCACGTAATTCTACATTTTCCATAGACTAACATTCGCTAAAAAGTGAAGAAAAAAGCCGTGGAACAACTCCGCTAGCTGTTGAGTCACTAATGTGAACAATAACTCCAATATTTTACCTTTTAAAATCTCTGTTGGTTTATTATTGCTGCAAATTCCATTATGCTTAGCCATATGACGTCACAGTCCTAAACTCTACAGAATTGGTGGCCCGCTCTTGGCCCACTGGTACAGTATGGAAGTTCTTTCCGTTCATTTGTAGCGTACGTTCAAGGACCGATGAGAAACAGCACAACAATGTCAATCTTTAACAAAGACTGGAACATCATTCATTTGTTGTTTTGGTGAAATGAGTAAGCTAACTTGTCATGTGCGCTTTAAGCTAGTGTTTCTCAACTGGTGGGTCGGGACAGAAGGTGGTCACTTAGTAAATTACTCACTATAATGTACTGCGGAGTTTTTCGGGATCTGTGCTTTAGTTAAAGGCACTGTACCTTTTTTCTAGTAGTGGAACGAAATTAGTTTTGTCCTCTTTTAATATATTGTAAATTAAGACATTATGTTGGAAAACACTATGCAGCTAATTTAAAACATTTGTATAAATTTAATGAATTTTTTCAAGCTAGTTTTGTAGCATTTGTGTGAAAGGGACCCCTATGTGTGCCTATAAATGTGTTCCGGTGAAGGAATGGGATGCTACAAATATGTTTGAAAAGTTAGGAATGAGTTTGGACCACAGCTATCATTTGAATTCTTCCTCTTTTATTGTTTGTAATAAAAAATAAAAAAATAAAAAAAACACACATTTCTCCAAAGGATCCAAAGTACAAAGTAAATTTGACCATGTGTTTTAGTCATTTTAAAAGCCACACTCCAGAACAGCAGGTGGCGCTGTGGAGAGTTACTGTCAAATGCCACTGACTCACGACAAGGAAGAAGGTTTGTCCCCGTTGTGTTGCCGTACAGGTGGGGGAAAATCGGGTGTCATTTTTGTGTTTTTGAAGCTGTAAAGTGATTTTTCATTATGCAAACAGATTCTACTTTGACTACTTGGATATTTTTTCACCGCAAATATTTGACTGAGCAACTTTCACTTTTATTGGAGTATTATCTGACCAGAAACATGGATCTCCTTGGCAGCCATAACAGAAGAGGTTAGAGCCCAGTGCCAAAGTTTACACAGTCTAGTCAGGGCCACTAAACGCACCCTCCCCGTGGACAGGAGGGGGGCGGGACAGTCAGCTGTCAATCACGTGACAGATGAAGCCTGACTCATTCACGGCTTTGTTAACTAATTAGCTCCCGCTGCCATTGTGGAACAGAGCCTCAGTGTGTCTGCGCCAAAGTGGGAAGAGATCCAGCCCACGTTTGGATCTGAGGAGAGTGTTTGAAATTGTTTTCGATACGTACAGAAAAAGTCAAACATGTTCAGATCCATTAAGTGGGGAATGTTTTGAAGGCTGCAGTGGACATTACAAGGCTGTTCTTGTTCAAACAGGAATCAAGTGCCAAAAATGTTCTTAGTCGTAGCTTTAAAACGCTGTGCAAGATGAAAACAACGTCTAAGTAGGTCTTACATTTTTGGACCATTTTGGAGTAGTTTGTACCAGGAGTTATTCATTTAAACACAGAGATGGCAAAAGTATACTTGATTTCAATACTGAAGTGGAAGCACTGATACTTATTGTAAAAAAAAAAATTACTCCGTTAGAAGTAAAAGTACAGCTGCGACTCGTTTACTTACGTAAAAGTAAAAAAAAACAACTTCATCAAAATGTACTTGAGTAAAAAAGTAAACACAGTTTGTGGTGGAACTTGATTAAAAAACGTTATCTAATTAAATATGGCATTACATTATAGGTTCTTATTTATAGCTTATTCATTTTAAGCTTGTTAAGTGCTGACTTGAACCATATGCAGAGGTCTGTTGAGTAGCCAAAATACTTACTCACGCAAAAATAATGTTACTTTGAAATAATTTTACTCAAGTACAAGTAAAAAGTAGTGGTCCAAATGTAGAGTAGAAGTAGAAGTGAAAAAGTACTTGGAGAAATGTTACTTGAGTACTGTGAGTAACTGTTTGAGCGAAAAAGTCAGTTTTATTTTTGTATGAAACAAAAGTTAAAATCATGTGGAAATTGTGATATTTCCAAAGAAAATTCACAGAAAATGGCACAAAATACAGAAAAACAAAATAATTCTAAAGATCGTCAAAATACGTCAAAATGAGGCATTTAGCGCTTAAATAGTTACTCACAGTGGGAAAGGTAACTATAATTTTTACTCAAGGTAGAGTATATATATATATATATATACTTCATTATAATTTTACTCAAGTAGAAGTAAAATGTACTGTATGATAAAACTACTACAAGAAGTACAATTTCTTCAAAACGTTACTCAAGTATTGTACATGTACTGTACTTGAGTAAATGTACTACCCGCCTCTGACCAAATGTGAGAACTGCAAATGCTACAGAACTAGCATTTGTTGTTTAGTTTTTTCCTGCCTTTGGCGGAGTATATACTTTTAAAACTATTCAAAAAATAAAATAGGTCAAACATGTCTATGTTTCTGCTTTGTCTTCAGCATCCTAAGCCTAAGACGTTGGTGTGTTTGAAACAGGTGTCTCTTGCAAATGAGACATTGGGTCTCAAGGGACAAACCTGTGTAATAAAGGATTAAATAAATATATCATATAATAAGACAAATGAAAGTAGTAGTAGTCCATCCATCCATCCATCCATCCATCCATCCATCCATCCATCCATCCATCCATCCATCCATCCATCCATCCATCCATCCACGAAGCCTCCGACAACAGAGCTCCCAGCATCATTCAGGTGCGCAAACCCCTCCACCACGTTAAGGTGGCGGTTCCAGGAGTAGTAGTAGTAGTAGTCGTAGTAGTAGTAGTAGTAGTAGTAGTAGTAGTAGTAGTAGTAGTAGTAGTAGTAGTAGTAGTAGTAGTAGTAGTCGTAGTAGTAGTATTAATGAGAAGTAGAAGTAATGAGCCCATTTTGAAAATGTAGGGACTTGTGTTTTGAAAGTAAGGAGTAAAAGTAAAGTACAGAGTAAGTAAGGGAACAGAGTTATATTATAAGTCGACGATACTCGGTGCAAACTGTCTTTAGTTTCTGTTGAAATGTAAAGTTTTCTTTGGGTCGTGTCGTAATCGTCATGACACTTTGAAGGGCCCCAAAAGCAAAGACTGTTGAGAACCACTCCTTTACTTTTCTTGTTATATATCTAAATGAACCTCCCAGTATTTAATCCGTGCAGTCTTACACCCTGAGCATTATCCACGAGCAGTCCGCCAGTGTAGAAACAGCTCTGACAGTGAAAGCGTGTGATGATGGATGATTTTTTTTCCTGATGTGGTTCCCAGTCGTCGTGTTGGGTCTTCCAGTCGACGTATGACTCTAAGGGGGTCAGAGTGACTGCATCTCCCCCAGCGCTGGGACAGGAAACAGGGTTAAAGATACATTTAGACACCACTGACAGGTAACTATTTCCTGTACAACCCCCCAGTGTCTCGGCTGAAGCTACTGCCATTATTCTTGTGGTCGCCCCCTCTGTCATGTCTGACAAGAGCTTCCCTACACATACTGAATTCATCCAATGGAGTCCAACCGTAGGCGGTATCCCCAAGAATTTTTTCCCCATTGAGAAAAATAAAGGTCCTGTACCGGAGGCTAACAATGCACACTCCAGAACAATAGACAATAGGTGGCGCTGTGCAGGTGTATTGTCAAATGCCACTGACTCGCACCAAAAAAGAAGGTTTGTCCCCGTCATTTTGCTGTACGGAAAGCAATTTCAGCCACAGTTTTACATTTTTTAAGCTGCTAAGTTATTGACACTTCAGTACTTGAGTAATTATTTGACAGAGCAACTTTTTGTTCCAGTTGTATCTGTGCTTTTGCCCAACTAATGAATTCAAGTACTTCGACCACCCCTGAGGAATAGTGAACTAGTAGTTGTCAAAAAAGTTGTCAAACGCTTATAAACTCATCCCCGTGAAGAAATGTGATGCAAGAAATGTGTGATGAAAGTTGAAACAGTTTGAAAATGATGTTCTCATTATCTGTAAGTAACAAAATCAAGTAAAGGTTTACGTAAATTACTTGATGTAGAAAATACTTAGGTATTCAAAGTAGAATGTAAATCTGCTGGAGAAATGCTTTTCCTGTTCTTTACAAAGACGTATAGTCTGGGATCGGGTGTGATGTCTTCGATTTCCCGATGAGCGTGATTGACAAGCATATTAACCAATCAGAGAAAAGCTAGATATGATGCAAACGGCATGCGGCGTGTTTTGCAAACAAGGAAGTTAACGAGTGTGGCTTTATGATGACATCGCCTGGTAAATATCGTTTTTGCCACAAATACGTAACGATCACACAGTGAACACAGTTCACATTTTGAATCATAATTCCAACTGGTCAATATGAATGCGCGACGTCTGTTTCAAGGTTCTTGCAAGTTTGGAACGGGACAAAAAAGCTTTTGATAGATGGCAACGACAACAAGAAAATCCTCTTAGAGAAGACGAAGCATCAACATCTTCTGAGACTGACAAAGAGTGTTTTCAACAGATGACAGTGAAGATTTGTTGTCGCTCTTTACCGTCAATCAATCCATCAATCCATCCATCCATCCATCCATCCAATGTTTATTTCTATAGCACTTTACAACTACATCTTGGCAGACCAATGTGCTTTCCATAGAAAAGCTTCAACATTAAACGACATAAAATACATAAAACGTAAAAACACAGGCAAAACAAGACAAAATGCAGCATTAGGCATTAGTCTGGACTTGCATAGTGGATCGTACATAGTTGAAACGATTGAATCTGATTTCACCCAGTCACTAGAGTTTGGTTGTGAAGTATGTAATGCAGATGGCTAAGGCCAGGCTAGATCCAACAGGTCTCTCCGAATGCACAACGTCTGTTTCAATGTTCTTGCACATTTGGAACGGGACATTCTTGTTAAGAAAATATTTTACTAGCAGTTAATTCCTACCATGACAGTGATCTGTGATTGGATCGATAAAAGCATTTAGAGATTTGATTGACTGTTAGCAGAGTTCCAGACTGTCCTGCTCTGGAACGAAAACGAGGAGTGGGTGGCTGGCCACGGCAACACCACAGGACGAACCTTTTTCCTTGTTGTTCGCCAGTGGCATTTGCCAGTTCATCTCCTCAGCGCCACCTGCTGTTCATAACATGGACAAAATATGGAAATATAGTGGAGTAGAAAGACTTATATTTATCTTTCAAATGAGTCTGACAATAACCACCAATCTATCACATCCTATATTTTGTCTTTCCCTCTATCAACTCTAGCCATGTTGCCAACTCGTCTCTCCCTGGCATCTGTGAAGGTCGCCCTCCTCCTTAGCAAGTCAAGTGCCCATTCTCCTGTTCCCCCTCCTTCCAAAAAGCCATTTAAATTTACACACTGCCATCTTTTATCCGGAAAGTTCCACAGATGGGCCCATAATGTGTCAGCGAGGCCATTATCTCAGCCCCAGCATCTGCCTGTCCTGACTTCTATGTACTGTTTAATGCAGTGGCGCAGTCACTTAGGCCCCCGTCCCGTGAATGGGCAGCAGCGTGGTCCGTCCCGCCCACGAAAACGCTGTCCTGTCGGCCTTTTGTTTGCCCGTTTTTTTTTCTTTGGAGAGCCTTTTGGTGGAGGAGGAGGAGGGGGCAGCAGCGTGTCACCGTTTACCCTGCGCTGTTAACCCCGGAGATTCAGTGGGACGTCCGAAAGCCGAGAGGGGTGTGAAATGGTCCACATATGGTCACTTTATCCCCCCCCTGCTGCCAATATTGGACACACACACGCACACACGGTCTCTATCTTTTCATCAGATCTGGGCAAATAATAAGTGCTTTAGTTAATAAAGTGCGAGTAATGGACAAAGTATTCATGTTTTCTGGGGTTTCTTTGCTCACGAAATATATTAACTTTCATGTAAAGACAAACAAATTGCCAACATCCTCACAATATTTCAGTTTCTCCATTGATTTGTATGGGGAAACTAACTTTTATGTGAGATTTTTATGGCAAGTTCAACTAAATCACGACAGTTTTCACATCGATTCACATTTTAAGCAGTTGAAATCGATTTTAATTCGATTATCGATGAATCGTTACATCCCTCCTTTGTACCTTACATTTATCTCTGTTATCTACAGGAAAGGTTTCAAAGATACATCGAAGAAGTGTAAGGTTAGGGTGACCAGATTTTTCACGTTAAAAACTGGGATCCATTATGAATTTGTGGAGGGAGCCAAATTGGGACGTGTTTTTTCCTTACGTCGAATGGTAAATTGTTTGTATAAAAGTCTAATGTCAATTAACTGGAACAATCAACAGAAAAGTGATAGACTTTGTGCGTTTTAATCTGTGCTGTTTCCATGTTAACTTGTACACATGGTTAAAATCACGATGTTTCAAGTCAAAAACGGCTGCTTGGGGCATGGAAGTGGTGGGAAACCTGGACAGATTGGACAGAAATTGGGTAAAACTGGGACAAAACAATGGTTTTGGAGAAATCCATGGGGACATGGGACAGAGGGCTCAAAACTGGGACTGTAAGGTGGTAAACTGGGACGTCACCTATGTAAGGTTCATTCAAATGCTAAGATTAGAGATGTTGAATTATTGTACCTTAACATTTTCCGCTGTATGTAAAGGTATAATAATTCAACATTTCTAATATTAGTGTCTGACTAAATTAACCTTGAAAGTTATACTTGAGAAAAGTAGACAATGAACATTACTAAAGCATCTATCAAGTATCTCGCCTTAAAAAGGGATCAAATCAGTCCAAAACAATCAAAAATAAGAGTTTAGCTATAGCACTGCCTTAAATATTCAGTACAAACTTGAAGAGTCGTTGTTGGTGATGGTTGTTTTGCTGTAACACTAAAAGAGTCAAAGGGACTTGACCATCTGTTGCTCTTGCGATCCAGCATAAGTACAAGGGACAGAGTCAGGAGAATATGGAATGGAACAATTCTACTTTCAATTATTTATTCCTCATTTTTTCCTCATCATACACGCATCTTAAAGTCTGTTGAGCGTTGTAGCCTTAGCTCTCCTGTCTCGTTCACTGAGCCCTTCTCAGAAACTGGCGTTTTGTTTCCAACAGCCTTAAGTATATCC
Source organism: Neogobius melanostomus (assembly GCA_007210695.1). Classification (NCBI taxonomy): domain Eukaryota; kingdom Metazoa; phylum Chordata; class Actinopteri; order Gobiiformes; family Gobiidae; genus Neogobius; species Neogobius melanostomus. The sequence goes on from VHKM01000026.1 coordinate 233,544, forward strand.
CCCTCTCTTTCTTTCTCTCTCTCTCTCTCGTCGCACGGCAGGAGCCATTTTGGGTCCGCCTTGGCTCAGGAATCGGGTTGTTTTGGCTTCTCTCTCCCTCTCAGCGCCTGGAGTTTGGTTAAATTAAACAGTTTTCTTTTCTCCTCTCCCCCCTTTGCTCCCTCCCTCCCTCCCACCTCCCCTCGCCTTATATTCCGCGGCTTATTAAACGCAGCTCCCGGGCACCGCACTTTTTCCAATTCTTTTCCCCCCGCTAGGAATCATTTTAACCTTTTAAGGCTTGCATTTTCGATGGAGCGACAAGAGGCGTTTTATTTTTTTGGAAATCCGTAACCCGCGGTGCCCTTCATGTTGCGCGGTAGCCGAGCGCGGGCTTAAGTAGTGCGTTTTAAGATACGGCAGGCCTAAAGTGTGCTTATGGGGGCGAGATAGGCAGAAGTCGAAGTGGATAATTTGATTGGGTGAGCGGCTATCTGACCGGCGCCAAATCGGTGTGATCAGATCTGGCGGATAGAGGTTTAAGTGAAGTGGTGGGGCACTGTATGAAACCGCAGCTTTAAGAGGCTGGAGATGATCCAAAATGGCTGCTTTTTGGAGCTTTTAACCATGTCATTACGTTGTCCCCTTATATACATGCACATACCCGGGTTAGAATTTATTACAGTTTTGAGTAATCCAGTTATATCTGTACTTCTCTACAAAGAGGGAACACAGAACGGTCCTCCACATTTTTAAAGTGTTCTGAGCACTTCTGCGCTTGATGTGTGTACATCACATTTGGCAGCATGCCGTTAGAGAAGAGAGAAAGCTTTTTTTTTTAATCATGGGTTGTTTATCCCGCTGCCTGCAGAGGGCGCTCCAGGTCAATTTGATCTTACCTGTAAAATAAATGATAAAATACCCAGGAGAATATTTGTAAGTGCTATGTCCACTTTAAATACGACCGATCAGTGCAAAAGATTGTGAAGTGTGTTGTTTTCGTCAAAGATGACTAAATGATTTAGCTGACGGACACATTTAGGTCCAGAACAAGCTCATCCACATCTGAATTAGAAGATTCTTCCGCCTGTATAAGCACGTGTTCGCAACATGTGTTTAAAAAAAAAAAGGTTGATAAAATGTTATGCTATATCACTTTTAGCTTTTTTTCAACCTTGCGTCCAAGTGAAAAACATGTTTCTGTAATGCAGGACTGAAATAATACAAATTCAATCTGTCTCCTCTGGCGCTCAAGACGCTCTGTTCCACCTGCTGAGGTCTTCCCTTTGCAGAAAGTGTTCCTCCTTGTTGTTTCAGAGCTCAAAAAGCCTATCACTACGAAGCATGTTTTGCCAGATTGTGGCGACTGATTTTAGGCACACGGTAGCGCAACGGTTAGCGCTCGTGCTTCACAGCTAGAAGGCCCTAGGTTTGATTCCCACCTGGACGGGGCCTTTCTGTGTGGAGTTTGCTTGTTCTCCTCGTGTCTGCGTAGGTTTCCTCCGGGTACTCCGGTTTCCTCTACCACTGAAAACATGTACAACAGGTGAATCCTCTAGCCAGGTGTTTCTGACCACCAGCCTGGCTCCACATCTGGAGATGGGTCCAGCACTGCGGACCCCTGCGGATCCCTACGGGTTGTCCAGTGGCATCGAGGAACGGGTTAGGACACATTTCGTTGTACAGTGTTGTATAATGACAAATAAAGCACCTTTACCTTACATTCAAACTACTTTGCTCTAGTCCATTCTACTGCCAACAAATCAGGGAAGAATGCCTTTTACGTGTATATCAAAACTAAAACTAAACTGACAGTAGACGTAATAAAAGGTTTAAGTAATATTTGATATATTGCCTTAATGATATTATAGCTATGCTTTAACAAACAATTGTAATAGTTTTTCTATCCAACTGTGTCAAAACAAGATGCAAAAATGTAGGCAAATGTGGAAAACCATGACTAAAATATGCTTTTTTGCTTTTGGCTGTGTGTAAAAAAAATATGTAAATCACAGAATAGAAATAGAGGAATTGTGTGATACTGCGGTGTATATATGGATATTGAGCTACTTAACATTGCACTTTACGTTTGAGTCTGAGCACTGTCTTTGCCTTTTCTTTAATATATCACTACATTGATCATCTTTCTTACTTCTAACAAGTCTAAGAGTATTCTAGCACTAGTCTGTGTTTGTTGAATAGACGATAAAAGTCCCAGTTGCTCAGAGTGGAATGAGCTTTCAGAGTGATGTTATCAGGGAGCGCTTTGTTAATGGAGCCTCGGGGGGAACGGGGTCTGTCAGAGGAGTCCGCGGAAGACGAGCAGTGGACATGTGACTGCCATGTGCCTGCGTTACAGAAGGCCGGGGGTTTTTATCATCACAAGTTGTTTACACTATATTTAACTGTATGGGGAATCCTCACGCTGAACTCTTTGACTTTATATTGAGGTGGGAATGATGACTTTAGCGCCAAACTCTTTGCAACTTTGCAAACTTCGATTGGCTTGGATGGGCCTTTCTTCGCCGTGACTGGCCATGCTTCACCGTTCTTGTGGGCGTGCATCTCAATGAAGTGCACGAGCGGAAACAATTGACCAAACAATAGTTCCCACCTGACCACCAATATGTGTCCAGATGATACGCACAGGCCAAACAGCTGGTGATGTCCCACTCCCACCAAAGCTATAGGTCTCATAAGGCCATTTTCATACTTCAGCGTCAAATCCGTCAAACAAACACCTCCAGTCTCCCTCTTTCAACTTAGTCCTCCATTAATATATTGTTCCTATGTTTTACACAATACATCACAGCTTTGAACGCAGAGGTGAAACGTGGAAGTGAAAGTTATTTTGCCTTGCGTCAGAAACTCGCCATTACGGTGGGTGACCGGCTGCCCGACTATAACTATCAAGGCTGAAGGAGTCTGCGAACCTGCTCGCTTCATCAATAAAAAACACCCAGATGCATACTTGAACTACTGTATATCCTAATCAGCGTCTGAAATGTTTCTCTGTCCTTGTATTAAAGAGTTATGATGATGCGAAGGAGGATTTCGACGCCCCTGCCTGTCCATAATGGTTTTGTACAAAAGGACACTACAAAAAGTAAATATCAAGCATGGGTTTAAATGACTTGAAGTGATCGATCGATCTTGTTTTGAGTGGTTTTCGCTAAATTAAAGGGATATTTCAGGATTTTTGAGGATTTTCTTAGTTATCCAGAGTGTTGTTGATGTCTGGAGATATTTTTTTCTTAAATTCATGCAGTTCTTATATTTGAAGAGCTTAGTGGCGCTAGGCTAGTGCTAGGCTAACACATTTCTATGGTATCAGTTAGCCGGCATTAAAAACAGTCTGGCGCACTCCACAGTGCACCTGAGGTAAATCACTTATAACACCAGACTAAGGATATTAATGTCTGTGTCGATAGAATAATTTTTGAAATATAACTGAACTTGTATCACATGAATTACCGCATTTTGAGGGACTATTTTCTCGCAGATCACTCCGCCGCTGAGTTAGCTTACAACCACGACGCTGATGCTGCTCAAATATAAGTTATTTTAAATGCAAAATGGTTCAAATGATTCTATTAACACAGACATTTATATGGTTAGTCTGGCATTATAAGTGATTTACCTCAGGTGCACTGTGGAGTGGGTCAGACTGTTTTTAATGCAGGCTAACTGATACCATAGCAATGCTTTAGGCTAGCATTAGCCTAGCGCCACGAAACTGTTCAAATATAAGAACTGCATGAATTTAAGAAAAAAATATCTCCAGACATCAACAACACTCTGGATAACTAGGAAATGAGGCCCTATGTCAAAAATCCTGAAATATCCCTTTAATTAAGACGTTTTTCCTGACCTTGTTTGACAACATTTCACATTTCAAGGAAATCTTGCTTGAAGTAACAAAGTAAAAACTGCCAATGGGAAAGGAGCAATTTCCTTACCCTACTGGCAAAGAAGTGATTCTGAAATAAAGACAAAATGCATAGAAACAAGTCGCAAACATCTCAGAACAAGTGAATCTCAGAACAAGTGAATCTCAGAACAAGTGACATAATCTCGGGCAAATGTCCAACTACATCTTATCTAGTCAAAACAACTCAAATGTCAATTTTCATGCTCAAATTCAGACATATATACTAATCTAGTCATTTATTTTTTTCCAGTGTAAAAGTTTCTAGGATGAGCGTTGCTTGACCTGGCAGCATGCAGTTTCGAGTATTGCGATATAAAAAAGTGAAATAAAGCCAAACCGTTATGCCCCCCCAGCCTTTGAAAATAGCTCTCCCTTGATCTGCTTTTGACCACATTTCCAAGTGGTCCTTGCTTTGGGTGTCCACAATGCAGTACTTGAGAGTAACGCAATACTCTTTTTCAGATCATGACAAAGGACTTTGGTCTTCTCTCTTTGCCTTCTCTTATGTGATATATCAAGCATTAGTACAGTATTTGTTTTGTCGTCAGTTGTATCGTATGTATAGTATTTTTCCAAAGCTCTCCCAAAAACTCAACTTCAACCTCTTCTTCTTTCTTCTCTGCTGTCGGAAATCAAACTTCCTATGTGCTTAGTAGCAGCAGTAGTAGCAGTATACTCGTGGTCGTCACTTACTACCAGTCACTATAAGTACAGTATAAGTATTTGTAGTTGTTGTAGTCGTACGCACTATGTTTCCATACCCTCATTTCTCTGGTTTGTTGCTAACCAAGCAGTTCTCGTAGTTGTCGTAGTAGCAGCCACATACTCTTTTCGCAGTACTTTTCCTCCCCCCTTCCTCTCGCCTCTCCCTTTTCTGCCCCGCATTTCCCTGGCTCTTTGTTGCCGCCGGAGGACAGCGCTGGGGTCTTTGCGTCGCCGATTTCCACGCTCCATCTGTGGAATCCGTCATGGCCGGACCGACCCCTCTCCGCGGGGGCCTGTCACCTGCCCCATGGGGGGGTGGGGCTGCTCCCGGGGAGTTTGGCGAGGGGGGAGTGGGTCATTTTGTACCACACCATCCCTGTTATATACTGTTCATGGGACAGTATTGGGGCGGGGGGTCGTAAATAGGCCCGTGGGGACAGCGAAAGGGCATCTGCTTTATTGTTTGTGTTGGATACAGTCTGTGGTCGCTCTCGCTGGCCCGCGTTGATGTCAGGAGGGGGGGGGGACAGAAAGATTTAGTCAGCAGAAAATGTGCGCCCAATTTCACAGAATGCGCTTACTGAGAGAGACCTGGCGCGCACTTTTGGGGCCTGTCAGGAATAACTTTTCCTTTGCTTTTGTTGTGTTTGTTTCCTAAACAGTTTTCCCTTCATGAATCTGGGGGGGGGGGGACTAAACCTCTAAGGCATGCCCAATTGCGTTTATCTGCCAGTGAGGTGGGGATAATACAATACCTGTTGGAGCTAGTACTGCTATATCTAATGCAGGGGTGTCAACTCATTTTGGGTCGCGGGCCGAAATTCTGCCCCATGGCGGTTCGAGGCCGCATATTATGTAAACAGGAAAATACTATTGAGTTAAATAAATGAACAATAATAATAATGAGCTGTGATTTTAAAATAAAAGCCCTGAGGTCTGTAGCCTCATAAATAACGTTCACTCCACACAGACTGGCCATTTACCACGTGGCTTTAATGTGTTGTTTATATCTTGATTTCTTATTACGTCAGTGCCCTCTGTTGGACAAGTGAGGAATTGTTTCCTTTTTCATTTATTTTGGCTGCCCCCTAGTGGCTGGAATGAGCATCTGGTTGTTTCTTTATGAATTCATAACTCCGCTCAGGAACGGGCTAGAGACTTACTTTTTCTTATTGACATACTCAGAAATGTACGCTCTACCGGGTTAAATCATCTCGCGGGGCGGATGTGGCCTTGTGTTTGACACATGTGATCTAATGCAAAGCAAATGGGACGCAAATCAAATCGAAGAAGTTGGCCACTATTCTACAATACAATATTCCCTTGTTTAACGCAGAGAAATGGAGGAGGAAGAAGAATATCAGCTTCACAAACTTGCCTACAGCCCTATGAATGCATGAGTGTCCTCTTGTGAAGTACTCACGTAGTTCTTACATATAGTCAGTGATTATCTACCAGTAACTTTATTTATTTTATTTATTTATTTATTTATTTATTTGACAGGGACATTGCAATTCATCATAGTACAAACAAGCATCTAACTGATGGTATGCAAAAAGAGTTTATAGCTAGTGCTAATTTTCAACTCCAGTCCCTGGTTGGGCCTCTCTGTTCTACATTAAAATGTTCAATTTCATCTGAAAAACTTACCTATATACACCATATAAATCATTTACACAAACTCAGTGCTATTTACAAATTTACAAATGGGTACATTCTTGTTTCGATTTCAGCCAAGACTTAACTCGAGAGGTGAACATTTTAAACTCAGTCATGGTTTTAAGTTCAGTGGGTAATGAGTTCCACAACTTTTATAGCACTTTTATACGTAAATGCAGACTGGCCAAATGAAGGTCAGTCACTGAGGAGGAAAAACATCACAACACAGAGTAAATGTCTTCAATTTTCTGAATGAATATTATTGTGACAAAAGTTATTTATCTCGCTAGACACAGAAAATGCTATTTTGCAGTGGGTAGTCAAAGACTGGATTTGGATGAGGACCTAACCTATTTAAATATCCGCCTTTAGTCAACATCTCCATGGAGACAAGCTTTTTTTTAAAGGTATTTTTCAATGATAAAAATATCTGTCACAAAATAAATGCTTGTATTTTACTCTATGTATTGTGTAAAATGTTACGCGATGTGGCTTTAAATTTAGACGAAATTTGCAAGTTATTTGTTGATCATCTAATTGCGTGACAAATGATTAGGACCAATCCAAGGTTAAGTTCGGAAAACGATGACTAAATTGTGACTAAAAGAAGCTAACCCTCTATTGAAATGCAATGAGTCGGGAACCTGTAGTGTTGTGGTGCTACAAGTCAATTTAAGGTAAAACATACAAAGTTACTCATGTCTGCTTTAACAAAATTCCATGACAGCTCCATCTGGAGTCTTTGTGGCGCAGATAGCAACAGGACAAAAGCAGCACCTCCGTCCTCTCCGCTGGGATCAGGGTTGAGGGGCTTATTAAGACTGGACTCCTGAAAACCGTCCGAGGTGCCACTCAGTCGCGGCCCACAATCCCAGTAGCGCTCCGAACCGATGGGTAATTCCAAAGTGATTAAGGATTTTCGAGCTTTTCCCAGGAGCCAAATCCCTGTGAAATTCGAAGGAACGCGAGCGCCGATAAAAGTCTGGGGAGAGAAAAGCATTCCCCACTGCTGCCCTCCTCTGGGGAAAAACAATAGCAACTTGTTTTTATTTTTATTTATTTTTTACAAACCGTTTACACCAGTTAGATATCAATTCAAAACGTTTGCTGTAGATGACTGATGATAAATTATATAAAGAAAATAGAAGAAAAACTGTATTGAAAAGTTGAGACATTTTATCCATAAAAAAGTTATTATTAGAGCTATGTTTAAAATTCTAGGTTTATTTTGTGGACATTCCATATAAAGTACATTTTTTAATCATTTTTTTCAGAAGAGACTTTTTAGTATTTTACTTTTAATTTGAATTTTATTTTATTTGATCAGGGACAATGCACAAAATACATTAGTCTAAAAAAAGTCATGTTTTTTGTATTTATTTATTGGTTTATTTGGTCGGGACAGTGCATGTTAATGAACATACATGGGTCTCATGCATGTAAACAAGCCACACCAGATTGTAGCCTTGGGCTAATTTCCATCCGTCGTCCCCCATGCGCACTCTCAAACATCCTGAGCTATTGTACATGTTTTTAGTGGTAGGGGAAACCGGAGTACCTGGAGGAAAACTACGCAGGCGCGAGGAGAACATGTAAACTCCACACAGAAAGGACCCGTTCCTGGTGGGAATCAAACCCGGACCTTCTAGCTGTGAAGCACGAGCTCTAACCGCTGTGCCACCGTACCGCTCAGTGGACCGGTTGATGTTATACTTACAAAAGTGTAACAGCATTCATATATAAAGTATTCATAAAATTGATACAGAATAATAACACACGGAAGCATTACTTCACTCACATCATCACTTACTCACAGTTAAACCGTTCATATCACAGTCACTGTGTACAGGTTTGCACTGTTTGGTCAGGCGTGTAAATGTACTATACTTTTAGAAGTTATTCCTTCAAAATAAATGTGTGAAAAGTCAAATCCGGCTTTGTATTTTTGGGGTAAAAGCTCACTAAATCAGGTTATAATAAAAAATGAATAAATAATACAAATGTGTAATGTGTAATAAAGTAGACTCTAGTAGAGAATCAATGCATAAATACAGCCTGCTGCTGAAATATCCTTAGTTGCCGCTGAAGCCTCTTGAGGTGGGAGGCGAAATGTCATCCTCGAAAACCCAGTACAGATGACGGCTTGAGGAGCTTTATCTTTGGAAAAATGAATCAGTATGCAAAGAGCGCACTGGGATTTGGCCAATTTGAGTAAAAAATTATGCAAATGAATTGAAATCAAAAACGTCACAAAACGACCTCCATGTTGCTGATTCAACTGTACGGGTTTACCAAAATTCCTGAAAGCGCCCCGTTTCTCCCCCCCCCCATCCCTTTAGAAAATATTGTTCCTCTGGCCCTCTCCCGCTCTCATGGCTCCACTGTTTCTTTACCAATTTAGCCGCTAATGCGTGTTCGGTCGACTCCCACCGCTGCCGGCCAATCGAATCCGGCGGATCAGTTTCACATGAGGGGCCCGCAGCTATTTGCTCTCCCTTGTATTCGATTGTTGTTTCCGAGGGGGAACTAATACACTGTTGCACACAAAACTCCCCCCCCTCCTCCCCCACACTCCTTTGCATGGGCCAAGGGGGAATTAATTAAGTGTGACACCCAAAATAAAAGGAGCGAGCGAGGTGGCCTTGGTGAACCCAGCGGAGCGCCAATAAACCCGGCAAAGCAGCGTGTTAAAAAAGCAGGGACGTGAAGGGAAGCGGGTCTGGGATTGTGTTAAGTTGAGAAGTGCAGCGCATAAAAGCCGTCAAGATCATTAATATATGGAATAGTCAAGCGAAGAGAAAATGAGCGCAATTTATATAAAAGGTTGCTCACGACTTTTCAAATTTATGTTATAATCTCAAATGGACTGGACAGAAAAGCCATCTCATTTTCATGAGAGATGAGGTCCAGAAATTATCCATAATAATCTACTAAACTAACAATTGTGACAGATCAATGCTAACACTTTTTTTTAAATAAATACTAGTGACACCTTTTTGTTGACCTACTTTAGCGCCTCTTCTGGTTAATACCAACTCTCTCCCATTCATTCTCAATGGTAAATATGGATGCAGTACACGTTTTGGCCACCAGCGTCAAATTGGGGGCGCTGTTTCACTCCTTTCACAAAGTTAAGGAAACACTGTTGTGGTGTCTTGGTGTTTATCAATCATGCAGCGCTGTAGCACATTAACTCCCAGTTTTCTAACTTTTATTGCAAAGGTTGTTGACATCACCAAAGGTACATGTTTACAATGGACTTATAAAAGAATTGATGCTGAACTGACACTTTCAAAATGATCTAATATGGCATTTTCTTTGAGTTACCAAATGAATGAGGTACTGTAGATACAGGTGTTGCTGTTGTTTACATTTTGCACTATATTGCTACAATTGTTCTGTTCTACTAAAACTAGGCTTTTGCCATAGTTAGGCCCGAGCGCCATCAGGGCTGGCGAAGGGGCTCTTGTAATCGTATAGAGTGCGCGGAGCGCACTCCCCCCAAAGTGCGCAGAGCGCACAAAACGAGCGCGAAGCGCTCGCCTGCTCTCAAACATGCACTAACGCACTCCTCTTGTCGTGCACGTTCCGTGCACGTGCACATGTATCAGAAAACGAACATTGTAATTGGACGGTGCGCGGAGCACACTCCCCCAAAGTGCAAACAAAACGCACAAAACGAGCGCGAAGCGCTCCCCTACTCTCAAACACTCACTAACACACTCCTCTTGTCGTATATACATATATAATGCAAAATCAACATTGTAATTGTATAGAGCCCATAAAAGTCAATGGGACCTCTACCATGAGGTAGGAATGCGCGAGCGCTTTCCGAAAATATATAGTTTATGGTACCCGCGTAAGCGGAACATTGTTTTGTATGGGAATATTATTCTTTCTTTCTTTCTTCTTTCTTTCTTTCTTTCTTTCTTTCTTTCTTTCTTCTTTCTTTCTTTCTTTCTTTCTTTCTTTCTTTCTTTCTTTCTTTCTTCTTTCTTTCTTTCTTTCTTTCTTTCTTTCTTTCGCACCGTCGCAATTTCACCCAGTGAACATCGACGAAAAGTCACCGATTTTGGCCCAAAATTCAAACCTGATCCGACGCAACTTTTGACTATTTCCAAATTTTGAATTTCAAAATAGTGGCGCGATAGCGCCACCTCAGTTTTGCGAGATAGGATTTGGCCAAAATTGAAGTTTGTCGTAGAATCATAAAAATCGGTACAGACGTGCATCATGACAAGTTGAGCAAAAAATATTATTACGGCAACGCCGTCCGCCATATTGGGTGTCGGCCATTTTGGATGGAAGCGGGAATCCGCCTTTATTTTTCACTTTGTACAAAATCTATCTCCTCCTAGAGCGTTTATCGGAACGACCTAATTTTGGGTGGAAAATAATCTTGAGAAGTAGAACTTTAAAAGTTATCCAAATTACTTTTCTAAGTTTTACGGTTTTTATGCGGCGAAGCCGCAAACTGTACGAAGTATTTTGAGATTTTTCGCAAACAAAAATGGCTCCCATTCGCACATATGAAGCCCGATTTCGCTCATTTTGTTATCAGTTGTTAAAGTCACAGTCCTAAACACTTTCATTTGGCAAAATTCTAATTGGGCGCGACAGCGCCCCCTATAGGAATTATATGGAGAGTACAAATTTTAGTTTTACGAAAATTAAAATAATTTGGAACAAAATTCTATTTGGGCGTTCCGATCAGAAAAGTCAATTACACCCATGCCATATTTTTCACGGTGTTGCCGTAGCGATGACCAGAACGTCCCATTTTATTCTGATGGAAAAATGTTAAACTCCATAATTCAGCGAGAAGTGAGGAACCAAAGGTTATCCAACGTACTTGGATAACCTTTGTGGATGTTCTGCGGCGCAGCCGCAGCCCTAATTAAAATGTAAAAATATGCTTCAGTTTGCACATATAGTGTGATACAAATTCATACAAATTTTTCTCTGTATAATGTCAAAATTGAGGAGGGAGTGCGCGTTAGCGCATTCCAAAAATCCTAAAACTAAGACCCTTGGGAAAAAGTTAAAAACAAACAAAGGCAGTAGCAATACCATAATTTTAGATTGAGGGAGACAAAAGGGCGCGAAGCGCCCCCTTGCTTTAGGCAGGGCGGTCGGCGAGGGCCGCTTGCAGCTATATTTAACATTTGTTTTAATTTAGCATGTTATTTCCATAGATAGAATCAAATGCAAATGTATAGGCTACCAACAAATAAAATAAAGTAACTATTATTATTTGCATTTATATGTGTTTCACGCTTGACACGGTCCCGCGACCCACAGGCACCTTTTCATTTTGGCCCTCAGAGACAAAAGGTTTGGGCACCCCTGCTCTAGAGCTTTCGAATGTTGTTCCCTCGTCAAAAAATATTCATTCATGTCTGTTTGAGGGGTTTATTGATGAGTGTTGACATTCTCGTGGCAACCATTCAAAATTCTGTGATGCCTGGCCAGGTTATCTCCCCATACGTAACCAGGAAGGGCTGTCCTTAACTCTTGCCTTGCAGCTTCCGATCCGTACTGTTTGCCCCTCCATCGCAGCGCATTGTGGCCCAGCATGGAGGGCCACAGATCCGTGGTCAGTGCATTCAAACATTCAACAGGGTGTAATTAAGAGAGGTTTAAACTCTGCCCCACACCTTTATTTAGAACTGGAACCATAATGCTAGCTCTGTCTCACAATAAATATTACCTTTTGAGGTTTTACTGTAATTGTGTGGAATTATTAAGATTGCAGTAAAAAGTACCATCTCTGATATGTGCCACTAAAACAAAGAAGCCTAAGGGCCACGAAACAATTTGTCTGAGGGCCCGACATGCCTACACTAGAGCCTCGCTCGGGCCCTTCTGGTACAAGCGCTGATGTCCGACAGTAGCTACATCCGTGGAGCCACAGTTTGTGTATCGACGGGAGTGAGCTGAGGCGGGCTTCAATTTGAGTGCCATATGTGAAACCTAATGTGAAACTTTGCAGACGCCGGACAAAATGTTATTCTACCAATCCAAATGATAGCGAATATTTGAGAACCCTTTTCACTCTCGAGTATAGAACTATGAATCCCTTTTGATGTTAAGCCACTTTTCTCATTTCAATAGATTTAGTCAACTGTGTACAAGGCAATTCAACACAAAAGCCAGACTTTCAAATTGAACATGACGTTGTGTATAGTCCTTTAATGCAGCAGTGTGACGGCAGTTGGTGTCTTTAACCAGTTGAACCTAATCTAATTAAACATCAAACTCCGGCTCATGCAAAGAGTAATCCGGGAACTCTTTTACTTCTTTCATACTTAACTTCCAGGAGCGTGACGTCTAACATCTCTTTAAGATTTGGTCAACTGAGTATCAATCGAATTTAACGTCAAACTCAAGTGTATGCAAACTCCGATCCTCTGCTCTAACCTTGACCTAAGGGTGCAGTGCTTTGTGGCTTTGGCTCGATGAAGAAACTCATTTGGATGTCTGTTCTATCTCTGGCCCCGCAGCCCCGCAGTCGGACGAGGGCTCGGACATAGAGTCGGAGCCGGACCTGCCGCTGAAGAGGAAGCAGCGCCGCAGCCGGACCACCTTCACCGCGGAGCAACTGGAGGAGCTGGAGAGGGCCTTCGAACGCACGCACTACCCCGATATCTACACGCGAGAGGAGCTGGCGCAGAGGGCTAAGCTAACAGAGGCCAGAGTACAGGTACTCCTACTACTAGCTACTCCCATTACTAGCTACCCGGATATCTACACGCGAGAGGAGCTGGCGCAGAGGGCTAAGCTAACAGAGGCCAGAGTACAGGTACTCCTACTACTAGCTACTCCCATTACTAGCTACCCGGATATCTACACGCGAGAGGAGCTGGCGCAGAGGGCTAAGCTAACAGAGGCCAGAGTACAGGTACTCCTACTACTAGCTACTCCCATTACTAGCTACCCGGATATCTACACGCGAGAGGAGCTGGCGCAGAGGGCTAAGCTAACAGAGGCCAGAGTACAGGTGACACGCACACAGTGTTTGAACTGAACAGGAAATCCAGAACAAAACTGTCAGGAAAATGTCCGGCTGTGTAGCGTTTTATACTTAGCTTGTGTATGCTAACGTTTGAAGAGGTTAGACAGAGTCTGCTTGGTGACTGGGAGCAGGGACTCAGAGCTACCAGCCTGGCTCTGGAAGAAGCCATTATGGTTCATTACAATTATGCTGGCCATTTAAATCATCATACTTTATTTACCATACAGCTACTCCAATTACTAGTTAGTCCCACTACTAGCTACTCCTACTACTAGCTACTCCCATCACTAGCTACTCTCATTACTAGCCATCCCTACTACTAGCTACTCCCATTACTAGCTACTCTCATTACTAGCTACTACTAGCTACTCCCATTACTAGCTACTCCCACTACTCCTTCTACTAGCTACTCTCATTACTAGCCATCCCTACTACTAGCTACTCCCATTACTAGTTACTTCCATTACTAGCTACTCCCATTACTAGCTACTCTCATTACTAGCTACTCCCACTACTAGCTACTCCTTCTACTAGCTACTCTCATTACTAGCCATCCCTACTACTAGCTACTCCCATTACTAGTTACTTCCATTACTAGTTACTCCCATTACTAGTTACTCCCATTACTAGTTACTCCCATTACTAGTTACTCCATTACTAGCCATCCCTACTATTCGCTACTCCCATTACTAGCTACTCCCATTACTAGCTACTCCTACTACTAGCTACTCCCATTTCTAGCTACTCCTACTACTAGCTACTCCCATCACTAGCTACTCTCATTACTAGCCATCCCTACTACTAGCTACTCCCATTACTAGCTACTCTCATTACTAGCTACTACTAGCTACTCCCATTACTAGCTACTCTAATTACTAGCTACTCCCACTACTCCTTCTACTAGCTACTCTCATTACTAGCCATCCCTACTACTAGCTACTCCCATTACTAGTTACTTCCATTACTAGTTACTCCCATTACTAGCTACTCCCATTACTAGTTACTCCCATTACTAGCTACTCCATTACTAGCTACTCCTACTACTAGTTACTCCCATTACTAGCTACTCCCATTACTAGCTACTCCTACTACTAGCTACTCCCATTTCTAGCTACTCCCATCACTAGCTACTCCCATTAGTAGCTACTCTCATTACAACACTAGTTACTCCAACCCCTACAAAGCTGTCCCTGTAACATATCCGAAACAATGAGTCAGATGCTATCGCTATGTTAATGTGTAAAACAAGTCACCCATATTGTCTTCATGTTGTTGGGAAGTAATGCTGTGATTCAGAAAATGTGTATTTTAATATTCTTTTTTAACTGAGCCTTGATGCCAGAGTGGACCCTATTGCACATGTTTTTAGCGGTCAGACAAACTGGAGCACTCTGCGCAGACACATGGACCTCTTGAAAGAATTCCTACTGTATTCTTAGTTTAAACCGTTATTTGGTAGGCGAAAGGATCTTGATGCTCTAATACTTGTCATGCCCATCGTATTAGTGAAATCACTGATCGAGATGTATGGCTTCAATCAACACTGTCCTACTTCAGACAAGAATGGAAATTCAAAGGAAATGTAACGTGCGAACCTTCCCATTCTCTCAGATGGTACGAATTCAACCGTCGTTTTTACAGAAAGCCTTCATATGTGCACGTGCTGGGACTGCTCTGTAACCTCAGCCTCACATCTGAGCAAACATACTGTAGCCCTCTTCTCCCACACGTTTATAGACTTTTTAACAGACTCTCCCTTTATTTAACTGCTCTAACCTGCTGCGTGTTGCCGAAGCCCACACACACACACACACACATAACTCATCCCTGTCCCTGTGGTGCGATCCATCCTCTCCATGCCGTTTAAATATTGTAATACGTAAAAAGAATTCTCTGACCAGATGTAGTCAATGGGTCGTTTCATTTTGGCAATGTTTTTTTTTATTGTTACCAACGTGGTCTGTGGTCTCCCCCCCCAAACCCGTGCCGTCGCAGGTGTGGTTCAGTAACCGGCGAGCGCGCTGGAGGAAGCAGGCAGGAGCCAATCAGCTGATGGCGTTTAATCACCTGATCCCGGGGCTTCCCTCCCTCAGCCATGTCCAGCCTGCAGCCCTACCAGCTCTCCGAAAGTACTTACTCGTCTACGCAAGGTACAGTACTGCTGCTGACACTACACAGTACATTAGTGCATTACCTAGTACCGGTCAAAAGTTTGGAAACACTTTTATGTATCAACATTTCTTTATTTTCAACACTATTTACATTGTACGATTCTCATTGAAGACATTCAACTATAAAGTAACACATGGGATTAGTATGTAGGAAACAAAAAGGGTTAAATAACTCTAACTATGTTTTTTATTTTAAAGGACCTATACCTGATCTCTTTTATGATAAACAATGAAAGAGGAATCCAGGAAATTAAAATGTTCCCTGTGGTCCAAAATCATTCCGGACTTAAAACATATTTGTAGCATCCCCAACAGGGACGAATTTATTGGCACATTTTACAAGGTGAAACGCCTGCAAGTTCATGAAATTGATACAAATGTTTTAAATTAGATGCATCTAAACGAGCTGTTAGAGCTGCAGTACATCCAGAACGCTGCTGCTCGAGTCCTGACAAGAACCAGGAAATACGACCACATTAGTCCAGTGCTCCGGTCTCTGCACTGGCTTCCTGTCACTCAGAGAATAGAATTTAAAACAGCTCTGCTTGTGTACAAGTCTTTTCATGGTTTAGCACCAAAGTACATCTCTGACATGTTAGAGCCGTATGAACCATCTCGGGCCCTGAGAACTTCAGGGAGGGGTCTCCTGGTGGTTCCCAGAGTCAATAATAAACACGGTGAGGATGCGTTTCAGTTTCATGCAGCCAAAATCTGGAACAGTCTTCATGAGGATGTGAGACAGGCCTCAACTCTAACAATGTTCAAATCCAGGCTGAAAACAGCTCTTTTTACCCGTGCATATGAAAACTGAAAGTATTTTATCTGCACTCTTGCCTTTTACTGTCATTGATTAACTTTATGTTGATGTTTTATTGATTGATTTTATCTGTTTTCTTGTAATTTTATGCAACTGTGAAGCACTTTGAATTGCCTTGTGTATCAATTGTGCTCTACAAATAAACTTGCCTTGCCATTTGTTTCCCCATATAAGTCTGCATTTACAATAAAGGAGGACAAAACAAATTCCGTTCCAGTATTAGAAAAACGTCAGGTGTAGTGGCTAAGTTAAATTCTTCAAAATGGCCTTTATTCTCAGCATTTGCTCAATGCGCTTCATACAGCAGTCACCTGATATGGTTTTCAACAGTCTGAGAATTCAAAACCATTTCTGGTTTCTACATCATGAAGCTCATTGAGAAAATGTCAAAAGTGCAAAGCAGTAATTAAGCAAAGAAGAATCTATTTCACCTTTTTGTTTAAACATAATTCCATATGTGTTAATTCATAAATGAACACCTTAAATGAGAATCTACAATATAAATGGTTTTGAAATAAAAGAAAGGCCAATACATAAAAAAAGCGTCTAGTCCAGTGCCTCTCAAACTGAAACTAAAAGCAGGCTCCTCTACAATTACGTGTATATTTTTTTTGTCCTTGCTTTGGGCAAATCTCTATCTGCAACTAATGATTGTGCAGACCAAGTTAAAACCTTAAATAGCCTCACAGCAGTAATTCAGGTCCAGTGGCCCTCAGAGAGCTAAGACTTCTGGATGACACTAGATGTAGGAAGCAGAAGGAATCTGTTTTGTGTATTGTATGCATTTTAGGCTCAAAGACATTTAGTCACATAGAATGTCACATATCAAGTGTAACTAATGTACACGGCATACTTCACCTTTGCATTCTTTGCCATGATTATGACACCTTAGAATTATTGTCCCACCCATATAATACTCAGAACAAAGGCTGGAGCTCAGGTAAAAACAAGAGTCAGTTTGCTGTCCGATATATTCATTATCATAAACTGTAATTATAAATAATCCATAGTCTTTTCATCTGCCTCCTCTCCACTGTCAGACCCCCCCAGCACAGTGCACCGACCCCAGCCCCTGCCCCGTCGTCGGGACACCAGAGCTCCAGCGCTACCCAGGCAGAGGGCAGCTCGGCCTACTGCCTGGCCTCGGGACGGCACTCCTTCTCCGGGTACTCCGACAGCTTCGTGAGCCCCGGAGGACCGGCCAACGCCATCAACCAGGCCCTGGGAAACGGCCTCTCTCCACAGGTGAGGGCTGGGGCTCAGAGTGTCTATTTTTGAAAACAATTTGTAACTGAAGCCCTATTCGCACGGGATGAGAATTACTGATATTTCTCCAGGACGTTGGTCAGTTTTATGGGCTTTCACATGGGATTAGCGTTCACTCATTATTCATTTTTGGGCACTTTTTTCCAGAGATGATGGACTGGTAATAAAAAAAGAATTATGACGACAATCTATTCATGTTGCTATGACAAACGACATTTGCGTGCATATGCATCTGGGATTTTGCTGTTTTCATTCAATCCATTTGCACGGATGTAGCCTCCTCGTTCTAAACTTTGCATCCAAGGCATCCAGACTTTCTCAAAGAGCCACCGAGTTGCTTCCGGGTCACGTCCGTAACATTGTTGTTCTCTCTTTTGTATTGGATGGATGAAGAAAAGTGCGAGTAATGCTTTGGTGGCAGACTGTTACTAATGTTCATTTAAAAGGTGCCTGATGGAATATTTTTTTGCATATTTGACCCAGCAGCTGTATGAGTGATTAGCATGGCGCCTTTGGTTCCAGGGTCAATTGTTTTTTAGAGTTTCTGGTAGGTTTTCACTGCTGACGAACCCTCTCATCTGAAAACCTAGGAAACAATTGATCCTGGAGCATTGTGCAGGGCACCGTGATGGAAAGTAAAGGCGCTATGCTAACCACGCACACAGCCATTGGATTACAAAACGGTCATTTACGCACAAATATCAAGTTTTTTTTATATATATACAAAGTTCCATAATGAACCTTTAATGCAAATGTAAATAGACATTTTGAATCAATGTTGTCTTTATTAGTCTTCATTACATTTGATTATATTATCTTGCACACATATCGATTGGCAAATTTATTGTAATTATCATCGTAATCATCCTAATGGTAAAAATCTGGGCAATTTTTACTTTCCAAATTACCGACATGGCATATTCCCACGGGCATAGAAAGTCCAAGGACGTCCGAAATGTTACCTTTTATCTGAGGTCCCGAGATAATTCTAATACCGTGTGATTTTAGATGAAATGTCATGAACATCTAGTCAATATTTCTTCTTTTCTTTGTTTATGAGAATTTTTATT
This sequence comes from Neogobius melanostomus, assembly GCA_007210695.1. Classification (NCBI taxonomy): domain Eukaryota; kingdom Metazoa; phylum Chordata; class Actinopteri; order Gobiiformes; family Gobiidae; genus Neogobius; species Neogobius melanostomus. The sequence goes on from VHKM01000026.1 coordinate 252,157, forward strand.
TAAACATGTTGCTGCTTATTGAACTCTCTAAAGTGTGTATTGCTGTTCTCATTGTAGTTTCACATGTATTTTTGCTATCTGTCCACCATTTATTAACCTAAAACACTTCATATTCACACAGGATCATTTCATTGGAAAAACTAATCTTATTGTTAATTAATATTTAGACAGACCGGGCGCACATTTACGTCCATTGAGGCCCCCCGTTGTTACCGTATCATCGAAACATTTGGTGGGGCATTCCTGGCTCTGAAAGGCCCGTATTTGTATTTCATATAGAAAGGCAGGAATGTCCGGCGTCCCCGGCATTCTTCGCCGTTTCGCTCCCGATGCAGAGGGCTGGGGCCTGAGGGCGATCCACTCGTGTTTGGGACAAAGACTAGACAACATGACGAGAGCGCTCAGAAATGCATTTGAAGAAGAGCTTCTGAACGACGCATTTCCTTTTTTCTAAAACTCTACACACAAGTAAACATGACACAACACTGGGAAATATACCATTCACATCTGTGTCAAATTGAAAGTCTATCAAAATTGCTATCAAAACCTAAACTCTGCTATCAAAACCTAAACTCTGCTATCAAAACCTAAACTCTACTATCAAAACCTAAACTCTACTATCAAAACCTAAACTCTACTATCAAACCTAAACTCTGCTATCAAACCTAAACTCTACTATCAACCTAAACTCTGCTATCAAAACCTAAACTCTACTATCAAAACCTAAACTCTGCTATCAAAACCTAAACTCTGCTATCAAAACCTAAACTCTGCTATCAAAACCTAAACTCTGCTATCAAACCTAAACTCTGCTATCAAAACCTAAACTCTGCTATCAAAACCTAAACTCTGCTATCAAAACCTAAACTCTACTATCAAAACCTAAACTCTACTATCAAAACCTAAACTCTACTATCAAACTAAACTCTACTATCAAAAAAACTCTATCAAAACCTAAACTCTGCTATCAAAACCTAAACTCTGCTATCAAAACCTAAACTCTACTATCAAACCTAAACTCTGCTATCAAAACCTAAACTCTACTATCAAAACCTAAACTCTGCTATCAAAACCTAAACTCTGCTATCAAAACCTAAACTCTGCTATCAAAACCTAAACTCTACTATCAAAACCTAAACTCTGCTATCAAAACCTAAACTCTACTATCAAAACCTAAACTCTGCTATCAAAACCTAAACTCTGCTATCAAAACCTAAACTCTCTATCAAAAAAACCTTAAAACCTAACTCTACTATCAAAACCTAAACTCTCTATCAAATAAACCTACTATCAAACCTAAACTCTACTATCAAAACCTAAACTCTACTATCAAAACCTAAACTCTACTATCAAAACCTAAACTCTGCTATCAAAACCTAAACTCTGCTATCAAAACCTAAACTCTGCTATCAAAACCTAAACTCTACTATCAAAACCTAAACTCTGCTATCAAAACCTAACACTCCTTTGTCAAAATGTAACTCTGATGACAAAATGACACATACAGTACTTGCATCATATGCATACACTTTCAGATCAGAGGGAACACACTAGTCTACTTTATATAAAACACTGCAGTCTTTGATTCTTGAAGTGACATCAGACAAAAACATTTTGGGTTGTTTTCTTTCTTTCTTTTTTTTTTTTTACCACATATTATCTCAGGGGAATGAGATACTGTAATTTGTGGTGTAAAAAAAAGACAAAATATATGTTTTACTGTAATTTTTATATCTTCAAAACAACAAAATTTCAAAGAAAAATTCCCCTGACATACTGTAATATCTCGTTCCCCCGAGATAATATGTGGTAAAAAAAACAAAAAAAAAACAGAAAAGAAATATATATATATATATATTAGGGCCGGGACATTTTTTGATTAATTGCGATTAATTAATTACATGAGGTTTAGTGCGATTAAAAATATTAATCGAAATTAATCACACTTTGCTTTCCACACTTCAGTTTTCTTTTTTCCTGCAGACGTACAATTAATGGCAATATTGCACTGGTCTGTTGGACTTGGTTGAACAAAAATAAACAATATTTATATATATACATAATAGCTTATGTATTCAGTCATTATTCAATGGTATACTAAAAACCCTTATGAAAAAACTTACTTCTCACTGTTCTCAGGTCAAATATTTATATGCGATTAATTTCAATTAATTAATTACAAAGCCTCTAATTAATTAGATTATTTTTTTTAATCGAGTCCCGGCCCTAATATATATATATATATATATATATTACATCCAAAAACAAATATTTATTTATTTATTTATTCCCCCCCCCCCAAAATGTTTTTGTCTGATGTCACTTCCAGGGCTCCGTAGCCTCTCGCTCTCCCTCCATCCATGCTGGCAAAGTTGTTGAAATGGTTAAACTGAGGCTTTTTGTAGCTGTTTGGTGTTCAGTTTTACAAGTCAGGTGTGTATTTGAGTGGTTGCAATTCCCCGATGTGTTTTGTATTTTGGATACATGTGTTTTCCAAATGGCTCCTGAGATTTCATTTTTGAACAAAGTGTCTTATGTATGAAATAGAGTGTAGTATGTAGGACCGAGTGTGTTGCATAAAGGAGTAAGTGTGTTGCAGAATCGTAACTAGAGTGCAAAGCAGCGCTTTTGTTTAAGGTATGGGTACATGTGTTTGAGGTATGGGTACATGTGTTTGAGGTATGGGTACATGTGTTTAAGGTATGGGTACATGTGTTTGAGGTATGGGTACATGTGTTTGAGGTGCAAAACTGTAAGAAAGACTGTGCCAAAGAGAACATAAACCCCTTTAGTGTTGAGGTTTTTAGTGCAAACATGGAGAAATGTAACAGAATTTTTATTATTTTTTTTATTACATTTCGGAAGGGCAGTTATTTACTTGACAGAATACGTCGCAGTGGAGAAACACACGTGTATGGCCACAGGTGGCAGCGGCAAAATATTTACTATTACTCCAATTCCTGAAGAGAGAGTAAAAATAAAGTTGAAAATACTATTCAAAGGTAAAGTTCTGTTTGAGTGTCAGTGTTATAGTTGTTACTTGATCAAATACGCTGTTCAAAAATGTCTTATATTTTCATTAGTAAACTTTGTTTAAGGAAAAGGGTTTAAAGGGTTTCTGCTAAAAATCATGTAAAGTCATTAAATTAATTGTGCCAAAATCAAGGTCTTGCGTGTCAGTAAAAAGCATTACATTGGATTCAAACTGGAATTAAATATAAATTTATTGGAAAATTCTGACAGTACTCAAAAGTTTTTACTGTATCAGTTCATCAAAAATACCAAAATGATGGTCTAAAACATTCAATTGCAGTTTTTGGCTGAAATGGACACATTTTTGCTAAAAAAGGTTTCCCGTTTTGTCCAATTCTCTTTCCTCTGTTTGATGAAGTGTTTGCAAAAAGAAATGAAATATGCGCAGATTTTTTTTCCTGCATGTGTGGCATTAAATTATAGTATTTGGGGATTAAAATTATAGCATTAAAGCTAATTTTTCCTGCACAAACTGTGACATTTTTTAAATTATTTGGCCCAAACTCGTTTCTACTGTAGCTCTCAGAGTCCCTCCTGCATGTCCGAATTGATCAAGAAAATTGTTTATATGCATGTTTCACGCCCGTGTACAGCTTTGAGCGGCGGCAAAGTGAAGAAGGGGGATCAAATTTCCCTTTATTTAGATTCTATTTCTATCTTCTATTTCTCAATCAAATACTATATAGGTGAAGACCATGAAACAAGGTCTGTTTTTTGCTGTGTTTACAACATACTCTGTGGTGGTGAAAACAAATGTACTTTACAACGACAAAAAGTCAGGTGCCCCAGCTTTAAAAAGCATAACATTTGACTTGCCTCTGCCTGTATAAACTCTTCAAATATTAAAATGTCTTTAAAAAGGTTCTCAAGACCATGTACGTAAACTGATTATTGCCCAACAAAGCCCATATTCCAGTAAAGTGTGCAAGCAATCTTACCGGTTTGTTAAACTAGTTAGTTACAGTATAGCCGGAGCTTCAAATATTCGACTGAAATTCCACCCTTTTTACGAATGACTTAACGTAATGTGAACGGCCCGAGCACAAACTCCTCGCTGTGTCCCCGGGTAAGGAAATAAAACCACTTCCATACACCCATACAACATAAAATAGATATGACAACGGTCTATATATCAATCTCTCGTCTGCAGACTGGCCCGCTCACCTCCGTCTGCTCCGAGTGTGGAAATGGCTTAAGCAGGACCATGTGTGTGTTTGCAGGACCGTATGTGTGTGTGTGTGTGTGTGTTTGCAGGACCATGTGTGTGTGTTTGCATCTGCAGGACCGTGTCAGTCAGAGGGAGGCTGTGTTTAGACCTGGTTTTGATCAGGCCCTCAGCCCTTTACACACACAGAGAGATGTAATGGGTTTGGAAACAGCATTGCTCATGACTTCGATAGGGAGGCACTAACTGAACAATAGAGGAAGATATCGGATTGTGATTTTACAATAAAATCGCAATGTCCAGGAGCATTAAGCAGAGAAAGAAGAGAGAAATACTATGAAAAGTAAAAAAGTACAGTGACGGAATTGGCTTTTTTTAATGGCTCGACGATTTGAACCAGATTTTTTTGTTAGAACTATACCCTGAACGAACTCAAGAATGAGCCCAACAACGGAGCAGGCGACACAAGTCCAGTTTTGTCTTGGTCTGTGGATGAAAATGTTAAAAAGTCACATTTGAGTCTTTTCTAAATGTGACAGTTTTAGTCTAGGTTTAGGCGACGAAAACTCAAAAAAGGTTTTAGTCAGTTTCATTAAAACAAAGTCATGAAGTATTAGTATTTGATTTGATTTGATTGATTTGATTGGATTTATTTGAGCTATTATTTACAGTGTGTTATTTACAATATTTACATCATTACATTTACATTATCACAAAAGAAAAAAACAAGAAAAAATTAAAAATAAATAATAACTCAAAAGGAGTAGGCCCAAGCAAGAAAGCTTATCAGTGCCTACCCCAATTTCAAAATACAATACAATACAAATAGAAAAGTTTGTGATTTCTGAGTGTATTTACTTAGTTTTATAATTTTCTCTTATTTTTTTTATTTTTATCATTGCTTATATTACCATTATGGTCACCATTTTAGCACACATTTTTAAAGACTGTACCAAATGTTTTCCCATTTTCAAACTGAAAACATAAAGCCCCCCGTAAACATTGTTATTTTATGTTTACGGAAATAAGTTACATAAGAGGTCGCTTTCAGTGAATGACCAGATAATGTTAGCAATAGTTACTTTCACGAGGCTAACGGCTTCTTCCAGGTTTTCGACTACTCATCACTCACTCATACACCTTAAAAACGTCAACATTTTCTTTCTTTTTTAGTGCCAATCAATATAGTACACATTATTCGAGAACTATTGCCTAAATATTCCCATGTGTCCTATACAGGAAGAAGGTCTATATCTAAATTTCAGCCTATAAAAAAATATTAAAGAAAAAAAAATATTACGAGATCATTTTACACTGTGACGAGAAATCTCATGACCATTTGATCTCACCAGATCTCGTGCCACGAGATCTCGGCCCATCCCTAGTTTTCAACAAATGAATTTAGGTCGATGCGTTTTGAAATAAGTACGGGCAATTGAGATGAAGGTTGACAGGTCGTATTAGGCTTTTTTACGGTCCGATTACACCACAAAAGGCAGGAGTGTCATTGTGATCCTGACCTTTCCCGAAAGCGGCCCGCTCTCCTCATCCTCTGAGCATCGCTCTACGAGATTTTTAACAGCGGCGTCTGCACATCTGTTCATCAACATGCTTTCTGTGTTCATATGCTATGGTATTTAACTGGGGGAAAAAAAAACTATCCTGAGAAAACCTAAAGTTCCAGTTTGTGTACCAGATGTGTCAAGCCCCGGCTGTTAAAAATCTGACGAACCACTTCCTCCCATTGTCGTCTCGTCAGCGAAAACTCATAAACGTCTCGTCATGTTTTAGTCGCCAAAAAGCGTTTTTTTTAGCTCGTCACCGTTACGTTATCATAATATTAAGAAAGGTGCGTCAACATACTGACATCATTATAATCTTCATTGACGAAAACAACACTGCGCTTTCATTCATTGTGGCACAAGATTTTATTTAAAGCGTCCCATTGTCATTTTGGTAGATTTCAATCAAAATATGCTATCACGTCTTTAGATATTATGAGTTATCTGGCTACCGTCATCAAACACATTTATTTTAAAAAGAGAATTATGAAATTATGTTGGTATTACTTTTAGTAAACTATTACAGAAAAGGGATTCTTTTGTTGGCTCAGTTTAAAGTCTGATATGGGTGTTTGAAACGGGACTTGCTGGTGATGATGTGTTCCCCTAAATCATTAAGTCGATTGAACAAAATAAACACCTGTAAATGTTCCCTTTTAATTGAATATTCCAATTTTATCTCTGACCTTCAAAGAATGCCGTTTTCGCTGCATTTCCTTAAATAAAGAGGGGACGTGGTGTTGGAATCCGCTTAGCCCCGCAGTGTTTTTCCATCCTTTTTGCGGCCCAAAGAATATTCCCGCTAAATTCAATTACCTGTCGCTAATACGGACCAGGTCAAGCGCCGGAGGATTTCCCCCCTCCCAAACCAAACTGCGGCCCTCGCTCTTTGTTAAACTTATCTTTGTTAGAATATCTACAACTCGGAGATAAGTCGCCGTTATCTCGCGCCGTAGACGTTCGGAGCGGTGGCGAAAAGGAATTTCAGAATGAGGGAAAGTGAGGCCACGCTGAGTTGGTACAAATTGGTTGAGTCTCGAGCTATCTGCGTGCGGGACGTCCCACGCTGAGCCGCGTTTGAAGTGCACAGCGGGGGATTTCCTCGCTGCCCCCGTCCTGATGCAACACAGACGCCAACGCTCAGCAAGAGAATGTAACTCAATAGTGACCGAACTTCCCTGGTAATCTAATAAAGGGCTGGTTTTAAAGCACAACCATTTTGACATTTATAAGATGGATTTCTCTTTTTATATTTTCTGCTCAAAATATTGTCTAAAACACACGTTGAGGTGTTTGTCTTACTATATTTTGGCCACAAATCTATAGATATCTTCCTGAAAAATACTTTTGAATTTTGAGATCTTTGGTTACACTTTATTTTACACTACTTTGATACATTGTACCTGCCAAATTTACTACAATGCAATGTGTAACAATGCATAATAACTTGTACCTATGGGTTACATACACGATGGAATAATATGTATTTGTAGTTTGGGGATGAATAATGTAATAAGACAAAAGACCCTTAGGGTTAGGGCTTAAGGTTAGGGTATTTTTCTTATTACATTATGTACCTCCAAACTACAAATACATATTATTCCATCGTGTATGTAACCCATAGGTACAAGTTATTACACATTTTGTTACACATTGCATTGTACCAAATTTGGCAGGTACCATTTTTTGTATAATCTGTGACTATTCCTCAACAAGTGTGTGTTCAGTTTCTCATGCAAATCACCCCCCCCCCCAAAAAAATATTTTTTGTTATTTTATGTTTACGGAAATAAGTTACATAAGAGTCGCTTTCAGTGAATGACCAGATAATGTTAGCAATAGTTACTTTCATGAAGCTAACTGCTTCTTCCAGGTTTTCAACTACTCATCACTCACTCATACACCACGCAGCGGTCTCCTTTTTTCCACAAGTGTGTGTGAACACAATTGAATTCAGTTTTATCAATAATTCAGTAAAAACATTTACTTTCGTTTGAAAAATAATTAGACTTTTTCAGTTGCTCAAACCATTCACTCTCTACACTTGGAGGCACCGCTGCCCTGGGGTGGGCTCATGGGAGAATTGCCCCTTGGCACATTGTTCCCTAAAGCCAGTGTATCCTTTGGTTGTTCAAATCCATTCTCTGCTCCAAACTACTGGAACAATTTTCGTGTCAGTGGCATCCTTTGAAAATGTGATCTGTGCAATACTCTGTGATCAGAGCGCATGCTTATGTCGTTCAACCGCTCACTTCACTTGTATACGTGCTGCCATTGTATGTTTTGAGTCTTCGCACTGTCGTCATTGTACGTGAGATCTGGCTCTCAATTGACTTACCTGGTTGAAAAATAAAAATATATAAATGTTGTTCCATTTAAAGTTTCAATGGAAATGGAAATGTAGGTTTCCGCAATACTACTTTATAAACCCTTGAAAACAAGCTGTCACTTTTGGCTGCATGCTAACAAATCGATGGCGCTTTGATGAACTCCCGACTTGTTGAGTGCAGAACAAGTCGGGATTAAAGACTTTAAGAAAAAAAATGGTGGACAGTTTCATGTTTCTTCTATGACGCAACAAAAGTCAAAAGGATTGCTCAAACCCGCGTAAATGAAGTGAATTAATACACTACAATACAGGTGTGTTGCCTTCTGACTGTCCTCTCTCTCTCCCGCAGGTGATGGGTTTGCTGAATCCCGGCGGCGTCCCCCACCAGCCCCAAAGCGACTACGCCATATCCCCGCTCACCGGCGCCCTGGAGCCCCCGCCGGCGTGTCGTCCAGCTGCAGCCAGCGCCTGGAGCACCTGAAGGGCCTGGAGGGGCTGAGCAGCGTTCCGTCCATGTCCGCCCTGCCTTCCCTGCCCGGCTCTCAGTCCTACCACCCGTCGGCGCCCTACCCCTCCCCGGGCTACACCGTGGACCACGTGGGGCACTACCAGTACAGCCAGTACGCACAAAGTAAGGTCAATACGGCTTTGTTACTATTCCAGCGAGTGCCATTTCAGAAACAGAGATCACTTTTCTCACAAGACTCGCAGTTGTGACTCAATTAAACCCGTCCAGGACCAAAGACTGAAATACAAACTGCTAAACAAACGCATTTCAGGGACATTTTATAACCTAAACAAGTGCAGCCTTTGCAATTTTCTTATTGATTGACTATTAAAAATGTTATTCAAACACCCATTTTCTATCAACTTCACTCCATTGATTTATATGGGACTTGGTGAATTCAAACGCCGTTTTCTCAAAGAGCATCTTTGTTACACTCTTATCATGGGGCAACACTCCGACTTAACTACAATTACTCCAAAACTGCCACTTTTTTTTTGTTTTATTTTTTTTATCTGGACATCATGATGAAAGACAGTTAAGGGCAGGTAATATTCAGCAAAACTGTCAGAGCCAGTACTCGAACCCACAATTTGACAATGAAACGAACAAAATAACTGCCAAAACAAATAAAGATGAGCAAAATGTATTGTTTTATCGGTTCTGCTTTCTAAATAAGAACCAATATTAAACACTGCTAAATTCAACGATGCCCGTGTCTGGAGTCTGATCCCAAACGGTGCAAAAGTCAAGGTTTGTGACCCTCGAGTAGTGATGTGACGTCAGGCCCGGACTGGCCATATATTTTACCGGGCATTTGACCGGTGGGCCGGTTCCAAAATGGGCTGGTGTGTTAGATTTTATTTTTTTATTTTCTGCGCAGCCCGTGTTTTCTGTAATGGAATCATCTAATGGCCCATCACAGGCGCATCAGTGGCACATGTGCCGCACGCATGAGCCGGCCCAGTCTACTTATTTTTTTATTTTGTGCGCGCGCCCCCCCGGCTCCCCTGGTCCAAACCAAAAAAATGCCAGGGCCGAATTATTGTCCCATTCCAGCCCTGTGTGACGTTCACGATCGAATCGAGTCTTTTGAACGGCTCTTTACTTTGAACGATGGCAGCCGAGTCCCTGTAGAGAGCCGTTCACTTTTTTTATTTATTTTTTTATTTTTGTTATTCCTCTTCGGGGGTAGGGCGTCACTTTAGTTGTGCATGCTTATTTTGCAAAACAAAAGTCACTGCTGGAGTGGGGCGGAGAGAGGAGTGTAGGATTCCACATCTTCCGCCTGCTCCACTCCGCTCTTGGCCGACTCCGAACGGCACCGACATCACCGCCCGCTGCCTCCTCTCCAGTCCGCCACTGATCTAGTCCTAATGAAATAATAAACAACTATTCAGGGGCAGACAGAGGAGATCGCGCTGAAGCCTGACCACTTCTCTTTCACTTTCATACGTTTTTTTTCTCCCTCCCTGAGAGGGCCAGAGAAAAAGTTACGGGAATGAGAGCAATAGAAGTGTAATCGGGTCATGTGCTTGTTTTTTTGTGATAACAAACTCCATGGAGGGAAATATCGAGGTTATAATGTGTGAAATAGTGACATTTTTGTTCAAATGAAGTCAGTTCGGAGTGTATTTACTTTCTTAAAAAAAAAAAGAAGCATAATAACTCAAAAGAACAGCTCCCTATAAGTCATAAGTCCCATCACTACCCTAGAACATTGTTAGTTGGAAACCCCTGGCTGCTCCTAATTTACAGTATTGAGCTTTTAATCCCAAAAATGATGGTGGGATCGTAAATCAGATGACTGAAAATGCTTGAATAAAGTTATGCTGAATGTGAGTCAGTTTGAGCTAATCTAAAATAAGATAAAAACAAAACAAAATGCTAATGCCAGTGTAACAAGCAAAATCCCACTTGAAATCAGACACATTCACTTTTACTGTTACAAAGATTTATTTTTCGCTTGAAATAAATCTGCATTGAGAAGAGATGTACTTATTCCATTGGCAATAAAAAGTGTAATCTTATCCAGAACAAATCTACTTAAACTTTAGATTTAATACGCACAGAACTTCAAACCTGGCTCTTTCTGCAGTTCCATAGTTCAAATTGTGTCCATTGTATCCATAGAATTCCCTCCATATTTGTGTTAGTAAACTACAGAATAACGTTCAAATTGATCAATCTAAATGAAATGTTTCCCGTTCACCCGCAGTCTCTCGCCTTCAATGCACAAATCCAAACATGTGAGCGAAATGAGAAGGTAGAATAGCGTGTGGTCACCTTCCAGTCCATTTCACATAACGTTAATCAAGCGATCGCGTTTTCAAAAATAACTGTTTTGCGGTTGTGCGGGGCGTTGGCGCGGCCTGTTCCCCGCTTTCGGACCGTGCAACCTCAAGTGTCGGGGTTAATTGCGCGCGTCTGATTGCATCTCCAAAAGCAATCAGGTCAGCGTCGAAGCCGAAAAAATCAAGTTAGCTACAATTTCACTCGGCCGCTCGTCGTTTCCAATCTCGTCACTCGCGAGAGGGTCCTGTCGCTCAGGATCACCGCTAACGGAGCCGACTTCAAACCAAATTCTGAGTTTGCGAAGAGGCGTCCCCCCGTGATTGCGGCGGGCCCCGCCACGTCCTAAACTTCGGTCCGTGGGGGGTGGGGTTAGGGGGCGCGCCAATCAGAATTGTCTATCCGCTGACCTCTTGGCAACCTCTCGCGACGACTTGGGCCTTCAAAGAGCGAGCCGCGACGGGACTTTTGGGGTATCAAATTAGTAGCGGGGTTAAATATCCGAAAAAGCCGCGCTTGTCCGGTGGAATGACTTGGTTCGGGATCACGGAAGAGAAGGCACTGACAGGAAAGTCGATGTCCGTGTAGAGCTAATAGCACGAGGACGCACTTCTACCGTGTTAGCGCCATGTTGAGTCCATTAATCAGGTAGAGCGTACAGCCCGTGTGTGGTTGGAGTCTCGGGACGTTTTTTTTGTGAAGGGGTGGGTGGGTGGGGGCAGATCCTAATAGCCCGTGGCAGGGTGGATATTGGAAACAGGTGCTTGTGCCGAGGTCAGACGTGGAGGAAGATTGTCCTAACTAAGTTCGTGGACCAACACTGGATCTGAATTGGACCATAGAAATGTGTCTGTTGCTATCATTGCGGGATGCTTCTGGACACCTGTGGTCTGTATGTTCTTTACCCTGAAACATGGGAGGGGGGAGTCAGACACTTAAGTAAGATGAATGGTTTCAAACGGGCTTGAATTAAGAGAATGTATGCAGATTTTGTGTAGCTTTGGCCGGTCTTTAAGTATTATTGCTAATGGGACATGCATTATTTTGCTCGAGAAACTAACGTTTACTCTTAAATCGAGTAAAGCAACTCTTGAATTAAGACAAAAATAAACGTTGAAGGCAGGAAAAACACATAATTGTTCCATTGGCAATCTTTTAAGCCCAAATCTACTCCAAACCAGCATACATTTTCTTAATTCAAGCACTTTTGATCCATTTTCGTTTCTAAGATAATGATTATGTCTTTTTATATTAGGTAGACCTATATTTATTTTTTACTTCAAATCAGGGTCTTTTTTTGTGTATATGTTACGTGCAGATTGATTGTAGGGGCTACTTTGACAAGAGTGAGCTTTTGCTGAACGTCATGTTTTCAAGTCTATGTTCAACGTAGTTTGAATGCATCGACCAAGTAGGTAGACCGAGCTGATCACTCGATAAAACGCAAATGACTTAAGCAAATGAATGCTGGTTACATTGTCAATCTTATTTCGAGACAGTCCAAGCCGACTCAAAATCAGCACTAATTGTCTTTATTCAAGCAAAAAAAAAGTTAGGGGTTAGTAAGGGTGAGGTACAATTCTTTAAGGAATAGCCAAAAAACAAAAGTTGAAAATGTATTAGGGATTAGTTCCATGAACACGCCATAGATAAAAGGCGCTGTACCTGACAGTTTTATTCTTCCTTTTGTGGCGTATTATGATTTGTTGGTTTTGACAATAAGGAAGACATTGACAGTAAACAAACAAAAACCTTTTAGTCAGTTTTGATCCAAAATACCTTTTTACTCAAGGTCTGGTAAAAAAGAAAAATGTAAAATAAAGAGTTAAGGCCCTATACCTATATTATAGGTATAGGGCCTTAACTCTTTCTGGCTGAAAGTCCTTTAAACTGGCTGAAACCACACCCGGCCCTGGGTTTTGTTTAATGTCGCCATTTGAAAGGAGCATTATGTAACTTTTTATGCAAAAAAAATAATAATACGTTGACATTAGTGCGTATTTGACATGTCAGTGACCCAGCGGCTGTACAAGCGGTTAGCTCGGTGCTTTTACTTCCTGGACCAATTGTTTATAGGTTTTTCTGGTAGGTTTCTCTGCTGATGGAACCATCTTCATGGTTATACTCACATTCCATCTAGGAAACCTATACCAGAAACCCTAAAAACAATTGGTCCTAGGCCACTAGGATGGAAAGTGAAGGCACCAAGCTAACCACCCATTCCTCTGGGGCACTGAAAGGTTAAATACACACTAATATCAACTCTTTATTTTTTATTTATTTATTTTTTGTATAAAAAGTTACAAAATGCACCTTTAAATTACAAAAAATATATAATTATATCATAGATTTTTTCGTGAGGCCACTGGCCGAAACGTTGCATTAAATAAAAGGACACTGGTGTTGCAAGTATACAGTGTGTGAGAGATGTTTCCTGTTCTACGTTTGGGCCTTATGCCTTCTCTTACGCACAAACAAGAGATGTCTTTATGTAAGGATAACATTCTTTTTGCCCCAAAAAACTATGTTATAAAAGTAGTCATTTGTGAAAAAAGAAAAAAAAAGAAAAATCCTGTTATTATTTGTTTTGTTTTATTTCCCAGAACACCCCGAGTGGACATACAAAACAACACATATATGACAAAACAACAAACAATAACGACAAAAACAAAACAGCAGCATAATAGTACTAACATGTTATTAAAGCAGCACCAATTATGTACGAGTTTGTTGTTGTTTTTTGTATACCTATACAAGCATACACACACATTACGTATTACGTGTATGCACATATATTTACATACACAGATACATACAAACACACACACACACACACACACATATATATATATATATAGACATTGAGTTGCCTTGTGTATGAAATGCGCGGTATAAATAAAATTGCCTTGCCTTGCCTTACAGTATATAGTACACTTACACTTACATGGATACATATAGATACACATATGATTACACATACATACACGTGCACATATACACAAATACACACCTAATTTATCACCAATAAATTCTCATAATAAATAATATGATTTTTTGATGTGTATGGTTAACCCAAATTATCAATATGCGACTAAAAGGCGCATACAACATTTGTATTAAAAATTGTATTGATTTTGAATAAAAAAGTAATTTTGTCAATTTACCTTTTGAGTCCAAATCTGACAAAATAGGTAAAAAAAAAAAAAGAGGTGCAGCGCCTGTACATTAAGTTGACAGGAAAAACAATCAACTTTGTGCTAGTTTTTGTTTCATGTGCATTAGCCCAGTAATTCCAGAATAAAACCACTGAATTCCGACAGGCTAATTCAGGCATACATGTCTCATAGCTGGCCACAAGCTCAGTTTAAAACTACAGGCTCTTTGGAATACCTAATCACATCGACATAAATAAAATAAATACTTTGCCATCTCTAATGTGAACACTAAAATTTACTGCGTCACGCTTCTGTTCTCTCTTGCCCCTACGATCTTTTACACTCAAACCTCTGTTAGCACACAAACCCCTAACACAGTCCACATGTGCTGAAATTTATTACGGCCATATTTCTCTTTTATTGTCTTTCTGCCTTTTCCCTTTTCGCTGGTAATAATTTCACACCTGTTTCACGGCTTTTCACAGGTGCCCTTCCTTATCTGAGGCCTGAGATCACCTAAAGTCTGGACTACAGCGATGTGGGACCCCGGGAGATTTCCAATGGACCAAATTCTGGACCAAAATGCTGTTGTTGTTTTTTAAACCAATTCCAGGGACGCGTTTGGGACTAAATGTGTGCTTTCAAAATGGAGGAGTAAACAAAGGAATTTTTAAACGTCATTACCATGAATGGACATTACAGAGTCTTAAAGAGGAACGTTTTTGTTTCCTACATCACGGAAGCAGTAAGGACCACGAAATGATCTTTTCCTGTTTTGTATTCGGGGAAGGGGATCTGAAAAAGGGACAGATTCCGAGCCAATCGGGTTTATTAAAGCCTTGGAGATATACTTGCTGTTACGACACATATATCGGTAAAGTGCGGGTGTATTTTAGTGTTGGGTCCTTTTAAAAGTAACTTGTTAAGTTTCCTCGTTGCCCCTCTAACTGGTTACATTACTGCGCTACTTTAGGATGAAAGTAACGTGTTAGAGTACTCAGGATTAAACAATAATAAACAGTGATAACAGTTGTATTTGCTGATAATGTTTTCCGATGCTGAAAACTCCATTTCACGAGCTGAGCCATCAAAGTACAGAGTAAAGAAGTAACACATAAAGGCAGATAATTATGCTTCTCTGAGGAAGTCGTAAACATGATGCTGAATAAGAACAAGTTAAAAAAGCAGTAAAGACCCAGAGAGAGGGAGCTCAAAGTCAAATGCACACGCATCAGCATCCGTCACTGAGCAAGAGAAAGTGCCAAGATTATGATCCATATAGAAAGATAGAAATATGATCCAATTGGCCCAACCCTGCTTAAAAACTTCAAAACACTACTTAAAAACTGTAATGTATTATATTAATAGAACAGCTTTCAAATTTAATATGTTTGTATTACTGTTTCAAAATTTTAACTGAGTTACACTACTTTGAGTTACTTTTAGCAAAGTATAAACTGAAAATAATAATAATGCCACAGAGAAAAAAATATTTCCTTTTCCTTTCGTGTTTTGTTTGCCGACGTTAGCTACACGCAGCTGCAGCTCTTACTCACCAGTGTCTAACTGGATTTGGTGCATTTTATACTGGGGGAGTTTGGCGTTTTCCGTTCATACATCAATACAAATCCATTGCAACTTGAGTTACTTCAATTGTAATGACTAATATATTACTCTATTTTGTTATTCCTTAGTTACTGAAAAAAGTCATATCTTTTTGTAACTTATTATTTTGTAATACATTACCCCCAACTATGAAGATAAGACCGATAAGCTCCAGAGCAGTGTTTCCCAACCAGGGGTACTTCTTACTTATCAGTAAGTAATTTGGAGTTGAGAAGATTCAGCTTCCTTTGGCACTCTACTGAAATATGTTTTGAGTTTAGTGGATCACTTTGTATAAATATTGGCAGGATCCTCGGGGTAAGCCTTTTATTTCAACATTTATCTTCTAAAACGTACAGACCCATCTGATTCTGTCCAAATGGCTGTTATTTTGGTCGTAACTTCAGCTTTATAGGTTTATTCAGTGTTTATTCAACATTAAATTGTGGGGGAAATACTAGATATATTGGCGATTTAATTCTTGTCTGGGTCACGGCTTGTCATCGTAGGATTAGGGCGGGTCCTGAAAACGTCCCGTTTGAGAACGGCTCTAGAATGCTATGAAGTGGCTTAACTTCAACATTGTTGAGCACAGATTCCAATGTTTCTGTTTCTATTATTATTTTCATTGTGAGCACTTAGGGGAAAATGCACTACTTACTAAGACTCCGGAAAAGCCATAGAGAGCAAATGATTACTTTCACAGACTTCTGATTATCCAGGATATGGTCACATTTGTTAACAAGGTCCAAAGTGTCTGTAAAGGTTCATTTGTGTCCAGTCTCTCACAAATATGCCATGAGCCCATTGGCTTTACCCAAATCTAAACGCTTCTTGAAGAAGAAAGCATGTAAATGGTGACAAAAACAAGACAAAAAAGTCACAAAAGAGGCCCCAAAAATCAGCAAAAATGTGACAAAAGCGACAAAAACACGGTGAAAAAGTGGCAAAAATGAAATGGTGAAAAAAGAAAGAAAAAAAAACAGCAACAAAGCGAGGAAAAAGATCCGTTTGGTAGAAAAAAATAACGAAACAAATACTCAAACCATAGTAAACTGAGTACTCATTGAAAATACTAAACTGGGAAACGTTTCAATAATCAGTTTTATACGGCCCCTTTGTTGAGTAAAAGTCGTATTATGTTTTGACTGTTTTTGTAACTGGACAAAATCAAACAGAATCAAGCCAAAATACTCCCCTAAACTATATAAAACTAACATTCCCTAATATATGGTGCAAGACGGTCAATTCATTTTTGTATGTCAACATGGCGGATTTGTCACTGGCTGATCGACTCACGGTGGAAAGAATAACCAAACGCGTTCTGCCGCATGAACAAAAACGTTGGTGAGAGCCGTGGTTTATACAGACTGAGTCAGTGAGTTCAATTTGTCAGCACTCGTGTATGTGTAAACAGCAAGTATATCTTCCTACATCCCTCCCCCACTCCCCCACTCCCTCTCTCATTCTCTCCCTCCTGCTTTCATTGATGTTTTGGGACGCTTTTGTAGTCGGACTCCGGAGGACTCCGAAAGCTCAAAGGTCGCGGCGTGGAGAGTGACAGATGAGGAGGTGGATAGGCTAGATCGATCACAGACTTTGAGGAAAAAGAAAAAAAAAGTCTGAAAAACCCTTTAAAGATCTTTGTTTTTTTGCCGGACAAACAAAAGGAAAACGGGTCACGCAAGTCACAGGACTCCGAGACGCGCGAGGGAGGCTTTGGGACCAAGGCGGCGGACGTGGCAGCAGCTGACCAAAAGTGCAATAATTAAAAAAAATATATATATTAAAAAAAAATCTTTCGGTGCCTCGTGAAAAAGTCTTATCCATCACTTTTAAGTCATTCGTGCCTTTGGAGGCCGCTGCGCCCAAAGACGGCAGCGGGACGGGGTCGGTAAGCGTGGAACGTTGTGGGAAAGTGAAGGTATCGTTTATAAAGGGCTACGTGTTTTTGCTTTTACACTGACTGGCCACATTATTAGGTATACCTGCTCTGAAGCTGATTGAAACCAATATTATTAAATGTTCTACTAGGGCTGGGCGATATATCGATATTTAAGATATATCGATATATTTTTAAATGTGATATGGAATTAGACCATATCGCGTATATCGGGATATTTCAAATTCAGATAAGCTATTAAGTTAACAAAAAGAAACGGGTAATCGCAAGCTGATTTAAAAAAAAAAAAGTTGTTCTTAATCTTAAACTGAGCACTTAAACTGCTGCCCTATTTTATTTCTAGGCTATTTTATTCAAGATGTTTTTTTTTTTTTACATTTTATAGTGAGTTTTCAATAGAACTACTCGTATTGGCTTTGACTTTGACTTAACATTTCATTTCACAGCTCTCACTTTGCGGAAAAAATATCGGGATATATATCGTATATCGATATTCAACCAAAATATATCGGGATATGACTTTTGGTCCATATCGCCCAGCCCTATGTTCTACAACCTCGATTACTTTTGATAGTAATAATACTGACGCTTGGAGCAGTTTCTAACCTGCCCCCAGCCCACCCCGCAACATTGTTTCTATTTGTACAACCCGCCTGGCAACCTTTAAAAGTTACTAATTATAAATATGATCTGAATGGACCATGACTTTAATTCTATCCAGAAATGTGCTTGGAAGTTGCCTAAAACTAGCAACAAAACGCAAGAGGCAGAGCTGAGGCGTAATAAGCAGTAGTTTTAACCCGCTCTCGGTCCTGCTCCGAGCGCATGGAGCAGGAGGGAGGCGGTCGGGGCCAAGAGCAGAGGTAGCGCAAACTTACGCACAGAGACACATACCTGTACCGTGGAAACAGGAGACATTAACGCGTTCTCCGAAAGTCAGGCTGCAAAACGCTGTTTGTTATGTTTCGTGATCTGAGGATAAGTTCATGACCCAACCCGACTCGTGGGCAACCCACGGTGTCTGCAGCTTAAAGGGATTTAAAGCAGTACTAAGAAACGTGTTTACCTAAATAAATCCTTTCCGTAGTCCCTCTGGGGGTAATACAAGTGTTAATGGGATGATTGGGGGGGGGGGGGGGTCTTTCATCTCCCCCTGGTGTCTCTGGCCAGAAAACCACATTTCATCAGCATCACAACTTGACTGCCACCATAAACACTAACAGAATCACGAAGAAGAAGCTAACAGGCTAACGGGCAAAGCTAACTGCGGGCTAGCGCCACTTTAAACAGTATTTACAGCTAAGTTTGAGTGAAAAAAAATATTTCCATTGTATAACTGGATGTACAATATCCCTCTCTCCCTTTGTCTTTTCTGTCAGCGTAGTATTTACTCTCAAGGACAATTAATACGTTAAAAAATCGTAACTTGCTACGACACCTGCAGTTGTGCTTCTGGCCTCTAGGGGCAAGAGTTACTTAGTACTGCTTTAAAGGGCAAGTTGGTCATTTTATGCTCACTACTGCCACCTCAGGTCTTATGCGTAACTGCAGTCTCTATATTAAGCTCGTGCATGACGACACTTCAGGCCCAAATGAACACCTTTTTGAGTGACAGTGCAGGATTTTAGAGGCAGTTGTGGTGAACAGGTCTGGGCTCATTCTACACATTAGGACATGGCTGGAACATGTAGGAGGAGGAAAATACATAATAACATTTTGAAACTCCGTATAGTCCCTTTAACCCACAACCCGTGCGTCACTAATAGGGAATACATGCAAGAAACGTTTTAATTTTGACCATGTCATCAAAAACTGGTAACTGCAGGTCATAGGACATTTACAGGTGACACTGGGAAAATTAGAATATCGTTCAAAAGTTCATTTATTTCTGTAATTCAACTCAAAATGTGAAACTAATCTATGATATAGACTCATTACATGCAAAGTGACATATGTCAAGCCTTTGTTTGTTATAATTTTGATGATTATGGCTTACAGTCCATTTTCAATATTCTAATTTTATGAGATTTATATAAAGGCCACACATATCTCACTTTGCATGTCGGCTATCATATATTAGTTTCACAGTTTAAGTTGAATAACAGAAATGAATGTACTTTTTATCAATATTTTAATGTTCAGAGTTTCACCTGTATTCCCCAAAACACACACACTCATGTTTACTGAGATGGCAGAAGCGCAGAACTTCTTTTTAACCAGTCAGGAGCAATAAACGTCCAACCCTGTAATTGACACATGTAGACTGATACTGATACTGCAGTAACACCGGGTCTATGTACCTTACCATCGGATTTAACAACTACACTTTCCCACAATGCTGTACCTTACTTCCAGGTGCCTGCGCGTACTTACATATTGGAAAACCATGTCGTGGGTAACGTTTCATACCAGATAATGTCATTTAAATGGAATGTTAAGGGAATTAGAACCATTCAACCAAAAAAACAAACAAACAAAAAAGCAGCTTCTGGGACATTCAGTGCCACTCCCATTCTCTTTATCATCACAATGACGGTACTGTGCAAAGCTTTTAGAGCAGTGAGAAGCAACAGTCCCATCTCTCTGAACTGTGCAGTGGGAAATCTTGTTGGCAGTGCACGACGTCAGTACCGTTGCGAGACGGGGCCAGTGCCTTGGTGGAGGTCCACGCTTCTCTGTCGGAACATGGATGCGCCTTTAAAGCCCATGAACCTGCTTCAGACATGTGCACAGTACTCTGATCGTATTTCCGCCTGAAACGTGTCTAATCCATCATGATGTAAGATAGCATGTAAAAAAAAAAAAAAAAAAGGACAATTACTTTTCACCATTTGATATATTTTTTTTGTATAATCAGATAAAAATAAACTGTCGTGTCATGTGTACAAGCGCATTATCATCACTATTTATAATAAAGTAAATTGCTAAAAATATGTGTGTTTTGATTCTTGTAATTTTTCCGCTTTTTGGATCGTCAGAGGGGTTAGCTTAGCGAGCGCCACGGCTTGGAATTTGATTTTCAAAGGTGAAAAAAAGAAAAACCTTAACCTTGATGGCTGACTCGTAACTCTGCACCCGCTCGTTTCCATGGTGACGTTTCTGATTTACTTTGACACTTCTGTTAGCTGAACCTTAGGTCCTCATCCAAATGTTTCATTTTGAAACCCACAGCGAACCATATGACTGTCAGAGTCCGCCAGAGCAGTCGGAGCATGTTTGTTATGAAAGTTTAGTTGCCCTTGTGACATAACCTTAAAGAGGGAGTATTACGCCTTTGCAGGTATTGGTAATAATCTCCGCTCCCTCTTGCTCCCCTTTGTTGTGCAGCTGTTTCAACAAAGGGAAAGGGGGAAAGAATGTTGCCCATGAAGCTGTAGCAAAGCTGATGGTAAATGGTCACATTTATATAGCGCCTTTCTACCTGCTTTAGGTACTTAAAGTGCTTTACATGAAGGAACCAGTCACCCATTCACACTCTCATTCATACACCAGTGTACGGGGTTTTTACTTTGAAATAACATAATTAAGCTTAGCAAGAGATTCGTAGGAGCTCAGGAGGATCGTTTTGGGAGGTGCTGCTGTGCCCGCAGTGATAGGATTAGCCACATGGGGTAGATTCAAAGTTAGGCTGGGCGACACATAAAATAAATTTGATTAATACATGCTTTTAAAAACAAACGATGTGGAAAATGGCTAAATCGTAAAATCGCATGCTGCCAATTTAGCGACGCTCTGTAGCGACTGTTTATGAAAATGACACCAGTGGAACCCAGCCAGCGACTTTCTGACGATCTCTGATGCTTCACAAAGGCCGCGTGTTGTGTTTTCAGTGCTCGATGGAGTTTTCTACCTCTAAGACAGATTTTTCCCCCGGTCTGATCCTCTGCCTTCTCCCACTCAGAGCGGAGACACAGCACCATTTAACTCCGCCCCTTGAGTCTCCATGGAGATGGTTGTCAATCACAGGATGAGAAAACTCACTTAAACACTTTTGGAAACTCCATGTCTTGATAAGAAGTTTAACTTTTGAGAACAGACAAGGAATATTTAAAAAAGAAATAATGATTTTGAATGGGCCTAATGGTCGGCTATATTATAAATCTGAATATTTATAAGTAGGCAGTTTTCTTCATATTAAAGATCAGCAGACCATTTTAATAACCATTTTAGTAATCGTCCAAACTGAGTAATAAAATCGATATTTGTATATACGTATATGGCCATATCGCCAAGCCCTAATTCAAAGATTACTCAGAGATGCGCTAGTAAGCCGAAACACATCTTCAGGTATGTTTTTGATGAGAGAATAACTTTTAACAGGTTAAAAAGCTCTAAAAAAGCTCTAAAGTACATTTAGCATAATACCTGCTCTTTAAATGTTCCACACAGTGTCTTTAACATTTAATTTCAGAAATTCCAGGAATTTTGATATTCCCCTGTCTGTCTGATTCAATCATTTTGGTACATTTTCCACTGAAAACGGCCCCGCTTCCCACTTTAGAATCCTGACCCAACAGTTTCAAACCACTGAGATAAGTATAGAGAGTTAGGCTGAATTACGTTTAATGAAATTGAATACACAGATTCTTTGTTTATATTTTCAGCCCAGAATTGAGCATAATTGCCACTGACTGTGATCCATGCTGAGACAAACATGTTCTTTTGTGAGTGCTCATGTGAACATGGGATTAAAAATATCCAAATATAAATCAGCAGATGCTGGGTACAACAGGCTTCCTCGGCCCGGAAAGACTGCGCTAACAAACACACTTTTGTTCAATAATCTCCTCGAGCCTTGGAGCATTTTAGAAAAACAAGACCAGCCCTCAAAATATCCCTGCTCACACATAGAAGACTGCTTTGTGTGCGTTTCTGCCCTACTAGCATACAAATATTAAGATGAATCATATGAAAAAAGGAGCTGTCGATTATGTGTCAGTAAACAAGTTTATAAGGACTCAGTAACTTGTTTTGGTTGTGTTGATGCCTTACCACATATTTTACCAACACATTCAAGACAAAACAGGTCATAATACTTTTTGTTTGTACATATGACAGATTGAACGGCCCATTTCACCAGGAAAAAAACAAAAAAGGATTTGAAGCTACAAAAAATATATATATATATATATATATATGTATTTGTATACATGTCTGTGTAGGCTCTCAGTCGTACAGGAGTTGTCCATCTTCAATGAAGGTTCTTCTTCATCTTTTGTGCTCTGTAGTTGAAGTGTAGAACATCAGCGACACTAAAGTTTAAGCTCAACCCGCAGACTAGATACAGACCACAGGGAGGAGTCTAGCTTGGCTCAGTCCCTCCCCTCTATTAACAGCTAATCTCACCTGTGGGTAAACGTCTTTGTAGTTATGAGTCTTTGTAGTTCTAAGTCCTAACGACCTAACTCACACCTGAGTTTCAGTCTGAACGACCCTGCTCTCAGCTGATCACTGCTAATTACCTGCCTCTTGATCTGACCTGGGCTGAGATTCAGTGTCATTAGCATTAGCATTATCATTAGCATGACAAAGCCCTCCAGGCCTGGGGCCCAGGAGGCTGCTGTAAAGTGGTCACAGGTGAATTCCCAGGCCTCCCTTTCTGCTCATGGAGGGGTTTTGTTTCTTAACAAAAAATGTTTATTTGACTCCTCTTTCAAACCAACATTTTCCTTTAGCTAAAATTTTAACCTCCCTGTCCTCAAACCAATTTTTATTGAAACTCCGGTGTGATTTGTTGGGACCCAAAAGATAAAAACTGGACTTCACTCAGGCGTCAGGTTTCCCTTTTCTATTTAGTTCAGCCAGCCAGGTGAAAAACCTTTAAAAAGGAGTAAAGCACAAAGTACACCAGTGTCAGTATATCCTTCAAGTGACTATGTACAAAATAAAGATATTCTAACAATAAATGTTTTTAATATACAAATTAAATATTTCAAGTTTTTTAGAATAAATGACACACATAAACTAACTTTAACATTAAAGTATGCTTTAAATCATGTATCCAATTTCATCTTACTATTTATAATTTTTTTTGGTAATTTTAGAACATTTTCATTCTACTTTACAATATTGATAATGTGTATTCACCTCTTAGTGACTTAAATGTGAAATGAAATAACATGCCAAAAAACCCTCTACATCAGGACATTAATATATTAATATTTACATTGAAACCGCTCAGTTTTACAACAGCAAATATGACAACACAGTAACACTGAGTGCTCTTGAACGCAACTCTTGCACCGGCACTCAGAGCAGCTGATGTTTAGCATTCGGACAAACTTAAACATAACGTAGGTGATCAACGGGACGTAAGCGCATACCAGTGGTCACTTCAGCCGGATCCCGCACAGTGGTTTGATTGTTCTTTATTTCTGCTTTTGCTTTGTTTGCTCCTCCCAACTGGTCTTTATCTACGCTGCTTGCTGAGGGAACCTTGTTCACTGACGAAGCCTTTTGGATGAGAGGCGAAACGTTGGAGACCTCAACTACCAAGTACAGAAGATGACTCAAGTACCTTCGTTGAAGTTTGTTTGCTTTGTTTCTGTTTGCTGTCAGCTGCCGTTGTGTCCTAGCTCTCGGTGCACACTGAGTAAACAGCGGTGCGCCATTTATTTTTACCGGGCGTGCTCAGCTAATCAGTACATTGGTTCCGCCTGGAGCTTGTTGGTTTGAGGAGAGGCAAGGGGGTGGCAGGTTGATGCAACAGTGGGAGTGGCCGTCAGTAGAGGGGAGTGTCTTGGCCAAGCTAAACCCCTCCCAGTGGTCTATATCTAGTCTGCGGGCTGAGCTTAAACTTTGTGTTGCTGACGAAGCCTTTTGGATGAGAGGACACTTCAACTACAGAGGACAGAAGATGACTCAAGAACCTTCATTGAAGATATATACGGATGTTTTTCATTAGTTTTTAGTAAATTTATTTTGAATTCTTGGCAGAGAATATTCTAAAGGACGGTGTTTGAGGACAGGAGACAGAAATAGAAACACAACAGACAAAATATTTATGATACTTTTAGTGTTTTTTATCTTTGTTTTTGTTTTGTTTTACTCTCCTCACCTTGACTTAATGAACCAATCTGCCTTTCAGCTTTTAGCCAAGAGTCTCTTTTCGGCTAAAACTAGTGTTGCTTAGTGCGCTCGGCCAGTGTTTTTTCAGCAAAAGTTGGTGGTCTGGCTGTTCTAATTCTTAGTCCTCTTCATTTTCATCAAATTTGGCACCTGGTGTGTTTATGTGCCACCTGTATTTATAAATTAGCCCTTATTCCAGTTCTGGTTTCTGTGTGCTGCCTGCGGGTATCGGGCTCATTATAACATATTTCTGATTAATGCCGTCTGCTGCCGGACCACAGGACGGAGCAGGTTTCAGTGCGAGTCCGTGTTTGGATACATGTGTGAGTGAAGTGCACGAGGAGACCACACACTGTAAAGTCTGAAAGTTTGCTGAGTCTGAACTATTACAAGACTTTGGAAACTGCATGTGGTTTAATCAGAGAAATAAGGAGTAGTGCCTGGAGGTGTTGACTTGAATACAACGACTTGAGACTTGATAAATGGATAAAGACATGGGTCTTGAGAAGACCTGATACATCTCTTTTCTTTTATTTCTTAAGTCACATTCACAGTAACATGGCCTCTCTGTGCCGCAGAGACACGTGACCTGCCTGAACCAACATAGCAACCACAACGGTCAAATGTTAAAATCATATTTTGTATTGAAGATATTTAATTTTACATAACAGATGGCTGAAAATTCAAAATTTCAAATTCATATAATTTCTTTATGTATGAACCGATTAATATGAAATGTTGTATGCTGCATTAGGTTGATGAAGTGAAACTCACATATTTTGTTTATTTTTAACTTACAAAGCCAAGATTTCCTGTTAGGTGATAATTTGTCAAACTACACATACAGTGCAGATTTCACGAGAAAATCTTGTACTTAGCTGAAAATGTGACTTTCGGTCAACATTCTCGTTTTATTTCATCAATAAAAACAAACAAAGACAATGCTAGGCTATTTCCACTGGACTACGCGGAATAGGCCTAGCATGTATGCTCTCTGGTCCGAGTTTAGAATGAAGTCACATTTCAATGACAGGGCTCAACTATGAGTTCAGTGTTTAATACGATCAATACATATGTATGATCGAATGCTCCTCGGCGTTCAACACTGTTGTTCCTCAGAGACTGCATAACAAGATTCTCTCCCTCGGACTGACACTATCCCTCTGCAGATGGGTGCTGAACTTCCAAACTGACAGGCCACAGTCTGTCTGTGTGGGGAATCAGACATTAGGCACAAGATCCGTTAGCATTGGCCGTCCCCAAGGCTGTGTATCCAGCCCCCTGCTCAATACCCTCTTCACCTCTGCCTGTGTGGAATCTCATAACACCAGCATCATCAAATTTGCTGAGGACAGCACATTTGCTGTCCTCAGCAAAGACCCAGTGACTTGGGTCAAGTCAACCCACGTCATTGGGTTGACCTTCACCTCAATTGACTCCGCCGCCCAAGAAGTGACTTCCTGTTTTGATCCAGCACACCAAAATAAAAGCACCATCTTATTCATTAGTTCAGCAGTTTATTAGTTCAACTTTCTTTCTGCCTAACTATTAACAGACAAAACACTTAAAATGTGTGTATTTAATTATATTCTTGTAATGTTGCAAGTACCTGCTGAACTAATCAATGAGACGAGCTGTGTGCTTTTATTTGGCGTGCTGGATCGAAACAGGAAGTCACTTCTTGGGCGGCGTTGTTATGATTTGAAGTTATGCACAGAGTCAATTCCAACGAGATCAAGGGGGTGATCATTGACACCAGGAAGAGGATCGGTCAGCAAAGACCCATCTACATCGGAGAAACAGGTGGTGAGAGGAACAGCTTTTAAAGTCCTCGGTAGACCACATCAGTGAGGATCTCATCTGGTCGCAAAAACACAACCCAACTCAGCAAGAAAGCTCACAATAGGCTTTTCTGTCTGAAAACCAAAACGCGGAGTAGAGAGCGTGGTCACAAGCTCTATCATTGTGTGGTATGGAGACTGTGCTAGAAGCATCAAAGAAAAGAACCACGGGACTTACGAACAGTTTCTATCCTCAGGCCATCAGACTTTTGACTCCGACATACATTGATTCTTTTAATTAATGCACTGTACACTATTTGTGAAAAGAGAACGAGCAAGTAAGAATTTCATTGCGTAGTTTAAACTTATGTTTTACTGTACATTTTACGACTCCTTGAATTTTGAAAATTCTCTGTATTCACTAAAATGTAATTTTATGGACACCCCGACCTATGTGTGCTGTCGTATGGTCTGCATCTTCCAATATCCGTCCAAAAAATTCACATTTCAGTGACGATATACTGTAACTGAAACTGGTGGTTCTTCAGGTGGTACGCCGGTTGTGATAAACCTAAATGCTGTTCTAGAGCTCTTGAGCTTGAGGAATGTTTCAGCCGCAAACTTGTTCTTGTGTCCATGCAGCTGCGTAAGTCCTAACAAACCACAAAGTACACGTTTCATGGTAAAGTACATGTACCGAAGACATGTATCTGACTAATAACGTCAAACGAGTGAAGTCTCCGGTCCCCGCTGCCCGAGGTGTGGACCAGATGAGTGGCCCAGTGTTTGCCTGGTTAATCAGGCCCCGACGCTGCGGATGGAGACGAATGTCACCTGTGGAAACCTCCGCGAACATTAGTTTTATTAATGAACGCCGCCGTGAAAAGACTATTATTTCTGTATTACACCCCAGAGTGCAGTCAAATCACGGCATTTTTTGCTCCGCTCCGGCCCGTCGCTTCGTGATGGAGGGAGGAGAACACCGCCTGCAGGGAATATGATCACTGGACTTTCTGTACAGTAGGAAAACAAATATTTGAATCGGATCGGATTCAGTTTCAAAATAAAACGGCAGAAGTTCCACTAGAGCTGCGACAATGAAACGGATTTGTTGGATTTTTCGAGACATGTGCTTACGAGGGAAGAACCCGCCATAAAGATAATGTATGAAGCATGTTGCTCTGTTTGTGCTGCATAGATAGTGCACATATTTTACTGCTTTAATGGCTGTAAGTGTGTTCTGTTCAGATCAGAGAAGCTCATGATGAGGTCGATGCTTTTAAGTGCTTGATCTGCATAAATCACAATAAAAGTCCTCTTAAGAGTGTAGTAGAGCAGTACAAGCAGAGATCTTTAATAAAACTCGTGACACTCAGTTTCATGGCAAACGTGAAAGCCGTCTTGTGATTGTGATCAGATAAGACAGATTAACTCTGAAAACACGTTTGCAAATCATCCTACAGATGGGCGGGTAGATACTAATATGTCGTTACCAAACATCTACTTTTTAAGTATCGATATCGGGTACAAAGTATTGATATTAATTATGCATATGTAAAAGAAGGCACGGCAGCAATCATAAACACAAAATGATTTACTTCATTGTTCTACGCCAAAACGCTCCAGAGCAGCAGAGGATTGGGCTGAGCTGTCCGTATCATTTGAGTTTAGGTTCGGTTTGACATGAAAGTTTTCATTTTAAACTTTGTTTATGTATTTAATGTTACATTAACATTGGTTAATTAACCAGTTAAAGTAACATCATTAAAATTACATATTAATAATATCAAATAACCAGGTCTAGAAATATATATTGATTGAAATACATACACATGAAATAACCAGTATCGATATAGTCAAAAATGACCCCAAAAGTATCTGTATCATATCGCTTTGAAAAATGTGGTATCGCCCATCACTAGTTTGTGTGTTTACTGTCTCCAGTTCACTAGCTAAATATTAATCTGTTTTCTTCATTCAGTCTGTGCTCAGACAAACTCAATGATTGTTTGGGAAGGAGCAACGTCAATCTACCATTTCCTTTCCTTCTGGGACTTAATGGTAATGTAATAACATGTAATACAATTGTAAAAAAGTACATTTTTGCATATTTATGGTGTAAATATACACAGTCCTTTAATGCAGAGTTAAATAGTAGCCAATTATGACAAAGTTTGTGCTACTGTTTGATATAAAAATAAAAATAAATACATTCTTTCTACAGCAGACATAAACAGTCAGTATTTAGGAAAAAAAGTCATGAAATGAGCAGATTTATTACATTATATAACTATTTTTACAATCAGAATCATTTATTAATGGCCACACAACAGAACTGATGGAGTTTTACACATTTTACACGTTCTCACTGCATACATCATTCTTTTTTAAATGAAAAATGAAAGAAACTCTCTTTGCTCTTTTGCTGTCGCCTTATGATGATGTCTAAAAAGAGGTCCAGTAACCAGGTGTTCCCGCCACGTCATTTGTCTTGAACAGCTCGATTTTAAACTGTCATGTCATTATACATCACTAAATAAACCTAACCCAAACAATTGTCCAAACCTTATCCAAACCTTAATTGTTTCCCCGTTTCTAAACTCCTGATCCTAATCTTAACCAGTCAACGTTAAATATTGTCCATATCAAACACATGTGACGGTAAAATAGCCGGGAACTGTCGGCCGGCATCGTAGACACTTTGTTAAAGAAAAGTTTATGCAGAAACTGTATGCAGTTTTTGCTCAAATTCAAAAGAAGATGGTATTTGGGCATCAAAACTTCATTAAATGTTACTTGCTGCTAACTGTATAAACTCTGACTTTAAAATTCCAATCCTTTCACAACATAAACCTTTTGAAGTTTAGAGACACGTTTTTACACAAGCTACATACGGTTGGTGCTTGTTATCTAATGAAGTTTTTTATTTTTTATTTGAAACACTGCTCTACCAGGGAATTGTGAATTGGTGACTTGCGCTCAGACAGCTGCTCAGACAAAGACAAAGGCAGGAATGTGAAGGAAATGATGTCTCTCTTTGACCCACTTTGGACAGTCTCGGCGTCCTGTCGCGTATTCCCCCGGCCGGCCAGACGACATGCTTTTCCTATATTCTTTATGAAGATTTGTGCAAAGAAATGTAAAAGAACTAATCAGAATCACGCAGAAACCAACCCCATCTCCAAAAAACTCAAGTTACCCATGCCATTCTCGCTATCGACACCCGACAGTGAAACTCTGGCTCCAAAGTGCGTGGTCGTATTGAAGAGTTATACAGTAACCCAGCATTCGGGAGAGGTGTGGTTATGTCTGAGGCGAAGTGTGAAAGCAGCAAAGACAAGGGCCTATGTGAGCGGGTTTACAGCAAGTGGAAGTTAATGTGGTGAAAAATAGCTTATGGTACAGTGGTGATGAGAGGCAGTTCAGTGCCAGATCTGAGAGTGGGTGTCAAACAGAGGTAACATCAAAACTGCTAAGCTATAGTGGCGAGGACACACCAATCTCATCTCTGTCTGATATCTGGACTTCATAGATTTTTGAAGGGGCTTGTAAATGGCATAATGCTGTACTTTTTCCATTTTATTTTATTTGTTCACATCTGTGCGGAAACAAAGATAACAGCAACATTAGAGGGATGAAACATCATTCGAAAGTAAACCACAATAACATAGCTCTTTCAAAACAGAAGAGAATATTTTGGCCTATTTAAGCTGAAAAAATATTGCGTGAGCAAAGCAGGACTTGAACCCTAAACCTTTGGGTCTCCAGTGCTCTGCTGTATCCTCTGACTACACGAGGGTGAGGAACATCGCAACATGCAGCACTGTGACTCCAAATACGAATCCAGAGGCTGCAATCAGCATGATTCGACTGGGGTCGGCCCGTCATTCTGACACCCCTCCACTGCGACATCCCGTCAATCCGACACTTTTTTACACCTCTATTCCGACAATAGGTCCTTAAGGTTAGGGCTAAGATAAGGTTAGGGTTAGTTTGTAAACTCCACTATCCTTAAAGGGGGGTATTATGTAAAATCGACTTTTTCAAGCTTTATATCATGTTATTATGTCATTCCCTCATTAAACACATGCCTGGAGTGTTGCCTTGGCTCATTCACATATTTTTGAGTAATCAGTAAAAACTTAGACGGCAGCCATTTTAGGTGTAGCTATGCCTCAGTCCTCCTAGGAACGCCCCCACCTCCTGGAGACGCCTCTGGACCTTTGTCACCAGCCAAGCCACCAACCACTGCTCCTCAGCTCAGCAGAGCCCCCTCCCCGCACAGTAGTGTTGTTTAGATGCCACAGCAGTGTGCTGAAGGGGGCGTGTCGGAAAGCTTCTTAAAGAGACAGAGGCCTATTTCAAGACGTTCAGTACAGCCATTTTGAGAGAGCAATTTTATTCAAGGCAGTTATTTTAATTTACTGCATATACAGACCAACAGAAGGTTACGTCATCATTGTAGTATGCTATAGACTGGTGCTATGTGATTGAAAAAAGCATAATACCCCCTCTTTAAGGTTAGGGCTAGGGTAAGGTTAGGGTTCGTAAACTAACGAACGTGTGTCGGAATGGCAGGACGTTGCACAAAAGATAAAAGTGTTACCACTCAGACAAAGGGGGGGGGGAATGTCGGAGTGCCGGGACATTTGATAAAAAATGGAAACACCCCCACTCCAACAATTAGGTGTGGCAGGTACTCAGGGTTGCCATATGTGCGCTAACTGTCTTGTTTATACGTACAGTTAATGACCTGTGTACTATCAACATGACCACAAATTTGAGCGCGGCAGATAGATGCGTTGTCCCATTGCGACAGGTGGAGAAGTTGGATTATTTTTGGGCGAAACCGATCACCAGATGCTAATCAGAGGAGCAACTTCATAACTCTTTGACTGGGGACGAGCGACTAAAACGCAGTAAGTGCCTCTGGTTTCATGTTTTTACGCAGCGGCTTCTAGCAGAGATGGGGACTCGCGACTCGGACTTAGGTCGCTATTTTTTAGAGACTTGGAACTCGACTCAGACTCGTCGCCTAAAGACTTGAGACTTGACTCGGACTCGTGGTTAGAGACTCCACTGCTACGTCAGTTGTAAGCTAAAGCTACGTACTCAGTTAAGCGATTAGTGATCAAATCATTACCATTACGAGGCTACTCTGTTTATTAGGAATATTTTGTCAGGCAAAGACAAAAGCTGACAGTGGATACAGCAGGTTCCTGTTGTGTACAAGCTGAGGATGCTAGGAGCCTCATGTCAACAGTCTGTAAACCTGCATCTTCAAGGTAAGACTGGCATTTAGCCATTGCTTCTCCTCTTTGAGAGTAGTAATATATGACCACAGTGGACGGTGTAACAGGTTCAGTTTTTACTGTATGATACAGGGCACTTCAGTAACATGCTGAAGCTAATACTGAAGACATGTTTGTGACACAGTACAGCTGTGAGTGATAACTAGAGAGGCACCGATCCAGCTTTTTGCCTCCGATACGGATACTGGGGTTTGAGTATCAGCCGATATCCGATATTAACCGAGAGGCTCTCTTAAAAGTGGCTTTCTCTGAGTGAAACAGTGTGATATCAATAAAGTATTTTCTTGTCATGATGTTACAGATCAATTATCAATTATAGCTTATCTATTAATAAACTAATAGAAAAATATTTAACAAGGATCACTGGATTTTTGACACTATCTCTGGGACAAGCTGTTTTACATTAACAGCTCACATGAAGTCATTTGATCATTATGACTTGTGCTTTATAAATATCGTATATCAGTTATTCTCTGACAGCATTTCATAAACTAAAATACACCCAGCCTTGATTAGTGGCCGTTAGTATTAGCATGCTCCCGCTAACTTTAGCATGTTGTTGCTAACCGTGGCATTTTGCGCAGCGATCAAAAATCATGCCCACATTCACTTAGGTTAGTCGGTGAAAGTTGTGTTTTTAAAGAGTCAAAACTGGAATTGGTTGAGTATCGGATACTCAATATCATATTTTTCCCAGTATCGGCTCCGATATCCGAAACCAGTATCGGTGCATCCCTAGTGATAACTACTGATGTTACTTTTACTAAACTGAACTAAAACATGTAGTGGTGTGGGAGGAATAGTTGAATGAATGACACAGGGCCTGCCTTTGCCCTTAGCTGTAGACAGTGGTAAATAGTTCATATTATTGCTGTGTTTTTCTATCTTACCATCGCATTGGGATTGACTGTGAATGGCCTGATGCCTAATAGGGATATTGTGATGTTTTACAAAAATACACTGATAATTGTTTGTTGTGGTAGCCCTGGGCTCATATTTGTCTGATAGTCGTTTTTCATTTACAGCTGTTTATCGATTTTAAAATAGTTTTGTTTTTCCATGATTTGAATTAGCATATAACATATACAAACCATGGGACTTGGACTTGACTTGCGGGGTTTTTTATACATTTAAGTAGTTTCTTGTTTATCGTCTAAGATATTTAGTTTTTTTTTTTTTGAGGATCTGGAACCCTGGACAAGTTGTGGGTCCAGTGAGCGGACATCCAAAAGATCTACAAACAAAAAGACATAGGCCATGATCAAATTTGCAAACCACATCCAAACGCTTCCGATCTGATTACTGGATGATCTGATTTCTCCGTCCGTGGCAGTGGTATCAAACCTTTCACACCAAGCACCACCCGGCCTATAGATCGAGAGAGAGAGATCCCCAAACCGGGTCTTAAAGGGATACTTCGGGATTTTTGACATTGGGCCTCATTTCCTATAGTTATCCAGAGTGTTGTTGATGTCTGGAGATATTTTTTCTTAAATTCATGCAGTTCTTATATTTGAAGAGTCTAGTGGCGCTAGGCTAGGGCAAGGCTAAAGCATGTCTATGGTATCAGTTAGCCTGCATTAAAAAACAGTCTGGCACACTCCACAGTGCACCTGAGGTAAATCACTTATAACGCCAGACTAACCATATAAATGTCTGTGTCTGTGTAGAATAATTTTAACCATTTTGCATTTAAAATAACTTATATTTGATCAGCATCAGCTTCGTGGCTGTAAGCTAAGGCAGCGGCGGAGTGATCTGCGAGAAAATAGTCCCTCAAAATGCGGTAATTCATGTGATACAAGGTCAGTTATATTAAAAAAAATATTCTATTAACACAGACATTTATATCATTAGTCTGGTGTTATAAGTGATTTACCTCAGGTGCACTGTGGAGTGGGTCAGACTGTTTTTAATGCAGGCTAACTGTTACCATAGAAATGCTTTAGCCTTGCCCTAGCCTAGCGCCACTAAGCTCTTCAAATATAAGAACTGCATGAATTTAAGAAAAAAATATCTCCAGACATCAACAACACTCTGGATAACTAGGAAATGAGGCCCTATGTCAAAAATCCCGAAGTATCCCTTTAAATAGATCTAAAAATGTGCAACACTGAAGAAAAACAACATTTTCTCAGCCCAGTCCAGTCTCCGGGTTGGTCCCTGTTCAGCTCCACATGTTTCGGATGAGTTCTCGGCTTCACGCTGCCTCAGTCTGATGATTCATGATCTCGGACATATTCAGCTGCTCAAAAACATGCCCCGTTTTATACTCAACACATAACTCTACCGACAACATGCAGCGCTCTCCCACGCCGGCCGACCGACTGGGGGAAAACAAGCAGAAGAGATTTTCTCATTTGCGGTCTTTTATTTGGCCTGGTTTTCATTCTTATTAGAAATGTGTTGCATCATATCAAATCACACACAATATATAGGATTTATATCTTTTTTTTCTTTTCTTTTTTCTTTCTTTCTTTTTTTTTTTAAGATAATTTTATTGACATAAAACGAAGCTTACAAATAGCACAAAGACAAAGGAAGGATACACAAGGGTAAGGTATTAGATTGATACATTAGATTTGATTCATTCTTGGGTTGTACACATGGATCAGTTATAATAATCGGTTAAACATAACAAATAAGAATTAAAACATGGAAAATTATGATGGTAACAAGTAACAGTAAAGAAACAATAATAATCGAGGTCGAGGTAAAGGTAAACTGAATAGGGTAGTGACATATCTTTTTCTTTAACCAACCGAGCGCATTTTCTCCAGTTACTTACCCCAAACTAAAAGCTTCATGACCGGAAAGCTTCCAGTGTAACGCCTCAATTTGAAAGCTAAGGCCTACAAAGCTGATCGGAACTTTTTGGTTGCATTTCCGACATGTTTTTGCCGCTCTTTTGCTGCGTTTTGTTGCTTTTTCATCACCTTTTTAGTCATGTTTTTGTCACTTTTTGGTTGCGTTTTCGTCGCTATTTTGGCGATTTTTTTTCTCAAAGATCTTTTAGATTGGGTAAAGCCAAACTGGAGAAAATGTGCTCGGTTCAGGTGTGGGTTAAGAGAAGAGACAAACAAACTGATAATTATTCATAATGAAACCCTTCCCTCCACAAGGAACTTCACACATCACACACTCCTAATGCTATGTTTGCATTTTGGATTTTGGAAGAGGACCTATAACATATTTAAATCTCATATTTTTCAACCTTCAAACATCTGTAATAAATAAATGCTTGTATTTGATTGTATTTATTAGGTGAAATGTGGCTTTAAATAAAAAAGTGGAAAAAAAACATGTTTTGACCTGAGATTTCATTATACATTTGTAGCATCGCAAAATCTCATGTTATCTGGCCTATACGCGTTAACCTCTTAACCACCGCAACCGAGCACATTTCCTCCAGCTCGGCTTTACCCAAATCAAAAAGCTTCTCGACTGGAGCCTTCATCTGAAAGCTAAGACCTACAAAACTCATTGAAGCGTCTTGTTTTGTTGCGTTTTCATCACGTTTTGACGCTTTTTCAAGAAGCTTTGGGTAAAGTTGAACTGGAGACAATGTGCTCAGATAAGACGGGGGTTAAGAGGTTAGAGGCCTTAAATTTTCTGAACTTTATTGTACTGTTTTTATCCGCAATTATTCTATATATGTTTAATCTCTTAACCCCCACCTTAACCAAGCACATTTTCTCCAGTGGTCCAAGTTATTAAAGGACTTTAGTCCACTTGTTTTGTACAGTGTGCCTCGGATCTCTTGCTTTTCTGCCGTCCACAGTCCTGGTATGGGTTCAGCAAACCTTTTTCTGCTTTAGCATACATTTTCTCCAGTTTGGCTTTAACCAAATCTAACAGAGTCAAAATAGCGCCGAAAACGAGACGTAGACTAAAATGCTACAAAAATGGCTACAAAAAAGTGATGAAAAAGCAACTAAAAATGAAGCGTCAAAAAAATGCAACAAAAAGTTACAAAAACGTAACAAAAACATCTAAATCTACAACAAAACAGTCTTTGTAGGACAATTGAGGGGTTACACTGGCCTATAGGCTGTAAGCTTTTAGATTTGGGTAAAGCCGAACTGAAGGAAATGTGCTCGGTTAAAATGGGGGTTAAGAGGTTAAGAATCATTACAAAATTGGCAGAAACGTTGTAATTCGATCACCCCCATAGCTTTCACTCATCCCCTGCTCAACACCGCCCTCTGCTGTCCAACACAAAGCCTACTCTTTCCTCTCTCTGGCGAGGGCTGCGCTGTGAGTCGAATCCACCAGATGTCGCTGCCGGTCCGTGAGTGGCGGGGGCTGGGTGAACTCGTTAACCCGGGCTCCCAGCGCGCAGAGCGGGGGAATCCTCAGCTCGGAGGAGGAAGGCTGCTGTTTGAAGCGTGTCTGACAGACGGAGGAGGAGGAGGAGGAGGAAGAGGCTGGGAGACTGGAAAACCTGCTCTTTTGAGAGTGACGAGCCGTACTCCATTCCAAAGGAGGAAGTCAACCGAAGTCGATACGTTTTCCATGTTATATTTTAAAATCTAAATGTCATTATAGGGAGACCGGGGCTGTTTGTCACACGGGTTGGTTGTTACATTCCTTTATATAACAACAACTAGGGGGCGCTGTGATGTTACTAACCATCGAGTTCAACATCCTGATTCTCCTGCTGTATATGTTTTCATTCAAACAAAGGAGACTGAAATAGATGTTTCAGTCTGTTCCTGAAAATTCTATCTGTCCCATGTTTTTATGAGCGTCTTAACCAAGTGCATTTTCTCCAGTTCAATTTTTACGCTAATCTCAAAGCTTCTCGACTGGAGCTTACAGCCTATAGGCCAGTGTAACGCACATTTGAAAGTTAAGACCTACAGAACTGAGCGTAACGTTTGTTGTTGTGTTGTCGCCGCGTTTATGTCACAATTTTGAACCGTTTTTGTAGTTTTGTTTGTCACGTTTTTGTCATGTTCTTGTTTGCTTTTACACCACTTATTTTTCCTTGGCTTTTTGGTACTTTGTGTTGTTTTTTTTGTCACTTTTTTTATTGTGTTATCGTTGCTTTTCCGGCACGTTTCCGTCACTCTTTTGTCGCTTTTTTGCGTTGCGTTTTCATCCTCCTTTTCGTCGCTATTTTTATGCTTTTTCCAAGAAGCTTTTAGATTTGGGTAAAGCCACACTTTTTCCAGGGGTAGGTTTTACATAAGTTCTGTGTACTTCAACCTACTCCTTTTGAGTGTGCAAATTCTCTCCTTTTCCTGTGATAACATCTGTTTGCTGCTCAAATAAACGAATAAACTAAACTAAAAGCCACTCTGGAGAAAATGTGCTCGATTCAGGACGGGGTTTGATTTGATTTTTATTTATTTGAGCTATTATTTACAATGAGCTATTCGAAGCTTTTACATGTCACAGGTTGAGAAAATGAGGAGACTCACAAGACAACTTATAAGTATGAAAAACATAGAGCGAAAATAGAAAATTTGTGATTCTGAGTGTATTTACTTAGTTTTATAGTTTTCTCTTATTTTTTATCATTGCTTATATTACCATTCTGGTCACCATTCTATTGATTTACTTATTGTTTAAGTAGTCATAGTGTTTTAGATATACATATATATATATACATGCACATACATTACTAGCGCACATATTTATTATACATATATTATCATCACCATAATAACAATGACAATAATAGCATTCTCAAAAGTATCATTCTCAAAAATATCATCTTCAAATGTATCATGTTTCTCATTGCTATCATACCTGTTTCCACTGTAATAATGTTGGTTAAGATTGTTCTGTCAGTGGTTTTTGATTGTTTTCCCTATTATGAGGTGCGTTAAAAAGCCAGGGTATTATGTGGCAAGCTGGTAGAGGGCGGAAGCCCCCCCACCAGCGAGCCCCCACCCTGCTGCCCTAACTAGTGATGTTGTGAACCGCTTTATAATCCTATGCTGAGTGGTGCTTTAAAAAGACAAGATTTATGAGCCCGTTGAGAGGTGGACCCTACAACGGGTCCACATCTCGCCTGCCCAATTCTATTTTATTTGTAATGACCAGCGGAAGCAGGCCATAACAGCATTTTTAATGTTTGTAATTTATCTCAAGTTCCTTTAATACAGATCAAATAGACTTGGTAGATAGAGTTGGTGAAGATTGATGATATCAGCAATGATGTGGTACAGTATTTCACAAGTTCATAGTAATACAGATTACTTAAGGAGAGTGACTGAGAGACAAGGTCACATGTCTTCAGCATACTTCTCAAACACAGTTCTCCTATACTGTCTTTTGAATTGCTGTAGACTAGCTGCACCTTTTAAGTCTTCATCTAAATTAAGAGATTAAGAGATGAATGCACTTTACTTTGTTTCATTGCTGCAGTTAAAGTACACATTACCTGGTGATACCTCATCTACTTGCATAGCTCATTTTTGTTATTCACATGATTTTTGTTATTTATTTTTTCTTATTGTTTGTTACATGACCATGAAAGTTGTGAAACATGTTCTTAAACTCATCCCTGTGAAGAATTCTGGACCCACAAATAACATCGTCAAATAATGGTTATGGATCTTTTAGAGATGTGTAGGAGGAAAAGAAGAAGCGATTTCAGCCTCTTACTGTTCTTCTCTCAGATCTGGGTCCTCCCTGGTGTTGTTTAGGTTATTGTGGAGTGTTATGGCCTGATCCTGAGTGTGTGAAATGATGATATTGTAAACAAAACGAGTGGAGGGAGAGAAAGGGGGATTAAGCTGTCCGTGGATGATCCTACATCTTCAAACATTGCATTAGTGCTTCTAACACATCATCGTCTGAAATGATATATTGGGCATCGGTGAAGCAGGGTGGCCAAATCCGCTGCAACTCTCGCTTAAACAACTAAAAATGGCAAATTTGAGTGCAATAAGCCTTCTCCCTCTGGTGGGCTCTGCTTGTGTAATGCGGCTGACCCACTTTTGTGTGTGTGTGTGTGTGTGTGTGTGTGTGTTGTTGTTGCTGAAGGGAAGCGTGCGCGGCCGGATGTGAGCCTCCAAAGCGATGAGGGAGCTGCGCGGCCATGACATCAGCCCCGTGTGTTCAAGGTAAATATTTCTACAGTACAATATGTTCTGGGGAGAGTACTGCAGCTGCTGCTTTCGTCGTAGGGTCAGAAATGTACAGGATGGTGGTGCAGATCGGCCGCCACCCCTCTGTTAGTTACCCAAGGGCAGCTATGGCTATACATGCAGCTTACAAGAGAGTGGATGAGTCATGAATATTGTGTAGCACTTTGAGATGCTTGGAGATCGCAAAACAAATGTAAGCTATTATGATTGCTCATATAAAGTTGAGACTAAGGGCATTTTCACACCAAGATCTGGACTTGACAAGTGTTAAACTATAAACAGTTTCACACTGTGTCCCTGAAATCACACTATTAGATTTTCTCTGATGCTGACTCAGCTATTGGCATAATCTATTGGAACCAAACAACCAGATTATTATCAATATTAGTGCTGTCAATCGATTAAAATATTTAATGGCGCTTAATCGTACATTTGTATCTATTCTAAATGTCCCTTGAATTATCATTTAATACTCTAATACTCTTATCGGGTACCTCACATATACGGAAAACCTTGGATATGGGCGGGTCGGGTTAGAAAGCGCATTTATTTCTTCGTTACATTGTTGTCTTACAACATAAAGTGCATTCTTAGCATTCAGCAAGAAGCCAGGCACAGTTAAATAACAAGACAGCTTCTTACTCACCTGAGGAGAGCAGCTTCTCACAGCGTCAGGTAAAGGCTGCTTCACTTCAGTTTAAACTCCATTTTGTTTAAAAGTAAAGCCTCAGAATCCTCGTTTCCTGATAAGTCCATAAGCGATTTCAAAGTTGTCCTCAGCGCTGCAGTGCCAAAACAGACCAAGTGCTATTTCCCCTGTAAATCTAATCAATATAGAGAGTTGTTTTTAGGCTCCCATGTTGCCACTCTTCAGAGAAGATGCAAAGAGGAGAAACAATAATTCTAGCACACTTTCCATAAATCATATAAACTTTATTTCACTTCTCAAGTATCACTGTGTTTGTCTCCTATATGATATATTTAACTGAAATTTCTTATCCAGACAACCAATGATTTATAAAGGAAATTCATGAACATAATGGGGTGCCCAACTTTTGCATACCACTGTAGCTGTGAAATCAACTGTATTCACATAGACTAGCTGGCTATAAGGAATCCACTCTCACCGTTCTTGCTCTTCTGAGTGTGTGTTTGACTGTACACCACTTCGTGTACTTAATGCAAGAGTCCAGACTGTCACTTTGATACAACAGAGGACCAGACCTTAGTTTGGACGGAGACTCTTCTTCCTGGATCAAAGAATAGTCTGCCTGGTACAAACCACGATCCATGTGAGGGACTTCAAAAGTTGGAAAACAAATGAAAAGGACACGGGCCAAACCAGAACTTGTGTACAGTAGATCGAAATCACCTTTAATCCTGGACTTAAGCCACGTTTAAACCAAGTCAAAAGTTTAAGATGATACACGTTTTAGACAGGAGAAAGTAAGATTTGTCCAACGTCCAAGACTGAGAACCCAGACAACGAAGTCCTCTGAAAATCTCCTGATATTGTCCAGACTATAGGGCGCATGTGTGAAGAGACTTATGAGACTAAAACTGGACCCAATCTTGGACTAAGCCAGGCCTTGTGGTCACATTCTGGTCAAGAAAGACAATACTTCGAATATCAGAAAAGGCCAGGGGTGAATGTGTTCACTGAACCCTGGCAGGTCGATGAGATTGGACAATACAGGCACTTGAAGGAGAATTTGAGTTTAAATTATGAAACAAGTTTGAAATGGATGCTGGTGTGCTCTCTGAAACAGCAAAGGTTGATCGTGTCGTCTGCAATCTCTGGACCAGAGGCCGAAAAAACCAGTGCTGAAGTTGAGACACAATGGACAAATCTGAGTAAAGTCTTAGTGGTCCATTTCTGTTCGCCACCAGAGAGTAACGTAAAGGTAGGTTTTTTCCTCTTCCTTCTGCTTCTTCTCCCCTGTGCTTGTGAGGACGCGCGAGGCCATGCACACAGCACGGACGGAGATACTGAAATATTGATGAAGGCGGTGCGCTCGTGCTGATGAAAAATCACCCTTTCGATAAATGTTTCATCCCCTACACTCGCATCACCCGCCATTTTTAACAGATGAGGCAACCCACGGCCGCCCACACCAACAGAAGCGGGGCCAGGCCGGACTGGGAGAGAGAGACAAGAAGTGTCTCAACACGCTGGCTATAAGCTGTGGGTTTGTCTGTGCTCACCCTATGTCAACACAAAAACAATACTACTGTGCTTTTCTTCATTTACAGGAGAGATGATTCTAACTGTTTTCGTAATCTTTTGAGTTCACACTTGGTTTCAGGCCCTAAGGTCAGAACATAAAAACATTACTTGAGCAAATGAAAGTAATATTCCACACAGGTGACTGGGAATGGAGTAAAGGTTCAGAAAGCTTTTTAATAGTCTAAAATAGATGCATATTGGTAATTATATATGCTTTGACGTTTTCGCAAACCTATCCATGAAACTCTCCATAAGGGATATCCAGATTAACCACATTTTTACAATTACCACGATTATAAAAAGGTATGATAGGTTAACTCCAAGAATTTTGGAAGCTTTCCTTCCAAAAGGTTTACTGCAGAAAATCTCTCGTACGGGCCACTGCACACAAGCACCAGGAACTCACTGGTAATTGAGGAAGGCAGACGGATGACCAGAGTTGCGTCCACCCAAAAAAAAAAACAGCAGTGTGGGACTGTCACGGGCACGGGCGGACTGGTTTTAGTTGTTTTTAGTTGTTTTATTGTGCATTTTTTAGGCTGTTTTTATGCATGTTTATCTGTTTTACCACCAGCTTGTGCCTGGTAGCCCCGCCAGGTGTTGATTGTTTACTGGGCACACCTGCGACAGGGTTTTTTTAAGAAGAGACTGAGCACGACAGAAAGAAAGGACAGAAGCAGAGGTGGCGTGGGGGGCCACGGGCGACGGGCCACCATGGGCGCGGGCGCAGCGGCAGCAGCGAAGAAACACGCATGGACGCACACGGCCCGTTACGGGCGGAGGACACGGTGGACGCGGACGAGGCGCAGGAGGTGGGCCCGGACGAGAGCCAGGGACGAAGGGCTGGCTGACGGAATGGACGCACGAATGAGGAAGACGAACACGAATGGGACCTGACGCACCGGGAGGGCTGAGCGATGGCAGTGAGGGAGCGGCACGTCACGTCGAGGACAGGAGCGGCGGGATCGAGCAGCCAGCAGCAGGCTCTCCGGGCTTTACGTTCCCCGAGGAGGACCCTTGCAGCATCTCCATGGGAGTCTCCCGGAGCCGACCGAACCCCCCCTCCTGGAGACCCGACTACAAGCACCTTAGCGCACGCACTTTTAGGGCCCATTTTAGTCCTCTTTTAACGTATGTTTTACCCTGCCTTTTATCGTATTTGTCGATTTTAACTTTCTACTTAAATTGTATTTTATACTTTTACCGCCTTGTTTTTATTGATTGCCAATACGTAGGCTCCATTCCATTTAACCTGTGACAGACCACTTGGGTATCTGAAAAGATGACCATGTCACGTAACAAATTGTATAAAAGTTGTCCAAAATACAGAATAGTTGCCGTCAAAGGATGCACACAAAAAGCAAATGCTTCATCGTAATAAGCGAAAGGAAAACGAAAGAAAAACTATGCACCATGAATGTTTAAACGCTCCAGTGTTCGAAAAGCATTTCAAATACAAAAGCTACAAACCTCAGGTGTCATCCCTACTCTCCATCACTGCAATTTCTTCAAGTGAACCGGAACTGAACTTCACTTTTCACTGCAGCAGGAGCGGGAGTAGTAGGAGTTTGGGCTGTGCACACTTTATGATAACTTATAGGGGTATTTTCTTGTCACGCATGTTACAGTATTTCATGTTATATTATATACAGATCAAGGCTTACTGCAACTAACTGCAACTTTTACGGAATGTAACAGCACTACCTCAACTCCTGAGCTAAACATTTGAAACATCCTCCTCGTTTGTAAACTTTACCTTTTTGCACAGTCTATTCTATCAGTAAGGTGCTGACTTGACACTTGGGGCCTATCATAATAAATGAAGCTGGTGGGCCCCTGACCCAGTGCAGAGCCGTCGACCGGAGCGTGCCACCGCTCCACATCTGCTGCCTCGCTCACGGCACCTGTCTCTATATTGTACACTGCTCGTAAACTCGGTGCATGTCGAGGATGCCACTGACGCGCTGCTAACACGCTAACACGAGTAACGCGAGTGTACAAGCGCCAGAGTGACGTTTACATGGGAGAATTTGATGATGCTGGAATCTCAGACGGAGGTCAGGGGCCGAGGTGGTTTTCAAATCTCCTGACAGAAAATGTACAAATGTGTTCCTTGATCATCGTTATGTGGGAGAATATTTGGATAATGCTTCCGCTTTTTAATGTTCATAATTCAGATGTTAAGTTAATTTATTCTGAAGGGGTGGACATTATGAGTAACCTGGATTGAGTTAGAGGACTGCACCAATGATAACCTGAACTTAATTCTACTCAACTTTCTCCCAGTGCAAAATGCACTAAATTATATTTGGAACTCGCTTGATGGTAATTGTAAATATTGTAAAAAAGACAAAATGAACGTTACTGAGCTTTGAACTGAAGTATAATTCTTGTAAAGTTAACAAAAGGGCAGGTATCATAAGATCGCTCAGTTTTCATTGATGCTAGCATAATTGCATGAGGGTTTTCTAATCATCAATGACCCTCTAACACGGGGGTATACAGTATATACATTATATATATATATATTTGATGCGGGGCGTATTGTTTTAAATGTTGTAATCTGTAAAGCACTTTGTGATGCCTTTTGGTATGCTTTATAAATGAAGTTGATTGATTGATTGAACACGATTAACTAACACATTGTACCATTAGAACTTCTGTACACCTATGGAGGAATTCCATTAAAAATCACCCGTTTCCAGCTAGATTAGGCATTCACAACATGAACAATGTCTAGACTGTATTTCTGATTCATTTACTGTTATCCTTATTGGAAAAATCTGTGCTTTTCTTTCAAAAATGAAGATGGACTCCATGATGGCCGTGTAGAACTGCACCAGCATCTTGGTCGGCAGCTTAAGTTTCCTCAGCTGCCGTAGGAAGAATATCCTCTGCTGGGCCTTCTTGATGAGGGAGCAGAAGGTTGGCTCCCATTTGAGGTCCTGGGTGATGGTGGTGCCCAGGAAACGGAAGGAGCCCACGATGGAGATGGG
Organism: Neogobius melanostomus; assembly: GCA_007210695.1. NCBI lineage: Eukaryota > Metazoa > Chordata > Actinopteri > Gobiiformes > Gobiidae > Neogobius > Neogobius melanostomus. Next base: position 296,193 of record VHKM01000026.1, read on the forward strand.
GGTGGGAGAGTCTGTCAGGGCGAGGGGGTACAGTGGGCTGTGTCTTTCCTGAAGTCCATGATCATCTCCACTGTCTTCTGGGCGTTCAGCTCCAGTTTGTTGTGGCTCCACCAGGACGCCAGCCGGTCCACCTCTCTCCTGTAGGCGGACTCATCACCGTCTGAGATGAGCCCGATGAGGGTGGTGTCGTCCGCAAACTTGATCAGTTTTACAGACTGGTATGGAAGTACTGCTGGACAAAAAGGCAAAGTGGTTTAATGATGGAATTTCAAACTTTTAGGATAGATATTGATGAGCTTCTGACGACTTCAAATCCCCCATATAGGGCTGACTGTCCTGCGTTACCATGGAGATCCGCTGCCATACGTCACTTTTAATAGACCAATAGGTGAATACAAACAATACAAAGCAAATGTGTGTCTTCATGCTATTGAATGAAAACCCGTTAATCCGAGCTCAGACTTGGCTTGATCGCGAGACGGTGCCAGAACAACTACAGCTGCTGACATTGTCTGTGCCCTTCATAACTCAGTGTTTATCTCCCTAGCTCTGAAACCGTCTAAATAGTGGAGTTTACTGATTTCCCAATAGCAGGCAGAGAGTAATTCCTTGCTGCTGCTGCCACTGCTGGTAAACACAAAAGAAAATGTTGTCGACAGATGTTTCAGGGACAATAATGTCACTCAGGAAATGGTACAGGAGATAAGGATTTGCAAATGAGAAATGCAGATTTTCACATAATGGAAGCGTATTATGGAAAGTATTTAGTCGACGGCTGTAGGACAAGGTTTATGTTCTAATTAGGTGGTTTCCAACAGGCGGGTTGCCACTCAGATGTGGGTCATAGAACCATATTTTTTGGCCGTTATCACAAAAGGACTCTTTCGTATTCCCAAAATTCCTGATTTCTAATAGACTCCTGATTAGAGCCATCCTTTGTCTTCACCTTATTCAGGAACTCACTATGGGCCATCTTGTTCATGGCAAACTGCAGCTCTGACTTGAGCTGACACTGGCTTTGATGAAATATGTAACATTTGCAACACTCCGCTGTGTAAATAAATCGATCTTCGGTCTCTAACAGTTCCTCACAGCCAAACTATCATTGCAGAGACAACACAAAGTAAACAAAAATATCACCCAAAATAAAAAATAATATGAGGTCACTTTTTTAAATACCACTTGCCGAGTGGAAGATTGCAAATGAACGCCGCCTCATCTCTTATTTTCTACTGGGAACAACTGGGAGATCGTTTTGATGCCCGGGTTCCTGAGATGAGATAACCTCTGACCTGTCAACACGACAGAGAGCAGCGTTAATACATTTTCATACCTTTTAGCTGATTGTTATGAAGCCTACACTGTGCACTTAGCCATTTAACTACTCAGTTTTAATATTGTCTCTTTTCCACTTAGCGTCATGTCAAGAAAAAAGGCCGGACTTTTCCCGATCAAAGCAGATACAAAAAGCAGTAGTTCAGCGATTTGTAGACAACTTTCTTACATGAATTTATTTCTTTATAGTGTGTTGTTTTTAGTATTCACATTCACACATTAATATTGTTTTATATACGTAATGCACTCATAATATCCACTTCACAACTGAAAAGGATCGTCTTTCCCAGAGCACATGAAGGCAGCACGAGGCCACGCAAGCTTATTTCGCTTTTTTCGTCGGTTTTCCGTTCATACCCATTTGATTTTCTGCACTCTCTTTGATTCACAGCAGTGGAACCCGTGCTCACAGGAAGTGCCAACACTAACAGGAAGGGCTTACACCTTAAAAGTGGGCGGGGCTGAATAAGGTGAATTCAAAATGGCCTTTTCTGAACACGCTGACCGTGGACCGTTTTCTGTGGATTCGATTTTGATCAGACACTGATCCGAGGAGCAGCGTCACAACTCTTTGACTGGGGAAACGCAGTGAGTGCCTGGTTTAATGGAATGTACGCTTCCTGTTTGCGATGGTTTATGCTCTAACACATTGTATAGGGAGGATCGCTGTTATTGTATTTCTGCGATTTTCACCGGATGTTTTTGGCGACTGGTGGACAAACAGCTGATTTTTCCTACATCACAGATCTTTTACAGCACCGGTCTTTTCACAGAAGCAATGCTCTGTTTGTGAACGATGTTTTGACCCACCATAGAACTATTATTAACTATGTAATACATTTGCGTTGCCCACCAGTGCCTCGGACGTGATGACACGGCGATCCCCTAATTGTTGAGAGGCCAACGGGTGGCTGTTGTTTTATTTTGGGGCTGGCTGCTGTAGCTGCTGTTGTGTCGACGTGTCATGATTTACTTTTATTACATTCATTATGTCTTCTTGTTACAAGTTAGTTTTAAAGGTTATTTAGAAAAACACTAGGTAGAACAACAAGCTTTTGTTCAAATATCTTGCGCGTTTCGACGGACTGATGAAAACGGAAGTAGAATTCCCAGTCCGTCGAAACGCATAAGGTATTTGAACAAAAGCTTTTTGTTATACCCTAGTGTCTTTTTAAAATAACCTTTAAAGGAACAGGCCACCGTTTTTCCATACTGAGATATGTTTTACCTGAGTTTAGATGAGTTGATACGTACCTGTCTGGTCTTTGTGCGTGCCCGTGGAAAAGTGTGGTAGCTTCTAACTTCACCCCCGTTTGGAGCCATATAGGAATATGCTGGGAGAGGCCAAATGCTAACAACATCGTTGGTCTTTTTGCGTGACTGAGGGCACACAGTTCTTCCATACTGAGATATGTTCTTACCTGAGCTTAGACGAGTCGATACGTACCTGTCTGGTCTTTGTGCGGTGCCCGTGGAACAGCGTGGTAGCTTCCAACTTCACCCCGTTTGGAGCCGTAGGAATATGCTGGGAGAGGCCAAATGCTTTGGTCTTTTTCGTGACTGAGGGCACGCACAAAGACCAGACAGGTACGCATCAACTCATCTAAGCTCAGGCAAGAACATACTGTATCTCAGTATGTAAAAACGGTGGCCTGTTCCTTTAAAACTAATGTCATGATTTAGCTCAGTCCTGTTTTAGACCCAACTTCACGGTCGGACATCCAGAAATTTTGAGCCCCCCTCACCTGGGTTACGAAGGTGAAGGGGCAAACGTCAGGCAGCAGCTCATAGGAAAGCATGGGGTATGAGTGCAGTAGACAAACCACAGTGTGACAGAATGTAAAATAAAGACGGCACAACCCGAGGAAGAGTACATTCCCACATAATTCTTCTTGCAGGTAACTTTGAATAGGTTTCTCTCACATATGACTGATCGTCCTAAACATCGGCCGCAGCGGTTTTAAATTGCGATTACGACACAGCAAGTCTAACTGCATTTACTGCAGCCAACTCAACACTTACTGTAAATAATCCTGAACATGTACTGGAGCATTTACCCCATTTTTAACCACAAATGGACATTTTAGAAAAGAAAATGAATCGGTGTCATACATTCGAGTGAAGTCGCTCATTAGTTTGCGTTGGCGTTTGCTCCCTTCGAGTGACATGGCGGCTGGTGTTGCTCAGAAAAACATTGGTCATTCTGTGTTGGCATTATGGAGCATAAAATCTGCTGGTAGTCAGTGTGTTGCTCTAATTCCATGAAGATTTTGGTAACTGCAAACACATTTAAGTGTGTTTGTGCGCCTGTTTTCATCATACAATACTTTTTCGCCCTAATACGGTCATTTTGGGCTGTCAGTACAATAATTTTGTCGGCGGAATCTGGCAACTCTCTGACTTCAAGGCCCAATTTTTCTCACATTGCGGCGACGACATTTGCGCTCACTATTGCGCCTACTGACACCACATGTTCCACTCTTGCACCTAATCGTATTTTGAACGATTTTTCAGTGGATATCATCGAGCAAACAGTAGTAATAACTTGCTTATTCGAAAACCAAACAAGATATCCAAAGTCCCCCATCTGAACAAATCCCTGTGTATAATATGTCAACATTTAAACCTCCATGACAACATCTCTCTCTCCACAATTATGGCTGTCCTGTTTCTGACGTGACCACACTGTCCTCTAGGTGGTGACGGTGTGCAGCGAATCACAGCGTAACGGCCACTTGCCAGGAGAAAAAAATAAATAAATTTTTTCCCCATCTTGCTTTTCAACAGAAATCCTCCTTTAGCTTCGGCTTGACCCCTTCATTTTGTCACGCGGTATTGGGTAGAGAAGTGGCGCTGTGTCTAATTGCGTCGAGGCATTTGTACCATTGATCGTACGCGGTTTAGGCTGGACCGCTTCCAGATTTATTAAAAAAGCCTTTCACGGAGCAATATGCTTCTAATAATAAACTGCGCAGGTGAAATGCCGCACGGTCATTATGCACACTGCCGTATATATAGGAGTCCTTCTCCAAACTTTCCATTAAAGAGGCCAAGAATATCACGGATAAATGACTTCCCCTCGGCATTCATCACAATCAACCCATATTTATTATTTCAGAGATGCTGAACGATGACTTTATTTAATAGAGTGGCCTTTTCTCTAATTGGTTCTGCAGGTGTCATTAACAACTGTGGTTACTTTAATAGCCAATGAGTGTCCGAGTAAACACGTGGAAAGTGCGATCTTTAATGCTTTGAAAGGATACCGATTATACACCTTCTTGTTAATGTGATGAATATTTAAAAAGCTCTGGTTCGTAATGACTTTGAAACAACATTAAAGGGCCCACAGTTTAATTTGCTGCATCTGGTCCTGTTACACTTCTATGCTTTTCCATTGTTAAATATAATAGATGTTGCAGTAATAGCTGGGCCGAAATTGTATAAATAAAAAAGGTCTATAAACTGTACTAAATCCAACCAGCAGATGGCAGTTGAGACCTTTTCACTTTCACTTCCGTCTTTCCACATGGGACATCTGCTGTCGGAAGCTCATTTTCCTTCTGATTTGTAGGAACCATCCTCATGAATACGAATGCGAGGCATGTAAATATAATGACACGGCTCCACCTCCCCCTTTCTCTCTCTCTGTGTGAGCTACAGGCAAATGTGGCTCTGCCCTCGCTGTCACGCATCGAAATCAGCCTTTATTTAAACACAATGACGACTGTAATCAGCACTAAGTCAATGCAATGAGTCCTACATTGTTTTCCTGAAAGTTCATTGCCCAGTTTTAATAGTTTTCTCTTCGTCGATGTCAAGGGTGTTCAGTAGTGATGTGCCGACCTGGAACCCGTGGTCAAGCCGCAGGTTCTGCAGGTCGGGGCGGTTAAGTCAAATATTTGCGAAACTTCGCGTGGAGATGGGTTTCAGGTTTTCTTTTCCCTTACATTGTTAAGGCTTACAAGATGAAGTGCGTTCTTATCCATAGATGTCACTCGAAGTTGGATATGTTTTGTTGAATCCTGTTTTGTGGGTAAATCTATCATCAGACTGGTTTGTTTTCTCATTGTGCCCAGTTTAAATGTAGCCCATAGCTCTTATATGACTTCAATCACCTCTCCAAGTGTTTGCACAATGGCAGTGCCCAGGGACATGGACAACAGGCACGTGTGATGAAAGTGATGCAGCAGCAAGAAGTAAGGCTACAATAACAAGGCAACAGCTTCTTACTGACCTGCAGAGAGGTCTTCACGCGGCTGCTCCTGGGCCACTTTAATTCCAAACTCCACTTCAGTTTAACAGAAAGAGTTGTCCATGACATGGTAAAAGTAAAGCCTTGTGATTCTGCCCCTCGTTTCCTGCTAAGTCCATAAGTGATTTTTAAGGAGTCCTCAGCAGCTCAGTGACAAAACAACAAGCACCATTTCTCCTGTAAACTCTTGGTCACGTGTTGCGCCCCCGGCTCACACACTTATTTTATTGTGTGCACGTTCGGTTTGGGCAAACTGAGACAATTTCGGGTGGTTTGGGTTTGATTTTCATAGGGTCGGGTTGGGAAAAAAAGGTGACCCGCGCATCACTAGTGATAGGACTGTGGTCCAGGGGTCAAATGTGGCCGTCATAGTTAGTTTTGTTACCACAAGCGTCCTCCTGAATTTGCCATATATTGTACATTTTATTGCAAGATTTAAAAAAAAAAAAAAAATCCTATAACCAAATACACACCAAAGACAGAGCAGCTTCACCATGTCATCAAACACATACCGTAACTTTTGAGTAGTCCCGTTTACTTTGATCTCTTCTTCAACTGCGGTAGTGTGCCAACTTGTATTTCCTGGATTTTTTGTGTAATAGAGCACAAATCTGTTGTACTGAGTAAAAACAAACTTTCAGTTTCATCTTAGCATGGTTTGCAGCTTCATGACGTGGTGATGAAGACACATTGAGCAGAACTGGAACCAATCCAGTGTTCGATTATGAGGTTAAAGAATGCTTTGACACAACATAACACAGAAAGTGCAGATTGGGGCTTTTCCATATAGAGATGATATCAAATTCTTAAAAGGTCAAATATCCAAGCTGAAGATACACTAAAGACTCTCCTCGCCTGCTCTTTGTAAATCTATCAAGCGAGACAACGCCGAATGATCAATGTGCTACCATGGTCTCTGCTCCTGCGGTCAGACCCGGCCCACCTTCAAAAGGCTGCCCCGCGGGCGCTGCTCCTGGCATCGCTGCGTCCAGGTGAACGAGTGTGTGATTGACTGGGCCCACAATAGAAGCTCGTGTCCACAGAGGAGCACACAGCCCACTGCAGGCGCCCGGATCAGAGCCCCGCGGGTTCGCCTCCTGATTAAAAGGCTTACATTAACCCACATGAATAAAAGATGCAGATGATTCTGTTTGGTGTGAAGCCACAAGAGAGAGGACTGAGTGTGTTTACATAGTGGCTGATACAGTCAAAAGCTGCACACAAGATGAGACGATTTTATTGAACCAAGGTTATATTACATTTTCACCGCAGAGTTAATGTCATTCAACAAGAAGTCACTCTTGGATGCGACTATGTTTTGCATGTAAATAACATATGCAAATGGTGGCATGATTGATAATCTATTAATTCAATTCACAAATGAACCACTTGCAAATCTCCCCATCCCTTTGCATGACAAATGAAATCCCTTGAACGGCCAAAACTAATACAAAACTCAACGTGCGTTACAGAAAATGTTTGTTCAGGTTTAATTCCTGGGTTAGGCGATATATGTGATAAACCATTAGGGAGACAGATTTCGCAGCATTTCGTACACAAGGCAACTCAATGCGCCTTACAAAAAAGATATGCGAAATTACAATCAGGTTAAGTTAAGGCAAAGCACATATATAGAAATATCAAGACATGGGAAATACACGATGACTGGCCATTATTGACCAGGGGGCGGGGCTGAAGAAACGTGTTGAGGCGGACGCAGAACGACGGGGGCGTGGTTAGGGAGGGGGTATGTGTGTGCAATTATTTACAGTCTGAAAGTCAGTGTTATGCAAAATATGACCCAGAGAGCTCAGTCCTTATCAGGTTTAGCTCTGTGGCTTGGCCTTGAAGGGAAGTGTTGACGGTGTAGGAGAGATAAGAGGTGCAGCTGCTTCAAACCTCCTCCAGAATAGTTCATACATTTATAATGAATTCGCTTTTTTCTTGGTCTCAGCTTTAGTTCAGATTAAGAGGTTAATCATGCACGTTTACAGCAGTGGTCCAAACACTTGACATCGCTTGAAATCCATGAGCTGCTTCAGGACTGGCTTAGGATTTAGCATAACACTATGGAAGTCTTCAAAAAGAGGAAGGGAATCCTCCTCAGAGTATGATTAAACACCAGAGGGAAAGTCATTCAAAAAATAGAGCTGGATTTGCTATGGAAGTCTTGTTTTCTCAGGGTGCATGATTTGTTTTGATGAGTAAAGACAGTCAGTGGTATAAGCACTAGTTTTGGCATTGGTGCCCAAACCTTGGCATATCACTGTATCGTAAGAAGAAAGCATCCTTGATTTATTAATTATTCTGCATCCAAAAGAAATCCCCGAACTCCGTGGTGTCAAGGATCCAAAGCTGAAGCCTTCTCCTTCTTACTGCGAGGCTTGTCACTCCAAACAGCCGCACATTCACTATCAATCTCACGTTTTAGGAGAGTTTTCCTTCGTAGACAAAGGTTCTTAGGCCGTCATCTGTACTGGGTTGTTTTTGTATTGAGTTGAGTTATTGAGTTTTTGAAAATGATCCTCACAACCAGAGGTGGTCAATACTAAAGTTTAGTAGAGTTTTTGAAGCTCTGTACTTTACTTGAGTAGTATTTTTGTTGATAACTTTCTTCGTCATGGTTTCCACGAGACATTAAAAGTATTAAATTACATGAATTGTGCCAAAATGAAGCCCTTAAAGTCATTGACTAGCATTAGATCAATTTTGTGGGGCGTAAATAATGGCATTGCTTTACTGCATAACGTTTTTTTGCGATTGTGGCATTAAAATATAATATTTGGGCATTAAAAAGTATTGGATTTGACTTGCTGCTGCCTGTATAAACTATTCTTTTACTCCACTACATTTGAAAGACAAACCTACTTTCTACTCCACTACAGGCTCAAAGTAAAACGTACATTTGTCCGTGTGTTATTTTAAAAGCCTAATAATGCACACTCCAGAACAACAGATGGCGCTGTGTAGATGTACTGTCAAATGCCACTGACTCCCACCAAGGAAGAAGATTTGTCCCCGTCGTGTTGCCATACCGAGGGGAATTTGGGCACAGTTTGTTTGTGTTTTTGAAGCTGCAAAGTTATAAATACTTTATAAGTACTTTCACTTGAGTAAAAATTTGAATAATATTTGACTAGCGGTATCTGTAATAACATACTCGATTAAATACAGCCTGCTGCTAAAAGATCACTAGCTGCTGATGAAACCTCGACTCTAAAACAACCCAGCACAGATGACGACTTCCAAACTGTTGTCTACAAAACGGCGATGCGACACTGATAGTGGTGGTGAAATGACTTCCCGTTGAGCCACCGCCAATTACCGCGCTATCCCTATTAAACAGGCACACGCCAACACATTTCCGTTAAACAGCTGCACTTCTACTTGTGCAAGGGCATTCCGACTTTTATTATATCGTTACCTGCGACAAATTGTACAAATGGGACGCTGGGAATACGATTATGCCGGTGTTAAAGGTTAGCTCATTCATTTGGGTAATTACATCTCCACAGTCGGGGCCTTGTCGGAGCTGCACGGTCGCCGCGGTGAGAAAGGTTCTCCGGAGACGCGCGAGCCGTGGACAGTGTTACGGCTTAACGAGGACACCCCGTAGCCGCGGTTAGCATCATTTTACTTAAACTTTAAGAAGAGGCACCGCGCCGGGCACATTTTTATGATTTTAATCTTTCTAATTGGGCGTACAGTGCAGGCGCTAATGTAATGAAGGAAAGGAGGTGCGCTAATTGATGGCGGTTGTCGGTAAACTGCGGGTTCGAACCCACCCCCTCAGTCCACCGCCCAAGCAGCGCTATTTCATCTTTAGCTGTTAGCGTGGAGATCACTTAGCCAAATGAGGAGGCGGCCCGCATGTCGTCACGGTGATATTTCACACATTTACTTCACCGGGGCAGTAAATATTACTGTCGTTTACCGCTCGGCGCGTTTAGCTAATTATTTATTCATGCGTGATGGCCCAAACAGCGTTTTATAGTTTGTTTTATGGCCTGCACGCTTTGGCCGAGGAAAACGTCCACTGTGTCCTGGACAAGCTTGGTACCACTTTTTTTAAATGACATCATATCCCAGGGTTTCTGAAATCATTTTGGTCCATTAGTTAGATTCTTGTAAAGCACTTTGAATGAAGCACATGATTGTAGATATTAGGGTCTACAAGGCAGCATTGAAGAAGAGGCCTTTTCTCTTCCATACAGCGTTGTGAGGTCTGTACAGTAGCTACTATATATTCTTGAGTATGGCCAAGTCATTGCAGATGGAAAGCTGCAGCACATGTTTAACAACTCTTGTATCTTGAGTTTACCTCCGGGCTCTAACCATGTGCAAAGTGTTTCTTTCCACTCTCTAACAGAGACTGCAAGCCAAAAAAAGGATGTGCATTTCATTATGATTTTATTATGATTGACACATTGGACATTCGCCTGATGAAGGCTGTAGCGTCAAAACGTTACAAAAGAAAATATATTTTTACAAGTTTTGACGGTGTGCAGGTTTTTTCTTGATCGATCAATATTGGGTTGCTCCCTCGTACCCAACCAACCTGCATTAAGTAGTATTTGATGTGCAAAGTATATGTACTTGAGGAACCTTTTGAAGTAACTGTACTTCTTGGAGAGGTTTTATCACACAGTACTTTTTATTTATTGTTATTTACATAAATAATATTATTCGGAATAATAATGATATTTTTGAGTAAAGCATTCCGTGACAAAAGCTTCATGATAACCACAGACTTTGAGTTAAGAGTGGAATAAGCCAGTGGTTCTCAACTGATACACAAATATTAATTGAAGTTAAAGTCAAAACTTTGTTTTGCTTAAGAAGTATTAGTTTGATCTAGTTTCACCATTTATTCTTTGGATTTTGTATTATTTTATGTTTTGTTTTGTCAGATTACAATCACACAACTACTTACAAAGATTAGATGTACTTTTACTTGAGGAATTATTTGGGTAATTTATACAAAAACTGGTCTCACTTTTGAAAACAGAAAACCATATTAATGTCAAAGATAGTTGGAACAATTTTATCAGTTAGCCTAATGTGAATATGAGAGAGAATTAGCATAACCCATGGCTCTAAACTAGGTCTATTGTAACTGTGCTTAATTTTACAACCGTATTTTATTGACTGTTAATCCATGACTCAATACCAACTAAGACACACGCAGAGCCCAAGGCTCTCTCAGATCAGCATTCTCCCATAATCAATGCCACATTACAGACCGAATTCCCCAAATATTGACGACGACGCTCCCGACTGTTTACCTATTCACCCGCCGCGAGGTCAGTTATGTCGCCGTCTATGCTAGCGCTGCGCCGTTGGTGAGAGTAGGCAGCTGTCCCCCCGAGGTCGTAAGTCAAAAGGTTAAGGAGCAGGGGATTGTGGGTATTAAGGCACAAAGATGTCATCCATATCGAGTAGTGGGAAAGACTTCCTTATCAGTCCGACATCGGCTCCAACACAGGTGCAGCGTGGGACAGGCTTAGTTCAATAATGAAGCCAGAGCTGTAGGTAAATCTATACGCGTTCACTTTAGTGTCTGACAGTGGGCAAACAGTCAGCAAACAATGCAAATGTGCAATTCTGTGACCAATAAACCCCATATGAAAACCAGGCGTAAAAGTTTGTTGGGCTGGACTGTAGGCAGTGGGAAATGGGGATGACGACCGGGAAGAGACATCGTTCTTGTCGACAAAGGCAAATCTAATCCAAATAAACATTTTAGTTTGGTTTACAGTACCAGTACATAAACAATATATTTGTGTGGGTGTATAGTGTATAATATCTCAAAACTTTATCTAAAAACAAAACAAAATGATAAAGATCAGAAAATGTATGAGAAAGACATTTTCTTCTTTGAGCAAATGAAGTATAATTTCTTTTGTACTAAGACAAACGAGTAAGTCAGTAGGGAGATACCACGACCATCACACAGACTTTCTTCCAGCGGAGTCTTGATCCGTGCCAAGTCTCACTGACTTGAAGGATAGCTACTCCCCTGTTGTACAAGGTAAAAGCACAATACATCATTTTTGCCTTTTTTTTAATCAGATTTTGACTAAAAAGTATTTTGGTGCGTTTGGACAATTTGGGCTGACCATACACGACATCAACCATCATAAAACGATGCAGACGGTACAATATACCCGTATGGAGCAAACATAATATTACCATACAAAAATAAAAAATAAAACCCCAAATATAAGGCATTTATGAAAGATCAAGCAACATTTAGAATTTGTTGTATTGCAATAATTCAGGGGAAAGTTTTCTTTAAAGGCCCTTTACTGGACAATTTTTGTAAAAGTAGTACTTTGTGGAAAAAATAAGTTTGCATTGTATTATGATTTGTTGATGTTGTGTATGGTCAGGCCAAATGAGTCAATATGTGACGAAAGGGGGTTTACCTTTTTCTGTCTGCTTACTGTAAAATGTAAATAGTGGCTTAATCATAATTTCATGCCACGATAAGCATCTGTTATTCACTTCACCTGTCAGTGTTCTCAGTGTTACGCCTTGTTTGGCATTTGCTGAATTTTACCAAACACTTTTAGACACTATTTTCCTCTACATTATTCTGTAATTGGCTTTTAACATCTTGTCATAAAAGATAAGACAACTTTGCCTATTTTCCATTTTCTTCAGTCACTGGTTGAAGGACGGATGAATTCCTTCTGCGACCATAAAGTCTACAAAAGGCGCTTTCTTTCTCAGCTGTTGTATATATCGAGCGGCTACTAAAGCAGCCATTTGCGCTACTGGATCAGCTCCACTCCCCGTTTGGACAAGCCCATCCCTTGTCCCCTTGTCAAAAGCACAGGTCCATGATCCTAAAAACCAATCAATCTCCTCGTACGTAAATGTTTAGATGTCCGAGCCGTGTAACTTCCCGTGTTCACCCCCACACGCTCGTCCAATCATCTGAAAGCTCTATCGCTGAGACGCACCGCACCTGGGCTCTCTCTGTGTATTTGTGTTAGCGATGTTTGTTTTTACGTCCCGGGTCAGATTAGGCAAAAAGGGGGTAAAGGGCCAGAGTGTAGTTCATGACATAACAACTTGAACGTAGGAACACCATGCAGCGGTTGCAAGGGAGAGGGAGGAATGCTCATTTTTCAAGCCGGGCTGACTTCCCTGTTTGAATTAGAGGAGGGTGATGGATGGCGTTGACTCGAGGCCGGAGGATCAAGGCGAGGCTGTAATGGGGTTGATATGCGTGGAGCGGAAACAAAAGCAGCCTGCTAAAGCAAAGGTATTGATGTACGAGACTGCAAATACAGGAATAACGGCCTACTTTATGTGAACCAACCTAAGACGCAGCAATTATTGACTGACTGGGGTTTGTGACATCATCTTGCGTACACTTTAACTTCTGTAGTAGTATTTTAGAAGAATGGGAAATGAAACAGCCTCTGCGTAAGAGGTTGTACCAACACCCGGGAAAGCCACCGACCAAGCATCAAGCATATAAAAGGAGATAGTTTAACATTGACATTAGACATTTCATTGAATACCAATTTAATCGGTAGTTATCCTATAGTTATTGGTAGAAGTACTTTTAATATCTGACAGTCCTGGGCTGCACCAGCAGGGCATAGACAAGGTTGTGATGTGGAGCAAAAACAACGCTCTGGAAATAAACACCAAAAAAACAGAGGAGGTGGTTTTTAGTTTAAACCCGGTAACCACAGCTCCCACTATCATCAATAACGAGCCAATCAAACAGGTGGAGTTCAAATATCTGGGTGTGGTCTTAGACTGTTCCTTGTCTTGGAAACACCACATCGACTTCATCTGTAAAAAGACTAAACAAAGAATATATTTCCTCCGTCGCCTGCGGTCTTTAGGAGCGTCTCGTCAGGTGTTGCTTCTGTTCTTCACTTCTGTGATTCTCAGTGTCCTGCAATACTGTAACGCTGTGTGGTACAGCTGTCTCTCTGTCACTGCTAAATCTGGACTGAGACACTTGATTAAAATCTGCTCAAAGATTGTAGGACAGCCCCTGGATGGACTGTACGAGGCTGCATACCATAACAACACACTGCGACTGGCTAAGAACATCACTTCAGACCCCGGCCATGTTCTGAACCTCGAATATGCGCTGTTACCATCAGGGCGGCGGTACCGTGTGCCACACTTTAATAAAGTCAGATTGAGGAACTCTTTTGTCCATCAGTCCATCCTGAAACTAAACGAGGATCTTAAGTCATAAAATCAAAGTGTGTTATGGCGAGCAGACAATTGTTTATAATGTCTTTGTGAATTGTCTTACATCTGTATGTCTTGTTTGTATTTTTATGGAGCTGCTGAACTGTAAAACAAATTTCGGATCCTTGTATCTGACAATAAAGCATTTATCTATCTATCTATCTACATTCATGAGTAAAAAAACAACATTGTGTATTGTTTTGAATGGAGTGAATTCCTAACCCTTTGGTGTCCATGCCCCTGCCTTGTAGAACACTGTCGACTTCTGTGTAAACATTACAGTGAAAATGTGTGAATATTCCAGTATTCACATTGACTACACATCGATACTTTTCCAATTTTAAATATGCCCAAATGTGGAATAATCAGTATTGCTTAAGAATACTAAACTAGCTCAACTCCATCCTTTAGCTCACTTATGCAGGAGTACAGTTAGTAGCCAAATTATTTTTTAATACGGAAAGAAAATGAGCTTACTGTTCTTTAATTACATTTCTAAATGCTTGCTTAGACAGCTCAGGCTATAGAGGAGTGTGTCTATTGGATGGATCACATTTCGACTGGTTCGCCTATGCTCCTTTCTTTGGACCACTTTTGATGGACACTGACACTGCTCTGCTCCCAGTTCTCCTGCCATCACAACTTGTCTCTTGTCAAACTACCTTTAAACCCTTTGTCAACAATGAGGTCAAAACGGGACCCGCGATGATCGTGCCATTAAAGTTTACCCGCTTGTGCTCATCATTTCAGGCTTTGTTCGAATGTTACTTGGTGAAAACATAAGAAATAATGAGAAAGAGTTCCTCTACTCATCTTCAGTAAACAAGTTTATTTATACACTGGGTTGTGCAGTTATCTCTCGTGGTGCATGCGCCTTTGGCTAAACTGAAACTCAGATATTGCAGCTTATGATCTGGGCTTAGCTACAGAGCCTCACAATATGACGCAGATCTTTTTAATATTTGGATGCCAGTTTTCCTCCAGAGCGGTGCTTCTTCTGTCAGGGTCCCCCGCGGCAACCAATCCCGGTCATTCAACACCAAATGCCCTATACCTGTCTGTGAACTCTGCAAGTAACACCATGGCCTCTGTGAAACGGTTGCTTCAAACATTGCTTTTCATGTCAGTGTTAGTTTGGATTTAGAGAAGAGCCATGTATATCTATTTGGTTCCCAACCGCTAGAGATTCCAAGTTGCTGTACAAACACTTGGAGGGGTGGTGCAGCAAAGGTTTCGAGTTGGCGGGGGCTTTGAATGACACGTGCGACTTGGATGGGTAATTCACTCGCATGGACCGCAACCTCAAAGTGGAATGAAATAAACTTTAATGAACAAGAAAAGATGACAATCAAAGGCGACCGTTGTGGCGATGGCAGGAGACATCTCAGGCTTTCATCCTCCTCGACCTAAACGATAGAAGGAAAGAGAAAATAAGGAGAGGAACCTGGTAAATCGAAACTGGTAAGGGTGTAAGTGAGGTGTGGTCCTGCCCCTGAACTTAAGATAACAGACTCATCTTCATTTATCTTTATGTTTTTGATGCATTTTTGCTTCGGATACAAACGGTTGGCATCCAGTACTAGATACAGTACAGCACCGGGCTCTTGAATCATATCGTGAAGGTTCTGGGTCTTCTTTGACCAACGGCCGGGCGGTGCCTTTCTGAAGTCGTGGTCTTTCATTTTTACCCCTTGAGCTACTAATGCTGTAAAGCAGTGGTTCTTAAGGATGCAGTCAGGACCCACCATAATCCTAGGACGGCAAGCCGTGACGTAAACAAAAATTTAATTTTTTATGCATCAAGTGAAATGCTGTTCTTTCCCCACAAATTAATCTATAAAGCTGAAATTATGAACAAAACAACAGTGATTTTTACAGATGTTTATATATGTTTATATCAGACAAATATTGAACAAATGTATCCTGGAAAGTTTCGCGATCAACTTAAACACTTTTGCGTCCCGACTCATCAGTTGAGAACCACTGCTTTGAAGACACTGGAGTAACTGTTGTGGGACTTAGGAGAGTTAGTAGCTCCAGTTTTTATAACCACTAAAATAGCTTTCAGTTTCTTTCAGTTTTCTTCTTTTTAATAATTGGCGTAAATTAAAGAACTTAATGAGTACATGAAGCTGTTCCAAAAAGCTGAAGGCAGAGAATCGACCAAGGCTTGAGTGTAAGAGGCTGAAATAAGGGGATAGGAGATGAGGCCGAGCCATGCAGGCAGGGGGCAGGAGGCATGTCTGCGGGCCACGCTTATCTCTCTGAATGAAAGGAATGTGCACACGTGTGGCGCCTAAATTGAGATGTGCGCCCACGGAGAAGAGCAATCAATGGGCTTTTGACTTCTTTTTTTTTTTTTTTTTTAATTCCTGGACGCTCCAGGACCAACGCAGATCCACTGTTAAAAAGAATGTTTGCAATCATTACACCACCCAGGATATAGAACAGAAAGCAACATTGTCCATAGACTAACATAAGATAAAAACAGTATAAAAAGTTGAGAAAAGACCAGTGCAACAACTCTGTTAGCTCATACATCTAACACACTTTTTTGTCCAAATGCTTTAATGTTGATTAATAACACTAGTTTATGTTCTTTCTTTTTTTAACTAAAAGACTTTGAAATGCAAAACACTGGGGTATCTTTGTTTAAACTTGTTTTTATGAGAAAATAAAGATATCAATATGATCTTTTGGTGACCTGCAGCTTGGCTTTTTAGGTTTCTGGTAGGTTTTCACTGCTGATGGATCTGATAAAATTGGTCCTGGAGCGTCCTAGAGGCCACCACGATGGAAAGTAAAGACACCAAGCTAACCACCCATACAAAAGATCAAATACGCACTAAATTCAACTTTTT
The DNA here is from genome assembly GCA_007210695.1 of Neogobius melanostomus. Taxonomy (NCBI): domain Eukaryota; kingdom Metazoa; phylum Chordata; class Actinopteri; order Gobiiformes; family Gobiidae; genus Neogobius; species Neogobius melanostomus. Next base: position 312,873 of record VHKM01000026.1, read on the forward strand.
TTCCCCCCACATAAAAAAATGCATAATGTAACTTTAAGGAAAACCAACAAACACAATTAATAAACAAACAAATAATCAAGTGTGAAAAGATGGAAGGATAAAAACTAACTAACATAATGATTCAGAATTCAAGTCCCTGAAAAGTCACATTGCTGAAAATTCCTAGCTTTTGACTGGGTGAAATGGTCCATACACCTTCATTATATTGCAGTGAAACAGTGTTCACTCGCGCACGTGCTTTCAGGGGAGGACTCGACAGAGAATTACACTTTATAGTTTTAGCTGCGGGGGGGTAGTAAGAGACGGGCGAGGCAACGGGGGTGTTTAATGACAAAACGGCAGGGTGCCCTATAAGCCCCCGTAGGGTGTCTCGTGAGGCTATCCGCTTTTCAAAACGTTCAATTCAATACAGAGGATAGGGCATTTAAAATGTAGAAGTACAATGATAAATACTATGACTGAGCAAGCTTCTGGGTTCAAACTTGTACGTTTTATGGGGTTGTTAAGTAAGGATTATAGTATAATTGCTTTTGTATAAGCAGGTCAGCCTAGTAGAGTGCTTTGTGTAGCACTCTTTGATGTCATAACGGTTCTTATTCAGGCACAATAGAAGGTATGCAGCTGGATGAACTTAGAGCAGGTGTGAAAGCTGAATCTGCCTCCGGGCAAATCATTACAATAGACAGGCTCCATTCATACAAAGGCAAACAAAAGCAATGTTTTGGTTTGTTTACTGGGTGAAAATGTTGGCTGCACGGCTTTGAATGAAACACACCGTGGGCTTTATCCAAGTACAGTAGCTACAGCCGCGTTGGATTCCCGAACATGTGATGACCGTGTTCCTCGGCCTGACCTCGCTCCTCCTGGTCATCCATTAGTAATTAGAGCTCGTTTCCTGCCGCCGTTCGCCCAGAAGGACTTCAGAGGAACCATAACAAATACTCATCAAAGAGCGATCAGCCTGAGGTATACGCTGACCGCCTCCACAGGCAACTCGGAAGTTAGGAGTTATAAGACGCAGTCGTGCAGATTCAAATAGTCCCACCGCATGAGTGTGCCGTATTATTTGGGACGGTTGGTTTTACAGGAACATCTCTTGCCAACTGCTATTGTGTGCTCTGCAAGACACTTTGATCGCCGTGCCCATATTTTAAAAAGGTTTAGGAAGACTGAAATGGAAAGTCAGAGCTCATCTTTGAGTTTCTACATCATTTCTTATAGGTATAGGTGCTCAGTTGTCCAGGAAGTTTCTTAAATATCATCAACAGGACTGGGTTGATTGGGTTGAGTTTGGATGGCTGTTGGCGCAGAGTTGCTCGATCCATTGAGTCAGGATGTCCAGGGCAGCCGAGTGTGAAGCCAATGGGATAAAAAAATCAGCACCAAGCCATCGGAACCAAGTAAATTCACTTCAGTACTGTTCCTAAGTAGAATTTTTGAGAATATACTAAAATACTGTAATTTCTACTCCACATCTATGAAGGCTCCAGAATAAAAAGCCAATTTGGCCATGTCTTTTATTCAGTTTGAAAAATGCAAACTCTGTGACAAGTAGGTGGCGCTGTGCAGATGTACTGTTGAATGATTCACGGAGTCACAACAAGGAAGAAGGTTTCTCCCAGTTGTGTTGACGTACAGTGGGCAATTTTCGTGTTTTGAAACCATAAAAGTTATTTTAGCTAACTCTTATTTTGCACTTTGTAATTCGAATGTCTTTTCTACAGCAAATACTTCAGTACCTTCACTAAGGTAATAATTCGACTGAGCAACTCCATCCATCCATTTTCTTCCACTTTTCCATTGTCCTTGTCGTGGGGGCAGCTGTTGGAGCTGCACCAGCCCCTATGGCTCCTCCTGCAGGTGGTGGGTCCACAGAAGGACGGACTCATGATTCTAACCGGGCCTGTTGGTCTCTCATAAGGGGCTTCTGAACTGCTCTTTGTCTGACCCGTCAACTAGGACCTGTTTGCCATGGGAGACCCTACCAGGGGCACGAAGCCCCCGACAACAGAGCTCCCAGGATCATCCGGGCGCTCAAACCCCTCCACCACGTTAAGGTGGCGGTTCCAGGAGGGGAACTTCAACTTTTATCAGAGTAATATTGACCAATGGTATCTGTAAATTTACTTCAGTTATGAAATCAAGTGGTTATGAACTGTGGGTCATGACAGAAAGCAATATCCCAGAAGAGGTTGACATAAATTTCCTTTTCAACAGTAGCGGACCAGTCAACATGAGAATAAAGAGGCCGAGTGAGAAGCCTGGCAGGAGCTTGAAGTAGAGTTGCTGCTCAGGTTCAATTCCAATTCATCGTCATAGTCAGTTTATATCGTCGTTCACGTTGCCCCTTTGTCTTCACCGACTGCAATCAGATTGAAATGTGCAGCGGTTTACCTACAGTAGAGAAACACCACATCTGAACCGGCTTTTTCCCGGAATCTCGGTTAAGCCAAGACAAAAGGTTCATTGCGCCGAGTGGAGGATTATCCGTGCGTTTGAAAGAGGGTCCACATCCCAAAACGTGATTAAGAGTTTAGAAAGAGACTCGGGAGAGCTGCTCTAACGCCTTAAAAGACGCAATCTCTTTCTGATGGTAAATACGTCTGGGTCCAGGTGGGATGATCCAAGTTGGAAAGAGGGGGGGAGGCAGGAGACAGCGGAGACGTCAATAAGGAACGCCGCTCCTTCATCCCGACTCTTTTGTGTGTCCGTGTCCTGTGGGGAAGACGGGTAAGGAGCTTGGGCTCAGGAGAACGTCCCACTGGGTTTGATGGATTGGAAATACGTTGATTAAAAGAGAAAGGAGCATTTGTCACTGGAGCGGTGTCTTTGGTTGAACACCAGTTGACGATTAGTTTGAGAACAAAAAGTCTGAGACACTGCAGGTGAACAGGGGCTTTTCTAAGTTAAATTCTGTTTCAAATGATCTAAAGGTGCCTCCTTCCACAAACGGACACAGAGCAATTAAACCTTTTCCATTCCAACTTAAAAATGTTGCAACCTTTGAGAAAAAGGGCCATGACACAATTTTAATATTACCTATATTATCGATATTAGTTTTTTCTCCCAATTGTGTTGTGGGGTGAGGACTCTCCCATGATCGACTCAATTTGTTTCCATTGGGCTTCCACTTCCGGAGGGGGAAACAACAAACTATTTTCTCAAATGGGCTGCCACATAGTACTCCTTCAAATTAGGAAGGGCTAGTCCACCATGCTCTTTAATGATTTGGAGGGTTTTAAATTTTATCGTTGATCTAGCTCCAAGCCCAAGATTCAAGTCGTATTTTTCGTCGTATTTTTGTGCTTTCTTTGGTCACGTGTATGTCGCCTGTTTTGTTGCTTTTTCATCACTTTTTTGTCGCCTGTTTTGTTGCATTTTTCGTTGCTTCTTTTGCTGCGTTTTCATCCTCATTTACCTCTCGTTCTTGTCGCTGTTTTGAAGTTTGTTTTTACTTTTCCAAGAAGCTTTTCGATTTGGGTAAAGTCAAACTGGAGTAAAATGTGCTCGGTAAAGGCGGGGCTTAAGAGGTTACCTTGTCCCAAGCACTGGGATTTGAACGGGTAAAGCCATAAAAAGGTACAAAAATCTAGGCAACAGATTCATCTTCCCGGGCTAAAATCCAGCGTCAGTGATGTCCAGCGAATTATATAAACATTTATGGTTTAATTTCATTGATATGAAGATTATTTCAGAGGGAAAAACCTTCAAACCTTCAAAAACCATCAACCTTCAAACTCTTATCAAGTACGAGACTGTAAATTCGCTATCTGTAGGAGCTACTTAGGAGGAGATGTTGTCACAACTCTATTTATTGCCTGTAAGGAGTGCCCACAGAGCCCTCCGGTCAGACTGTCCACCTCCTCTGCCCTCCCCTTTACAATATTAAACATTCATGTCTTCTCCTGCCTCTGTCCGTCTCCGTGTCCTCACGCCGTGTAATTGTCATCTGTCGGAGTGTGACCCTAACGGCTGCTCTCTCTCAAAGGGCCATATGCTGCAGTTAGGGACCTCAGAGTGGACTAAAGCCCACTCAGGACAGTTCCAATAGTAGCTGCATTGTCCAATCGGTGAGTAAAGTAAAAAAGACAGTAGGAGGTTTAGCTCATCTGGAAAGTCACAGGACTATGGAACGAACAACACAAAGTTTGCAGCAGTATTAGCTACACATAGTATTCCAGCTTCAGGAGACCATGTTACACAAATGCCTTATTTATTACTTTTACACTGGGGTCGCTAATGCTTTTTTTTTTTTCTTAAACTTGTAACCTCTTAACCCTGCCTTAACTGAGCGCATTTTCTAAGATTATTACTTGCGTTGTTGCTGCGTTGTCGTCACTTTTTGGTTTGCTTTTTAGTCAAGTTTTTGTCACTCTTGGTCGCTTTTTTGTCTTTCTTTTTTTACTTTCTTTTTGTTGCGTTTCATCTTCGTTTTTGTCTCCATTTCAATGCTATTTTTGAAGAGGCTTTTAGATTTGGGTAATGCCGAACTGGAGAAAAATGTGCTTGGTTAAGGTGGGAGTTAAGAGGTTAAAATCAGCCCACCTGGCCGTTGTTTTCCGTTCACTCTTACATATCCCGTCTGTCCGGGAAACATTCAAGCCAAAGATATTTAATAGAACTCTTGATCGGACAAAAGTGGCGGCCATCTTGTGACTGTCCGGCGAGGCTGACCCTATAGCAACCAATGCAAAACCAGGGGCAACATTTTCATTGATTCAACAGCAGAATGTGAGACACACTCACTGTTTGTGATTGGTTTATTACTTCTAGGTCGCAGTATCTCAGTCAGGATCAGGTCATTTGTTTGTGTTGTTTAGCCGTATTAGCATCGTTTTCTCCATTCATTCCGGTGGTTAGCATTCATAGCATGTTCAATGAATATTGGTCACGTGGTGTTAAAAAGTATATAAGTACTGTTTTAAAGTAGGAACAACACCAAAATAACTGGTAACAAAATAACACAAATGTTATTTTCTTGCCAGATACGAGTCACTCACCATTATCTATTTGAGTCGTGAAATAACTCAAATAGATAATAACAGTATCAAGGAAGTGGTGCATCCATTGATTACATCGCACTGGGTTAGAAGGGCCAGTCACAAGATGGAGAATATCCTCTCTAGAGTTTTTTATTAAAGATCTTTGATTCAATCCCTGTTTATGCCGTTTGTTTTGGACAGTCACCTGACCTCGCGGCATCGGGGCACTTCCTAGTTTTGTTTTGCTCCGTGGTCCAATTACATTCACAAATCAAACAATTTGAATACGTTCAATTGAGACCCACGATTTCGGTCAAGAGGGTACTTACTTCACAGACTCCCTTGGCTGCAGAAAGGTGGCAACAAGCAGTGCCTTAAAGATAATATTTTTTAAACAAGAGGATGGACGAAAGCCATTAATAATGTTATTCCATTGCGTTGACAGACTAAAATCCCCCTGGACTTTCTCCCAGTCTTTGTCTGGCACTAGACTAACATCCTTCTTTTCTTTTTCTTTTTTTTTTTTACTTTTAATTCTGCTTCTCCTGCAGAAAACAAACAATACTTAAGCAGGTTGATGTAATCGCGTTGGAATCCTCTGCTTGCTCATTTATGTTGCACCAAACTAAATTGTTATGGTTTTTTAGCCTGTGGAAGCACTCAACAGATAGCTAAAAAATATTTAATAATATGTTGTAATAGTACTTGTATATCCATTTCTTTTGTCGTGAACTCTTGAGCTAGGGATACACTAGTTTTGTTGCGACTATTCCACAGATAAGAGCCTCCAAACCTCGATATGGACGACTGTAGCTTGCGATTTGAGTGACGCTTCTGTGGCAACAGCTTAACGGGAAACTCACCACCCCCTGTGGCGCCTTTGAAACTGGGATTTCACCCGTGCACGTTTATTTGGCAGGTTCATTTGGGCCGTATGGTCTCACATCGTGTCTTGTATTTATCAGAATTGTTGGCAGCTTCATACGAGTGAGCTCATTTATTGTCCCTAGACCTAAAACAATCCTAATTTCCTTGCTTTATGCCAGAACGTCCCGGCACCTATACCCTTGACGTAAAACATTTAATGCTGGATTATGCAAGAGTCTCTTAAGAGGCACAGTTACAACGAGGTTCAATGTAAAACCCCTCAGAATAAAGCCCATTCTTCTCGCCTGCTTCCTCGTTGCCCCTGAGTCTGACAGTGTTTCCGTCCCTGTCCTGTACCAGCCCTATCATTTACCTTTAGCGAGCGTGTGATGAATCTGCCCGTCCGCCCGCCCCTGGTTGTGCGGAGCGGTGAGGGATGGAGGCGGCCGAGTTCACCCGCAGACGGCGACTGGAGAGCGGGCGTGCTAAATGACTTTAACCCTGGGGACAGCCGGGGTTATCGCTAACGCGGCAGCGGCTCTGACAAGGACATGTGCTTCCCCACACACGCCTCACCGAGCTGCGTGTTTGGGTGCGCCGCTCCATGACTAGTTATTGGATCGGGGTTTTGAGATTTATCCATGTCTAAGTTCTTAGTTTATGTGGCAGGTAAATAAATGAAATCAAATTGCACGTGGTTAACGTAAGGCGGGCTCCAGCTCGGTAATGTCGGGCAAAAGCCACTCCTCCAGCATAGAGGACGATTTGGAGAAATATTTTTTTCACATTAGAGATCAAATACTAGTTAAAAATGCTGCAGCCAATTCCTCTCAAAATACAGAGGGGCGCCCCCAAAAAACTCCCCAGTTAGGTCATATAGATGAAGTACAATCCGTGCTAAATCAGTAGTTATTGGAACGCTTTTGGACTGATGATGTGATGGATCCAAAGGGACCGGCCAACACAGTTTTCTGGAACACTCGTATTACCATAAATTCCGGACTATTGAGCACACCTGATTGTAAGCCGCCAACCACATTTATAAAGATTTAAAACACATTTTTACATATGTAATTTAGGTAGGCCACACTGATCTATAATCCGCAGCTGTTCCAAGTGCATTTGAAGTGCCATCAGCCACTGGAAATATTTGACTTTTCTCTTCGGGTGCCATCAGATTTCCCAAGAGAACTCTGCCCAACAGGTACATTTACTTTTATTAAAGTGTGTTAAAGCAGTACTAAGTAACTCTTGCCCCTAGAGGCCATAAGCGCAACTGCAGGTGCAAGTTACGATTTTTTAACTTATTAAATGTCTTGGAGAGTAAATACTACGCTGACAGAAAGGTGAAGGCAGAGAGGGGTGTTGTACATCCAGTTATACAATGGAAATATTTTTTCACTCAAACTTGGCTGTAAATACTGTTTAAAGTGGCGCTAGCCCACAGTTAGCTTTGCCCATTAGCCTGTTAGCTTCTTCTCTGTGATTCCATTAGTGTGTATTGGTTGCTCCGCCCCGGTGGCAGTCAAGTTGCAAGCATGGTTTTCTGGCCAGAGACACCAGGGGGAGATGAAAGACCCCCCAATCATCCCATTAACACTTGTATCACCCCCAGAGGGACTACGGAAAGGAATTATTAAGGTAAACACGTTACTTAGTACTGCTTTAAGAACTTTGATTATATTATTCTTTAATCGCACATATGTTCAGTGAAGCCAAGCGCTGCCCGCACAGTGACTCCTCCTCGGGATGTCTGCGCACACGGCCTCAGGAGTTTCTCGGTGTTGGAAGCTGCTCTGAGCTGGGTCTATGGTGACCGCTCGAGGCTCTTAATATATATTAAGAGCCTCATAATATGTCAGCAGTGAGCGAATTAAGCACATTTATTTTGCACTTGAAGCCGCATTAGCTGTAGCGCGGGAGGGCATCCTGCTGCCCCCGCTCCGGTGTGCACAGAGGTGGAGGAACTAACACAGCGATAGGGTGACACAATATTCAGACCATAACAATCTATCTTATAAATTAGCCGCACCATTGTATAAGCCGCAAGGTTCAAGGGTGGTAAAAAAGTAGCAGCTTATAGTCCGGAATTACTGTAAACACTATTTTATCACGTTAACCCTTTCCAGATCCTGTATCAACCAATCAATCGATTTGTTGTCATTGTCATTTGAAAAACAACATTTTGTTGAAGCGTCACAACCATAGAAATCATAGACATACCTTTAGCGATCTGGACCTGTTCTTGTAAATGCACACATTTTGTTAGCCGTCGAATCCCAGACCTGTTTAAATTGAATGTTCTATCCCCACACAAATGAATTGAGAAGGCAGGTGCAAAACTAAACTATGGCGAGGAATGTTTTGTCCTTTTCATGACATTTGTATAATTTCTGCGGTTTCTCCATCATTAATAATAATAAGATGATGTTTAGTGGCCACTGAATGTGTAATCCGATGAATTTGAGTTAGCATTTAGCTCACAGTACACTTTTATTTGCTAATTTGTATCTAAAGTAAAATCTCAAAAGGTCCTACCCTATTATTGTCATAGAAAAAAAAGTTCTGCATTATATCCCATCTTTGTTGGCTGCAGGGGAAAACCTGCCAGGAGCAGTGAGCGACTGCAATGTACTGCTCGGGAACCCGTCTCCAGAGCGTGAACTAGTTTTGTTCAGGAAAGTTTTTTACCTTGAGTTTTGTTCCCGTAAGTTGAGGAAACCCGGGCAAGAAAAGCAACATTCCCATCTCGCATCAAGGATGTCCCGAGTATGACTTTTAGCCGTTCTGTGTGGCGCCTCAACATGAACATGCACATCTGGCTAAACGGATCGAAGGATGTCCATCATTTAGACTTTTCATCTTCTCCACAAAGTCTCAATCTGACACCAGCCTCTGTCCGAGCATCTGCATCCTGTCTCTCGCCTCCCTCCCTCCCCTGAGTGCTTCCCCCTCCCCAGACGCCTCCCTCCCAGTTTGTCAGTCCATCACGTCCATAGCAGCGCGGCATTGTTGTTGATTTCATACTTGTCATGCAGCACAATTCAGTTAATGACTTCCACAGCGCCCGTTTAGGGACACAAAGGAGCTGCCATCTTGTTGGACATCCACCCCAACGCTGCTATTATCAGATGAGAGATTTGACAGTTTTCCTTGTTTAAAACTCGCCTATTCTGCGCCGTTCCCTTCACTGCCGTCTCTGTACATGCTGACATGCTAGCTGTCATCAATTTACGCACCTATGCAAATCTTTTTAAGTGGATGTCTCGTGCATAATTGTGGCCTATAAACATACCACACTTTTGCGCACCTCAGCATAGCTATTTTACATTTCTAAATGTTTGATTTATTTGTGTAATGTGTGTGTAGGATATATGGCAGAAGGGGAATTAATAGGAGATAGTAAACACGAGATGTAAGCATTTAACCATAACCATTTTGAGCTCAGAACAGGTCCAGTGATGTTTGGTGAGCTTTGGTGTAATACACATAGATTAGGGCCAGGACTTTTTCCGATTAATTCCGATTAATTAATTATATGAGGTTTAAGGCAATTAAAAATATTGGTCAAAATTAATCACACTTTACTTTAGCGGCACAGACACTTGTTCAGTTTCCTTCTTCCTGCAGATGTTGCTCAGGGACGAACACCGCCTAAAGCCAATGACAATTTCACTGTCAAACTTCACACAGTTAAACCACATGAACTTATTTAAAAGAGCATTCAAGCATCTAGAATATTCCTCTAAAAATAAATACAACCCCGAAAATAAATGATGCTTACACTTCGGCGGTTAATGAAGAACAACTGTATTTAAAGGCCCTGTTACAAAACCGAGGAGAGCTAGCAGGCCATCCTCGGAATAAACTTGCTCTCTCCTTTCGTTCCCCGGATTCTGTTGAGACTTCTAATATGCAACAAAAGACATCCTTATTCAACAGACTTAAGGTACATTCACACCTAACGGACGAATCGCTCTGTGCTTCTATTTGGTCGCTTGAAAGTCTTGCAATCAGTCGCTCGCATGTGTTCACTAAAAGAACTGCGCTGTTGCTGCTAAGCACTAATATATGAATGAAAATGGTTTCCTGATTCTTTGCTTGTGCTTTGGTGACAGTGGAATAGTTTTACTATCGTACCTTTCTCTGACACTTGAGGCAAACCTCGCCTTTTCCTGGATATTATTTCAATATGTGTGGTTTGAGTGTGTCGTACATGTCTGTCATGATAAATCCCATTTAAAACACGTTTGTAATCCAGTGCGTTCTTCATTGCGTCCGCGTCTGTATGGGCTCGGGAAAGGCATTTCAACCACAGCTGCTGCTTGACATGAAGATTTCCTCTTTCCAGACAGTGTGTCCGTTTCACTTCAGACGATCAATACATTTTCTTGAATGTGTGTTTGTCACTTACTCTATTGTAGCCTGTTGATCGTCCATTATAAAGCACTTTCTGCCCCCTATATTGGTGAAAAGACAAAGTTTACTTACCTGCGCACAGTAGCTGAGATGGTAGTGTAGCTTGGCGGTTTGAAGCCCAGCAGTGTCTACATACTGTTGTGTTCTTAATATGGAGAGAAGATGGAGACTCGTTCTTTTAAAATCAAAATCATTATTTTATTCCCTGAATTTACAATCTAAAACAAAGTCATCTTGGGCACAACATGTCCGGTGGTTCAGGAGGAGGAGGCGAAGAGAGGGAGGAGCCCCGTTAGGGTTGGGCGATGTCCCCTTAATTGGCAGTTGACGATGTTTACAGTGAACCATCGTGATGGACGATGATATCGTCCATCTCATTATAAGCATTTTTAAAAGACATTTACATAGCCTATATATAGGCTGCATATTATTTATTCATTAAAAATGTGAGATTGCAGAATAAATGTATCTAAACTAAAACATGATCTAAACAGCATCATGGAACACGAATTTTGCAATAGAAATGCGTTAAAACTCGACTTATTCAGAGCGTCATCTACTCCTCAATAACAAGGCTCTATCACGCTAATACAGCTGTAATTCGGAGCTTATTATTTGCATTTGCTCAATTTTAACATAATGTTTAAGAAAACAGTGGGTGAACGGAACAATATAGAAGTTTGCGGTCGTAGCCTACGTTATTGAAGCTGCTCCACGCGCCGCCCGGTCCGTGTGCTCGTAGCCTCTCCTCTCTCTCCGTCCTTCGTGAAAACATCCAAACCCATGCGCTCTCAGCTCTGATGTGAGATCCATCGCGGCATTTTAAAACTGTTTAGTTTCCGTACAAAAAGCAAAGCGAAACCACGCGGTGTTAAACAGTAGCTGCTTTTAGAGAGAGAGAGAGAGCCCCGCACGTCAGAAATAGAGAAACGCTGCGTCTTTAATTTAATAATTACGTGTAACACATCATGTCTTCGGGCTTCTGGCAGGCTACTTAAACTAGCGTGCATATTAGCTATATTCGAGATTTAATTTACAGTGCAATCCCAGCAAAGTTTGTAGGTTTACAAGGCCCACAGAAGATCAGTGCGTGTTTCTGACAGGAGGGGAGGTGGCATCACGATGGTTGCTCTCCATCGTGATGTTCATCGTCCATCGTCCAACCCTAAGCCCCGTGCATGGCCTTTATTAACACAGGAAGTAGGCGTCTCCTTGTTGAAGAACCAACCAGTGTCCTTGGAATGCTTCTTCTGCTGCGCGACCTGACTCCGCATTATAACACACTGCCCCCCAGTGGATATCAGAGTAAGGACAATGATGCAATAAAATGTCCGCCCAATTCAAATCAACCCCAAAAGCACAGATTACAATCAACACAGTTTCATATAATCATTAAAGCCTATTATGATAAAAACATATATAGAAATATTCAACAGTACACTGGTGTAAGAACGAGGGTGTGAATTGGTGAGCGGTTCCTTGATGTAAAGCACTTTGAGTGACCATTTTCCATAAACTGTGCACTTTACTGTTGTTTTGTTCACAAACAATGAAAGACTAAGCATGTAAATGTAAAATTGCTATTTGTGACAAACTTCTTATCTTTCCTGATGCATTTCTTACCGATTCTTCACAGGGATGAGTTTGTAAGTCAGTTTTTGCATAACATCGGCCCCTTTTAAAGTTAAATTCCTCATGCCAACAATGGGATCCTACCTGCGTCCTGTCCGCTAACACTTCCACCTGTAATGTGTTATCAGTGGCCGAGCAGAGCCTCTTCACATAAGCCCAGGTTTGTTTACGCTGCTGCCTGGACGGGAGCCACGGCTATAGACCTCGGATAGACCCAGACCAGAAGTGCGGCTTATTTGTTTTGCCTTTACCCATGACGCGATGCCAACCCAAACGGGCCCCAGACGTACAGAGGAGCCGTGTTTACGTTGGCACCTGCTCCCTGACGCCTGCACAACCCACCGCTGCCGTATTAGTCTAACGCAGTACCACTGTGTTTTCCAAATATACAAACGTCTACAGAGTATGGGACATGCAGACGGAAGATATCAAGGCAAATCTGGTCTACGGAGGGATTTACGGGAATTGGGGGACTTTTGTTACACGGTTCAGTGCAACAGTTTATCTGAGGTGTGAAAAATTGTGTACGTGAATAAAGTTCTAGTTTTGGTACATCTGTTTAAAATACATTAAGTTGGATTGTTGCCAGATTGTCTGAGACGTCGAGCAGCTGTGTACAGACACTTTTCCCCACTCACTACTGCCGGTGGGTCTCGTCCAGCTCTATGTGACTGAGCGGGTCATTTAAGCGCCACAGTAAAGTGTGGACTTTCAGATTAAGCACATCGATAGTTCAAAATCTTGGAAACTTGGAATTATAGGGTTTGTAGGTCTTAGCTTTCAAATGAGGCATTACACTGTTGCTCTCCTGTGAGAATCTTTTAGGTTTGGGTAAAGCCGAACTGGTCGGTTCAGGCGGAGGCTAAGAGGTTAGTGATGTTTTGTGATAAAAGGCAAAGATTTTGGATTGTTTAAAGTTTATTGGAACACATTGCGAATTAAATACCAATACATGTCAGTTTAGTTGGTCAGATTGGCTGTACCTTGAGTTAAGGGCAACTTTCAAATGAAGAAAAGAAAACAAAAAAAACTCAGGGTTACGTAAGACAAGGTTGGACAAGGTTTGGACCCACTGATCTACGCCAATGAAAATCACAGTTTGATTTGTTTTGTTTTGTTTGCCATATCACACACCTCTATACTTTCACCCTTAACAGCATAAACTGTGCTTCTGTACATTTACAAGACAAAGCGTTGCTGTTGTAATCTACATTTTAATTAGGGTCCAGATTATGAAATTGAATGTGTTCTGCTCACAGAGGTGGACGAAATACTCACATTGTTTACTTAAAGGCACGATACCTGATTTTTTTTTTCTTGTACTGGAATGAAATTTGCTTTGTCCTCCTTTAGGATATTGTAACTCAGACATGGGGGGAAAAAACTGTGCCTTTGGAACAATTGGATCAACTTACGGGCTAGTTTTCTTCCATTTCTGTGAAAGTGACTCTGAAAAGTGACCCTGCAATGAACTCGTCCCTGTGAAGAATTGTGATGTTACAGAGAATGTGAGGAAAGTTAGAAATAAGTTTGGACACAACTAACATTTTCATTTTGTGGCTTCCTCTCAAAAAAAATCAGGTATGGGGCCTTTAAGTAAAATTCTACTGAAGTAATAATATAAAAGTATTCCCTTTCAAATTTAGGCCAATATATAGGCCTATATCAGTAATTAGTAAAAGCATTCAACCCATTATAAAAAATAAAAATAAAACGTTTGAAAGATTTGTGCTGTTGTAATGACTTTACCACTGGCATTTTAACAATATAATGAAAAATATACATGAGTTTGAACCTAAATTTAAAAATACTTTTGCTTTCAACCCCTTGAAAACATGTAGTGGAGTAAAAAGTACAGCTGCCTCCTCTAAACTGTAAGAGTAAAAGGTACTCATCATAAATGTACGCAAGTAAAGTTAAAGTACCCCAAATGTGTATTTTTTACTTTGGGATTTGACTGGCATATTCTTATTGGACAAATGTAGAATCAGGTTTTGAATGTATATACTTTCTGTTTCTTGACTGTTTAAAGTACATTTAGACATGTTTCATCCCAGTTATTACTGTCTGTAGGCCCACTCTCCTATAACATCTTTAACCAAACTGAAGTGTCTCGTAGTTGTACCTATTGTTTGGCGGATGTGTAGTCAGCGCAGACTGTATATCCCTGATGTTTTTTTTATGGCGGGTGAATGAGCGCGTGCAGCTGAGGAGGTTTAGGGCCTGGGTCTTTTCAGCTTGTCTTTAACGATTCTATTGTCCTGACATTGTCTTGGTTTTGTCTTTTGTACTGTAGTCCTCGAGGTCAGACGCCCACAGAGCCTTTCACAAGTGACACTCCTCACCTCCTGCAGACCCCAGCTGGGACAGTGAATACCAGGCTAAAGGAGATTAGAGCGCTTATGTGTGAGCTATGAACTGCCCGCACCAATTAGTCTCTCCTTTTAAGTCTATTGAGGAGGTGGGACGAGAGCTCCCTAGAACAACCGCGAAATATCCTGTATTTGCATTCACTTTTCTACTGGATACATTGCGCGCTAGTACTTTCATATACACATTCATACATGTAGATGGGTGAAGTGGCGCTCTACCAATGAGCCACTAAATAAGCCACTTTTACACTGGCAGACAATACACAGCCCAGTGCCTGGTCAACCCGGTTAGGCGAACTTTTCCACTGCGGAGGCCAAGGTCAAAATGGTCTGACCAGGCATAGGTTTCGGGACCGGCCTCTGGCTGTGGCCAAATCGTGCTAATCGTACCAACGTGACGTGAACAGACTGCTGGCTGTAGGCGAACGGGAGAGTGAACAGCCCTCACTTGTGACACACAGGTCATACGGATTTAGTATTCCACAACATCGTCATCACCGCTGTTCTAAAAGGGGATTTTGACGATATTAGCATTTAGCCGCTGTTAGCGCAACTTTAGCTTGTGTTAGTGTCACAGATTTAAAATGGCAATGGGAGCCTACGTGGTGGTGCAATCAATGAAAACAAGGCGGTTAAAAGTATAAAATACAATTGATTAAAAGGCCAGCATAAAGTCATAATAAAACATTAAAAAGGACTAAAAAAGGAGAGTAAAAAAGGGCTAAAAGGAAGGGTGTTTTTAAGGTGCGATATCGTTCCGGTGTTCCAGGAAGGAGGTCCGGCCGGCTCCGGGAGCTGTACCCCAGGTCCAGGGGTTCGCCTCGGGGCACGTGAGCTGGGGGAGCCTGCCGCCGCTGCTCGACTCCACCGCGCCTGTCCGGGGACTTTCCTCACCCCGAACGCTCCTTCGCCGCCTTCACGCGTCCTGTCCTGTTGCATTGTCGTTGAGTCTCGTCCTGTCCTGCGCCCTCCTCCACCAGCCAGCCCTGGCTCACTCGCGCTGAGCCTCGGCCTCTCCTCAGCGTCCTCTGCCCGTAGCGGGCCGTGTGCGTCTGTATGTCCGTGTGTCCATTCGTTCGTTCGTTCGTGCGTGCTTCTCCTCCACCGCCGCCGCCCGGCGGCCCATGGTGGCCCGTGGCCCCCGCCACACCACCTCTGCGTCTGTCCTTTCTTTTTTTCCTTCCTGTTCTCCCTCGTGCCTCAGTCTCTTTCCTTAAAAAACCCTTGTCCCAGGTGTGCCCAGTTGAGGCAATCAACCCCTGGGCGGGGCTACCAGGGGCACGAGCTTGAGTAGGTTAAAACAGATAAACATGCATAAAAGCAGCCTAAAAAACATGCACAATAAAACACACTAAAAACAACTTAAAACCAGTCCGCCCGTGCCCGTGACATTAGCATAACATTTGCATGTAGCTTACCTTCTTAGTTCGTATTTAGAGTTTTTTTTTTCCAGTTTTATTACAGCTTGGCACCTCTGAATGATTCCATAACCCCCACCAGAAGGCAGCATTTGTCCACATTTGTCCTCTTCGCGGCTTACTTTTAAGGATGATCTGTACAGCGTGCACATCTGTGCACATCTGTGCACATCTGTGCATCACACACCAACAAATGCGGGTGTGTGTGTGTAGTGGAAACAGAAGCGTGTGCGGGGTAGGGAGTCGCACTAGGTGGAATAGTGGCTTTTACTACTGCCGAGGCCAGGGCCAAACCGGTCTGACCAGGTATAAGTTTTGGCACCGACCTCTGGCTGTGGCCAAAGCGCTAAACCGAGACGAACATGACGTGAACAGACGCTGGCCTCTGATTGGCAATTAAAATGCAGGTCAAGGGTCGTTTGAAACAATTTGATCTGATTTTCGCTAGCGTTTGGTCGTGACGTATGTAATGCGCCCGAGTGAGTGAAGCAGCTATCATAACTCTATCATAACTCTATCAGAACTCTATCATAGCTCTATCATAGCTCTATCATAACTCTATCATAGCTCTATCATAGCTCTATAATAACTCTATCATAACTCTATCATAACTTTATCATAGCTCTATCATAACTCTATCATAGCTCTATCATAGCTCTATCATAACTCTATCATAGCTCTATCATAGCTCTATAATAACTCTATCATAACTCTATCATAACTTTATCATAGCTCTATCATAACTCTATCATAGCTCTATCATAACTCTATCATAACTCTATCATAACTCTATCATAGCTCTATCATAACTCTATCATAACTCTATCATAACTCTATCATAACTCTATCATAGCTCTATCATAACTCTATCATAACTCTATCATAACTCTATCATAACTTTATCATAGCTCTATCATAACTCTATCATAACTCTATCATAGCTCTATCATAACTCTATCATAACTCTATCATAACTCTATCATAGCTCTATCATAACTCTATCATAACTCTATCATAACTCTATCATAGCTCTATCATAACTCTATCATAACTCTATCATAGCTCTATCATAGCTCTATCATAGCTCTATCATAACTCTATCATAGCTCTATCATAGCTCTATCATAGCTCTATCATAGCTCTATCATAACTCTATCATAACTCTATCATAGCTCTATCATAGCTCTATAATAACTCTATCATAACTCTATCATAACTCTATCATAACTTTATCATAGCTCTATCATAACTCTATCATAGCTCTATCATAACTCTATCATAACTCTATCATAGCTCTATCATAGCTCTATAATAACTCTATCATAACTCTATCATAACTCTATCATAGCTCTATCATAACTCTATCATAACTCTTGGGGGCATTCCTTGCGCATTCGAAGGCTTCAATTTTAATTTCTGGATATTTGGGAGCTGAGCCAGAATGGATTGAACAGCTTCCTTTACGTTCGTATCCGCCGCCATTGCCGAACTACAACCAGCAAATGCGGTGCAAATGCTTGACGTCACCGACAACACCCGCCTCCCCCGCTCGCTGAATGGTAGATTGAAATTCAACCGATGAAACGCAGCCACTGAGATCAGACCCAGACGTACATGTAGGGAAAAGATAATTGACCGGAGTTTACGGACGGCTAAGGCCAGGCTACCACTGACATAAAAGATAGAGGGAATTAAAGCAGTGAAATAAGGTTGGGAGGGAGGGGCACGTAAACGTGAATGTTGAGGAGAGACTGAGGAGAGGACCGGAAGGTATTTGTAGGATGGAGACCTGAAAGGGCGTACGTGAGGTGTGGTCCTGCTCCTGAACTTCATATAACCCATTTATCTACACGTAATTCAAAAGGCTTTAATTTAAAAAAATTCCCCCTTGTGAACATCAGAGAAATATATTCACCTTATTCCCCCCCGCCCACTTTTGCCTCTTTTTGCTTTGGATCGGGACTTCCTTTGTATTGACACTTCTGGTAGAGCGTGAAGTCCGTTCATTAAGCTGAGAACGAGGGAAAATGTTCGCCGCTATACTCTGATGTTTAATAGATTCAATTTGTGTAACATGTCCAATGTTAATTTGCACAAACAAGTAAACACTGCACTGTTCCTCTGCGCAGCCTAAACAACGGCTTTGTGTTCATGTAGAAACTGATTTGATCTTGACTTCTCCAGAGTGAAGGGGATGAATTCACTTCCGGAATAAGGTGAATAGACGAATCTCTGGGCCTCGCTCATTTTGAATGTAGCTTGCAAGCCAAAAAAGTGTGGCCACCCCAACCTTGTTCCTCAGTGCCCTTGCACTTTCTTGTTTTTTCGTCCTGGCTGAGGGCAGTTCTTTGAAAGCACTTAATAGTAGCTACTATTAATATTGTAAATATTAGTTTAATTATTTTACAAACCAAAGCAGCATTTCGACACCATTCACTATAAACTGTAGCCTGCAGACACTCGGTCACTGTTGCCCGTGTACGCTGAAATGCCCTGCTCTGTTATGACCCCACTCTCATCTGTCATGGTCCGTAAACAGCGCCCTGACACCCGCTGACACACCTCCGGCGCCCACAGTAACCCCTGCACCCAACAGCACCCATCGTCACCCCGACAAAACCTGCTGTTCATTTGTAAATTGATTTTTGCATTTCTAAAACCAAATTACTACGTGTAGAAAAAAAAAAGAATACTCCCATTATTGCAGTAAAATGCAGCTGGTCTAAAGCTACAGTGCCTTCAGTATGTGTTACAAACCCTTGTTAGCAATGAGTGCCTTGTGTTTTCTCATGTATCTGAGTAAAGTCAAGATAAAGGAGCTCGCGCCGGACGACCGACGCGCTTTATCAGAACAAAACCTGATAAGACACACACTTCAGAGGACAAAGTGACTTGTTGTTTCCGCTGCGCACTATTTCCGTGGCTCTATCACTCTCGTCTCCAGCTTGGTGGGATAGATACTGCATGTCACTCTCCACACAATTACAGCAACAGACAAAACCGAACTTCTTGAAGGCTGCAGACCACCGCCAAGGCACTGATCGTAAAGTTACTGTAGCCGCTGCTAATCCTTTCCATACAGTTGATCAGTGGTCCCTTTATTAGCAGTGGTTGCCGGAAATGCTTACACGCTGTAGGTAAAACATTAAAGATCACCTGTTTACAGCAAGCATAGTAATTTACCACATTAAATATGTCTAGACTGTATTTCTGAGTAATTTAATGTTATCCATTTTGAAAGAAAAAACAAACAAACAGTGCTTTTCTTTCAAAAGTGTATCAAGTCAGTGTATACCCATAGACAAGGATAGGCATGGACCTCTAGCTTTGGGACTTTGAGGGGGGGGGGGTTATGAGATATTTTCAAGACAATATTTTCAAAATTCATAACAATCAATTTTATGTATTTTTATTGAAAGCAGTATATTTGAGTGAGATCAAGCCAAATATCAAAACAAACATTAATAAACCTGATTTTAAATGTTGAATTTATTATAAATACTAATTATATGATATAGTGGGAGTTGTTGGTCTTGTGATTTTGAGGTTCGCAACCTGAAAAGTTTGGGACCTCCTGCCATAGACTGTAGAATAGCAGTGGACTGAGGATGGCTTCCCCAGGAGTGTTCAACGCCTGCTAACTGAAGCTCGTACATGCTAGAAATTTGGCTGGGTTTTTGGAGCCAGCTCCATTATTTCTAATAGAGCAAAAAATAAATAAAAAATAGGATGATGTAGTTGGTGTTAAGACAAACCTGTGGAGGTCAGGATGACAAGCCTGTGTTCAATAATGACTTGCTGAAAGGAATTACTGGAGCCGGCCCTCATTTCTTATGTATCTCAGTGCAGCTCGGTCTTCTGTTTGCCCAGAAAAAAGCGAGGGTCTGTGTGGAAGGTGTGTGTCATTCCCTTTGGAAAGGAATGCACTCTCTGAAGCAAGGAAGCTTATGTGCGCCTAGCCCTATAGTCAATACTCTCAGTACTCGTGCATTTCACATTTGTATTCCCATTGGGAACTCAACTAATGATAACTGCATCTAACAATTTACATTACATTGATAAGGTTATCATAAAATATGCAAAATTCAAGAATATCATTTTCATACCCAGGCACACACGACCACAAGCGTGTACCTGTTACATTTCAACCATACAATCAGTAATATAGATGTTACAATTTGCAGCAGTTGACATGGTAAGAGCTTGTAGCTACATCCCGCATCAAACGTATGTTGTCACAAGCTAAAAAAGATTACTGTACATTGTTTGAGTTATACATCTATTGTACAAGCATCATGACTACATCTGTAAGTTCTTCCATAAGGCATTATGTCGTGAAGGATAACATTAACACATCATCCTGCATGCTACTATACCGCAATAAGTAAAACTACGAGAAAGCTTTACACATTGATCAAGTATAACAATATCAAAAGTAAGTAAAATTTATGCCAAACATAATGTCATGGATTTTGTGATATCATATGTATTGCAATGCATTTGTGTGTGATTGAAAATTCATTCTCAAATGTACTCGTAAGCTGTGACCTGCTGAACTAGGCTTCCTGAAGGACTAAGGACCATCTGGTGTATTAAGTGACTCTGTGTTTGAAGACCGCATTCCAAAGGTCTCCGACCTGTGAGATAAGATAATGCTGTTTATGTTTACACAGAGAATGATACAAGCTGTGAAAGTGTAACTTTGGTTTACGAGGGGCTGTTAGCTCCCTGAGAATTATTCTGGAGAGGGGTTCACACGACCTGTGTTAACCTGTCATCTTGGTTCAAGGAAGCAGGGGAGGGGGTCGTGAGTATGCCCCAACGGAGAAGTACCAGCCCCAACCTGACTGAGGGAGCGGAAAGTTATAGGAAAAATGGGAGTGGCTATATTTGTATAAAGTCTGTAACATGTCTGTATTCTGTGGGTTTGAAGATTTAGCAAGCTGGTGGGCTGCAAAATCCCGCGACAATGCCACCTTGTATTACAAGTAAAACGTTGGTTAAATTGAAAGGTTGCAGAACTTTGCGACAATTTATCCCCTTGCAAGTAAGACGATGATTCTGGCTTGACCTTGTGTTTAAATCTGTTTAATTTCTGGGGCAGAAGTTAACAGGGCGTTTCTAAAGACTGCTGTGCAAAAAATCCTTAACATATTGGTCCGTCGAGCCGGAACTCTACGCTGCGACTGGAGGATGCGTGTCGTCGAAACTGGAAGACCCGGAAGAGAAAACATACCACCGGAAAGTCCACGGTTTTACGTGGCCAGAATGGACTTCAGGCATCCTCTTGCTGCATCGAAACGAGTTTCCGAGCCAGAGAAAGAGAGGGGACACAGCAGGAAACGTCACACAAGGTCAGAGCTAAGAGTTACAGTAGGAGAATGGTTCTCCAGTTGACATGTCAAAAGTGTGTATGGTATGAAAGTGTATTGTGTGTATGCTTGGAAATTCATCCTGTTCAGAGACTTGGGCCGAAACCTTAGCGGTGTAACGTGAAGTCCATGTAGTCTGTAACAGATTGAATCTCATTAAGGAAATTAGGTGAAAGACTTCATTGATCTAAAACGTACTCATTTCCTGGGCTAGAACCACCAAGTTCGTGTCCGCAAGAAACCAATAAGGATTTTTGTAGAAGCTTGACACGAAAGGAATTTGTTCATTGAGACATTTCTCTGAGGTCTGGATCAAACGAGTGATTACGAACAAAGTAACTTAAATAGTAAAGAATTGTGCCTAGTAATGCAAGTAAGTCCTTGCTATTGCTGTTTTAATCTAGAGTAAGTCTGATTTTAAAATAGTGTAGCAAAGTAGAGTAAAATAAGAAATAAAATGCCTTACACAGAAAAGTCTGTGCATGTTAAGGAGTGCCTTGCTCTAGAGTACAAGAAAAGACAGTGCTCAAGCATGATTCATTTTTGGAAAAATCCAAAGTTAAGTATGTTAATCATACAAATTAGAGAAGATAGAAAGGTCTAGATGTCTCACAGTACATGCAAATGTTACTTCAACTTAGAGAAAACAATTAGAATTGGTCATATTAAAATAGTCGAAGACTTGAAAATATTAACCAAACATTAGGTTAATCTAGTCAACATGTAATGCATGTGAAAAGTAGAGCAGAGTAGAAACAGTCCTAAAGAGTAATAAAAGATAAGAGGGGAATATTTTAAATGGATCTCCATGAGGGGGAGAATAAGCCATTTTAAAGACGGAATTGTGAATTTCGATCGGGCCTGATCACCCTGATTGAAATTTACATTTTATTGTCTAATCTATTTAGAAGGGGGTTATTTATTGGCTGGGGCCAATTATGAAAAAGCACATTGTTCAAACTGTAGATTGAAGGTTATTGTAAGCAAAGGAAAGAGACAAGTCTGAGCAGTGATGGTAAAGACTGCAAAAGAGACATTCTCCCCTTTGCAAGTAATGAGATGCCGATAGGTACGAGTCAGACCGACTGGTGAGAGCGAGACTCAAAAGACCGACTGGCGACAGGTGAGAGTCATATACCAATAGGTAAGGCTCAAAAGACCGACAGCCGACAGGTGAGAGTGAGGCTCAAGAGGCCGACAGGAAAAGGCTCAGGGACCGACCGGTGGGAGAGATTGAAGGAGTAGATTGAAAGTGCAAAAGTGAAAAATATGGTTGTAATCTAAGAAAATTTGTATTTGTCTTCATTTATGTGAAGAGTGAATAGGAATTGAAAAGTAATAGAGGCAACAGTTCTGCTTCTCATGTAACTTAGAAAAGAATAAGGAAAAAACAGACTTTAAAGGCTCCAAAAGGAGAATTAAATATAAAAAAATGCTAAAATTACATTTTTAAGTACAAATATTTTGCCGGAGCAGTACTAAATCACTGCAGGATAAATTTGTTAATCTAAGGCATCTAAAATTAGCTTTTAGAGAGTCAGCTAAGGCTGAAGTGGAGAGAGTGTGGTGTCCTGTGGTGCTGTGGTGTGAAGTTCAGGAGGACTTTGGAAAGATTCCAAAGATTTTTGTAGAAAACTCTTTGAACCATTAGTAATTTCTGTGAAGTATACAGAGGTATACAGAAAATAGTCCAAAACAATTTTATGGATTAATAGAATCCTGTGTAAAACAAAAAGCATAACATTTACGGTACCCGCGAAAAAACTAAAGTTAGAAATATTTACCGGGTCCAGATCCAATTAACGACAAATGGTGCATAAATTAATTATGTTTAATTGATTTACGTGAAAATTTGTGGTCTAAAAGTCAACCAGACGCAATTAAAGGTGTGACTTCAGTAAAAATTAAAGGCCTATTTCATGGCATAGGATTAAGGAAATCCTTTTATGCCAAAGTCTGTATAGTAACAGTAATTGGAGATTTGAAAAAGGCAGGAATAATAGTTGGAACACATCTATTTTTCCAATCAAAAAGGCCCCACCTTCAGTAGCTTGGAGGAGGGTATAAAATTAAGAGCAACTATAATGTTGTGTAACAGAAAGCCAATGTTTCAAATTCACAGACATTGCTTAAACGCTATGAATCCAACTGAAAAGTATTTTTTGTGTCATAGGCTTCAGCAATGCAAGTCAACATTGGTTTGCACTTACATTTACAAATGTAAGGAAAAATGTAGCATCATTTGAACATAGTTGCCTGGTGCCAAACCCAGGGAAAAGTGCTGAAAAGTGTTCACATGACACTCAACTAATGTATAAAACGATACACTATTTATGAGTGGAGGAGTATTTTTGCAAAACGAAAATTGTGTAGCTTATACAGTTATGAGGAAAATTACTTTGAAATTTATCTGCATAAGCAAAGAAAATAGTTGCACTAAAAATGGTGTAAATTATTTGCTGAAAAAAGTAATGATCTACAAATGTAGAAAATATGCCTATAAGTTGCTTGAAATTTGCAAAAGGCATTGAGAAAATTATTTTGATAATAATAGAAGCTAAGTGGTTTTAGAGCTTCTACAGGCAAATTGGGAACCCATGATTAAAAAGAATGATTAAAGGCTATAAAGTTAGTGAAACTCCTTGTTGTGGGCAAAAACGAGTCTCACACAAGCGGAGAAATACTGTCTTGATTGGCAATAAGACAGATAGACAAACTAAATTAGTAGTACGTTCTTGGTTGAAGAATTTGAGACATGTGTAGAACATATCTCAAAGAGGGGGATATAGATATATTATACCTAGTAGACAAAGTATTATAATGAGAATTATAATAAATAAGAATATGGGGATAATATTTACTAAAAAAAAATTTTTTAGTAAATGTTTAATGTGCAGAAAAACATTGCACAGGGCAACAGAAGAGTTTTTACAAAACCAGGAAGTCCATTGGAGAAAATGCATATGAGGAAAATTATAATGGAGGCATTTTTTTGGAATGGATGGAACTGTCTGTTTAAGTCCAAATACTAGAACTGTAACTAAAGTGTTATGTAAAAGAATGAATTGTCTGAATGAATTGACTTCCAATTGAGTCTTTACACCCTCCAAACAGAAGGGTTCAAACTAACACCCTTTCAAAACTATATTGGAAACCTTAGGTTGCCAAAATTGCAATCGAAAAGAGGAAAAAGAAAAAAGAATTGATTTGAAAAAAGCAGACTATCAAAGAGAACAAATAATCTGCCAGAGTTTCTTAAACATCTTCATAGGACGACGAGAAGGAGGCGGATCATGGTGGTGTGGGACTGAAATGGGAGGCGCCAAATCCAGTGCTCCCAGCTGCAGCCTTCCACTCCATCCATGCTGTGTCGCAAGGAGTGACCTAGCCAAGGTGGAGGAGCCAAGTCAGTACTCCCATCTACGCCTTCATCAACGCCATCTACTGTGTCGTCAAAAAGAAATCAACAAGAATCCATCTCGTGTTGCAAGTTGATGGGTGACAACGTGGCGTCACCTGCTGAGAAGGAAAAGTCTGATACCACAGAGTGGGAGGGGTCCGGAACCCTGCCATCTCAAGGTCATCGAAGCAGAAAATATCCTTAAAGCACTAAGCCAACAAATCGACACAAACACAAGAATGATTGACACATGGTTTCCTAGACACTGTTAGACATAAGAAGTGGTGGTAAGGCTAGTAACCCACACTGCGAGAAGATAGAAAGACAGAAACTCTTTGAAAAATACTTTTTGAAGAGACTATTGAAGAAGGTCAATGACAATGGACAATGCATTATACTGTTTTTTCCAAAACACCAATCAGTATAAGTAAAGATCATCCACAAGACTCTTGTCAGTGGAAAGAGTCCATGACTGTGAACGAGTTGAACTTCAGACATTCAGAGTCCATGACTGCAGCAATTCTGAACTTAACGACATCAAAAGAAGTGAAACACTGATAGTAATGTACTATCATTACTATTGGGTATTTTGACAATGTACATCATGTCAGCTATAAAGGTTGTAAGTTTGAAGTTATGAGGAGTCTATGCTCGGGGAAAGGCACATCAACGCCTTGCGAGAAGTTTCCTGTTTGACATGCCATAGTACTCGTATAGAGTCTGTTAAAGATGCCCTTACAAAGCATCCAGGGTTAACAGTGAAGATTGATATTATGAATTGGGTACGTTTGGAGTGGGCAAAATATTGGAAACTTTGCATTTTTGTATGACTTCTTACACAGTGAAACAACAATTAAAGCATTTGATGAAGGAATCAAAGCATTAAGATAAGCAGAGTCACTAATGTAATGGTAATTGTGATTTTTACTTAGCATGGAAGGACTGGTTATTATGTGACAACGTCAAAGTGATAATTATAACAGTTTGCCATGTTAAATCCAGCAATTTGAGTAACTGAATGCCATTACAAGGACTGTGATTCTAATCTCATGTTTAACAACACCGCAGAGTAGAGTTTGTGGCACGTTTATCCAGAAACCTTGCCCAAGTCAAGTGTGAGATTTGAAATCTCAGGGCCGTTTTTGATTTATTTTGCTTGTTACTTGTTTTTCCTTGTCTTCAAAAGGGTGATTAACAGAATGTTATTCTTTGTGAAAACTTGTGTTGACATCCAATGCTTGAAGGAAACTGCTTATGCTAACGTGTGAACACTCTGCTTGATATGTGACGAGTCTGAAGTTGATAAACAAATTATTGCAAAATACGATATAACAGGAGGGAATGTCATGGATTTTGTGATATCATATGTATTGCAATGCATTTGTGTGTGATTGAAAATTCATTCTCAAATGTACTCGTAAGCTGTGACCTGCTGAACTAGGCTTCCTGAAGGACTAAGGACCATCTGGTGTATTTAAGTGACTCTGTGTTTGAAGACCGCATTCCAAAGGTCTCCGACCTGTGAGATAAGATAATGCTGTTTATGTTTACACAGAGAATGATACAAGCTGTGAAAGTGTAACTTTTGGTTTACGAGGGGCTGTTAGCTCCCTGAGAATTATTCTGGAGAGGGGTTCACACGACCTGTGTTAACCTGTCATCTTTGGTTCAAGGAAGCAGGGAGGGGGTCGTGAGTATGCCCCAACGGAGAAGTACCAGCCCCAACCTGACTGAGGGGAGCGGAAAGTTATAGGAAAAATGGGAGTGGCTATATTTTGTATAAAGTCTGTAACATGTCTGTATTCTGTGGGTTTTGAAGGATTTAGCAAGCTGGTGGGCTGCAAAATCCCGCGACAATGCCACCTTGTATTACAAGTAAAACGTTGGTTAAATTGAAAGGTTGCAGAACTTTGCGACAATTTATCCCCTTGCAAGTAAAGACGATGATTCTGGCTTGACCTTGTGTTTAAATCTGTTTAATTTCTGGGGCAGAAGTTAACAGGGCGTTTCTAAAGACTGCTGTGCAAAAAATCCTTAACACATAACTGACATGACCAGTCTCCATCTTTGTTATTATTCACTTCTTTCAATTATTCTTATTCGTATTCTTATTATAGTAATTATTGGTTAACCATATGTTTATTATAATCAGTCTATTATGCATTCAATAGTATCATCATTATTAACAGTATTATGTAATACATTTTTTCTTTTGTCATTACCATCTTCACAACAACTATGTAGACATTTACTACATTCATTTTGATTATGATGTGTACCCTATTTGTGTTGTGCATTAAAAAGCCAGGGTTGGGCCAGTTGGGAGTGGGTCTTAGCCCCCATCCAACAGGCCGCCCAGCTACCCTAAATAATTGTCTTGGTGAGCAATGTTTGCAACCTTTGTGTGATGTGTTAAGAAGATGATGTTTCATGAGCCAGTCGGTGTGCCATATGTCGGAGGTTAGGCAGGTTATGAGTGAGGATTAGAAGGAGGGAAACGCACATTTCTGAAGATGTTTAATATAGTGGTGACTGGCATTTTCTTCACACAACGGACGAGGAGCCATTTTCTAGAAATGTTCTGACGAGATGTTTAATTTAAGTTTTTTTCATTATTTCAGTTGTCAGGGAGCCTTCTGTATGTAGGTTTTCATCTGACAGTCATTTTTGATAGTCTAATAAGTTGGATCCAAGCAATGTCCTTGCTTTGGTTTCTTTGCTCCAATACTGACCAGTGTGTTGAAGACGTAGTCATAGTAGCAACAATTCAAATCCAGTCGGACAGGGATCCCATTTGCCCTTTGTTCGTTATGGATAAGCTGCGTGACATGTAAATGAAAATATAACAAGGAAAATTGTGACTACGGCTCATCTCCCTGTGCATTTGCATTGCTGTTGGTTCAGCCCTGCACAGGCAAATGGGCAGCCCCAGAAGCACCAGGAGGAGAGGCCAACAAACACCACCATCCTATCAATACAAATACAAGTAAAAATGTACTGCTATGTACTTCAAGGATCACTGCAACTTCTCTTGTTGGTATAATACGAATTGTACTACTTACCAAGCAACAGTTTTTTTCTAACACAATAGGCACCCCAACAAACAAAATGCCTCAAACAGTAGCGTATATTTAATGAATATAGTGAACATCTTGTCAAAAACGATTCACTAAATGTGAATCTCATCATCGCTGTACACATGTATCATTGTATTAAGCTGCGTCTAATTGCCACATCTTTACAACAGGTTGTGAGATACATATGAGGCAGATTTTCATAAAACAAGTATCGATTTGCAGCTTATGATCCAGAAAACGCTTTTATGGAGCTCAATATGCCCTGTGTCCACGAGCTGTCCCTGTGTACGGTCACTTTAGCTTTGCTC
Source organism: Neogobius melanostomus (assembly GCA_007210695.1). Classification (NCBI taxonomy): domain Eukaryota; kingdom Metazoa; phylum Chordata; class Actinopteri; order Gobiiformes; family Gobiidae; genus Neogobius; species Neogobius melanostomus. The sequence continues at coordinate 340,720 of VHKM01000026.1, forward strand.
TCTGCTGTGTGTGCAAGGTTTGATTCCTGGACCAGGTTGGATTTACATATTCTCCGGTTTCCTCTGAGCGTAGGTGTATGTAGGTAAAGTAGGTGGGTCCCTTTTTAATCCCCCAGAGGAAAATTCAGGTAGTCCAGTCGTAACACATTATTAAAAGTTAAAAGTCTGAGACATTGTTCAATCCTATTGCAGACAGGGTGCCGTGTAAAGGGCTTGGTGTTAAGTGGATGCCCCACACGAGGTCCTCATCATTCTCCCCATCGCAGAGGCGCACTTCCTGATCAGCTTCTGCAGCCGGTTACGAGCCCGGCCAGCCTGCCTCTCCGGGGAGCAGACAATCAGTACCTATTATGTTTTACATCGCTCCAATCACAGATGCAAATTCGTAACGCAGCACTCAAATGTGGACACCTGAAGAGTCTCAAATCGCATATCAATTATAAAAAAACTTCTCTCAGCTGATATTAAAATAGTTTGATAGTTCACCTGTTGGATTTTCAGAGCGATGTTTCTTGTTGAATTTAATAAGCCAACGTGTTTGATGGCCTGTCAATCACGCCCTTCAGAACTTACACCTCAATCTCCTCTCCATGTACAATAGGGTTCCCCTCTGTGGCGGGACGTCCCTGAACAAAGAGATTCTGAATCTGAGGTGCCTTTCCAGGTTGTTAATCTGTTGTTGCTGCTGCTACTACTACTAACTACTACTACTACTACTACTACTACTACTACTACTACTACAAGCACCCCCCTCCCAGCCAGCCAGTCTGTTTATCAACACCAAAGTGACGGCACAGTCCAAACAGAGCCACAGGAGGAGGAAGTGTGCTGAGTAATCAGTCTGTGGACTTTTCACTGAAGACAAACCTGCTGTTCTGCTCCGGTGTTTACACAGAGAAAGTGGTCAAGGTAGAGTTGTCTGGGTTGTCCTCAGAGGGAAAGGTTTTGGCTGCTTTAAGCCTGTTTTTCACTGGGGAACCTGTCAGGAGCTGTGGGCGACCAAATCTGCAATGTCCTCGAACACTGTGGTATTTGTTTATCGGTTGATATTTACCACCGCCTTACAGTAAATATGTGGTAATAATTAGTTTCCAGGTGACACTTTATACGGCAGAGAGCTACTCATGCTTTGAGGATACTGTGGCAAACTATGGGAATTAGGCGGTGTACACCCAAGAGCAGCAGTTATTATTAAATGTACCCAATTGTTTACAAAGGTTTTTCTTCTTTACCATGTTCCTACGATTTAAGCCAATAGTGGCACTCATCTCTTTCTGTGGCCCCTCCCCTCACTCCCAGCAGCTGGTTACAGGGTCGTTTGTCCCCACTGATCTCCCACTGACATCCCCCCACGCTCCAATTCTCTGCCAATAAACATCCCATTGAAAACATCTATAGAGGAGGAGACGAGCAAATCTCATCTGGATTTTATTACACCAAGAGGACACTGTGATGAGGCATCGTTTAACAGCAAATATCTAGAATTAGGGCTAGTGTACATACAATGTACATTACAACCAGAGTGCTTGGTTTCTATTCTACGAGAAATACTACCACCATTGGCTTAATTGACTTAATATGACTGTTAAAATTCAGGTCTGAGTCCATGATTACCCCTAGGTTTCTAGCTTGACTTTTGGGTCCCAGTGAAAGAGTTTCGAGATGACCAACGACAGCCTCTCTGTGTTTTTGTGGGCCAAAAACAATAATCTCAGTTTTATCTGTATTTAACTGGAGGAAGTTGTTTGCATCCACACACTGATCTGTTTGATACAGTGACAGAGTGTATCTATAGGCCATGTTCACCCACTGTCAGTGAGACATAGATCTGAGTATTGTCTGCGTAATTGTGATAGGACACATTGTTACTGGATATCAATTGACCTAATGGAAGCATGTACAGATTGAACAAGAGGGGTCCCAGAATCGACCCCTGGGGAACATCACAGGTCAATGCCATTTGGTCTGAGACACAGTTTCCTATTGCGACACTGTAAGTTCATTCCTCAAGGTAGGATCTGAACCACTCGAGAGCTTTTCCAGAGATTCCCACCCAGGTTTTTAACCTCTCTAGTAAGATCCCGTGGTCCACTGTGTCAAACGCAGCGCTAAGGTCCAGCAGGACTAAAACTGTGACCGTGGCCGTTTCACAATTCTCAGAGTCCAGACTCTGTACTTGTGAACTCCTGGGTACGGACTTGCTGGTGCAGACTTGGAGTACGGACTTGAGGAGTTCACGAGTGTGGACTCGGCTTTTTCAGCGTTTGGAACGAGCTCATGAACATGGGGCTGTGAGCTTTGATCAAATTAAATCACCTCATATGAAATGAAAAGGGTGAGACACTGCAGGCGAAGTGGACAGATGTTTTTAAAGACATCAATTACAAACTTTTAGAAAACAAAATAAAATGTGTACATTTTAGTCAATTTCACATTATGTATTTATACATAAATAAGGCATTATTCGTAAAGTAATTAAAATATATATCTTATCTGCAAACTGAAATAATAAAAAATAGGTCAAATATAATTTTTTTTAAACTGAAACTGTTTCTGAAGTTCCCATACAAAAATGTGTCTGCAGTGCCCTCTTAATAAAACAATGTTAAAATTAAATGCATTGTCCTCAATAACCTGTTCATGACATACGACTTAAATTCATCTATTGCTGATTGTTGTGAGAAAATGAAAGTATGACCAAAGTTGTTTCAACACTTCCGCTCAGAAACCCAGCCTGCGAGCCTCCGCGGTGATCCACGTGGTCAAAGAGAAACGGATTGTGGGAAATATAGCTGGCGGAGTACGCACAAGCCTCCTCAGATGCATGCTCGGTAAAACGGGCGGAGCAAGTTCTCATCCGGGGATTTACAGCAAACTTGCTGAGAAGCGAACTTTCAATTGGAACAGGACTTGGGCACCGCGTGATGACGTTTCAGGAGTCCACGAGCACACAAGTCCGCACAAGTACACAGATTGAGAAACGGCCCTTGCCTGCATCTGTATTTAGCCTGATGTCATTTGTCACCTTAATCAAGGCCGTCTCTGTGCTGTGGGAGGGTCTAAAGCCCGACTGGAACACGTTAAAAACATGATTTACAAGAAGAAAGTCTGTAAGCTGGCTGTAGACCACTTTTCTTGTGGCAGTGAAACTGGAGGGTTTATGAGTCTGCTAACCGTGGCAAACAGAACACGAGAGTTACCATTGCAATTTGAAATTATTTCAGAGAAATAGGCCCTAAATGTCATTTAAAGCATTTATTCTTGATTTATTTCTGCAAAAATGACGGCACTTGTTGACTTTTATTTCTCCACATGTTCAACAAAAATAGAACCAAAACCAGTCCAAAACACGCTCCACTGCAGGTTTAACAAACTAAATCTGTTCATTTTCTTTCAGATTTGCTCAGAACGATCCTCAAAAGTTGCCTGTTGAGTCCAATTTCCTATACACCAACTCACTTTAAAACTATTTTGCCATTCCCACTCCTGAGGCTATAAACTATTTCTACTATTTCTACCATTCTGCATTAACTACTCTTTATTACAAGTTATTAACATGGCATGAGTAAAAGTGAGGTATTTCCACTTGTGGATTGAAACCATGAGACTAGAAGAGGGGAGTCCCGCTCATGATAACGGTCTGTGCGCTTGTCGACAGGTCGTTGCTTCCTGAATCTCCTCTCTCTGATGGGGCTGCCGCAGTAGTAGTGTTGACGTGTGGCTGCTTTGAAGAGACAGCTGCTTCCCCGTATTACCCCCGTCGTACTCATGAGTGCTGCTCGTCGGCCGCAAGGGAAGTGAATGAGGCACTGTCCATGTCACACTTGTGTTTGTGCCAAGTGTTGGGGTTGATTGGGGTTTTCCTGGATCTTGGTACGACGCCGCTCAAGTCCATGTGTTGAAAACAAGATGTAGAAGATGTGTTTTTATGTGTAGCAACCGCCTACTTCTGTGCATCAAAGGTCAATGCAGCAGTGGCCGTAGCAAAGTTGTGTGAAGTCAATGAAGCTACACATTTGGTGCAAGGAGGAACAAAGTCATGGTTCTTTGGGGCATGGCCTTGTGGGGGAGTGGTAGACGTCTTTACAGAAGTAACGTGTTTGTGTGGAGTCACAAAACAAGTATACAAAACATTCCTTCCCGCTCCCAAGTACTTTATTGCGGCAGAATCATCATGAATGACATTTGTAGTGAATCGATGATGTGTAGATTGGATGAATGCAATCTGGCTGTTAGGACTGAAGTTGCGAAGGAAGAGTTTGGATATGTGTCAGATTTAAGAAAGCATACGAAAATGTCAGATCTGTGTTGTTCAGACTGTCATGACAAGGGCAGACGCTGGTCGCTGTCTGAACATCCAACATTTCCAATAAACAAATCTGGCAAAAAAGGTCAACGTTGTGCCTTTAGCAAATCGCAACCATCCAAGTTTACAAAAAAAGCTCTGGTGCGACACCATTTACCTCACGCAGTGCATCTCCTTTGCAAAGAGTTGATCAGGTTGTTGATAGATGATTGATTGATGGACAGCAAACACAGGTGCGTTTTATTGATGGTGTTTTGAGCGACATGTCACCCATTGAGCATGTTTGGGATGCGCTGTATTGGTGTACAGTGTGACAGCAAGTCCGGGTTACTGCCAATATCCAGCAACTTCACACAGCCATTGAAGAGGAGTCGACCACATCCACAGGCCACAATCAAAAACCTGATCAACTCTATGTGCCATGTACCAGATACTGACTGTTTTACCCCATCCAGGCCCCTCCAGTGAAGCAAACTGAACATTTCACAGTGTCCTTTCATTGTAGAAGGCACACTGCAATATTCATGCGTCTAATCAGCATGTGGATACGCCACACCTGCGAGGGGGATGGATTCAAAGGAGAAGTGCTCACTAACACAGATTTAGACAGATTTGTGAACAACATTTGGGAGAAATTCATCTATTGTGCGAAAAAGTAAAAGTTTCACGACCTTGAGTTCAGCTCAAAAAACAACAAAAGCATTGCATTTCATTTTTGGTTGAGCGTACATCCATAATTCAACATTTGTTAAAGTGTGTGAAAGAGTAGTTCTTTTTCCCCTTTTGTATTCCCTCTGGCAGCTTCGAATGTGACCACTTGTGGGCATTTCCCAAGAGGCCGCCTGTAGGCGACGCGTCATACAAGGAGGCGTGGCCTAGGCGAGGAGGAGGGAAGCTAGTTATGGGAATCACAAGTTTTCACTATTATTAGCCATTCTCTGGTGGACTATAAACATATTTATCACAAAACAGTAAAATCAAGTCAAAATCTGGTCCATATGATTGTTATGACACAGCAGATTGTCCAGTAGAAGTGAATAACAGGCGCTCGAACCTAGCGTTAGCATGTAGCATGAGGCTAACGCTAGCCCGTTTGTTAGCATTCTCCGTTATTTATGTGTTTATGAGCTGTTGAGCCACTTTGCTCATCTCCATATCTCTGTATCTTTATTTAGTAGAAAATGTAATGAAGCAAATTCAACCTGGAAGACCTACCATCAGCATTCATTCACCTCATCACCAGCAGCTCTCTCCAGTCATCCAATCACAGACCCTGCTCAAGCCGCACCTTCATGTCAGCAAATCACCACAGCTGCTCATCCCCGCTCCAGCCGCTCATCGCTCAGGGTCCCCTTTTTACGGCGCCCTCACACCTAGAGCGGCGGAAGAGAAGAGAGCGGCGAGGTTCCTTTCATTCCCTATGTGTGCCTGGCGACCAGAAAGAAGCCTCCGGAAATCCAGCGGCACGATACGGGCGGCTGCAGCGGCTCTGTATTTGCATAGCGGTGACATTTTTTCAACGCTATGCAAATATAGAGCCATTTCCGCCGGCGACCACCAACCACAGAACATGATCTGACAGACGCCTGTGCGTAATTGGCTCATGCACTTCAGCTACGTCTCCAACCCCACCTCCACGTGCTCCTGCACAAGGGGGGCTGGCCAAGGAAGTAGAGCAAGCTGAGCAACAGAAAGCGTTTTTTTCCCGCTTGGTGTGAGTCCGGCCTTAAAGGAGCTGTATCATGCTATTTTAGCCATTCCAAAGTAAAGTATAGGCATATATATGATATATTGTACCTCTATCACTATGGAGTACTAATTTTTGAGAGAAATATAAGTATTTTTGGGGGGTATTTTCCCTACCCGGAAGACAAGACGCTTTGATTCAGTTAACTCCGCCCCTCTCTCCGCTCATTCCACATTTGCAGTATTATAAATATAAATATTGCTGCAAAAAGTGAAGTTACTTCACATAATGCAGTTATAAGGAGTTGACATGTGCAACACAGTTTCATAAATGGCTAACACACACGCTAACACACGCTAACACGCGTTTTGATTGACTCACCGCTCAGTCTGGCCTCCCCATGAGATCGCGTTGGTTATAAAAGTTAATCCACTTTGATTCTGGCCAAGGTTCACCAAGCATCCATCAGGTTGGTTGATATAGTAGTTAGCTTAATCCCGGAAAGAAATTCCAACTTCTGGCGAGTGCACTCTTCTTTAGGACGGTTGAATAGTCCTGTTCCTCTCGTAGCCAAACGCGCATCCGTGACATTATCGGTAAGAAAAAAGAACAGGCGTGTCCAGAGTAGGTTAGAAAGAGCTCAGTCTTCAAAAACAACACTTATGCTCGGATCCATGGCTCCTCCAGCCGTGGGTGCGCTTGATTAGCGTCGCGGGACAGCACAGATGCGTCGGAGAGTTGCTGTTTATTTATTTTATTTTATTTTCTAAAAAAATAAATAAAAATAAAAAACATTTAAACGCTGTTTTATAAATAAAAATCAGGCCGTAAGGCATTACATTACAGACGTAGAGCACTTCCGTTCCGCTGTGACGACACAACTGAACAGCTCAGTGGTTTACCAGGAGAGGGCGGAGCAGCTGCTCAGAGAGCAGGATTCAGGAGGATTACTTAGAACTGCGTGAATGAAGCCAAAAACCGCTCTGGGGGTGTTTTTCATAAGGAAATAGCATAACAACATGGCTAAAAACTCAAAAAAGTCGATTTTGCATGATATAGGACCTTTAAGCTCCCTGGTCAATCACTCAGCCGTTTGCCAGCCGTGCTACGACCCCCCTCTACCCCTTTCACTGCCTGGCCTCTCCTCTCCTCAGCTCTGCTCGTCGTTGACTGGCCAACCCCGGTCTCCTCTTGCACCACCAGGGTCCAGGCTCCAGGCTCCAGGCTTGGGAGAAGATTCTGGCTATCATTCATCAATGCCGTGCATTTCATATCGTTCGTTCAATCTTCTTCGTCTGAGCCCCAATAATGATTCATGTTCATTAATAAAACACTCACACCGCCATTCTTTCTCTGAGTCTTTTCAGGTTGAATTCACAATTCACCATTTGTTAGAGTAGTGGTGGAGCAATGGATGAAGGGGTAGTTCTTTTCCATCTTTATATCGATTGTCAAAATCAGCCAGACGCCAGAGAGAACATAGTTTTTTTAATAAGAATACTTTACACTTCCACACACACTGAACAATTTTCTTCTGCTGATTGGCTACAGTTTGTCGTGTCAAAGCAGCCACATGGCAAGCTTCACAACAGCAGGTTTTTAGATCCACGTTGCCTTCACTGCGAGGGGCGAGTGTGAGAGAGTGTCAGCTAAGAGAGTAAAAGCTACATTACTCTGCACTGTGATGACGGGGATTTCCATTACACTGGCCCAATGTGACAAAGAGATTTAGAAGTGAGAAGTTGTGCAAAATGTTCTGGTTTGTGTAAAAAGCTCAGTAATGTAGCGGTTTCACGACTTGTCCGTAGAAATGTAATGTGTATTAACATGAATCCGGCTCTTGAAATAGGATAAAAACATTTTAGAGACATGTAAAGACGTGCCTTGGGTTTTCATTTGCGTGACAATTTACTGCACAGATTTTGGAAATGTTGCACTAATCTTCTATACAAGCATCATTTTTCAGGCAATCTGGTGAGATCCCGTTCCTAGAAAAGTCCCGAGTCAGGTCTGATGATATAAACACTCATAAAATGAAAAACATGTTTCTATTTTATTCAGTTTACATGAGTGCAATGTTTCACAGTATGGCTTTAGGAGGTAAACGTTGCGCAGTATGGCTTGTCCTTGTCCTTCACAGTTCGTCACCTCTAGACTCCAGTCCCAGTGTTGGTTAAAGTTAAACCCGCTGGAGCCTGGAGTCTGTCTGTCTAAAGCGCACACACACTCTCTCATATATGTACATACGCACACACATTTCCATCAGTCAGAGGCTCCTGTCTGTTATTCTGTTATCAGCCTGTCTCTCTGCCCTCTCTGCTGTCGACTGCGGCCCGCGGCCCACAGGCTTTACTGATAAAAAAGGGAGTGAGTGAGTGAGAGAGAAAGAAAGTAGAAAAAGATCCGGGCTGTGAACATGCCGCACATGACGCAGGTTCAACACACCTCCTCAATAACACGCATTTAGTACCCTTCCCTATCTACTTATTTGACAACAATTGGCCTCATATTCACGGTTTAACATCATTTTTAACATAAAAGCAATACCAGCATTAAACAGTGCAAAAAGTAATCCAGAAATAATGCGGTTGAGTTGGTAAGTAAAAAAAAATGGGACAGTACTTTTGTAAAGCATCTCATTGCCCTTTGGAAAATGCAAATTAGATAATTTTAAAGTTCTTTAATGGTTTTTAAATGTCTTAATGGTCTTGGTCCTTCTTATCTTCCAGAATTGCTTTTACCTTATGAACCTTCACGGCCCCTTCGCTCCTCCAGCAGGGGTCTCTTAGTTATTCCTAAAGTCAACAGAAAGACTCACGACGAGGCTTCTTTCCAATATTATGGCCCTTAATGAACATACATGGGTCTCATGCATGTAAACAAGCCACACCGGATTGTAGCCTTTGGCTAATTTGCATCCATTGTCCCCCATGCGCCCTCTCATACACACTCTCATTCATCCTGGCCTATTGTACATGTTTTAGTGGTAGGGGAAACCAGAGTACCCGGAGGAAACCTACGCAGACACGGGGAGAACAGCTATCTAGCTGTTCTCCCCGTGTCTAACCGCTGTACTACCGTGCCACTCTATGTATGTATGTATGTATGTATGTGTGTATATACATGTGTATATACATATGTGTATATATATATATGTATATATATATATATATATATATATATATATGTATGATGCGGGGCGTATTTTAAATGTCGTAATCTGTAAAGCACTTTGTGATGCCTTTCGGTATGAAAAGCGTTTTATAAATAAAGAGATTGATTGATTGAATTAGATAACAAGTGAAATAAGATGTTTTTTTTCCTTATTAATTTTAAGTCCATTGGCAGATTATCAAAAAATGTAGCCCATGATCTGATTTTATCACTGTGTAATAACCGCCAGAGTCACAAGCATCAGAGGCCGGGCACGAGCGGGTCTGACTCTACATTTTACAGGACTTTCCCTGCACTTTTCCGCGAAAATAAACCCACTAGCATGCGGCCCTTGCCTCCGCTAAACACCTGCCGTCTGAAGCCTGAAACTGCTGCGACAGAACTTTGGTCATAGCTACGATTGTCTCTTTGAACAATCGCACAGTGGAGACGAGAGCAGCTCAAGACCAAAAATAAAAAAATCACACACTGTGTACCAGGAATTAAGCAGTAGATTTCTATTGTAACTCTAAATTTCAAACATTCCATCTTGAACTTTTTACTTTTTGCAGCACAGTATCTATACATAACATTACTAATAACTCTAACCTACGACTAAGAACATACAATAGCGCTGCTGTTGGCTGGCTATCCCCATGTTCTGTGTAATAAGCCAGTTAAGTAAGTATGCAGTCTGCTTTCCTCCACCCCGGTGACTGTGCCAGGGCACTCGAGCCGCACCAACCCTCTCGAGGCTAAGGGCAGGTGGGCTACTTTGTCTGTGCAGAGCCTTTACCTCTGGAGTGGGTCCCCTGTGAGCAACCCAACCTCTTCCGCATCTACAAACCCCCCCCCCACTTCTCTTCCCCCAACGAACGCCGCAGGTAAGTGGGGTAATCTCGTGGCCCATCGCCCCCTCTCCCCTGGATACATGTAACTCAACCCCCTACACACACACGCACACACGCACAATCTCAACAAGAACTACATCTCTCTCTCTCTTCCTCCCTATCTAATCGCAGTCCATTAGCCGCCCCATTAAAATTCTTTTGTCCAATTTGGAAGGAATGCTACCCTCGTGGAAAAACAGAATGGAGCCACAATGGGGTCTTTTGAACGGAGTTGGATTTTTATTACGCAGCGCGGCGGAGGAGTGCCACCCACCTCCGGGTAGGTCGCAGCCACTCCCACATACGCGCAATGGGTGAGTGTATACTGACACACATGTGAGTGAGCTTATATGAGCTGGTGTTGTAGCTACTTTTATGGAGAGGGCACGATGCAGAAGAACGCCGATGCTTGTCAAACACAGTACTCCAACCTCAAGCCCGTTACAAAAACTAGAGGGGCCATACTCTTTCGAAAAAACATCAATTCTGCAAAAATATTAAATAATAAGATTGAATTTTCAAATGTCATTGTTGGCCTTATTTGCCTGCAACATATTTAATGTTGGGGGATTAAGCTCATCCATCCATCTATCCATCCATTTTCTTCCACTTGTCCGTTGCCGGGTCGTGGGGGCAGCTGTTGGAGCTGCCCAAATCACATTGCACCAGCCCCTATGACTCCTCCTGCAGGTGGTGGGTCCACAGAAGGACGGCCTCATGGTTCTAACCGGGCCTGTTGGTCTCTCATAAGGGGCTTCTGAACCGCTATTTGTCTGACCCGTCACCTAGGACTTGTTTGCCATGGGAGACCCTACCAGGGGCACGAAGCCCCCGACAACAGAGCCCGGGATCATTCGGGCGCTCAAACCCCTCCACCACGTTAAGGTGGCGGTTCCAGGAGGGGTGATTAAGCTCATTTTTTGACCAATTTACCAACACTGAGAAAAGTGTTGCAAGCACAACTTTGAAGCAAAGTACTTATTTCTACAATTTTGGACTTAAAATTTAATCTTGTGCTTTTAATATTGGATAAATTATTTCAATTTACTAATATGAGAACAGTATACCACAAATAATGTTTTTGTGTGTAATGAAATCAATTTAGAACAAATATTTGGGGCAGTGCTGCGCTTCTTAAATCTGAAGCTATTAATAAGTGTTGATACAAAGTAAATTCCACTGGGCGGGAGTTTGCTTCCGGTTCAGACCGGTTCCAACCACCAGCTTGTTGTTGAGGACGCTGAGCAAGCCATGGACATGATCTTGTGGTTTCCCGTGAAATCCAGCTCAAAGTAAGTTTCCCTCAAGATTTGTTTAATATATGGTGCGTTCTCTGTAACGTTTGCTGTGTATTGATCAAATATACACAGTCTGTGGTCAAATCGTTGTTTCATTTTCTTGGCAGTTCGTGTCCAAAATGACTTCATGTTAGCCTAACTCGCTACTCTAGTCCCCAACAAAATAAAAAATGTGCCAGAATGATCGTCCTACACGGTCGTTGTTTAGCAAAGTGATTTGTGTTAGGACTCGTAACATTACCAACAACCCCTCACATTTTCTGAACCATAATAACAGGTGAAGTTCTCGCAGTTTGGAGCTGCTAACTATTAGCTAGCTGTTGTTAACGGTACGCAGCTAGCATAACTAGACCAAAGTCCCACTGTCCTGCCTTCTCTTGTTGCCAGAGGGGCAAGTGGAAAATACACACGGCAACGTGCCCCGACATTTATTAATCTTTTATTATTTTCTACCAATACGTACTTGGTGACAGTTAATGTCCCCGCAGACGTCCCTATTTTTCACTTTTATGTCCGCCTTTTGCTGCATTACTATACGGCTAGCGCAGCAGCTACGAGCGCAGGTCAGAGAGAGGACCGAGGAGGAGAGCTCAGCAGAGCGACTCGCGAGGAGGAGACAGGTGGAGAGCATGATGGTGCAGACAGAGAAAACAGTTCAGCATGTTTATGAGGGGGATCGCCCTGTCGTCACGTCCGAGGCACTGGTGGGCAACGCAAATGTATTAAAGTTCTATAGTGGGTCAAAACATCGTTCATAAACGGAGCATTCCATCTGTGAAAAGATCAGTGTTGTAAAAGATCTGTGATTTAAATTAACAGCCCTTCAAGCTCGGAAAAATCTGAAGCTGTTTGCCCACCAGTCACCCAAACATCCGGTGAAAATCGCGGAAATAAACAATAACAGCGATCCTCCCTATTCCTACCTGAGATCGCTCTGATTTCCTCGCGGTCAGAAAGTTGCTTGTTATAGTAGAAAGCTAACGTTAAGCTAACAGCTACTGTATTGTTGTCAGTGTTATGACCTGCACCGTAAAGTTTTGATAAATTCCATGATAAATGCCTTTTTTTTTAAATGTTTTTCTTATGCTTACAGATTGGTCAGTGGAACTTGTCTTGAGCAAACGAAAGGTGGAGCTCTTGGTCAGAGGCTCAAGCCAATAATCATGGAATTAATTAAGGTATGCATTGTTTACACAAAGTTTAAATTTTAGTCCATAGGCCACATTTCTCCTATACATATTTTTTTTCCTTCATTATATAAAAAAATGTTGTGTGGCATGTTGAAGCTGGCACTGGCACTGTTGATTCAAATAGTATTTGAATACTAGCTGGGAAAGATGAAGTAATTTGTCTGCCTTCATTCCTCTTTTTTTATCATTTTGGTCATCTGTTCTCTTTAGAATCACAATCGTGATTCAAAATGCTTTAAATTCTCTGCTGTTGTCAATCAAACATAACATATAGGCAGATGTGTGTATAGGCAGATATATATATTCAAAGCCTTATGGTTTTACAATGTATTTATTCCATTAATTGTTTTACCATTTGTCATTGCTTGTCTCTTACATCATTTGTCTTTGTCTTCATTTAGATATAAAAGCAGAAATATGAAAAAGTTCAAGATAAGGAGAGACGAATACTTCCTAATTGGTGTTTATTTCTATGTTGTTTTGTAGGATCCAACCTCTACTGTAGAAAAGAGGAGGGAAGTCGTAATCCGAGGCCTGATTGAGTACATCGGGGAGAAGCCAGAGGACTTGATTTCAGATCAACAGGTACAATTTCCAATCTCTTTTCAGGGTATAAAATAAAGTACCGTACTTTAAGCTGATCTGTCTTTGACACGTTTTGACAATAAACACACTATTTATTTTTTGTTCGTTTATGAATGCTCTTGTGTGTTTTTGAGAACACACATTTATGAATTAAAATAAAGGTTGCACCATTGCGAGTAGGATAAAAGTTAGTCTAGAGCCCTGTAATCGACTTATTTTAAGGTAATCTTATTTAATGTAATCTTCTGCTTGTTATATAAAATAAGTGATTAGTTATTTTGTAGTTTAACTTTAATTTGTGTTCTTTGCTGTTCTAAAGGTTAAAAATATTTAACAAATAAATGGTCTTTTTCTCTTTTTTTTATTTAAAAAAATAGCCATCGATGAGAGTATTGATAAAATACCGGACCGATAAGGAGTATCGTTAGGAGTAGTTGTAAAACTCAGCAAGTGCAGATTATCCCAAAAACGTACATTTTGGTCTCATATGACCATATGACATTCCCCCTGTCCTCCTCTGGAAGGAATGGTCAATGGAAAACTTCAGTTGGACATAACTTAACATGTGCTGGCTTAAGCAGCGGGACCTAAATGATATGAATCGATGACTGTGTAGTGTGTAACTATGGTAACCTTTGTGACAGTGGTCCCAGCTCTCCTCAGGTCATTTTGACCAGGTCAAGGCAGATGTTAGTGGTCTTATACAGTTGGATTTGCTAAGTACTAATAGTGGGAGTAATCTTAGTTGGTCTCTAATTGCTGTGATTTTGTTTCAAATTGGCAGCCTCACTTCAGTCGGCCTGTCCCAGGGCGTGGAGTGAAAGAATGATTTACTGTATAGGGCTTTCAGTGTCTTGAAAAGTGCTATATAAATACCATGTTACAAATACTATACATATAATCGGCTAAGTAGATTTTAAAGTGGGTATGACAAGATTAGACATTTTTTAAATGTTTACTTTATTATGTGAGATACCGTCTGTTATTTAAATAATAGTTTACGTGAATAAAATGATTGTGAAGAAAAGTGCAGGTAGAGTACTAAATTGATTACATCACACAAGGGAGACGCGATTTAAACAATTGTTACTGATGGATTGGGGTGGTTGAGTTTGAAGTAAAATAAATGGTGTCCTTTAGAGACAATTATCAAAATTAACAACATATTGGTCCGAGAATATCAGCATAGCTTATCCGCCTTCAGTTTCTCTGAATTCTAAACGATTTGCATTGACCATCAAAATATATCAATGTTTAATTTATTTTTCCCTCTCAAATAGAATCTGGAGGAAATTGAGGACACTCAGCAGAATATCTCCTATCCACTGAAGATCGTCAAAGTCGGTGACACGTATGAGAACAACATTGATGGCCTCCAATGCATCACAGGTTTGGGCAATGTCGCCAAGGCCTCCTGCATTCTTGTTGGCGATATATACGCGTTGGACTTGAACTATCCATCCAAACTTCAGCAGACATTTCAAACTTTTCAGATTACTGATTGTTGCAAAGATACTCATGAGTGTGTCTAAAGACCAGTAGCAATATAAATAATCCATATTTGTCTATCAATCCTGTTCCTTGATTGTTGAGTTGTATTTTCCTCTGCATTATCCGCTGTTCTAGTTTAATTGTGCCAGAGGGAGAAAATACTGTACTCTTGTAGAAAATAATTAAATTTTCATTGAATAATAATCAATGAACTCATCAAATAATTGAATGTGTCAATAAATAATTTAAATAATCATTACAAGTAATAAAAAAGAGTTTGAGGAATGAGTTTGACAGATAGCTGGGCTAATAAGTTTACATCCCCAACATACTTTTTCAGAGAATATGTATAATAACATACAAATCTTTCTTTTGCTCGTGATTAGTGATTCTATTATATAAAAAACTGTTTACTCTTTTAAATCATGACAACAGAAACTTCCCAAATGACCCTGATCAAAAGTTGACATAACCCTGTACTTAATGAGTACCTGTACATCAATGACAACCTGTAATGTTTTGTGGTAGTTGTGGATGAGGCTCTTGATTTTCTCAGATGGTAAATCTGCCAATTCTTCTTGGCAAAAAAACCTCCAGTTCATGTAAACCTTGAGCTGTCTTGCATAAACTGCACATTTGAGATCTCCCCATTAACACTGGAGGATTTTGCCTAGAAGAATAGGCAGATTTGCCATCTGAGAAAACCCAAGAGCCTCATCCACAACTACCACAAAACATTACAGGCTGTCATTGATGTAAAAGGGACAATACTCAGTATTAAGTAACTTCACAATATAAATGAGAAGGAAGGTCTAGAACATGATTAAAACTAAACGTCCTAAAAGAACATTTTGCATAACTCCTTAAAATATTTATTGACACCTTAAAATAAGTCTTGGTTTAATTCAATGAACATTTACTTATTCAATGACATATATTTCATGTATTTGTAATGGTGCATTAAAAAATAGTGCTAATGGAAAATCTGCTGAATGGTCTATTGGTATGTATGGTAAAAATATCAATACAAAAACAATCCTTTAAAAATGTTTGCTCATATTTATTCTTTCTTTTTTTTTTTACTTAAAACTGGAGTGGTGAGGAACAAAAATTGTACAGAGTACTTCTGTTGGAAGAGAAATCAGATGGAAAAATGTTTCAAAATGTAACATTGACAAATATATTTTTTATATATATTTACGTTTAATTGTGTTCACAACTTTATTAATATTGTGAAAAATAAATGTTGACATGGAAAAGCTTCAAAAGGTTTTATTTCAGAACACAAGCATATTGGTATAAATGTTTTAAAGTAATGTTTTTCAGAGCTAACATTCTTGGCAAAGATGATAATCTTAGTAGGTTTTTTGTATTCTACTAGAAAACATGTTGGGAGAAAATATTAACTCAAAGAAATGTAATTGTTTAATCATAGCAAAAAATGCTGGGAAAAAATGTTATCTTAAACTAATTTTATAATTTCATTAGAACACTAACATGTTGGGTATAATTGATTGGCTCAAAGTAATTTCATTGCTTTAGCTTAACATCATTATGTTTAAAAAAATGATTATCTTAAAGTAATTTCATTGCTTTAGCTTAACATCATTATGTTTAAAAAAATGATTATCTTAAAGTAATTTCATTGCTTTAGCTTAACATCATTATGTTTAAAAAATGATTATCTTAAAGTAATTTCATTGCTTTAGCTTAACATCATTATGTTTAAAAAAATGATTATCTTAAAGTAATTTCATTGCTTCATCATAACACACAATTGTTGGGAAAATGATAACCTTGAAGCAATGTCCTTTGTTTCTTTTGAAGTATTTGTTTTGTTTTATCTGTAAGCATAAAACGACAAAAGTTGTCAGAACATAATTTGGGCAATGCAACCACTTACGTCATTTTTTATGCTTTAGATTTAAGCAACACTTTTAACAGTGAACATTGGACATTTTCAACTCGGACTTGTTTGGACCCAACTGGGCCTCGCAGGACCCCAACAAAAAGACTTTTAGACTTTGTTGGACCCACTTCATTCAAAGGACTATGATGAGGTCACACTCTGTTTGTGACAGACTTATAAAACTGTGTATAAAATGTCCTGACTGGATGTGAATAATAGCATTATTGGGATAGATAGAAATAAGTCATTTATTTCTGATCCAAAGCCCACGGAATTGATTCAGACCTGCCCTTTAGCAAACGTTGATATAGTCGTCACCAAAACCCAGCATCAGAGCAAAAATGTCTTTCTCAAACCAAACCAATAAAAACTATGATTACAACCAGTCACCATGAATGTAAATGGTAAATGGTGAATAAAGCACTGCCCACTTTCTGACAATATGCCGAAATGAGGAGAATTTTCGAGCAATTGTGTTGTTTATGAGACACGTCAGTGTCACAGTCAGGCTTAGTGTATTTATATTATAGTTATATAAGTTATATTATGCGTTATTGGAGTTTAGTATTAGTATTGGTTAGTATTAGTATTAGTATTGAGTTACTGGAGCTTCGTATTAGTATTGCGATTAGCAGCTAAAATAGCACCTGTTTGGGGATAGACTTGCACACAAAAAACTCCAAAACAGCGACGTGGCAGTAGGTAGCATTCAGCGTCAGAGTGATTATCTCTTCCTATGAACAGTTTGCTCTCCCGTTAACCACTCACCGTCTGAGAGAAAGCTTCTGGGAGTGAGAAGAGGTTTTTGACTGATGTTATGACGTGGCGTGATGCTCTTATAGCAGGAGGAAGTCCCTCCTCCTCTGGGGAGTGACGTCACCTCTGACAGCCAGTCGGGGGACTGGCGTAATGTAACTGAGCTTCTGGGGGAACAGCGTGAGAGCGTTCCCATATGTGAGATACCTCACTCATGTCTCAGAGAACCAGGGTTAATGTCTTAACCTTGCATTATATTATGAGTTACTGGAGCTTCGAGCCTCTCAGTGCACATTACATTACCAGTTTTACTCATCGTGGTAGGCTCTGGGAAGCAGCAGCGTGTTGTCGAGTCCTTGTTTACGGAGCATCCGTCGGTAAAATGCCCTGCCAAATAAAAGCATTTTGGTCCAAAGGAGTTCCCCACACACAAACTACGAATGATTTTGCCTTGTGCCATGGCCTGGAAACTTCTCCAAAGAAACATTTACCTTTTGGAGACGTTTTAATAATCCAGATATTAAAATTAGCTGGTAAATGTTTGTACAACTGCAGCAGAAATAAGTTGTGTGTCTGAGTGTGTTTGTTTTCTGCAGAGTGAACAGCGTGAGAGCAGGTCTGAGCTCTTCCTGGGTACGCAGGGTTTGGGCAGAGACGTGAGATATTTCTCAGACATGCGCAAATTGCTCATAAAACCACTCAAATTACCCTAACGCCACAAGAAACCCACCATAATCAGCTTAAAAGCTCACAAAAGGCAATTTTTGCGTAATACGTGCAACATGCTGAACTTTTTGCTGGCTAACATGCTTTTCTGAATGGGAAAGGCCCAGAGAGCATTCACCAACATCGGCCTAATCCGCTCCACCATATAGAGGTACACACTGGTTGATCTCACTGATTGAATTTTGCGAGCGCTCTGCGGTGTCACTGTTTACCATGAGCTGAATGAGGCTGTGGAGGTGAGCAGTCAAAGTCAGGCTCGGATAATCAGGTCCTGTCAATCATTACACACTGTTGACTTTGTCTCTTTCAGGTGAAACACACGGAGCGTGAGAAGCAACATAATAACTTTATCATCTTCAACGCCATAGTTCAAGATCATTTGTACACCATTCCATAAAGCTTGAATTAGGTTAAAAGTTGTTGCTGAAAAATTGAGTGAGGAATTTAATTTTAAATTGTAGAAATCTTTACTTTTACTTTTTACTTTTTTTGAACTTGGATTAAAAGTTGGAGTACACTGAGTTTAAAGGTGTTTCTTTGCAACAGACTTTATATAAGCTGCTTTTAAGGGTAGACCGGAGCTGGTTGTCTCACGGGCTGGGTGTGTCTCATTGTGCTTTTCACCCACACTAGGGGGCACTGTGACTTGATATTGTTACTAAACATCAAGTTTACCGTCCTACTTCCTTTGCCATAATAGAGGTGTGACAATATATCAATTTTGTGATGTATCGCGATATTTTGCAGAACGATATGAAGGCGATATTTTTTTACTTACTTACTTTAATTGTAAGCACTGAGACCAATTACGTTAACAACTTTAGTTTTATACATATCAATCTGCCTATCTTTAGTGAGTAAGTCTGAGAGCATTTGAAAGAAAAACGGTAACAATACATGTAAAAAAGTACGTCATAAAAATATGCAGCAGGTAGTTGTTTATAATGTAACAATGTAAAAACTAAAAGGTTGTAAAGTGCATGTTTCTTTAAAAATATAAGTATATAAGTATATAAGTAAATGCTTTATTTGTCACTGTACAACTGTACAACCAAATTGTCTTCAGGTGTTAGTCCTGAGCCGCTGTGGGCAAACCTGAGCAGCATGTTTCTGGAGGTCAGGAAACCTGGCTGGCTGCCTTCAGTCTCCTCTGATCCTCTGAAACGGTGCACCGCCTCCTGGGTTTGTCCCTGTTTCAGAGCGTGGTGTCCTGCACTGGTCAGCTCCACCACCACCACCTCCTCCTTCCTCTTCTTCATGCGCAGCTCCCTCCGCTCCACAGCAGTTAATCTGTTTTATTCTCCAGGTAACGTCCATTAGCCAGAACAATAGTAGGGATAGAAGGCATGTGTGCTTAGCTGTGAGTCTTGCCCAGATACCTCCTCCTGTGTCCCTTCCTTGTTTCCTGTCACGCCTCTTGTGATGCCTCCACTGTGCTGCAGGTGTGAGGGGCTCTTCAGTGTTTCAGAAGAGATCTCAAATGTATTTAGCTCATAAGCTGGTTGTTTGTTTACTTTTAAATTTCAATATCTGTATGAAATATTTATATTTGTTTACTTTAAAATTGAGTACTGTGATACAGTAAGACCTTTACTTGAGACCTTTGATCTGATGTTGCATTGTGTTTCTTCTGTCTCTATAGTTTTTCTGAAGTCTTCAACAACCGCTGTTAGAGCCTCTCTCTAAAGTGGACGGGGACAGCGTCATGTGATATTGACGAAGCTGAAAAGGAGCTTGAGTGTCCCGAGCGGGTAAGTGCAGTTTTGGCACAGAGGAGTCACCACTGTGTTTAAGAACTGGAGAGCACAGGAGGAAGCAAACAGTCATCAAAGAACATGTTTATTTTCATAAAAGATATAATTGAATTACTCACTGGGACTTTGGATAGAATGCAATCCCTGTAAACAGAACTCTAAGGTTTTGATCAATGTTTGGCATGAGATTAAAAAAATATGGAAATTGTAGATTGTAGGTATTCCTATAGCTCATTTGGATTGTCACATGGTCACTTTGGAATACAAGGTTTGTAAGTTTGAAACTTTGCTGTGCTCTCTTTTTCCATAATGCTGCCACACTCATATTCAGAGGTTTTTACATCTCCAGAAGTCAGACAGCCCGATATGCATATTTCTCCCATATATGCTTTATTGCATGATGTCATTGGACCCGGGCAGTCACAGATGGTGTGCTGGTTAAGCCAGAGCCGACACTGCTCCACCTCCCCGTGCACCGCCGCTGACAGCATGATCCTCAGCCAGTGATACAGAGCAAGAGGGTGTTTTGCCAGAAGCCTCTGGCTGATAAAATAGAATTGTAATTAACATAATGATGCTTGGAACACTTTTATTTATAACTTAATTTCTTGACATCTTTTTTTTTTTTTAACCATACCTCAAGTGACTGCTCTCTGTTTAGTTGGACATCATTGTTTAAGTAATGTAACATGTTATCATTGCAAAATTACTCATTAGATGATAGTTTCAGATAAATGGATAGTAATTTCATCAAGTAACTTTCTGTTACTTTATTGTATGTCTTAACAGCTGAAATTTACTTTTTATTCATGATATGTCAGAAATTTAGAAGAAAAAACACCCACAAAAACATGGGCAATGTCACTCATCTGATCAGCAAAACAAATCCAGCCTGTAGGTGGAGGGGAAAATGTCAGCATTTTCTGGCTGGAAATACAGACATTATTTTGAGTTGATCTCGTCTAAAGCAACAATTATTGTGGTTCGTTGCTGGTTATGTGCAAGAAGTTCTCTCTGAAACAACTCCACGTTGATTATTTTGGGCAACGCAGACACTGACTTGCAAGTCGGGAAAAACTAGAAAAAACTAGATTACTTTTAGATAGCTGGATTACTTTAACAGAGTAATCTGCCCAAGAGTGAATGTTGTAGTGAATGTTGCAAATGAAAATTTTCAAATAGAGTTCCATCTTTATGTAGTCACTCGGCATCTACCAAAAGGAAACAAAACCCCAAATTTCAGCACTAATGCCATTTTTGGTCTTTTACCTGCTTTGGATGTGGCCATTGCGGCTGTGACACTTTTTGCAGCAGCTGTCACTTCAATATTTGCCATTTGGATTTCTCATTTTCGTCCCAACGCACGGCGCTGGTGGCGGCTTGCTGTTGAATGTTTTCCTCCATCTGTGCGAGTGTCTATCTGAATATGTTTATGGCAGGCAGGCGCGTGGGCAGCTGTCAGTCGCTGTGGACAGCTCTGTTTTTGCTCTGAATCCCATTATTTTCCAATGACTTACTTTCTTTCGCAGCGTGCAGTTTGGGCTCGGGACTGCGCGGCGCGGGCCCAAGTGCGATTTTCAATCGACAAAAGCAGGTGCGGGGGAAAGTGAATAAGGACGGTCACGACTTTGCAGGATGCTCGAAGCTACACAAAAGATGGATCATAATTTGTTTCTGTACTATACTTAATATTTGTCTATTTTAGATTGCCCGTTGTTAATGTGTGTTCTTCGTGGGCCATCAGTTTACCAGCTGCTGTTAGCTAAATGTGAAAGCTTATATTATATACGTGTCATTCTCATCGCTTTAAAACATTTTTTTTTTGGTTAATTATTTTGGCAAACGTTTGAAGCTACTGAATAGTCCTTTTCCACACATACTGTACGAATAACCTCATATTTATACGGCCTCCTTTGGCCTTGCATTCTTCTGGCATTGTTTTGATGTAAGTTTTATGTTCAAAAGTAATGCACTGGTCTATTCTTTCAGTTTTTTGTAAATCAGTTACTTTGAAAATGTGTGGATCACATTAATAATTATATTTTAGCTTTACACATACATATGTTAACCATTGCAAAAACATAAACATTTAATATCAACATAAATGATTTTGGTACATTTGAACACATTTACCAATGTGTTAACTTCGGCAGCTGTTACTTAGGGTGGTTGTCAAATATATTTGCTAAACACTGTATTTTACTGTAATTTGAATGCATTATTATTATTTTTAATTGTTAAAAGCTACAATATTACAGTTCATCCTTGTCTAAGCTTGTCTAGGCTAATTATTGCGATATTAGGGCTGGGGCGATACGAATTTTTGTAAAGATACAATACATATCACAATACATAGATACAGATGGCATGTTGGAATTGCTCGTTTATGGCCCGTATTTCTCTCATTTCTCAACATTACTTTAACAAATGCTGAATGATGATATACGTTTCTACTAAATAAAGATACAAAGAACATGGCGATGAGCAAAGTGGTTCAACAGCCCATAAATATTTAACAAACAGACAATGCTAACCAGGAATCTAGAGAAGCTAATGTTAGCTTCATGCTGTGCTAGCTAATGAGTGCTGTTTTTCGCTTCTACTGAACAATTTACTGTAAAAAAAAACATCCATATGGAACCGATTTTGGCTTGACTTTATTGGTGTCCGATAAATAAGTTTACAGTCTGCCAGAAAACTAAAAAAGTGAAAAACTGTGATTCCAAAGAGTGCTTTTCTACCCCACGCCCCCTTGTATGATGCGTTGCCGTCTACAGGGGCCGATATGATACATGTTGCGATACAATGTACTAGGTATTGTGATTTTTTTATCATAAAGAGCTGGTATACTTTACCCTGAATGGTATTAGTAAGAAAATACAAGTTCAGTTTCCAAAAGTTAGGAACTAAATATAAATCAGTCTGCACAACATTTTGAAACGTGCAAAGTACAATTTATCAACAATAATAGATATTGTTGGTTATCCTTTTCTCTAAAAATACAAATAAAGTTCATTGGTGATCAGCCCTATGGAGGATTTACTCTGCAAAAGCCTCATAGTAGCTCAGGCTTCAGTCTCTGAGTAAAATGAATGTATGCATGCAATGAGCAAAGAAAGAAGTGTAATTGCAGCTGGGGAAGGGTGCTGGCAGGTGGAGTGTGGATATAATTCTAAGCACTCCCGACATTTGGACAGCTCTCTCCTCCTCTGCGCAACTCAATAAGCTCCGGCTGCCATCGCTGTGCAGCGGTGGAGGCCTAGAACAACCGTTCCCACAGGAGAAGAGGGTTCTTCTGCTGTTTCAACCCCCATCTCGCCAGCACTACATCCCCTGCACTTCAGCTGCCATGCTAAAGCACAGGAGTGGAGGAATAAATGATCAACACATTTCTTTGGTTGTGATTTGACAATTGTCTGGCTTTCTGCTGAGTAAATGATGCTTTGATTTAAGTGTTGTTTTTGCCAGATGTGACATTACTCACACTTCAATCATTTCTTTTGTGTTATTTGGGAAAATACAGTGCCCAAAAGAAGTAAGAAGATGGACGTACATTGGAGGAACCGTTTCCACCTCTGATGTGTTTACTTACCTATTTCTTTAGGTACCTTAACTCCAGCAGGGAAGGCAATCTTATTTGTATAGCCACTTTTCACAGTCGCGTTTCTTCCCTCCGGAGCAGTACTATGCGCACTAACGGTTAGTCATGAGTTTGTCTGGTCTGAAGACATCCATCCATCCATTTCTCATCCTGTTGACCGTTTGAATGTCCTCCATGTAGTTAGCTCAATGAAACTTAATTTAAATTTAAAACACTGACTTATTTATTGGAGATCTTCTAATTTCCCTATAAGTTCTCCAAACTGGAAAGACATTAATAGCGTGACGACAATGAAAAGGGCTTATTGCGCTTTTCGCATGACACAATTCACCCAAAGAACTTCACAAGGGACAATTTTCACCCAATACTCACCCACCACTGGCCATTCCCTCATGATCTCCCATCCAGGTACGAGTAGTAGAAGAGATGCAGGAATGAGAAAACAAACAAACAAACTCAGGATCCCTCACAGACATGTTGCTTTTCTGTGTTGGCGACGCTAACCCGACAGACGCCCGAGCGTTATTGATTAAGCAAAGCATTCTTCTTTTATTACATCAATTAATCACAAATTAATTCCGACGCAACAATGAACGCCAGATGTTCGCCGCGCGCCGGGGAGTTCGGCTGGAGATGTTTCTCAATCCCAAATGTGTAATCTGTAAACAGCCCATAAATCCATGCGGTGTTTGTTATTTACTCTGTCACTGAAAAGACATTGGTTTGGAATTGTTTTATTGCAAGCAGGAAACTTGGTTCAACCACTGAGCTACAGGAAGTTTGTGAAGATTTCTAACATGACTAACCATGATCCGATTATTGTAATGAAGTTAAAGATTGGTTGGGTTTCCTCACAGTCGCTGCTTTGTTGGAGTTGGAAGCTTGGACAAAGACACAGCAAAGATAACGTGAAGGGGAGTTTGAATGATGCTGGAATGTATAGACTAATGTTTATGTCAAGTGTTTGGACTTTATTTCTCTTTCCTGTCTTTCACACCGCTAGTGCCTTGTCTTTGCCTTGAGTTGCAAACACAACAACACATAGTTTTGCTGCTCATCGCAAGTGGAAGTCTAAGAAGTTCAAGTCTCTTCTGGTGGGAGTCTCAGTGTCATCTGCAATTTTAGACTTAATTAATTTTAACGTTTAAGATAGTTTCATTCTAGTTTACAGGCAGTTTATTATAAACCCGGTTTCAACCCGACTTGATATTGATCCAGGCCTGGTGGTCATTAGAAGGGCAAATATTTGAGGAGCTGTTTACACGGCTGTAGTCTCCAGGAAAACGCAGCAATCACGTTCTCTCTCGATCTGCTTTAACACAAAAACAATGAGGTGTCAACAAAACCCCGCTTGGAAAATTGCTTTATATGTGTCGTGAGCTGACAGAGGAATACAGTTTAGCCCTATAGTTCAAATTCCTGAACACGTTTAGATGACTTCCTTCCAAATTATATCCAGGCTGTTATTCTACTAAATATACACATGTGAGAGACACCTACTGTAACATCCATAAGACAACCACTAACACACTGGGAGAATCACCCCAGACCAGTGGTTCCCTACCTCTTCTCCTTGAAGCTCACCTTCTTTGTGCCCAAGACCGTTTGGTTGTGAGCGAGGCGACACGTTAACCATATCGCCACAATGAATCCAATTCTGACAAGCCGGACTTATGTCCAGAATCATTTACCTTATGAAAGTATTCCAAAGGCCATACCTGTTACACTGTCTCCACATTTGGCCACAGGCCCGGGCTTCCTCTCCCCGACGCCTGCAGCTTCCACCCCCAACTCCTCACTCCTCTCTTTGTCCAGTCATTAGCTCCTTTTTCTTCAGCCTCTGTTCTGCGAAATACTGTGAAATACTGTGTGAAATCACCTTATCTCCGCAGGACCCAGTGCTTCCTGTGGGGACCTTCCCTTTAAAGTTCTAAGCCAGGTGTGAGCAGATACACACGTATGGGGGTGTGAGTTCAGCTATGGTCAAAGCTCGGTCAGTGAATCAGGCAAAGTATGCTCATCCAATATAGTCATCTGTGTATCCATGGTTTAACGTTGACCCCGTCCCGTCAAAACCATACTTGGAGTAGTATTCATGCACTTTTGAGTAATCATGTTTGCATTGGTCTTTTCTTCTTAAACTGCAGAAGCGCTCCGATCTGTACCTCCTACATTTGTTGGAGGTACAGATACTTATGGAGCACGGAACTGTCCTCGACATTTTCACCGTCCTGCGCTCAAAGGGTGTCCATCGGTTTGCTTGCATGCCATCATCTGAACATGCAAGCTTGTTTCAGACACCATCATTTCTTCTACTGCCAATTTGAAATCCTGACCAGCCCAGTTGCTCATACCCTACGGTCTTTTCTTGACATGGACATTATTTGAAACATTTTTAAACCTTAAGTATCAAAGCTGCAGTGCCCGAAGGAAAGTTTTAAAGCTTCTACTTTTCATGCCAAACTTACAAAACACTGGACACATAAAGCATAGATCAACGCAGCTCATAATATTTAATTTATTTATAAGTCAAAGAAGCATAAAAGGCTAGGGTTTGGGCTAGTTAGGATTAGGCTAGTTACCCTTCGAGCTTTCTTGTTTCTTAGATGTTTCATTCCTTGGCTAAATTGTTTCAAGTCTTTGCATAATTTTAGCTCAAAGCAAACTTAAAGTAGCAGATTTGATTGTATATGTGACAGTGATGATGTTGTCCTCTTGCGTTTTTCTAGCGCCGGGTGACTCGAGTGTTCTGGCCCATATTTCTGGACGTGACAACAGTACGGTAACTCTCAACTCTGTGTATATTTCGATCTCATTTCAGACCCCCGTGTGCCTTTTCACGCCTGGTCCGCCGACACCTCCTGCTGTGGAGTCTCAAAAACGGAGGCATTTCTGCAGATTGAGGGAAATAAAGTCCACTCACCCACAGAGCAGCCCGGGTGTGTCTGAATACAGGTATAGAGGGATCCTGGGGGTTGCAATATTCTTTTAGTCACCAAAGACACAGCAAAGATAACGTGAAGGGGAGTTTGAATGATGCTGGAATGTATAGACTAATGTTTATGTCAGCGGAATTGTAATATTTGGGAGTTCTTTTCATTTCATTTATCTTTATCTCAACAAAGAAGACTCGATGAGAGTACGAGCCCAGAAGACGATAACAATAACAACGCTTACAAGAAACAGCCTTTACGATTTCAGTTAAAACAAGTATCACTTTGTTTATACATATCTAACATAATAAGGATTTTAAGAGGTTAATGCTATAAGTCTTTGTACTTTTGCAGAACTACACACTAAACATGTGACCTTGTGTTGTAGCTACTTGAGCTGGTTTAAGATACTCAGGTAGCCTTCCCAATAAGTCCCTTATAAATAAATACAATACTGTGTTTCTCTCTCCTATTAGACAAGGAAGCAACTTAGTCATACAGTAAACAGTGATGAGTTCTGGATTTGTCAACATTTATATAACAAATTGCAGAATAGTGTGTGTGCATATAGTGTGCATATAAACTGTGAGCTTGAACAATTTATTTTCTATATTTTAATGGTTTACATTAGTGATGTGCCCGCGGATTCGGTCGTTTCGGGTACCTCAAAAATACGGCAAACTTCGGGTGCGGGTGGGTCGGGTTACTACAAAGCGCACTTTTTTCCTTCTTTTTTTTTGTCCTTACATTGTTGCCTTACAACATACAGTGCATTCTTATCCATAAATGCCACATAGTCGGCTGTGTTTTGTTGAATGTTTAGTTTTATGGGGTAAACGTATCATTAGCATGTTTTGTTTATATATGTCACCTGGCCTGTCGCTTATGACTTTACTCACCGCAGTGCCCAAGCACATGCGACACACACAAGTGGTGATAATAATGCATCAATAAGAAGCAAGGTAAAACTAAAATAACAAAGACACAGCATCTTACTAACCTGAGGAGAGCAACTTCTTGTAGCGTCAGGTAAAGCTGCTCCACTTTAGTCCAAACTCCATTTAGTTTGACAGAAAGAATTGTCCATGACGTGGTAGAAGTAAAGCCTCATGATAGTTTCTGCTCCTCGTTTCTTGATGAGTCCATAAGCGATTTCAGAGGTTCCTCAGCAGCGCAGTAGCAAAACAAAGCATCAAGTGCTAATTCTCCCCTGTAAACTCGCGGTCACATGATGCGCTCCCGTTTGAGTGACGGCCAGCTGCAGCCTGACTCATGCCACTGTTTTTAATGTGTGCGGGTTCGGGGCGGGGCGGATTTGCAAATTGAGACACTTTTCTGCGGATCCGGCGGTTCGGGTTTGATTTACAGCGGGTCAGAAAAAAAGCTGACCCGCGCATCTCTAGTTTACATGATTTTATTTTCAGTTTCAGTACAATGATCATTTAGATTTAAAGGTGTATTATGCAACTTTTTATGTGGAAAAACAACATTTCATTAGTGTGTATATTTAACTTTTTAGTGACCTAGCAGCTGTATGAGTGGTCAGCGTGGCGCTTTTACTTTCCATCACAGCAACCTCTATGATGCTCCAGGATCAATTTTGGGGGGTTTCTGGTAGATTTTTACTGCTGACGGACTCTCACCAGAAATCCTCCAAAACAATTGATCCTGGAATGTTGTAGAGGCCCCTGTGATCAAAAGTAAAGGCACCATGCTGACCACGCATAGAGCCGTTGGGTCCCTAAAATGTCAATTACGCACAAATATCAAGTTTGTTGTCTTTTGGGGGTTTTTTTGCATAAAAAAGTTCCATAATGCACCTTTAAGGCTAATGTTGTTACGTGTTTAAAAAAAACTTGAGTAAACTTCTTCAAAAACATGATTTGTAAAAAAGCCTTAGCCACAAATGTTTTGCACACTGTTCCCAAAGAGACGATGTTGTTCTCCGCTTAAACTAAACCGGGGTGTGGAGGTCCTTCTCCAAATTGATCTTCTGTAAAATCTTGAGTACGTTTAAAGCATTTTAACTGGTGACTTTGACCTGATCTATACTCTCTTTTTGTCAGAGTATTGGGCAGATTCTCTTGTGTAATCTGCTCTATTAGACTATGTGTCCACACTCATATTTGCTGCTAACACTCAATGCACCGGTACATCTGGAAATACACTCACCCTGTTGCTCTATGTCAAATTGTTGTTGTCTTCATCATAGTTTAAATGTAATCTTCTTACGCATGCCCTTATAGTCTTACAGCCTTATAGTTTAAAGTCTTTATAGTGGGACTACGGATGAAAATTAGCCTATATAGCTAACTCCGGCACATTTACATGTTGAAAAAACACATGTTGATTAATGTGCACTGTCCCAATTCAAATAAACAAATTAAAACTAAGAAAATATGTTTTATATTTTATGTTTGATGTTGCATGAACGACCGGAAAACATTCCTAGTTGTGAACCTGTTCATAACCATGGCAATAAAACCGATTCTGATCCTGATTCTTGTGTATCGTTCATCGTCGTGTTGCAAATGCAAACTCCCTTTCTTCTCTCTTCTCCTTTCACTTTAACTCCCACTCGCTCCGACCTCAGGGGACCATTCTGCCCCCGGGATCTCCACATGTGTCCGGGGGGGTTAGGGTGGCCCTCGCGGGGGGAGGAGGCCTGATTTGGGGTCATCGGCTGAGACAAAGGCCCCCGCTGTGGAGGGAGGAGGAGGTTTGCTTAGCGGACAATCATGTACTTCCTGCAGAGGTGTGATGGATGGACCGCGGAGGGAAGGACAGTTTTCAAATCAATCTCCGGCTGGCTTGCTCACTGTTTTGAGTTGGAAATGTCCGTTACTTCTTTAAAAGAGACCTACTCTTGCTGTTTACAATGGTATTGATTCTGAAATGTGGGTTATCGGTGTAGAAAATATCGTTTTTTGTATTTGTCACACTCCACCTATTATACAATGCATATTAAAATTACGCGCTACTTCTCTATTTCCCAGTCATTTGTATCATTTGACATGCATCATAAGAATAGTTCTATATTTTATTATTAAATCGGACGCTTAGTGTGTGTAAATGCCCCCGTGAAACTTCCCAACAGCTCCCGACGCGGCTGTAGTGTCACTGATTTGTGAGTCGGCGTGTGTGATTGGCAGAACAATGCAGATGTGTGGGCAGCGGTGGCATCTGGAGAAGAGTGAGTGGGCCCGGGCTGCAGGGGGGCCAATACAGAGCCCCCCCCCCTCCTTTATTAAAAGACAAACTGCACTGCTTTGACGGGACGAGAAAGGAAATCCGCCACAGCGTAGTCAATCCAAACAAAATTGTGGTTGGAATACAGGACACAAGAGTCGCTCACTGTTTGCAAATGGTTGTAGTTAACGGTATGCTGCAACTTGTATGATATTTGTGAGTCTTTACGAACAGATTATTGCTAAATGCTTTGTAATGACTTTCAGAAATATCTACAATCACCTGGTGCCTCACAGCAAGCTGAAGTGACGTTTCGCTTCTTAAAAAAAGACAAAAGGCTTTTACCTGCTATGTCTCCCCTTAGGGAAGCCTCTATCTCTCACACTCTGACAAAGCCTTGTGGTTGTTGGTGAGGAGGTTGTGCTGGTCCTGTTTGGGGCTTGGTCCAGGGTTCACAGGGTCTTTGTGACTCCAACGTAGATCTTCTTCTTCTTGGTCGTCTTCTTTGTCTACTTCATCATCTCCTTCGTCGTGGTCTTTGTCATCTTCTTCTTCGTTGTCTTCTTGTCCTTCATCGTTGTTAGCCTCTTTGTAGTCGCCATCCGATTCTTTGGCTTCTTCGTCTTCTCCCTTGTCGTCGTCCTCTTTGTCGTCTTCTGCTTCTTCGTCGTCTACTTCTTCACCGTCAACTTCTTCTTCGTTGTCTTCTTCTGTGTTTTCTTCTTTGTCGTCTTCTTCATCTTCCTCTTCTACATCTTCTTTGTCTTCGTCTTCTTTGTTGTCTTCTTCATCATCGTCTGCTTCGTCACCTTGTTCGTTTATTTGTGTTCTTCGTTGTCTTCTTCGTTGTCTTCTTCGTTGTCTTCATCGTTGCCTTCTTATCCTTCGTCATTGTCGCCTCGTAGTCGCCGTCCTCTTCTTTGGCTTCTGAGTCTTCCTCGTCGTCTTCCTCTTTGGCGTCTTCTGCTTCTTCGTCGTCTACTTCTTCATCGTTGTCTTTTTCGTCATTTTATTTGTTGTGTTTTTCATCTTCCTCTTCTTCGTCTTCTTTGTCTTCTTCTCTGTTGTCTTCTTCATTGTCTACTTTGTCATTTTCGTCATCGTCTACTTTGTCATCTTGTTAGTTTATTTGTTGTCGTCGTCTTCATCTTCGTTGTCTTCTTCGTAGTCTTCTTCATAGTCTTCTTCCTTGTCGTCTTCCTCTTCATCTGCTTCTTTGTTGTCTTCATCTTTATCACCTTCATATTTGTCGCTCTCTACAGTCACCAGTAGGCGTTGTCTGTTTCAAATGGAGAACAAAAAAAACAAGCTTTCATTTTTTTTTAGTGAACGGCATGCTAACAAACCAATGATGCCGTTTGACCTCAGAACAGCTCACAACGGTTCCGGTGTTGGATTACGAGCTTAATACATGCGGAGGACATTTCCTGGTTTTATTCCACTGCTCAACAAATCGGGTGAAATGTTCCGCAGTGTGCATTTAGCTCCCTATAGTAATCAACCCACACTTATGTATCATTATCTCAAAGAATGTACAGGTGATAATAAAATCCCTGAGGCGCATCACAATGTTACTTTGAGTGTTTTCTCATAATAACAATATCCCCGCGCTAATTGCAGGTTAAAACCCGATACAAAGATCCCCATTGTCTCCGCACAATGTAACTTAATGCGAGGGAGTCGAGCCCTGGAGCCGGTAAGATAATAATGACTTGCCCAAGGACACGCGGGCAGCAGGGCGGGTGGTAGTTTTCCGGTTCGATGAATGCAAAAAAGCATCCACAAAAACAGATGCCTGCGCTGGATGTTATAATGGCCGCTGTTGTGACACCGCGGAGGGGAGGTTGCTGAGGCAGAACGGGATGACCCACCTGCCCACACACGGACCTCCTCTCCTGGGTACGGAGGCGAGGAGAGGGGGGTGGGCGGAATATAGGCTTTTAAGTGTTTTGGCAATTCAGGATCATATTACAGAGGTGGAAATAACAGTGGAAATAAAAACTGATAAGATACTGAATAAAAACAATACGACATGAGACTCGGAGTGAGCAGGCAATTTTAAAAGGCATTATGCAAAATTGGTGTGTTTTTTTCTTTTTTCTTTTTACCACGTTATGTTCTCTGGTCAAAAACATACCAGAAATTAGGGCTGAACGATATGGACAAAATTTCATATCTCGATATTCATGCCAGATATCTCGATATCGATACGATACGATATAACTATGGGTTAGGTGAAAATCAAGCATTTTTCAGAAAAATAAAAACACATTACAAAAGAGTGCAGTTTTATTCATGAAAATCTATATCGTGTATATCTTGCTTTTTCGATTTTAATGTATTGATTGTTCATATCTCAATATCAATATCAATATGATAACAATATATCTTTCAGCCCTACCAGAAATGTTTTTGTTAAAGGGGGGGTATTATGTAAAATCGACTTTTTCAAGCTTTATATCATGTTATTATGTCATTCCCTCATTAAACACATGCCTGGAGTGTTGCCTTGGCTCATTCACATATTTTTGAGTAATCAGTAAAAACTTAGACGGCAGCCATTTTAGGTGTAGCTATGCCTCAGTCCTCCTAGGAACGCCCCCACCTCCTGGAGACGCCTCTGGACCTTTCGTCACCAGCCAAGCCACCAACCACTGCTCCTCAGCTCAGCGGAGCCCCCTCCCCACACAGTGTTGTTGTTTAAATGCCACAGCAGTGTGCTGAAGGGGGCGTGTCGGAAAGCTTCTTAAAGAGACAGAGGCCTATTTCAAGACGTTCAGTACAGCCATTTTGAGAGAGCAATTTTATTCAAGGCAGTTATTTTAATTTACTGCATATACAGACCAACAGAAGGTTACGTCATCATTGTAGTATGCTATAGACTGGTGCTATGTGATTGAAAAAAGCATAATACCCCCTCTTTAAGTTACTATCCTTGGTTGTTTCTTCTTCTACTGCTGAAGCGCTCCAATCTATATTTACCAGATTTAGTTAGAGATCAAACCCAGAAGTGTCTTTTAAGTCCAATAAATAATGCTGCTTATCATAGTGCCATCGGCTCGTTAGCATGCCCTTAGCTGAAAATGAGAGCTTGTGTTTTCCGACTAAGACAGATATTTCCCATCGAACAAAGTCATTTCCATAAGCAAGTTGAAAAATGTACGACGACAGTGCTGGTTTATGAAGCATTTATGGACGATTATGCATGAGAGGTCTACGAGAATAAAAAATGAAGTTTGCATGATAATAATAAAAAGTTACACTTGGCTTTAAAACATCATGAAAACTGCTTTGTGTTTTGTCACAATGTAGAAACAACTGTCTGGGGAGAACGTGGTATTTGCATCTATACAAAATCCCAAACTGAATAAACTCTTCACATTATGCCATTGTTACGATTCTCCCTCTCAAACATTTACTTGGATGCCCTCACCCCGTCCCGCTGTGATGGACCCCCGCTGTCTCACAGGAGCAACAGAAGAAGACCTACGTGGGAGTCACAAAGACCTGGTGCCCCCTGAACCGAACGCCACACAGCACCCGCTCGACCCCATCACCACCACCACCACCACCACGGCCAACAACAACAACCAGGCTTTGTCAGAGAGCGAGACATGCAGGCTTCCTTCAGGGGAAACGCTGCAGATTTATCACTATATGAAGTTAGCGGCCAGTTACTGATTCAACGTTCCTCCATAGATTTGTGCGGGAGATTGTAAATTCAACAGTGATTCTCATGTGTTTTTCATCCATCCATCCATCCATTTTCTTCCGCTTTATCCGGGGCCGGGTCGCGGAGGCAGCAGTCTCAGCAGAGATGCCCAGACTTCCCGATCCACGCACACCTCCTCCAGCTGTTCTGGGGGGACCCCGAGGCGACACCAGGCCAGCTCGGAGACATAGTCCCACCAGCGTGTCCTGGGCCTTCCACGAGGCCTCCTCCCAATAGGACATGCCTGGAACACCTCCCGAGGGAGGCGACCAGGAGGCATCCGGAACAGATGCCCTAGCCACCTCAGCTGGCTCCTTTCGACGTGAAGGAGTAGCGACTCTACCCCGAGCTCCTCCCGGGTAACTGAGCTCCTCACCCGATCTCGGAGGGTGCGCCCAGCCACCCTGCGAAGGAAACTCATTTCGGCCGCTTGTATTCGCGATCTTGTCCTTTCGGTCATTACCCAAATCTCATGACCATAGGTGAGGGTGGGAACGTAGATCGATCGGTAAATCGAGAGCTTTGCCCCCTGACTCAGCTCTCTCTTCACCACAACAGTCCGATACAGCGACCGCATCACTGCTGACGCTGCACCGATCCGTCTATCGATCTCACGCTCCATCCGTCCCTCACTCGTGAACAAGACCCCGAGATACTTGAACTCCTCCACTTGAGGTAAGGACTCCCCACCGACCTGAAGCGGGGAAGCCACCTTTTTCCGGTGGAGAACCATGGCCTCAGATTTGGAGGTGCTGATCCTCATCCCGGCCGCTTCACACTCGGCTGCAAACCGCCCCAGTGCGCGCTGGAGGTCCTGATTTGATGAAGCCAACAGAACAACATCATCTGCAAACAGCAGAGATGAGATCCTGAGGTTCCCAAACCGGACACCCTCCGGCCCCTGGCTGCGCCTAGAAATTCTGTCCATAAAGATAATGAACAGAACCGGTGACATAGGGCAGCCCTGGCGGAGACCAACACGCACCGGAAACAAGTCTGACTTACTGCCGGCAATGCGAACCAAGCTCCTGCTGCGGTCATACAGGGAACGGACAGCCCTTAGCAGAGGGCCCCGCACCCCATACTCCCGGAGCACCCCCCACAGGGCACCACGAGGGACACGGTCGAACGCTTTCTCCAAATCCACAAAGCACATGTGGACTGGTTGGGCGAACTCCCACGAACCCTCGAACACCCGATGTAGGGTATAGAGCTGGTCCAGTGTGCCACGACCGGGACGAAAACCGCATTGTTCCTCCTGAATCCGAGGTTCGACTATCGGCCGGATCCTCCTCTCCAGCACCCTGGAATAGACCTTACCGGGGAGGCTGAGAAGTGTGATCCCTCTGTAATTGGAGCACACCCTCCGATCCCCCTTCTTAAAGAGAGGGACCACCACCCCGGTCTGCCAATCCAGAGGCACTGTCCCCGACCGCCACGCGACGCCGCAGAGACGTGTCAGCCAAGACAGCCCTACAACATCCAGAGACTTAAGGTACTCGGGACGAATCTCATCCACCCCCGGGGCCTTGCCACCGAGGAGCTTTCTAACCACCTCAGTGACTTCAGCCTGGGTGATGGACGAACCCCCCTCCGAGTCCCCAGCCTCTGCCTCCTCATCGGAAGACGTGACAGTGGGATTGAGGAGATCCTCGAAGTACTCCTTCCACCGCCCGACCACATCCCCAGTCGAGGTCAACAGCTCCCCGCCCGCACTGTAAACAGTGTTGGTGAAGCACTGCTTCCCCCTCCTGAGGCGCCGGATGGTTTGCCAGAATCTCTTCGAGGCCGACCGATAGTCCTCCTCCATGGCTTCTCCGAACTCCTCCCAGACCCGAGTTTTTGCCTCTGTGACAGCACGAGCTGCAGCACGCTTGGCCTGCCGGTACCTCTCAGCTGCCTCCGGAGTCCCACAAGCCAACAAGGCCAGGTAGGACTCTTTCTTCAGCTTGACGGCATCTCTTACTTCCGGGCGCCACCACCGGGTTCGGGGATTGCCGCCGCGACAGGCACCAGAGACCTTACGGCCACAACTGCGAGCAGCCGCATCGACAATGGAGGAGGAGAACATGGTCCACTCGGACTCCATGTCTCCAACCTCCCTCGGAATCTGGGTGATCTGGGTGTGTTTTTCATGTAGTACCTAAACGGACTGCATTTTCCCTCTTCAATAATCTGATGAAAGCTTTTCATTCCAGGGGCATTTGTTGATATTTAATTCATAGCTTGAGTTATTGAGCTTTGAACCCCAAAAAAGCAAGGCCACATTTAAAGTTTTACAGATCTTTTCCCGATGGGTTAAGAAGGCTTTTTGCTGCTTTGGAATGAGGCACAGAAAGCTTTGCATGTGAACTTTGAAGTGTAATGTTGTGTTTGAATTGAAACATTGTCTATGTTGACTATTTGAATGGACTTGTAAAACAGGTCTCTCTTGCAAATGAGATGTTGAGTCTCAAGAGATCAATAAAGGATACATAAAAATGAAATAAATCCTAGTTTATTCAAAGACGAAAAACAACATCCCCTCTGATATATACTCTGTATCTGTCAACATAAGAGCGGCTCTTTTGAACGTCTCTTTAAGGTGAACAGTTGGAACTGGATCTCAGCTGTGAAAAGAGCTGGATCTCCGAACAAACACCAGCATCAAAAAAATCTGCTCAACAACGGAGCGGGCCACACAGGTGAAAGCTAAACGCACCAAAGGGAAAGCTAAACGCACAAAAAAGTATTAGTCGGACAGTTGCAGCCTCTTATTATTAGTTCTGGCACAATATTTTATTCAGAAAAAAAAACGCTTTTCAATGCGTAAAGATCAGTCCCATTGTAATTTTAGATGATTTAAATTAAAAAAGTGTGCTTTTTATCGATCATGTCTTGGATATTGTGACGTTAATTTTTTACATTAAAAAGAGCCAGTCCTTGGAACGGCTCTTTGAAATAATCCCATCATTAACAAAAATGGCCCATACCGATATCCGTCATTCACTTGTAAGGCAATTTTGGACATTTTAATTATTATTTTATACTATCTATCTATCTATCTATCTATCTATCTATCTATCTATCTATCTATCTATCTCGATTTTTATTTGTCTAAATTTTCGTGTATAACACTCTTTCCCTCCATCCTTCTTCTATGCTTCCGTGACTTATGTCTGCGTTTCCCCCGTGTCACCGTAAACACTCTCTAACCTCCATGTAATATCTCAATAAACAGCAGGTGACGACAAACCAATAGACTTTCCCTACAATCCGGTTAAGTGCAATCGCATGTAACGTTCAGCTGGTCATGCTCTGTCATAATCCAATCTCTGGAGTGCAGGACGACCAGTGAACCGCTGGTGTCCGCTGGGTGGCGCCCTCGCACCGGCACGTTTCCTCATCCCCTCCCTCCCTCCCCCCTCCCTTCCCCTGTGGCTGCCTGCGTGAGTGTAGCTGAGACATGCAGGATCAGCACAGCGCGGCGTGACTTTTGGAGCGCGCGCAGAGGACAAAAGTGACGCGTATGGTTTCATTGTTTTGGGGGAGACTAACGCAGGCCTGTTACTCTCATGTGCGCGCTTCAAAAACGGCCAGGACAAGGGCAGGAACGGGTGGAGGGAGGATTGTGATGAGCCACTATAGAGTTTGGGTTCAGTGACATGAAGATTACATTCTGTGTTGAGGTTTTCGGAGGCAATGGTCGGGTTGATCGCAAATTTAGACGAGTCTGCGATTTGAAACGACCACAATTAAAGCAAAATAAAAATAAAAAATAAAAATACATATATACAAAGGGGAAAAGGAATATCAATTTGAAACATTTTCCCCTAGATGGCCATACCACCTTTGCTATGCCCAATCCCGTCAAACCTCAGAAGCTAAGCAGGGAAGGGCCTGGTTAGTACTTGGATGGGAGACCGTTAGGTAACACCAGGAAGCCTAGCGAATGCACTGAGCCAGTGAGTGGTGGTGGTCGGAGGGGCCGATGGCGCAGACTGGTTGCCTCGCTTCCGTCAGTCTACCCCAGGGCAGCTGTGGCTACAATAGTAGCTTACCACCACCGAGTCTGGAGTGAATGAATAATGCAATGTAAAGCGTCTTTGAGTGTCCAGAAAAGCGCTATATAAAACTAATACATTATTATTATTTATTATTTAGATATTATTGACATAAACATAAGCAAAACGGATTGCAAGAGCATTTTCTCCAGTTTGGCTTTACCCAAATCTAGAAGCTTTTCGACTGCAGCAATTTGAAAGCTAAGACCGACAAAAGTCACATTTTTGAAGCGTTTTTGTCGTGTTTTCGTCTCTTTTTCGTCACATTTCTGTCATTTTTTGTGGCTTTTTTTTGCTTTTCCATCTGTGTTTTTCATGTGGCCATACCGCCTTTTCTCTGCCCAATCCCGTCATACCTTGAAAGCTAAGCAGGAAGGGCCTGGTCGGTACTTGGATGGGAGACCGTTCGGGAACACCAGGAAGCCTGACGAATGTACTGAGTGAGTGAGTGGTTGGTGGTGGTCGGAGGGACCGATGGCACAGACTGGTTGCCTCGCTTCCGTGAGTCTACCCCAGGGCAGCTGCGGCTACAATAGTAGCTTACCACCACCAAGTATGGAGTGAATGAATAATGCAATGTAAAGCGTCTTTGAATGTCCAGAAAAGCGCTATAAAAAACCGATGCTTTATTTTATTTTTTCATCGCTTTTTTGTTGCTCTTCCGGCACGTTTTAGTCGCTTTTTTATCACATTTTTGTCGCGATTTTTCATCCTTGTTTTCGTCGCTATTTTGATGCTTTTTGTGTTGTTCAAGCTGTTAGATTTGGGTAAAGCCAAACAGGAGAAAATGTGCTCGGTTCGGGTGGGGGTTAAGAGGTTAATCATTTAGTATTTAGTCCGTTTACGCACAGAGAGACATTTTGAAATTGTATAAAGCGTCAGGTTTATTTTGTTGACATAGTGGATTTTGGATATCTCACTTAGTCTCTGAGTAAACTTCTTTCTATGGGAGTACAAGTCATGATGTTGTTTGAAAGTGCTTTTTGTAAGGGTGTTTCTTTTCTTGCGACACAAATGAAAATGAACCGCCCGAAGGTTGAAGCTACAATTTCCCCTGGGCCTGTATCATCATCATCAGACCCCTTATTGGAAAGATCTGTCAATTTCTTTGTTTCCAGGTGGAAGTGTGAGCGAGTGCCCAAAACTTGGAAAGAAAATGAAATTGAGTTTCCCCTGCAGCGTCTCCCTCAGCTTATGATTACGCAGAACTCCCGTGCGTGCGCTCCTACCACCAACTTGTTTATTGCAATAGGGGGGTTGTTAACGATTACTACTCTACTCTCCCCCCTCCGCCCCCTCCTCTGCCTCCTCGCCAGTGCGTTTCCTATATGGAAGCCCTCGCTCCCCGCACTCCTCTATACCACACACGCTCGGCTCCGCTGTTTAGTCCCCGCCTCCACAGCTCCACAGCGCGCCGTGCTCTGTGCGTCTCGGTCCGTTCGCCTCAGAGCAATATTCCGCTGGGAAGGGACGGACGCACACACACGCACGAGCAAGAGAGAGAGAGAGAGA
This sequence comes from Neogobius melanostomus, assembly GCA_007210695.1. Classification (NCBI taxonomy): domain Eukaryota; kingdom Metazoa; phylum Chordata; class Actinopteri; order Gobiiformes; family Gobiidae; genus Neogobius; species Neogobius melanostomus. The sequence goes on from VHKM01000026.1 coordinate 379,455, forward strand.
GAGAGAGAGAGAGAGAGAGGGAATGAGAGAGAGGGACCTGTAAGAGGAAAAAGAACAAGCGACGAGAGACAAAAACCGGGGATTTAAAAAAGGAAAACGTCGGACGCAAATGGCACTCATGGATTCTAGGATTGCGTTCGCCGTTCTAGTTTTGGGGATTTTTACGCTTGTGTCTCCGGCGCGGATATACCCCCCGAATGAAGGTAGGCAAAGCGGGACGGACAACAAACTGCTCCGGGACTTTATATTGTTTGGGGGGAAAGGGGAACGCGCCGCAGTGGTCGTCGTTTACGCACCACGGAAAAGCGAACTCTTGAGTGGAATGGTGGGGGGAAAAATGAAAGCCAGGATCGGTGTCTTTACGCGCTGAACGTTATTGGGATTTGCACGGCTCCTGCTCCTGCTGCTCCTGCTCCTGCTGCTCCTGCTGCTGCTGCTGCATTGTGAACGTTTGCGCGTCAAGCGTCAAAATAGTCGAGGCTTTAATGCGACAAGCGGTGGGAATGCTGGAAACTTTCAGTCCCCGTTCCCACAGCGGACGTTCTTTTCTATTGAGAAATAACGTCGAAGCGCGACCTGGCACGTTGGAATAAGCCGAAAGTAACGCCAGGCGCGTTTGCAGTTGCCGTCAGTGAAAGTGGCGACACTGACCGATAAGCTCTGCGCAAAATCTGTCTTTTACGCATTCGGCCAGTTGCCTACTGGAAAAAAAAACCGAATGTGCCACCGACCTAGTGGGCTTCTGACCTTGTGAAATACAAAAACCTACAATCATGTCACTCTGTCTGGCTTTATTGTATTGTCAGGAAAGGCTTTGGCAACAATCGAAATAACGCGTAAAACTGTTAACAGCGAGGAGTGCACTTCTCAGAACAAGCGCACAAGTCGATTTGGGACAGCAGCAGCAGCAGCAGCAGCAGCAGCAGCCTCGACGGGTTCCCGAGACTCAGGCTTTTTTTTTTTTTTTTTCCATTTCATTTATTTATTTATTTAATTTGCGCGGAGAGAGCTCCGGTGCGCTCGAGGCCAACCATACAAACACACGAAACGGGGTCGAAATCTTGAAAAAAAAACAAAAAAACAACGCCATGTTTAATGCATGACTTTGGGGAAATCGCCCCGCGCGGGCTGCGATCCCGGAGAAAACGATCTTAAAACAACAGCCAAAGCGTGCCAAAAGAGTGAGAGAGAGAGAAAGAGGGGGGGGGGCTTCGGGGACTTTGTTTACATAATTAATCGCGTACATATTGCGTCTCGCCGGGCGCTAATTGTTTCTTAATGAAATATTTAACATCTTAGTTCTTCAGATCAATCAAAGCCATGGCAAAATTGGCAATAGGTCGCGTGTGGATAGAGCGAGTGCCTTTTGTGTGTTTAGTTTGGGCACCTTCTTACTTCGTGTTACATTTTGCATGTTTGTTTTGTTTCAGTTGACAAAGTTAGAACTAGGACTATATTAGGAATAACATGTTAATTACAAAAAATAATAAAAGGCTTTCGATATTTCCTTTTTTTCCCCTCTTCCCGCTTAGACTGATGGAAGATTAAAACCCTGATGCGCAAGAAGCTCTGAAGCGCACCCAGCCTCGTCTTATTCTATTTCCCCTCCTTCCAGTTTTAGTTCTTTTGGACAACATTGCATCATTTAAACAACTTTATTTGTCACGTTACGTCGAGGGTCAGTCAGCCTGGATCGATATTTACGCACGCACATACACACATACACACACACCGCTTCGTCACCAATGCGCTTGGACGTACACATCAAACGCCGTGCCATTTTTTTTTTTTATCAAGGGCATTCCGTGCCACAGTGTGTCAGTCAGTCTTTGCGCAGACGTCCGGCTAATTGATTTGATCACATCCAACATGTTACAGATCGGACGCCGTGCCAAAAACAAACACACAGAGAGAGAGAGAAATCAAAAAATGTCGGGGAATTTCGTGTCAGCGCAGCCAGAGGAAAATCAATCCACCCTAACGGCTTAAGCTGGACAAATATTTACGTTCCAGTGATCTATAAATCTTAACTCCACGTGTGTATTTTTACGGTCTGATTGATTGTAGTCATTTGTTTCACGTTTTCTTGCTTTTACGCACGGATTTTCTTCTCCCGCGTAGAGGCGAATGAGAGACAAAATACAGTTGTAGATCTCCCTTTGAAACTTTTGCTGTGGATTACAGACTGTGAGAAAAAAATAAAAAAATATTTGATTCCAGGTTTGGATGTCTTGAAAAGTTGTTAAAACATGTTAATACTAAAACGATTATGTTGTCATCTTGTCCAAAATCTCAATGAATCAGGCTAGGAATTTGAAATCCATAAATCCTACGAGAACGGCAGCGCCTATCCTTAAAGCCGGCGCTACTTTAAAGGTAGATAATGACCCTTTTTGAAGTTACAATTCCCCATATAAATCTACGGAGGAAAGACTATTCATTTAAATCAGATCATCATGTGGATCGGGACAAAAACCTTTTCCAGGTCTTTCCGCATGTTCAGAAACCAATCCCGGATGAATTCTCCCATGCAGTGTCTTTTTTTTGTTTTTGTGCCTGCCTCCACATACTCACGTCTCTCCCCTCTCTTGCTTTCCAGTCACGTTACTGGACTCCAGATCGGTGCAGGGGGAGCTGGGATGGGTCGCCAACCCGACAGAAGGAGGGGTGAGTACACATACACACGGCAGAGAAGCGATATATAGAATGCCCCCCCTTGTTGCGGCCGCACGCTCCTCCATTGACCCCGAAAAATGGATAGATATTATCACTTAAGTGGCACGGACCGCAGAGTGATACCCACAGCGCGCCTTTGATGCGTTTTGTCCCGTCCGGGCCTCTGTGGGAATAGTTTGGTGATGACTTATTGATTGGTTGCGATGATACTCCTGGGGAAATTACCGCCTGGTTATAGGATTGTGCGGAATAGAATGGTCCACTTCGAGAGGCTTTTGTCATGGGCCCGTGGTTTGGATAGGGTAATGACAAGACGGGGATGATTTTGTACCCACTGTGGCAGAATATGTCCTGACTTGGACTTGGTTTAGACACAACATCGCAGGTTTAGCTCTTGATTTAGAGCAAATAATGCACTGAAAATATCCCGTCCTGAACCGCTTTCTTGGTAATGTTGGAGGTTCGCGGCTTGAAACGTCAACCCATATGATCAATGCTTGAAGCAAAATGACCTTACTTTTTAGCGCCTTTTACAATGTCGTTCCCTCATCAAAAACGTACCTGGAGTTGTGTTTTGACCCACTCGCACATCTTTGAGTAACCATTGAATCTTCTCCCGTGGCTATACTTAAACAAAAAGCTCCTCCTGAGGACCTTCACGTCCAGGGAAAGCTTTCCTCACCTCTCCATCCATTAAAGTGATAGTCTGTAAGTTTGCAAAGTGAGGAGAGATAGAGTGAAATTCGAAAGTAAACAATACAATTCCTCCCCTATTCAACCAGAAAGCCCTTCTCCGTTTGCAAAATGAGGAGAGGAATATAATTTTTTTAAGTAAATGATCAAGCTCCCTCCCCCTCCTCCTGATTGGACATGAGCGGCTGATTTACAGGAAAAGCTTGTTTCATTGGTCAACGCGGGAGGATACTAGACTCTGATTAGTTGCTGAGGTCCGGGAAGGAGGATTTTACAAAAAATAATATATATATATATATATATATATATATATATATATAATTTATTCAAATTCAAATTCACTTTATTTATCCGTTAGGACTTCCTTGGCAGAGGAAGTGCCAGTACGGGCCCAATAAAAACAGCACATCTACAGACATACAACACAATCAACGTGCAATAATAAATACATTAAAAACAATACAGTGGGCTGTGATAGGCCAGGTCCACACAGTCATTTATTCAGCAGGCGGATGGAGGTAGGGAGGAAAGTGGAGATCGCCCGTACCCTCACCTGCTCCCTGACGGCAACAGGGCGCAGTGAGAGTGTGTGAGGGGTCTGTGGAGATCTGGGTTCCTTTCCTCAAAACTCTGGAGTCGTAGATGCTACTGAGTTTGATCATTTTATTGAGCATGTTGCGGTGGGTGAGAGGGGGTGAACCAAACCAGACAGTGATGTTGAATGTGATGATGGATTCAATTTACTTTACACACAATCCAAAACCAGGTGGTCGATTTTGCACATTTTATAAAATTTGCAAAACATTTAGACTTCCAGACTATCACTTTAATGATCTCTTAATCCTCTCATCGCGGAGTAAAAGCACTCGCCACTGCTTAGTGGGGGGGAAGAGGGAGGGGCTTACGGGGAGATCGTGTGAAATAAGGAAGTGAAGTTGTTTTAGATCACTTGCATTTTCTAACCAACAATATAGCACAAGATAGTAATAAAGATGTGTTACCAAACCTGAAAAAGCATAAGACCCGCTCTTTAAAGGGGACGAATCCTGTAAAATGGACTTTTACCTTTAACCCATGTTAAAATGCTGTTCCCTGGTCAAAAACATACCTGGAGCAGTTGTACTCCTGCTTTATTTCCTAAATCGTCACTAAATTGAGTTATCGTGGTGCCATGGATTTGTTAGAATGCTTTTTCGGGCAAAAAATGGAGGCTTGTATATTGCTTTTTAGCATGTTTGATTAATCCTGCTGCCAGAGGACAGTGCTCCAACCAATGATTGTCGAGATTGTCGGTCCCACCTCATTCTTGTGTATACTGCTGCCATTATTTTTTAGACTAAATCGAAAGCCAAACATTTTCTGCAAAGGTATTCCGTCCTAAATACATAGTGTATATTAATCCGTGCCGTCGCATACCTGTAGCCAGCAGGACCTCTGTCCCGTCGCCCTCCTCCCCCCTCGCATGGTCCTGTAATGGTCAAGATCCGCAGAAGCGATACTGCGGAGGGGCGTAGGGTTTCCTGAATAGAAGCCTGGGCTGAATCGCCCTTTGTGGAGAAACTTTATATCCCTTTCCACCATTGAAACGCGCAGAGGAGCGAGGGAGGACTTGGCAGAGGAGATGAATAGAGCGAGAGAGAGCGAGGGGTGAAGGGGGTGCACCGCTCGCTTCGGGAGTCCGGGACGAGACCGTATACGACCGAACCGGGGTCTAAGGTATCAGGGAGTGTGGGGTTCAGTAACATTTGCACCAAAAAGTAGGCCATAGAAGCGCAGCCGGCCGTCGAGTGGTAGAGAGTGCTGTTGTCTTCAGTGTCGAGTCCCGGCTTTGACAGTTCGCTGAACGTCTCTCCCCGCTCTTCACCGTCTTTCAGCGTGGTCTGTCCTGTGTAATAAACCCTCAAACAATTTTTTAAATATACATAAAAAAGATGGCCATTGATGTTGGGGGAATGTGCATTGATTTTTGGTCATTAATGTTCCCAAAATAGAAAAGTGTAAAATTATTTTTAATATAATAATGTTGGAGTGTAAAATACAGATTTACATATCAAAGCAATAAGCATGACAAGAGTTACACAATATTGAAGCAACTTGCAATATGCGATACCGCTGTGCAATATCGCGATAACGATATTATTGCCATATTTCAGTAAACCATAGCACAAATTGTAAGTCACTACTTTTTCAGCAAATTGCATCAAAACAAGGAAATGTTTAACTAAAACTTTAAGAACCTTTACACATTTATAAATTCAGTGCATTTTTTTCAACTGAGTTTTGCAAAAACTAAAAAACTGTGTCGATCTCAGTCCGATGAAGACTTTAGTGATGTTGCCATATATTGTGGCTACTCCCGATCTGGGGCGTAGCACCAAATCCTAGGCCCTGGGTACAAACAGTCTTGGTGGACCCCCCCCCCCCGAGTTAATTCTCATTTAATATTTGATGTTTTCAACCACATAACAGTGGTTTAATTTAGTTTGACAGTGTAATGCATTTATTTTCTATTATAACTTTATTATATATAGCCTAACCAGTAAAAATGCTTCATAAACAAACACATATTCAATACAGATTTGTCCTGGATACTTAATTCATGATTTGTTTGTTTGTTTGTTTGTTTATTTATTGTGTATTCAATGATTCATCCATCATTATTGTTTGTGCAAAATTCTGTCTAGTGTATTTTAGCCCTGTTGTGTTCAATTCTTATATCAATTATGAGGAAATTTAGAAAGTACAATACAGAATGCTTTTTGCAGCACTTTTGAGTGCCCCTACCCTGCTCTGGGCCCTGGGTACTCAGTACCCTTTACCCCCCCAGTCCGACGCCCATGCTCCCGATAAGCATATTGCGTCACCTAATACGATATTTTTTTTTGCGATATATTGTGCAGCCCTTGTGAGAATCGTGTAATATCATACTATTTTTATTTCAAGTTAGCACCGTTTTTGTAGAATCATGTTGTCATTTGTAATTGAATCAATATTTTTAAGGCTCAAACCTACCAGCTTCTATCAAAGGTCAAGGATGGAACTCAATTAGTTCACTAAAATTGAACTTAAAAAAAAAAAAGTCACAATGGCCTTTGCAATATTGTGTGTCTTCTAAACAGCGCATTAACATTCATTTGCAGAAATGCTTAATCTTGATCTAGAGGCTCTGTTAAATGCAGCGGGCACACTTCATAATGAAAAAGAATCTAAACCGTTTCTCTCTGAGCTCTTTGTTTAGCAGAAAAGCCACTGTTGCTGATCCCTCGCCTCTTACAAATTCACCATCATTATCTTAAATCTGTCCCAACTGTGCAAACTCCTACGCGCGCGACCCGAGGGAGAGCAGGCTTCCCCCACTTTTTTTGTGTTTTTTTTTTTGTTCCTTTTGGCGAGCAGCTGCGTATTTTATCCCCCTCAGTCCGTGAACTTGGCTGGTGCTCAGATTCAGAGTTGTTGTTTTTTTGTATTTGTTATCAGCGCGCGTTTTGATTGACGGGGTCCTGGCACCGCGGCGTGGCTGAAGTCACGCCTCTCATTACCAACCAATTGGCCCCCGTATTCTCCCCGGCCCGGGCGCTATCGCGGAAAAGGTATATACGCGCTTCTCGCCTTATCTCCGCGCCGTCCGCCCCATTTCCACAACAAAAGGGAAGAGAGCGCATCAGCGGCAGACGGTGGAGACGGACGCCAGTCTAAATTGTACAGCTGTGGTTATGTGTAGCGCGTTAGCTTAGCCCGGGCCTCCTCCTGGGAAATAAGCTTTAAAGAAGATTTGTTTATGATAAGCCCGTCGAGTCAAATCTGGCAGCATGAAACGTCTCTCTCTTGCAACCCTTCAAATGTTATTGTTCTTTATGTAGTTTTGCTATGATCTCACAGCTTTTTACATTCAACGGATACAAATGATTCCTAGTCATCCACTTTGAAAGCTTTTAATCAACTGTATAGTCTTACGTCATGCCTTGTCCTTTTACTTTTACGAAGTTCTGATTTAGTCCTAGTATAGACCAGGTTTGCTATTGTTTTTGTCTGTTTTAAGGCTGGAATTATGCATATTCAGCCCTGGTTTAAATCCACTATACCTGATTTTGATATTGTTTAAACAGTGGAAGAAGGAGCAAGTTAAGTTTAAGTTGTTAGTTGTGGTCATTTCCTAACACATAACAAGCATCACAGTGCTTCACAGGGATGGCTTTACAAACTAACTTGTGGAGTTTTACTATCACGGTAATGCTACCAACAACTCGCCTGCTAAAAAGGCTTTGGGTGCTCGGCGCACAGTGGTCGTTTCCACCATAGGCATATTATTAATAGACCGTCATTACTCACTCCTCCCCGTTTACCATAATGACCACGTTCGAGGGGGAAATCATCCTCCTCCCCAGCTCTGACGAAGCATGTTCCTAATAAGGGCATAAAGGCGGGATCTTCACTGTAGACTCGGCCCTTGCGTGACGTGTAGCTCGCGCAGCTCCAATGCTAACAGTCTGACCCTCATTAGGTATGAGATTTCTAATATGTACCTTAAAATAACCAGCCCAGTGCCTCTGTGTCTAACCCAGCGTAATCACAGGAGGAATATCTAACTGTAGACAGTTCCAAAAAAATAGGCCCCGGGCATTAAAGTTGATTTTAACGCGTCTAAAGTGCAATGGATTACAATGGGGGACTAGCTGCTATATGGCGGTACTACAGCAATGGCGGAGCAATGGTGGCCTCCAGTGTTGTGGTCGCAAAGCAGAGCAGCCAGCGGCCATTGGTTTCCACACAATCCTGTGTTTACAATGAATGACGATGAAACACATTTGATTCCATAAGGGAAACATCAGTACCGGACCGTCTTGAGTTTTGTTCTTGTTTTGTCCCAGTTAGGTGCTGGTTTATGCCTGGTTTTGCAGATAGTTTTGGGGGGGGTTATAGAATTCTATAGATATTATGTAACACAAGGCAGATCAGGCTGTGTATTCTGTAGGCATCTAATGCAGCAGTTTAGTCTGGAGCATCAGCGCTATAAGTCAAGCTAAAGTTAGCATTTGATCTGTTGTACAAAAACAACAGGCCACAGAAAGGTTTTATACAGTCACTGACCAATGGGACACAACGGCAAAAGTGTTCATAAATACCACACACCTTTCATCATCCCGAAGACTTCACCGAGGAGCACTTTGAGACACAAAAGTGGGTGAGGTTCATGCAGAGCGAGGGAGGGGGAGAGCGCACATGGGTCGCAGTTACAGCGTGCACATTTCTCGTTACGCAAATACACTTGTGAACAGTTTGTAGATTAAATGTGCAATAGTGCATGGACAAAGAGAGTCTGTGTGTGGATAACACAGCAGCAGTTTCCCTGTGGCGTGACGCCGATCTTGTCAAGACAAATCTGACCAATATGCATTGAAAATAATAAACTTTTTTTTATTACTATTAAAATGATCCCTCTCTTCATCCTTCACCCACACAAGGCTTTAGGCTTGCAATGTTGAGGAACAGAATGAAACAGCTACCAGATATATTCATAAGATATCATTTTATTGTCATTGCAATTTTTCCAGCTTCGCCACCAGGGGGTGCTGCAGCACCTGCTGCACCCCCACTTCCGGCGCCCCTGGTGCTTAGCATGGTTTAGTCCTTTGTCCGTTTTGACCTTGTTTAAAGTATGTACTATGTAGACCTGGTTTAGTCCTCGATAAAACCTATATACTATATAGTTCTCGTTCAGACTTAATGAATCCATGTCTTGGTATAGTCCAATTTTAGATCTACATTGTATCCAATAGGGCTGATAAGTGTTGCGAATAAGTTTGTTTAGCCCAGCATAGTTTACGAATCTAATCTTAGCATGAAACATCTCTGCCTCTCTTTTATTACGTCTCTTTATGTTGTTTCCTATACAGTACTCACTCCAGAGGCCTGTCAGTTCTTGTTTACTCTGCAGCTTTGTCAAAGTCTCTATTTAAAACAGAGTGAAAAAACCTCTGCCACTGCGAGCCTCTCAAGGCGCGCTCGTATGTGCTCTGTGGAATGGGGGGAACTTTATCACTTAAGTTATACAAACATCTGTGCTGTGTGAAAATAAGCCAGACAGGGCAGCAGCAACACTGTGGCGGCATGAGTGCAGACTAACAACATGTGTCCATCCCCTAACCCCGCCGTCCTCTCACTGAAGGAGAGGGAAAGCGGTCAGGCGTTAGACCGGGGATTCTAAACTTAGGTTGGGGCTGGGATCATCTGAGATAAAAAAAAAAAGGTTCAAACCAGGTAGAAATGTGACAGTATATAATTTACATTTATTATTACCCATCAAAGTTAAATATATTGAGAAAAAAAAAAAAGACTTATGGTTGGGAGCCACTGCATTTGATGATGGTGATTCCAGAAACCAACAAGTCTTTTAGAAAGTGCCCAAAAAGATGCATCAAAGGGAGTTTGCAACTGAGGATTAGGCTATATTATATTCATATTTATTATTCATGGAAAAAAAAAAGCCCTTCAAATTAGATAGAAATTAGATGAACGGTGCACAAAGGTCTTTCTGCTGTTACAATATAGACGAGGATAAAACAACTTTCATTCCACTGAAGCATTCTTAATATTAGCATTCTTTTAGGAAAGTTTTCACTCTCATAATTAGGGTGAAGAATATTTTTTAACATTTGCATTCTGCCGTTGGAGCCAGTTTGAGCTATTTACTTCCTATTTGCACCAACTAGCACCATGTTTGTGTTCCCTTTGAAAAGGGTTTAGAAGTAGCCTCAGGTGCATTAATAAGTCACAAAAAGGCTCAAAATAGCTTCAACAACTGAATCACACAAACTAAGTTGTGAGATAACTAAAACAAATAGATGTGTTTATTTACGTTGTCTTGTCTCAAACCTTTCTAAAAAAAATATTGGCTTAACTTCCTGCTTATCTTGGATATAACCCGGTTCAGTCTGAGTGCAGTCCATGCTCTGACCTTAATAGCCCTGGTTTAGTTTAGTAACTTCTGACTTAGTCCTTGTTTAGTCTTCACTTAGATCGTTTGTCTAACACATTCAACAATATCTGGTGGTACTTATGGAAAATGTCCTTGCTTGACATTGTCTTGTGTTGTTTTTCCACAGTGGGAGGAAGTGAGCATCATGGACGAGAAAAACATCCCCATTCGGACCTACCAGGGTGTGCAACGTCATGGAGCCCAACCAAAACAACTGGCTCCGCACCGACTGGATCCCCCGCGGAGGGGCCCAGCGCGTTTACATCGAGATCAAATTCACGCTACGGGATTGCAACAGCCTGCCGGGCGTCATGGGCACGTGCAAGGAAACGTTCAACCTCTACTACTACGAATCCAACAACGACAAGGAGCGCTACATCCGGGAAAACCAGTTCGGAAAGATCGACACCATCGCCGCCGACGAGAGCTTCACCCAAGTCGACATCGGCGATCGCATCATGAAGCTGAACACGGAGGTCCGGGACGTGGGCGCCTTGACCAGGAAAGGCTTCTACTTGGCGTTCCAGGACGTCGGGGCGTGCATCGCGCTGGTTTCCGTCAGAGTGTTCTACAAGAAGTGCCCCCTGGCCGTGCGCAATTTGGCACAGTTTCCCGACACCATCACCGGAGCGGATACTTCGTCGCTCGTGGAAGTTCGCGGATCTTGTGTGGATAATTCGGAGGAGAAGGAGGTGCCCAAGATGTACTGCGGGGCGGACGGGGAGTGGCTGGTGCCCATCGGTAACTGCCTGTGTAACCCTGGATATGAGGAGCGCAACTCGGAATGCCAAGGTAAGTCGGACTTTCGATTTGGTCATTTTGAGGTTCTGGGTTGCATTTTGTAAAAAGGATAATAATAAAGGTGAACAAATTGTCAATTAGTAATATTGGGAATATCATTGTCAGAAAGACATGCTAAATATTGAAAAAATGGATTGAAATTCTTGCTAATCTTTGGAAAAAAGATGGTAAAGCAGATCTGGACAAACGGACCCAAAGGCCACATTGGATTTATGCTCTTGCTGAAACTAGCTAGTTTATGCATTACTTTTTTTAATGGCAGTGAAAACCTTGGTGTTGTGCAACCTTTGCCATCAAAATGAGTTGTTTTTTCTCTAAGTAAGTGTAGGCTGTTGGTTGAGCTTGGGTGTTTTGCAGGTCAGATTGAAGGGCTCGGTGGGCCACACATTGTCCACCTCTGATCTGAATTCCTGTTTTTGCACTTTTTATTGTTTAGCCAGTTCTGTTTCTGAGCAACACTTTTACCTAGACGTTCACATGTAAACCTTCCATCTTGTTACCGAGAGTTTACAAAAGTATCGCTTGATTATCATGGTTGATTTTTGCCCAGGCAAACGGAACTGGAAACAAGTTAAGTATTATTTTGTCCCAGACATGGATGTGGTTTTGTTTGAGCCATAGCTTTTTACAAATGCATTACATTAGCTCAGCTGTGTTCCTTTGCTGGTACGCCGAGCTCTTTTGCGTATTTTGTGAAGTCTTTTTGCCTTTTAAGTCAAGCCTGGGCTTAGTTCGGATTTCGACCTTGTCCTGCTGTAAGAGCTCCTTTTTTTCCGGCTTGTTTTAGACACAGTTTCCTGACCCTGAGCCACTATGACTGTTCATTTAGACCCCATTTAGACCTTTACCCATCTCTTCTCTGTCATGTTTTGTCCTTGACTCCATCGCTTCTCTCTCCTCCTCCTTTTCCTCCTCCTCCTCCTTCCGAAACTCATTCCTGTCCCAGCTTCTACCTGGGCGATAAAAGCCGCGATGATTGTAAATAGAGTAATTAGCAGGCCCAACGGGAGGTGTTGTGCAACGGGGCGCATCCCCAGAGAATTCTGTGACACTTTTCCCAATAGTCACCCGCTTGCCTGCCTATCCTCCCCGCATGCTACTGTGTCTTTTTCTCCCCCCCGTGAGAGACATAAAACCGGGAGATAGACAGCCTTATAGAGGACTGAAAGCGAGAGAGGAGGGAATGGGTTTATCATTCCAGGCAGGTTTTAAGAGCGCCGAATGGAGGCTCGCGACTGGGGAGATCGAATTGTGGTGTTTTAGAAAACCACACAGGGTCAGCGCTAGAAATTAGAATTCCCATTTCTGCTCAGCACGGTAGCGTACTAGTGGGTGTCGCGGTTTGATGAGGTTTTAGGGTCAGCGAACAGAGCAGCTTTCTGGATGTGTTAAATCGAAAAATGTGATTGAGTCGTCAGTGCAACTTAGAATGTAAGAAATAAGGATCAGTTCATTTCTTAATCTCGCAATACTTTACATACAAGGTGTTATGGAGGCGTGGTATTGACTATGCTGGATAGTCAGAAACAATACATTTCTTTGGAGCCAGGTTATTTAAGTTATTTAAGTTCTCTTTCTGGAGTCGCGCTTAACCACTAGAGGGTAGTGTTGCCTTTGTTTGTTGACGCTTGGTTAAAAGTTGAATAGACCCCTTGCACACTTGGTTTAGGCTTGGATTTAGTCTCTGTAGTTCAGTTGGATTGTTGATTAGGCCTTTTTTAGTTTGCATCTGCTCCTTGTTTTGTGACACATCCTACTAACGTCTCTGATCCCATTGTAAAGATTACACGCCTTCGTATGCTTTGTGCAGGCTTGGAATGTTGTAGTATGAGGATATGTCTTGAAAATTCCAAGATATTATTAAATGTCGTTATACAAAAGAGACAGAGGATGCAAACACCGGATGACAGAACTCAGAACAGGATCAGAACAGGTTAAAAAGACAAAGGAGCTTCATGGAATTCACTGCATGCCATTAACTGGAGTGTGGGAGGGAGAGGAACTGGTGGCTCCTGAAACAAAATGAAACAAACAATACTCCAGATATGTTTTTTTTTGATGACGACCGGACATAATAACATGTTCAAAAGTTCAAAATAGTCCCCTTTTAATTTGAAACCCAAACATTTCATGGCGCAGCGCTAGGTCCAAAGACGTTCCCGCCAGTTTATTGTTTAGCTAAATTGCCACCCGTTTTTTTTGACATGAATTGTAGTGCGCCGCCGCTAACAAACGGAGTAGGCTGGACGCGGGGTGAATGAATGCTGTTGATTAGAAGGGGGCGGACCACCTCTAAGGCACATCATTTACGACGCGCTCTTTATCTCGGGGATAATGGCATGACAAAGAAAAAGTTCCACCGAGATTTAAAGCTAACGTCGAGCGGACTACGGGTGGGCTTGCAAATGATTCCAAAATGGACACAGATGTTATGCAGAAAAGGAGAAAAAAGGAGCTTTGAATCGATGGCCAAATGCTCTAACACCTGAGCCAAAAGAATGGGGTCTTTACTGTACTTTCAAGGTTGGATGTGTAATGCATTAGAGACGAGAGTAGAGTATGCATCATTTTCTTTCTAGGACTAAGGGTCAAAAAAGTAATAATGAAGACTTGATACTCGTTTGTCTTCTGTTGCCATGCTGTGACATCATATGCATACCCTCTATATGTCAACTAATGTACACAGGTCGCGGGATTGATACAGGTGAAACTCGGAAAATTAAAAAGCTTTGCAAAAAAAGTTCATTTATTTCTGTAATTCAACTTAAAATGTGAGACTAATGTATGATGTATGATATAGATATAGACTCATTACATGCAAAGTGACATATGTCAAGCCTTTATTTGTTATATTTTTGATGATTGTGTCCATTTTCAAAATATTCTCATTTCAAAGCAGAGAATCTAAGGCATAATCATCAAAATTATAACAAAGGCTATACATATCTCACTTGTATGTAATGAGTCTATTATATATTGGTTTCATAGTTTAACTTGAATTACAGAAATGAATGCACTTTTTAACGTTTCACCTATACATTGTTGCAGCTTTAGATCAATGCTTGAATCTGCAAAACTCAATGAGGAAACGTCATTGTTTTACGCTGTACTGTAGGCGCATTGAGTTGCCTTGTGTATAAAATGTGCGGTATAAATAAAGTTGCCTTGCCTTGCCTACTGTAGTGATGAAATGCAACATGTTTTTACTCTTAAAGGTCCTATACATGTTTTGTTTTAAATCACAAACAATGAAAGAGGAACTTTTTCTACCATATTTGTAGCATTCCAAATCTTCATAGGGACGAGTTTATAGCTATGTTTCACAAATTTTCAGGGTCACTGTCACAGAAATGCTAAAAAAAACTAGCCTGAAACATCCTGAAATTGATACAAATGCCTATAATGAGATGCACAGTGTTTCCCTGTGGGCTTGGGCCATACATTGAAAGCGGGCCATGGAGCTAAAGCTGTGGGGAACCATTGCTCTATAGTAGTAGTTTCCAATATATTTCTTTAGTTTTTGATTTGCTTCAGATCCTAACAAATGTCACCCGCTTCACTAGTCTCACATCTCTTCACAAAGTTGTTGATTAGCAGAAAGCAGTAGCTCTCTTCACCTTCAACTTGTGTGTACATCTTCTCAGAACTGGCACTGGATCTTTACAATTACCATGAAGCCCTCCCTTGTTTCTAAATGAGAGCCCCGGTGAAGTCATGGCGTATATCACCGCGCTGAAATGGACCCCTTATCTGGTCTCTTTAATTTCACTTTAAGTAAATAAGTCGTCCGCGCTGTATAAAGAGGCTCTTTGGACGTCTTGATGTGAGATGACTAATGCGGCCCGGTAATGCCCGGCCAGTCGACGGCGCGCGCGGGCGGTGCTGCCTTTCCGAGCCAATAGAAGCATTTAGCGAGCGCGTATCACGGCATCAACCTGAGGCTTGTTTAACTTTACTGCGCCAAGCCATTTGAGCTCATTTACTCAGAGCTGCAGACGCGCTGTTTAGGATTCGTCTTTGAAGCAGTCAGTAGGGGTTTGGATAAAAGGGAGGTGACAAACACTGTAAAGGCTGTTTTAAAACACTTTTGTATATCTTGCTTTTTTGTTAAAGTGATAGTCTGTAACTTTGCAAAGTGAGGAGAGTGAAATCTGAAAGTAAACAATCAAATCCCTCCCCTCTTTAACCAGAATGCATTTCTTTTGTTTGAAAAATGAGAGCAGGAACAGAATTTTTTTAAAGGTAAATGATCAAGCTCTTCCCCCTCCCCTCCTGATTGGACCTGACAGGCTGGTTCACAGGAAAAGCTCGTCCCATTGGTCGACGCGGGAGGATGCTAGACTAGAGATTAGCTGCTGAGATCCGGGAAGGAGGGACTTTACAAAGAATAATTACTTACTTTACATCAAAATGCAAGACCAGGTGGACAATTTTGGACAAATGTGTAAAACATTTAGACTTCCAGACTATCACTTTAAAGGGGACATTACAGCTCAATAAGAAGATTATTATTGAACAAGATAGTATTTGGCATTCAATGGGCGATCATGATGAGGCAATTGATTTGTTAGCATGCCATTTCTTAGCCCCACAAATGTCTAGGAAAAATGATATGCTTCAAAGGGGAAAAAGGGGTTTTATTTTACTACGCCACCTAAAAAATGGGTACAATCCCTTTAAAACTACAAGCTATATTCATTCGTACAAGCCGTTACAAGCCATTTTCATTTGAGCAGATCGTATTTGTTGCGGTGTCGCGTTTTTGCAAACACGGTCAGCTCCGCGGGGTCAGACTCGTTGATGCGGGTCGTGACACTGTCAGTCGAGAGCGCAGACGAGCCGGTTAGCCCAGTCAAGTCACAGGGGTGAAAAGAGAACGGCTAAAGTTGTGTCACTCTGTCGCCCGACCGGCAGACACGCCTTGTTTGCATTGTAGCGGCTGAAAAGGCTCGCAGAATGAAGATCCCAGGTTCAATCCCAGAAACTGGGGCATGCCTGGGTACTACGGTATCCCTCACATACCTAAAACCTGTCGTATATTGAAGTTTAGGTCTACGTTATGCATAAGAATCGGGCAGATAGCACCTTATTTTGAGAAGAGACGCTGAAAATAGCTGCGGATTTTGGGCCATATGTGCTGACAAAGGGAGTTTATCCCTAACCTCGTGTCAAAAACAGGCTTGTATTTGGAGAGCGCCCGCTGAGTGGCTGCGCTCGTCCGCGGGACGTGCGGGGTGACGGGGGCAGCGAGGCCTCTGGTTCCCAGCTTCAGATGAATAGACTCTCCTCCATCTTTGTTCGGGGCAGCAGTTTAGGGGGAGAGAGGGGAGGAGAGCGGTTTAGCGAAATGAAGTTCTATTGCGTCTGTTACTACGACTACTACGATACTACTGGGTTACAAAAAAAAACTTTCTCTTAAATTTTTCAACTGATTTTTTTACAACGCAGAATCTGAAAAGGACATACATTTAAATTTTCCTCTAAATCTGATACATTTTTCCTATTGGGGTTTTTTATTTGAAATACGATTTTAACACGCAGCTTAATCTTATATTGAACATAATATTTCATACAATAAATGTTCCAGAAGTTGATCAGCGCTGACTTTGATAAGGGCAAGCACAGGTAAATTACATATTACTTCGGCATTGTTCAAAATTCAGTTTGTGTGCCAAAATAAATGCACAAATGCAAATTATTATACAACCTGCCCCAACCAGGACGACATTATAAAGACCCTTTTGCAAAATTTGGCTGAGGGGTAAGAAAAATGGACACAGACACGGAATTTGTCGTAAACCAGTGTAATACATTCTACCACCACTATGTGTTAGAGCAGTGTTTCCCGACCAGGGGTACTACAGGGACCTGGGGGTACTTAATAATAATAATAATAATAACAATAATACAGTGAAATACAGTGAAACAAAGTCAAATTTCAACATTCAGTTAAAGGGAAATTTAATTCTGATTATATTTTTCATCTGAGATTTGGGAGTATTTTAGCTTAACACTATACCACATTGTGAAAAAATTGGCAGAATTCTCAAGGTGACGACTTAAAGGGTCCGTAATGCAAAAAAGGTTGGGAACCACTGTGTTTAGAGTACTCAAGTTACCATCTACACAGTTGTCTTTATTTGCCAATCATATTTGCCCACTCCATTTCTCAAACCGAGCCGGGGGGGGGGGGGATGGGGGAACATCAGTAAATGCAAAAATAATGTGATGAATTTGCTCATTTGTGTATTACTATTCACGCTGATTAAACTACAGCAACAGTCCACTCTAAGAGGCGTCCTTCAAAAGCAATGGAACGGGTGGTAGTTGGTTAAAGATGATTATAGTCACTTTTGCAGAGAGTCAGTCTATAAACAAACGTGGCGAGGAGCTCCTATAAAACATAAGATGGAGTATGTATTGCACACAGGTTACGAGCAAAGTAAGGCGAACAGCTGCTTTTATGATGTAAAAAAGTCATCTGAGTACTCTAAAGTGCTTCAAACCTACACATCACCCCCCAGCTCTGAGTGTGAGCCCGATAGAATCATCTGCAGCAGTAACACATGTCATCTCCGTCCTGCTGGTTTACAAAGCGGGCTGCGTCAAAGTTGGTTAAAATGGAAAGCCCCTATTCATCATTGCTTGGGGGGGGCAGCCACGGAGCCGGTCTTATTTCGGAGGGGCATACTCTGTCTCGAGCTGAGGTCAGGGGGATCACCCTCTTTAGGCATCCATCGCGACACGACCGCGGCGCAGGATGGATGAAGACGTCAGGGGATTTGACAGCTGCGGACGGAGGGTGGGGTGGGGGGTTTGGAGCAGAGCGTCTCCGGGGAAGGGGTGGGCTAAGGTTAGGTTGGGCCAAGGGTGTCCCCGGGAGCGCCACCCGGGGTGAGAGGGGTAACCGGGGCACCGGAGGGGACGCTGTCTGGTGTGTCTCTTTGCGTTCGGGGGGCTGCTAACTGCTCTCGCCACGGGGCTCCGCTTGGGGGTCAGGGCGGGCCCTCACGCTCCTCATCTGTTCGTGGGGCAGAGGGGAGCTTTTAAGGTCGGTGTATGGATGATGGGAGGACAGCCAGCTCAATTAGTAGTCGAAGTAGTGGTGGTAGTAGCAGTGTTGGGCGAGTTATTTTAAAATTGTAATATATTCTATATTAGTAGTTACAATTTTGAAAATATTACTTTTTCAAAAATGTATGAGTTACACTACTTTGAGTTACTTCTGAGATTTCCCTTTTGTTTTGACGACATTAACTACACACAACTGCAGCTCTTCCACTTCCATTTGAAGTGATTGATTTGGTGCTGCATTTTATTTGTGGGGAGTCTAGCATTTTTTCGTTCATACATTTAAATGCACTTTGTAACTCAAGTTACTTGAATTGTAATGACTAATATATGACCATATTTTGTGTAAGTAATTTGTTATAGATATAGTAAAAGTAATATATGTTTGTAATTTGTTACTTTTGTTAAAACAAAAACAAAAAAGGCAATCCATTGTACATATTAATTAATATTTCCTAACTTTCTACCAAATGGTTTAGTGCTGATAACTTATCATGAATATTAAGTTGCTTTTTGCCTGTAGTGTTTCCATTATTAGTCGGGCTTACTGCAAACAATTCATTCAATATCATAATATATGATTGACATTTATAGAGGTACAGTTCCATTACTGAATAAAATCCTTTAAAAAACTAAAATAAACATTAATTAGTGAAAAAACCTAGCCTGGTTTCACCAGACCCTCGTACTCATTTCGTTTCGTACAAGGGTCTGGATCTTCACAATTGAGCTCCGTTATCAGGTGGGAGGGGTGAACTCCTTTGAAACGATTGGATCTGATTTTCGCTAGTGTTTGGTTGTGACGTATGTAATGTGCCCGAGTGAGTGAAGCAGCTATCATAACTCTATCATAACTCTATCATAACTCTATCATAGCTCTATCATAACTCTATCATAACTCTATCATAACTCTATCATAGCTCTATCATAACTCTATCATAACTCTATCATAACTCTATCATAGCTCTATCATAACTCTATCATAACTCTATCATAGCTCTATCATAACTCTATCATAACTCTATCATAACTCTATCATAGCTCTATCATAACTCTATCATAACTCTATCATAACTCTATATAACTCTATCATAGCTCTATCATAACTCTATCATAACTCTATCATAGCTCTATCATAGCTCTATCATAACTCTATCATAACTCTATCATAACTCTATCATAACTCTATCATAACTCTATCATAGCTCTATCATAACTCTATCATAACTCTATCATAACTCTATCATAGCTCTATCATAACTCTATCATAACTCTATCATAACTCTATCATAACTCTATCATAGCTCTATCATAACTCTATCATAACTCTATCATAACTCTATCATAACTCTATCATAGCTCTATCATAACTCTATCATAACTCTATCATAACTCTATCATAACTCTATCATAGCTCTATCATACCTCGTGGGGGCATTCCTTGCACATTCCAAGGCTTCAATTTTAATTTCTGGATATTTGGGAGCGGAGCCAGAACAGATTGAAGAGCTTCCATTACTTTCGTATCCGCCGCCATTGCCGAACTACAACCAGCAAATGTGGCGCAAATGCTTGACGTCACCTACAACACCCGCCTCCCCCGCTCGCTGAATGGTAGATTGAAATTCAACCGATGAAACGCAGCCACTGAGATCAGACTCAGTCGTACATGTAGGGAAAAGATAATTGACCGGAGTTTACGGATGGCTAAAGCCAGAAAAAACCCATCCTTGTTTTATTTTCCTGTGCACTCCCCTGCTCGCTCTCCTCTCGATATGACGAGCGCTCCTCTCCCTGTCTCCAGTGGCAGCCACGGCGGTACACGGTTGTCTGAATAACAAGATGAGCTTCTCCACAGGGGCAGGAGGCACACACCGAAGTCCTCTACATTTTGATACTATAGAGACACATACTGTTATGTGCTCCCACAGCAGCAAAGAATTGCACTTCTAAAGCGCGTTCCATGCAGCGCAAACGCAATACGCTCTGGAATAACGCCACATTTGCCCCTTTTTGGTGCGAATGTGACGTGAAAACGGGTCTGCGCCGTTGGTGAGAGACAAACAATTGCAACTGCGCTTGATTTTTTTGGTCCCATTTCGCATCGACTGTCCGTTTTTCGCGTGTGCAGACGTTTAATGAACCAGGCCCTGAACTCACTTCACCAAGCTCCAACAGACTGAACTCAACCGACTCCCTTTGGTACAACCTTGGACCCAAAGTGTTCGTCCGAGCACATTCTCACTCATTTGAACACATTCCATTCACTCACAAAGCAAAACGTTGACACTTCTTTATGGGCCATCGCAATTTGAACAGTCTTGAATAATCCTTTGACCTTAGAGTGCAGTGCTTTTTGAACTGAGCCCTAAAGAAATAGTGATTAGGGAAATGCGTGAGGAACACTTTCTTATCAATAGGTTGAGTTCACAATCTAGAACTTGATGATCAGGTGCATGGCGGGGGCAGATACAACTTAAATGGGCGAGAAACAGTTTTTGAAAGATCTGACAAGTGTTGATATCGAGTAGTAACTGGCTCCACACACCTGACTGAAAGTCCTTCGTATCGACTAACCTCACGAAAATGTTCTTTTTAAATATCGTCAGCACTTTTGGACACTTTTATGAGAAAACAGTTGGAACTTAGTTTATATGTGCTGAGAGAGAAGACCCCGAACGCTGTTTTTGTTCCATGTGGATTGTCTAAGAAATGAAGGAGATGCTAGCAAAAAATTACATTAAACTGTAGGTTTTATAGAACAGTGGTTTTCAAGTGGTATGGCTTCGGGACCCACCATTACCCATAGGATTACAAATAATAATGTCCAAATAATAATGTCATTTGTCATACATTGTACAAGTTTTCATTGAACAAGCAGTAGATATGCCTTTAAGACTGAAATTATGATCAACACAACCCAATACCATTAGTTTTAACAGACTCTCATGCAATTTCAGAGAATTCCCCCCCCCCCCCCCCCCCTGGAATAGGCTCACGACCCACTGAAAATGGTTCCACGACCCACCAGTTGAGAATCACTTTTACAGAACGTTGTGACGTCATGTGAGAGACAAAGACTGTTATTAAAAGTTTTCTCAAATGAATTGAAACTTTATTGAAGAAGTCGGAACAGTTCTAGTCCCGGGTTATCGCGCTGTAATTCAGCCTTCATTATCGGAGGCGCTGAAATGCTTTTCCTGCCCGGGCTGCCGTCCTGCCACACTGTTTGTTCCCCCTCTGCACTCAACACCTCCTCCGTGTCTCCTATGCTTCCTCGTTTCCTTTCCTACACCCCCCCTCCCCCTCCTTCTGCTCCTAAAACAGGAAGCGGCTCGCGACAGACCGTGATGGGGCCGCGATGCATTGCTTCCACCGAGCGCCTGTGCTACGACTTTACATTCTGCCCAGAAATAACACCGCCGCAGCCACAATGGCCTGCCGCATAGAAAATAGATGTGTTCCGCTTCCGCGTGCATACAGGCAACACGAAAAAGCATGGGAAAACTGGTGGAAAGATGTAGGATTTGACGGATAGAGAATTGTTTTGTAAAGACGCGAGTTTCGTCTGGATCTCTTTGTTTGTTCCACTGTGAGGATCATTTCGAGCCGTAACAGGTGCCTTTGAGAGGGAGGGGGGGGGGAGCTTTTGGCAGTGAAGCGCAGTGGGCCTTTGTTGCTTTTAAGTAGAAACTCAAAAGGATGAAAGGCCCAGTGCGCAATTTCTTTGGTAGCGGAGCAAAATTCATTTTGTCCCCAGCGCAATTTTGGGGAGGGAAATACTGAATTGACATGCGGTATTTGTTTATCTTTTGACAAGCTTTGTGATTGCAATTAGTTTATTGTGATTGGAAAATTGAAATTCAGTTCGCTTTGCCCGTTTTGAACTGGTCCAGGGGTGTTTACACTTGAGAGAAAGGTTGAACCGAACAGCTCTACGAATACAAGTTTCACCAGCAAAATGTATGTGGAGGTCTAAAAGTATCCTAAAGCCATAATCTCTCACAACGCTGAAGTAAAAGTAATTGCTTGGTACGAAACACTGATCTATCTATTAAAAATGAGCAGATTCAAATTCAATACATTTGATTTAAAACATAATAGTTTTAAAAAGGGAATATTATTCAAAATCAACTTTTTAGAGCTTTGTCATGTTACAGTGTTGTTCTCTCATCAAAAACAGACCTGGAGTTGCGTTTTGAGCCAATAGCGCATCTTTGAGTTATCTCCGGGTCTTCTCCTGTGACACTACTAGGAAATGAAACTACTGGATATTTTTGTTTTAGCTGTTTCTATTGATCTGCCCATCAGTACCGCTTTGCTTTAAATCATTGGTTCAAACAGTGGTACATGAAACACTGATGGAACTTGAGCTTCTTGAGGAGAAACCCGGAATTAGACATGATTTATACCTTTTGTATACTTTTTTTTTTAGGACTTTAGGACTGATGGTTCTTGGAAGGTCAAATTATATTATGAGGTGGTACTTTAAGGCTTGAATATTTCATTAGATCAGTGTTTAGTACATCTGGAATTACTACTCCTTTTCATTCCGTTTGTGCTTGGGATCAGATCAAAACAGCGAGACTCTTATTCCACAGTTTAATCATATTACAGTATTATTTCATTTTAACAGGCCTTTGCAGATGTTTTATTATGTGTTGCATTGCTTTTAAGTCTTATTCACAGTAATACACACTTCTCTAGTAAACTTCCTAACTTTACCTTGTCGTGTAACTCGTCATTTTCCACCCAAAATGCAAACTGCCTGACTCATTTGCACATCTGTTCCACTTTCCAGGCAAATGTTTAGCACAAATCGCATCTGTAGCCCCTTCTGCGAAATGAGTTTTGCTTCCGATGGGCGTTGACATGTTGCGATCGATGTGCTCCAAAGTGTGTGATGTCAAGATGTCAGTAAAGTGCGCTCAAAAAGAAGGGGGGGGGGATGAGAAGTGCCTCTCTCTTGCTTAGTCGCTCTGCCTCATCCTTTTTTTTTTCCGAAAAGCATCCCGCCTTTGAAGCTCGCGTTGGGAAGAGGGCGCCATTAAAGCAGTCAGCAAGCAAATTAGCATGTCAAAAGGACCCTCCGAATCAATACCCGCAGCTCTCCTCCAACTCCTACCCCGCGCTCCTATCGCCCCCTCTGGGCTTTATCCGTCCGACGCTTCACTCTCCTCCACTCTTCCAATCTCCATTTCACTCCCTATACGCTTCTTTTTTTTCTATCTCGAGATGGACGGATGTATAGGCAGAGAAAGACAGAGGAGCTATCGGGCAGAAGAGGAGTGGGCAAAGAGGGCTTTTGCGGGCCAAAAGAGTCCAAAGATGAGGAAAGAGGCAGGGAAGGTCGGGGGGAAACGACACACACACACAAAATGTGAAGGAGGAAGTGGAGTGTGAAGAGAGTTAGTTCCAGTCTGGCAACGCTTTCCTTTCGTACCTCATCAGAGGTTTATAAAAGTGCTGAAATCGTTTAAAAGATAACGCCTCAAGTATTCAATATTTAGGAGATACTTAATCAATACAAATTTTCATTTGGCTGTTTGAGTGGCTTCTTACCACTTTCCACCAGCTGTGCCCAGAAATGGAACAGACAGCCAATATCAGTGATAGAATGGAATGATTCATTCTACTGACGATTTATAAAACTCGCACTTTATCGCAGAAGAAGTATTCAAGTATTTGTCGGTTCTGGATTTGTGAATTGGAACAGGTTTTGCCACTAGTACAAGGGTGAAATCTCTTCAAACAACCCAGTGCAGAGGACCACTCGAAACATTTTCTTCCCCCGCAATGGAAAACTGTATGAAACTGTTGAATTGTCACACTAAAAGAAGTATATCTAGTAGGTATGTTATGTGTTATTCCCCAAAATTGAAAATGCACGTTGCTGTTGGGTCATTGAGCAAGATGCCAATTTTCCCCTCAGTATCTGCGTACACCATTGTAGCGGTCTAGAGTTTGAAAGGATTCATAGATTGTTAGATGTAAATACTCTTGAATGTCCATTGTCAAGATACCGTTGCTCAATAGAAAAAGGCATTTACCCCTCAACAAGACGTTTGATTGTAGGTCTGGGCATTGTATCTTAAGCATTGCAAGATGGGATGCTTTAGCCAAGGTCTTTCTGTTATTCTAGTATTTTGACTTTGTTTTTTAAATCTCGGGCTACTCAATGTATTGTATTGTTATTGTGATATTAGAAGCAAGGTCTTCCATCTGACTGAAAAAATGAATGTGCAAAAGTTCCAGTGTAGCCTTGTTTTGATCCTGATCTAATTTTGTTTTTAAGTCTTGTTTTGACACGATCTTTGCAATAATATCGCTACCATAACATTCTTCACTCTTACCAAATATTGCGTTGTTTTTTCTTCTTCCTCATATCGTGTAGCCTATCTCGGCACAATATGGCTCTTAAACAAGCTCATAGCGTGTGGAGGGGATTTATAAAAGAAGATTTGGTCCCATGGTCCAAACATACACCTGGCTGTCTCTTAAACCTTTTATTACCGTTCCAATCTTTGTGCACAATCCGAGTTTCGAAGACAAAGAAAAAAGGGCCCACTCGCTCCGACAAACCTCCGACTGTTTAACAAAGGCTTCCTGATTGCGAGTGCGGTGGGTATGTTTTATCTGTGTGAGCTGATTGCTATCTCCAACTCGCTCCGTTATAGGTGGTCTTTCCTGACACTTCTTTCTTTCTTTTTTTCTCGATCATCCCATTTTCTCCGGGGGCAGAGTTCAGCGGGCGAATCAAAGTCTATACTCCTTTTCAATCTCGCCGGGTTATGACAAAGAGGCGCAGTTATAAATAAAGGATAGCAATGTAATCTGATGGGGCATGACACGGGGGGGCATTTTAATTAGTCGAGAGATGACCCCTTTGTATGATTGAAGGAGGAAATTGTTCATAAAATATACAAAGACAATGGATGAGGGATTGTATGTGATATGAGCAAAATGATTGCACATGGAGCTATTAGGATTGTTGACAATGTGGCGATAAGAAGGGCTTGTTTGCAATCACCAAAGCTATAGAACAAGACAAAATAAAGGAAATTGTATATTTCTTCTTTATCATTTTGAACATTGACAGACTATTATATTGACAAATTCGACAACTTTTTTTAAATGTTTTTTAAGGATTACCACAATATTTTAAAGGAAAACTTATTATTTAACACAATATCATTTTATGGCCTTTGCCCAACGCATGAATCTTGATGATAACTCAGTCAGGACAAAGTATTTGTATATGTTTTACCAAAAATAACTTAACTTAACTTTATGAGAGAAAATTTAATTATTTAATTTCAGATTCAATTAAAGTAAATGAAGGTCGTCAAGTATGCCCATTATCATCATTTTTGTTTTCATGGTGCCAAACTTACGTATTCAACTTCAATCTGTCAAATTTCAAATATTGTGCTGTCATATGGTTTGAACTAAACAAGTTCCAAGCAGAAGGGGCTGTAAAAGAGCAAGTGCGGACAGTGGATGTGCATTAAGTGAAGTGAACCAGATTCGTAGTAAGTAATGTAGTCGTATGTACTGGAGACTTGTCAGTGGCGGAGGAACAGAAGAACTCGTCCTGTCGCGGGAGTGGTTGATGAATGGCAGCGATGTGAGAGGTGAGGAGGGATCTCGGGACGGCGCGCGCTGATGGTTTTTTGAGCAAGACTCAGAATGTTGGTGTCACAGCCTCTGACAGCTGCAAGTGAAACCTCTATAAATATCCTGTCGACCTGCGCAGGACGTTTAAAAGTGCCCCAATTTTACTGCCGTCCCAGGGGCTTCTACTAGAACCTTTTATTTCACAGCTTATGTTATGTTTAGATGAAATTGACGGCAGGCAGACATCCTTGTACGTCTTCTTATGTTGACGCCAAGGACTTCTGTCAAACAAATTACAAAAGCATTTTACTAGTTATCGCAGAACTGCAGAAACCTTTGGACCCATTGAGTTAATTATTTCCAAAAATATATATAAGACTGCACAATTTGGAAGATAAAATGTCTGATTGAAAACACTAATATTTGAACTTCTAACTACATTAATTCAAGAATCATAGGCATTTCAGAATATATTTAGGGAGGTTTACACTACACTTAGTTAGCGGGGCTTATACAAGATAAATATTTTTTATTGTTTTCGTAGGACATTGTTACATAATGGCAGCCGTGATTTGACAATTGCAACCACTTTCTAAACCAGGACTAAACTAGGACCTAACCTAACCACATTTCAAAGAGCAACAAGTGCAGTACTAAAGAGCTGCATGTGGCTGTATACAAGTATACTTTAATCATCTTTATTTGTTTGACTGGGACAGCGAACATTAATGAGCAATCGCAAATGCACCGCGAGCTTTGAAACAGGAACTATCTGCATAGAAATAGGATAATTGTGCGAAGATTTTGACAAACAAGTCACAGAGATATTTCGGGATCAGCCGTGCTTGAAATACCAGCCTGCGCCGCCGAGAATGAACCATCACCTTAAGCAGTGAAAGCAACCGCAAAGATCCACTCCGATAATGGGGAGACTCGAAAGAATGCCGGTGATGAATGGGATGAAGTCAGGCAAATCCTTTCCAAACATTCACAGCATCCCGAGAAGCACATCCCACGTACAGACTTCAAAGCTGTAGCTACCTTTTTGTAGGTCTTTCTTGGTTTGTTTTTGTAGCCCTATCATCGCCGTGCCCGCGCGTCTGTCCGCGCTTCAAAGCTAAAGCCGTTAGCGTCATTAGCCACGTTAGCGAAATACATTAACCTCCAGCTCGTGTTACAACAACCCAGTGGCCCCTAGAAGTCAACCAGCCCCGGGGTAAAAGGGAGGGCAGTGTGCATTACCCCGAAAAGTAAAAAGGAGACGCAATCCACTCCAGGCAAACGGACATGTTTAAGGGAGTACGGAATGGATACACGGCTGAAAATCACTTGTTTTTTATTTGAATGATTGATTGGATTTATTTGAGTGCTTATTTACATTAACATTGTTGCAGTGCAGAAAATAAATAAAGTAACAAAAACTCAAAAGGAGTAGGCCGAAGCAAGAAAGCTTATAAGTGCCTACCCCCATATTCAAAATTAATTTACATTCTGGATACAGTGATACAACATCTTGTGTTTTCATACAATATAACACTTTACATTATAAATTCCTGAATTACACAATTACAATTGTCCACATTAACTTTACGTATAGCAGCATTGCTAAAGAAAAGCATTAATGTTTTACAAGACGAAAATCACATGAGATTTACAAGACTACCAAAGTAAGAAGACATAACACGAAGATAGAAATGTATGCAGTTTACCAATATATATAAACATTTATTTTTATTTACAATTTGTACTTTTTTCTTTTTTACTCTTTCCCATTCACATAATAACCATATCCAATCATTACTTATAAACACCAGTCACCATTCTATTAATTGATCATTGATTTAGTTATTATTAAGTATTACATAATCACCATGACCCATTATTATTGTCATTTCCATTTCCACTGTAAAAATATTGGTTGTGATTGTTTTATTATTTTTGTTGTTTGCCTTGTATTTGTCATTTGAAGTGAAAATTCAGAATGGCTATAGCGCCAATGTTACACACAAATATAAATTATTGCACACTAAGTAAAATCAGGCCACTATATATATATAATTGAAGAATCGTATGTTTCCCAAAAATGTTTAGTGCTTTTGAATTGAGAACTAACACCAGATTTCTCCAAATGTTTAGCTATTAATATTCAAACAAAAAAGTAAAATTGCTTAGCCTTAAAAAAATTACTGAATTGAATTTTTATTTCCTAAGGTTTGAACGAAAAGACCAAATGTTCTTCGACCACACACTAAAGACAAATCACTGACTGTACTCTAAACAAAAAAAGTTAATTACCCACCACAAATAAACAATAAAATGTTGACACCTTCAGCATTATTTCCACCTTTAAAAACTACTCAGCTGAGACCACTTTGCTGAGATATCACTACCCCGTCGGCAGTGACCTCAATCTGTTTGGGGAAAGTGAGAGAGAGAGAGAGAGAGACAGAGACGGAGTGAGGGGCGACCGAGGGCCCCGTGACATCACCAGAGGTCAAAAGTGAGGCGCAATGTCAGTCAGGCCAGCAGAGCGGCACCGGGCTGTTCAGAAGCTGCTGACCCAAGACGGATTTTTTGTGTACTTTGTATCCGGGGGCAAGTTGTCAGCTCATATGTAGTTCCTGCATTATAGGCTTTAATGATAGTTCAGAACAGGTCATCGAGTTATATTATTGTTTAGAAATGGGTTTGAGGTTTAAAGCTCTTTTTGGGGTGCGGTGGGAATCATTGCATGTTGGAGATTGTTTTCTGCTGTGATGTTACCTTTAATAACTGAAACGAAAATTTAGTTAGACTTGGAGAGAGAGAAATTAATGTATATACAGTAGCCTACTGGTCAAAAGTTTGGAAAACATTTTTATGTATTCTTTTTCCTTTTAATTCAAGACTCTTTACATTGTAGATTCTCACTGAAGTAGATTCTTCTAAATAGCCGCCATTTGCTTTGAATACTGCTTCGCACACTTTTGATATTTTCTCACTGATGTAGTCACCAGAAATGGTTTTGACTTCAGACAAAACCATTTCAACCATTGCCTGAAATAAATGAATAAATGAAATGAATGAAGTGAGTTAATTTTGTTTTCTACATAGTCCCATCATGTGTTCATTCATTCATAGAATTTCACAATGTAAATAGTGCTGAAAATAAAAAATAATAATAAAGGAAAGCCAATATATAAAAGTGTTTCCAAACTTTTGACTCGTACTGTATGTGGTAAACAAAAAATTGAAATGAATCGTGAGTAAACCAATGACCGACTTGTGGGCTTTTTGATTGGCCTGTCCAACGTATAAATGCTATAGTTACTTGTATCATAAATAGAAAACTAAAATAAAGAAACTCAACCACACATTTATAGATCAATAAGGAAAAAAACATACTGCAAATTTGCATTATAAAAATGCACTTAAAAGGACACAATAAATTACACATCAGTAGAAGGAATATCAAAGAAAGTGCCTTGAATGGTCTATTGTCATATAATAATGATACAAAAGTACACCTTGCTAATTCCATAGCGCCCAGAAAGTGTTCGGGAAGCAGCGCTTAAAAGTATACCCGCTCCAACCCATATTCACAATGGTGTAGTCCGGTACACCCATATGCACACGCTCTTACAATGGAAGGTGTTCTGAGGCCCCAGACAGGCTGTCGACTGGAGCCGTACCTAAACAAACAACCTAAAAATACTGCCATTTTCTGCCGTGGCTCGACCCCCAGTGACCTCCGCTTATTACTCTGGTAAAAAAAAAAGACGACAGCTTTGACGTTAAACTGTGCCCCGAGACCTCAGACAAATCGGTAATTTTGGATTTGTGTTGCAGTGCCTTAAGTGTCCACAGATGTTAAGCACTTAAGATGTTTCTGCCTGTCGTGTGTGTGTGTGTGGTTTATGTATTTATTTTGTATCATTTACATTTTACTGCTGGTGTTTTAATTGCCTCTGCGAATACATTTTCTACTGCTGCTGCTACAACTTTTGGTTTGTCGTAAGTAGGAGCCTTTTATTACAAAGGCGTAGTTAGCGCCAAGGCAACTATTCGACATAGAGCTTTTTAGTTGCCAGCTCCCAAACGGACTGAAGTGTGTCAGCCCCTTTATAAATGTAAATGTTCGCACCCGCCTTGAGGCCCAACCAAGGGGACTGTCAACTAATAACGTAAAACATATACCGGTATTTATTTTTTATTCTGTCAATGTATTGAAACCATGGCGTTCCAAATACTGCTCTTTAGATCAAGGGTCGTCACAGTCAGACACAAAGGGCCCCGAATAATTTTGAAATATAAATCAGACTGCAAACACATCTAAACACATTGCTATTGTGTATAAACTCCTTTGCCCTAAACACTTCAGTTAAAAGACATCAAAATACAAGACGTATTGGCAATCCTTTTACAATCTTTCCGAGGGAGGACCTCCATAGCCCCCAGTTACTTACATGGTTCTGATCCTGCACCTATAGGCTTACATGATTTGTAGGTTTTGCGTGGCATTGTAGGAAAGTGGGTGTGATTTCAATCTAAATTTTTGGCTTAAAAAAAAAAAAAGGGAAAACACGTCATCCATACCCAGTGTTCGCCCAGAGCCTCCAAATTGGTTAAACCACAGTGACAAAAGCGTTATGTTGACATCTAAACAACAGTTTAAAGTTGCATTATGCAGCTTTTTATGTGGGGAAAAAAAAAACGTTTTTTCTTTTTCGTATTTGACCTTGTAGTGACCCAGCGGCTGTATGAGTGGTCAGCATGGCGCCTTTGCTTTCCGTTACAGTGGTCTGTAGGACGCTCCAGGATCAATTGTTTGGAAGGGTTTCACTGCTGACGGACCCTCCCTCCAGAAAACCTACAAAACTACTGATCCTGGAGCGTTGTAGAGACCACCGTGATCGGAAGTAAAGGCACCACGCTGACCGCTCATACAGCCGCTGGGTCACAACAAGGTCAAATCCAAACAAATATCAACTTATTTTTC
The DNA here is from genome assembly GCA_007210695.1 of Neogobius melanostomus. Taxonomy (NCBI): domain Eukaryota; kingdom Metazoa; phylum Chordata; class Actinopteri; order Gobiiformes; family Gobiidae; genus Neogobius; species Neogobius melanostomus. The sequence goes on from VHKM01000026.1 coordinate 410,267, forward strand.
TCGCATAATGCACCTTTAAAGATTGTGGGTTTTTGCGCCTTATCTGTGTCGATCGGATTATGTCACTACCAAAACATAAATCAGGATTACAGTCTCTCACTAAATGGAATATAGGGGAGAGTGGGGTAAGATGAACCACCCTTATATTTTGAAAATAAAACATTTTTCTTGAAATATGAGATTATAGATTTAATCTTTACATGATTTGAATTTGACAGACAAAAAATGTGAAAATTTGGCCCCACTTTTTATGAAAAAGCTTTTTTTTCGCTGTTCAGAGTAAGTTTTTGGCCTGATCCCAAAAACGATCGTCACAATAAACAAAAACATGCAGATGTTGGTTGGTCATTAAATTAGGTGTAAAAGCAGATTAATAATTTAGAAAGTGTTCTTCTTAAATAAACACAAGTCTCTTGGTATTCTCAAAGAAGAAATAATGAGGTAAACTGACCCAAAAACGTTGGGGTAAATTGAGCCGCCTCTGCTCCATAAGAAACAATGACTGACAAATTACAGAACATTTGAATGTACAATTCTATAGTTTTTGCATTGTTTATTGGTGGTTCTGGGTCTAGTAGAGACGAGCAAATTAAAATTAGATATTACATTAAATTATTTGGGATTTTTTTTTTTCAAGACAAAACGTCATAATCTGCAGAAGTAGCATATGAAAAGAATAAGTTTTGTTATAATATGTTTTTGGAATAAATTCTCTAATGGGAAACACTAAATTGTAAAAAAAAAAAAAAGAGACTTTATGATGTTTAGTATTAATTTCACCTTTAAATCTGGTGGTTCAATAAGACCAACATCTCAAAAACCATATACTTCAGATGATTTTTGAAGATGCGAAAGAATAGACAACATCCCAAAATGTGTATAAATAGTACAATGTTGCATCTATTGTACACTGTTTTTACACAACAACCACCAAAGCAAAAAGTGGCTCATCTTACCCCACTGTCCCCTGCTTATGGGTCACTACTTTTCACTTATACTTCAGTAAAAGTTTCGTAACATTGCAGATCTTGGCAAATTTACACACCGTTACCTACAAAGGCCCTTTAGGATCCACCTCGCGTACGACAATACCAAGTTAGTGCGCGTTCTGCATGAACCAGCGCGGCAAAGGGCGACGTCGGTAAACAAAGTCTCTCTTGTTTTATATTTGGCCTTCCCCCCTATAAGTCTCCTGGGGCTCACCGCGTCACATCTGCAGCAAGGTGCTTCCACCCCTCATTGTTTACAATATAAAAAGCTTCATTTCAATTCGATTACTGGGAGGCGGTGCGGAGAGAGCGGGAGACGCGGGTATGCTAATAGTGTTGTGCTAAGGGGAAACACATCGCAAAACAATCAGCGGCGCTAAACAGCGGAGGGGAGCGGGAGGATGGGAAGTGAATGCAGGCAGAGAATAGGTGCAGAGGAAAGGGAAGCCATAGGGAAGTTGTCTCAATAGGAACCTCATGTCCAAATGTGTAAACACGTCGAAGCCATGTGAACCCAATGCACAACAAATCAAAGCAACAAAGCGACAATTACCAAATCTATCACGGATCGGGTTCACCGTAAATGCGTAGTTGTATTTTGCTGAAATGAATGGGATGAAGTGTGGTTTGTTCTTGCCCAGGTGTGCAAAGTCAAGAACAAAGGGGGTCAGAAAATGATGAGCTGTACGTCTGTGACCTTTGGTACTCAAGTATACTTGATTCAAAGAGTATTGTGACAATGGAAGAAGAAAAGAATATGTGACGAAAGTGCTGTTTTAGTCAACACACTCAGTGACATTACAAGCAAAAATGATAACGCTATTAAAATGTAATCTTATTTTAAAAAAAGTGGCAAGTGCATTTTCACTTATTATTGGGTCTTGACACTCGTCTGCAAAAGTGAGTTTTGGTTACACTTTATAATTCCAACACCCTATTATATGTGACGGTGGCGCATCTGGTAGAGCGGTCGTCTCATGATCGAAAGGTCGCGGGTTCGAATCCCAAGCTCCCTTGGGCAAGACACTTCACCCTCCTTGCCTCCTGTGTCTGCATCCATTGGTGTGGAGAGGTGAATGGGTGACTGGTTCCATGTAGTAAAATGCTTTGGGCCTGATAAAGGTAGAAAAGTGCTTCAAAAGTTGAGTCCATTTACCATTTAACAAAATATGAATTAACACTTAATTCATCATGAACAAGTATAAACCATAAGTGTGACTAACACTTAATAACTTCTTAACTACTAAAGTTAATGCCTAATTCATAGTGTTTCACATACTTCACTTATTTATAGATATGTTAAGTACTTATTAAGTGTTAGTCTCACTTAACTCATGAATTGTTCATGATGAATTAAGTGCTAATTCGTAATTTATTAGTGCTAAATAAGATGTAGTTATTATAAACTGTTACATGAGTTTTTTCTTAAAGAATACCTTGATATATTATATTTGAGTGAGTATAATTATCTACCAATTGGAATTGGAAGTATTTTGCACTTAAAAAAGAAAAACACATATATTGCATCTAAAATTAGATTAAATATTTCAAATAAAAGAGAAAAACAAATCCACTGGAAGATATTTTTATTGGCAAAAAGTTAATTACTCAAATTAACGTAAAACAAATGTGTAGTATTTTTTAAGGAATATTTACACTAAAAGTAATACAATGTTTGTCACATTATAGATGGATTGAGATATTAACTCAACTCAAATGGCCAAAGAGGCTTGTGACTGTAAACGCTAAAATAGGAATCTACCATAGTTTGGCTAGTTAGCTACACAGCAAAAAAGTGACACAAGTTGAGCAAGAATGCGTTTCTTCCAATTACCTTTAATGAACTCCAAGTAAAAACACGCTACCATAAACAGGCTCTTTGAAGTGAAGAGTTGCAAATCTTTATCCAACTTGTTATTGTGGACGACAGCCTCGACTTGCTTTCCCTGCATTCTGTCACAAGATTAAAGGGCACTGGAAAACCGTATTGAAAATGACTATATAATTACACTAACTTCTCTCATAACGCACACAATTACATAGAGGCAGTTCTTTGTCCCTTTCGTCTTTAATATCAGCTCCCCTGACCTGCTCCTACAGGTGTGTAACCCCCGGGTGCATGTGGCAACATTATTACGACATGACATCATTCTCTCGCAGGCCTATCAAAACCTCTATATCGAGTGGCATAGTTTGAAAGCCGTACAGTGTGAGCCCTAAGCTGCGGGGCATGTGGTTTATTGAATTAAATATGAATAGAAAAACAAGAGAGCTCCATAAAAGCGTTGTGTAACTTGTTTCATTTTAAGGAGGGTCCCTCTCTGCTCTCTGATTTACCGCAACTGGGCGGAATACCTTAGATTTCTGCGATATAAACCATTGTGCTAATATTCCCTCCTTAAAGCCAAGATGAATGGGATTATAGAGGAAGTCGAGGTCTACGTGTCAACTGGAGCGTTTAGCTGTGGGGCTGAAGGAAGTCTTCTCAATCACAATGCTACCTGTTCACATGTTGCGTTAAAGCTATTGTGTTGCCGTGGATTTGTATTGCGTTGTAGCAAAAACAACATAGCACTGATTCTCATAGGGCTGGGTGATTCTGGGGGGAGGGAAGAAGTCACGATTATTTTCCCCATATTGATCTCAATTTTCTATTCGATTTTGTTTATTTTGGTAATAAAAACAATGAATGTGTCCTTTTCTGCACCAGTAAGTAAACAGTTGTTGAGGTCGGACTCAAAGTGCGTGCTAACGCTGTCCTGCTGTAGAGGCAAAGACAAGCCGACACCGCAAAACCTCACTGTGCAACATCCCCATCTCAACCCCGCACCCGCCCATTGCACCACGCACACATACACAAACATCGGCAAAGCAGCCGCAAAAAGTGGATATGTTTGAAGAATGTCAGAAGCAGACAGCGGCAGTGGTGCATGGTTTGTGTTCGGTGTGGAGCCTCACAAGGCCATGACTTCATGGAGTTTAGCGCTAACAACTGAGTATGTTCATAAATAAACAATGCTTTTATAAGTATAAAAGACTCAAAGGCTCAAACTGCCAATCCACTCAATGCTGCTTCATTCAGTTACTGCAAGTTTTACTACAAAGTAAGTGCAGTGAATAGTTTTTAGTTGATTTTATTGTTAAATTCACCCAATCCTCTTTTCTTGCTCCCTGTTTGTTTGCCCGAGTGTTTCCATGAGTTTGATCTGAAAGGCGCTGCAGCATCCAGATTCTTTTACATCTCTCCGCAGATATCGAGCGTCTTTGCAAGCTTTCTTTGTGTTCAGATGGACGATGTTTTTTGAGATAAATAAATACATTTGTTCTATTACCCAATTTTGTTAAGTGGGTCCAGTGGGCACTTCCTGCCGCGCCATTGATGTATAGGATTGGCCAAAAACGCATCACGCGGTTATGTGAGATTGACTTTTATTAAAATTGCGATTTGATAAAAATTTGACTAATTGCCCAGCCCTAGATTCTCATACTCCATAGCAGTCTTTTCAAGTCACGGAAATCCTGTTTAGTGAGAGTATCATAGCTGAACAACAAGCCTGAACTCTAAATCAATTTATACTTTGAATTTTGAAACAGTTTAATGTCATTTGTCGGGTTTTTAAGTCTTTCAAAATTCTCATGGCCTTCCTCCGGCGTCTGCTTGCTCGTCACTCCTCCCGCTGCCCCCGCTGACTCTCGCGCCGATGTGGCAGGTATAAAGACATTTTAATTAGGCCTCCGTCTTGTGCGGCCACGGACAGTTGTGATGGATGGCTTCTGCTGAAAATACAGCGATAAATCATTCAGCGTTTGACAGACAAACGGCTGCTAACTCCTGCGCCCTCTGGCACCGGGCCCCCGTTAGCGGTTAGCTTAGCCGCGGTGACTGTCAGGGAGAGTGGCGTGCGTGTCATTAACATCACTATCCACGACGGTGCCTTTGTTCTTGGCATTCATTAGCGGCACAGAGGAATCAGGACCCGACCGGCTACATGAGAGATGGGCACTGGGTAGGCGCAAATTTAGTTGACAGAATTTTTTGACATTGTTTTGTAAGAGTAGAATCTAGTGGATCATAAAAGCCATTTAAGACATTTTCTTTGCCAAGGCGGCTGTTAAAGGAACAGGCCACCGTTTTTCCATACTGAGATATGTACTTACCTGAGCTTAGACGAGTTGATATGTACCTGTCTGGTCTTTGTGCATGCCCATGGAAGAGCTTGGTCGCTTCCAACTTCCCCATTTGGAGCCATAGGAATATGCTGGGAGAGGCCAAATGCTAACAACACCTTTGGTCGTTTTGCGTGACTGAGCACACGCACAAAGACCAGACAGGTACGCATCAACTCGTCTAAGCTCAGGTAAGAACATATCTCAGTATGTAAAAACGGTGGCCTGTTCCTTATTTTGCGTGTTTCTTTATCACTAATCCAATTTTCTACCAAGTTATAAATACAATGTATATGAATTATGATGCGAATTAAAGCCACACTGCAGAACCTTCCGGGTTACACATCAAAGCAACAAAACAGTTGTAAAACGCTGACAAATGAGCAATACCAAATGCGCTCCTAATTGGCGATAGACAGACAATAGAAGTTTCAGCAGAAAATCATGCTTTTACGTAAGCGTAACTCTTTTAATAAAAGGATTCTCGGGATAGAGAATCTCTTTACTTTTCATTTGTTTGCTGGTTCAAGGGAATGTCTTTGAAAGATAAAAACAAATGGCAAAACATTGTCAAAACCTGCTATAAAATCGTTGGAGTTAAACAAAGAGACTTAGATTCTCTATCGGAGATGCAGGCGCTAAAGAAGCTAAAGGTATCTTAGGCCGGCCTGTCCATGCTCTGTCCTCAGAGTTTTCGCTCATGCCTTCTGGACATCGTTTTATGTTCCTTTTTGGAACTCTAATCAGTTCTCCAACTCTTTTGTCCCCTGTGTCACTGAACTGTTGAATTATGAAAGGGTGTGTTTATTAAAATGTTCTAGAACTATTGTTTATCTTGAGCCTCTACTCTTAGGACGCAGTGACTATGAGGTTTGCTACAATTGAATTCAGTTTTCTGACTCTGAAGTTTTAAATTTGGAAGAGTATTTCATATATTTAAACCTAATGTGCGACTACTTATCTCCATGGAGACTATTATTCACTCCCATGCAGAACATTTGTTAGTATGACTGCTTTCTACTTCTTGAGTATAGGTCATAATAGTCGATCGACAATATGGATCCTCTGTCCGCCTCTTGTCGCCATACAGCTCATTTGGTTTGCACTTTGAATAAATATGTCTCCACTTATTGGGACTTTTTTTTACCCCCGGTGGGTGAAGGTCAAATGGCCTGTAGTGCTCGTCATCCATCATGGCGCTCGGTGGTGTGGTGGCCTGGTGTCCCTCATCTATCACTCTGAAGGCTTTCGCTGCCCGTGTGTCCCAGTGTCTGCGTCCGGGCGGCGGATGTCATTAATAATCCCCAAATGAGAGGATGAACAAGCTCAACCTGCACCACTGTCCTGCTGTTACCGGCCGACAGATGCTAACGGTCAGCGCGGCTAAGTTATACATGCTAATGAAGCCCTAGCTCAGGTGGGGGAATGGAGATAAGGTTAGTGTTTGATGAAGTTGTCTGGATAAATCAGCATATCCCTGTTGGCTTGTTGAAGTGTCTTTCATATTTGGAACATATTTCGCTTTAGATTTCAGACATTGATTGGTCTTGGTTTAGATCTGTTTTAGACCTTGTTTAGCTTGGTTGCACTTGGTTTACTAGCATTTTAATGAATAAGCTAACCTGCGCCACTTTCCTTCTGTTACCACCGACATACGCTAAAGGTCAGTGGCTAGCAACACAAGCTAATGCAGTTAAGTAATCCTAACTTGATTTGACCTTATTTAAATGGAAATACAAAAAAGGTTTCAGCTCTTTTTTAATCCTTTAACCTTAGTGTCCTGAATTAGGACTAGTTTAGCTATACGTTTGGATCAAGTTTAGACGTAACACAGTTGAAAAATACTGTAGCTTGTCCTGGTTTAGACCTTATTTCGACCTGGTTTAGCTAGGCCTGTCTCAGTCGGATTTTGCAATGGTTTCGCTTAATACCTTCCTGGTTTCCTCTATAAGCCATTTATTCAACAAGCTAACCTGCGACAGTGTCCGTCTGTTACCGCCGACACACGCCCACGGCCTGTCGCTAGTTATACATGCTAATACGACCAAGGCTCAGGTGGGCAACAAGAGAATAGGCATTCTAATTTGATGACTTTGTCTGGTGTGGATACGTTAATGTCTGATGAATCATTGTCAAAGGGCAAACAAAGATATCGCACTGTCTTTAGCGCTTGATTGATGAGTATAAACCACTTGTGCTGTAGCTTTAAGTGCTGTAGCTTTTTTGATCTTTTAACCCTGTTATAATGATGTTCCCTTGTCAGAAACATACCTTGCTAAAACACTCAAAAAAAAAAAGTAAAATCCAAAAACAACCCAGTCTCTCCTTCCTCGCTTTTCCAATGTTTCAAGCCATGATTATGGATATATCCACTTTAAACCAGATTGTTTTAGACCGAGTTAGACCTTGTTTAGTCTTAGATTTATGTCCTCCTTCTTTTGCCCTTATACATGATTTGGATCCCATTTAATCCTGGTTAAATCATGGTTAAGACCTTGTTACTCCTGTCCTACTACCATTACTTGATCTACTGTATCTCATTGTAGCATAACCAGCTTTGGCGTATTGTCGTCAAAGCAATCCCAGGATCCTTTACCCCTTCAGCCTCACCTGATTATTTTTCCACCGGTATGCAAAACAGTGGAACTGAGCTAGCACGCACACAAAGGGGAGAAAACGAGAGTGAATAGGCCCCGGCTGGATCCTTAAGGTGCAGGAGCCATAAGCGGAGACTCCCCTCGCCCTCCGGTCCCGAAACACGATCGCATGGGCCGCTTGAAAGACTCCCTTTGTGGAAGATGCTCCTGTGAAGAGCTCTCACTGTCTGTTATGACTTAAAACGAGCGGCCGAGTTTTCATCGCGCCGCGGAAGATAAAGAGAAGGGGTTGAAAAGATGGGGGAAAATGCCTTAGTTTTGAAGTTAATTTTCTCCCTCCCCGCGCGATAAAAGACAGGATCGTTTTGCACGGGAAGGCCAGAGATATTGTGTGCCGCACGTTGGGTGTTATGTTGCTGGGTTGTTTTTGGATTGCTATTGTAGTCCTGGCTGGCTCTCATGCCTTCAGTCTCCGGTGTATTTTTTCGAAGCAGGAGAATGGCTTGCCTTTATAATACCCGGTTTTGGGTCACTTGAGGTGGCCAAGTGTGGGCGGGCGTGTGGGTAGACGAGGCTTTATTTTTTTTTCTTCTTCATGAAAACAGAAAAAGAACATCCGCGAATGTTGAAATGGAGATGTGTAGGCTGATGAGACTTTGAAAAACTTAGCTGAATAATAACTTGCTTTTATCGTATTGAATCAAAGCTTTTGTGGACATGACATTTCATAAATCCAAAGTTTAATTTCAGACCTACATTAGTTTTAGACTTGGCTTAGATCCGTCATGGTTTTGTCTCAAGTGTTACAGACAATTTGAACCTTTCTTTGTTCTGGTTTGAGAGTTTGGTAGACCTGGCATGACCTTGGGTTAGGCTCATTTGGTTCAAATGATCCTTGGAGTGAGCAATATTTTTTATATACTTGGTTTACAATCTGGAAATGTCTTTGTTTTGTTAAGTTGTGCCATTGTAGCTAAGATTTTCTTCTAGACCATATAGGTGGGAAGACCAAGTAGGTAAGATTACACTAGTTTGACCAGTTTGGATACGTTCCGCAATTCCATTTAGCCTTAGGTACTTGTTTTAGGATTGGTTGATTCTTATTTTAATGTGTTAATAAAAATAGTACTTGTCAGGGCTAACTAATTTCTAACTAGCTTTTGTGCATGCTGTTTTAGTTTCATCTCGCTAGTCATTTCACTCCCCTTCACGCGACAAAATGGACAAAACTTCACATTTCCAAACCCTCCGCCCTCGATGGCCTCCCCTTTTTAAATGTGCTCCGGCTTAGGGGACAACAGGGAAGGGGCGGGGTGGGGATGGACTGACAATGGGACGGGGGGGGAAAAAAGGACTAAAGCTTCGGTATTGAAAGACTGAAAGCGCTGCTGGGGCAGAGAGGGGGAGATTGTGATGTCCCAGTCTATGAGAGAATCCATTTTTTTGGCCCGTCCAGAATAGAACAGTAAGTCACCAGCCTCTTTGTGGATACTTTGATCTCCCAGTTCAGGGACTTGGCACCTGACAGACCCCCTCTAAGTCCGAAAGTGGAGCCTGGCTGGAAAAAAAGCACTGAAGAGAAAGAGAGATGTAGAGGGATGTGTTTACGAACTTTCAAGCCCGAAATCATGCAAAATAACATTTCAAATACTTTCAATTTGAACACTTCCAGTTTCGCTTCAGCTCTTGGAACAGGATCGCTGCCATCTGCTGGCATTTTGTACGACTACGTTTTATAACATCTTTATGACTAGAGTTCCTTTCTAGACTAACAAAGCACTAAACCAAGCCTAAAATGGAAGTGTACAAGGACTTGGAAGCTAAATCCACGTCAACCTTTTCTGATGGACTAAAAATTATCGATTTATAAACTTTGCCAAAACAATTAGAGCTAATAAGATGATAAAATGTAAATAAACATGCCGTTTTGTTTTAGGCTGTGCTAGCAAACAATATGTAAACCTTAGTGATAGTGTGATGTATTGTGGCTTCTTGTGGTATGGCTATGCTTAATATTGCTGTAACCATAATTCGTTGATAATATATTAAGCAGTTGTAACCTGGGACTAAACATGCACTGAAGAACTAAACCAGGACTAAACTTGACCTGGACCAAGTCAATACCACATCGAAGCGGGACTAAACTAGGAAAAATCAGATCAAAAACATAATTCCTAAGCACCAGTTGCCCCTCAAGCGTGAGAACCAAAGATTTAGCATGCAGCTGAACAAGTGACCAGCACGGCAATAAAGATGCCGTGGAAAAACTGAGGAGATAGCTCGAGAAAGTAAAGCCATGTGTGCCCGGGTGTGTGTTTGCTTTACATGTGGCTTGCCATAGCTGCCCGAACAGAGATAAATCCAGTTCAGTCACAAGGCAGATTCTTCTACGAAGTTATGGCCTTTCGGACCACCCACCGCTGCGGTCTCCCTCCCCACTAACAAAAAAACTCCTAATAGGAAGCAAACTCCACAGATTTGCTTGGATATTGACCCATCTTTTCCATCGAGTCTTCCTCTGCAGGGCACTTGTTGCTATAAACAAGTCCAAAATTTTCACATCAAATTCCGAAGCTAATTTCCGAAACCACCGTCAGGATGGTGCCAGTGGTTGGTGTTTGTCAAATAGTTTGCGGTTCAAGTGCTGATTTTGTTTATTATTAGAGTGTGTGGTTGTAATGTTAAGTCTTGTAAAGGTTTAGTCTTCGAGTTAAGACGTCCGTTACAACTTTTGCCCTGAACCAATTTGTGTACTCTGTTGTTGGTCCTGTCATTGTCACGGTTTAGCCCCATAGACTATTTTATTTCAGTCAGAGAAAATTTCACTCATCCTTTAGTAATGCTTGGGTTTTCAAGTTAAGACAGTTATTATCCTGTTTAGACGTGGTTTAGTCCAATGAAAGTCTTTTAAGACATTTTAGACCCAGTTTATTTCTGATTGAACCTTAATCTAGGTCTGATGGTAGTTGCAAGGTCAAGTATTTTTTGAGGTGGTACTTGAAACCAACTTGTTATAAACTAGTCTAGGTTTAGGGTCAGTCTAAGTCAGGGGTCTCCAACATTGTTTACGCCATAAGCTTTTACTTTTACGAAACAAAAGTGTCAAAGAGCTACTTATGTCTTTGAAGACACTTGTGTAACTATGCGATTTAGGTGGATTTACTTGATTTTCCTGAGCTTCCTCTTAATCTCTGTACTCTGTACTGAATGTTTCCAGATTGCGTTCAAAATATTCTGAAGAAAAAGAAAATGCTTCTAAAATGTGACTACTCTAGTAAGTCTCTGGCAAGCTATTTGGAAAGGGCAGGAGAGCTACTGGTTGGAGATCGCTGGTCTAAGTGCTATAGGAAATGGGCAAAACCAGTACTAAAAACTAGGACTAAAACAAGGCAAAACCATCAGAAACCACTGGCCTCTGTTGAATATCCAATCTTCAAGAAACCTTTCTGTTCAGCCTGGGACAGCTTAATAATTACTTATTGGAAAATCTCATCATACACGCACGGTTTGATGCATCCTGGTTTCAGTGGTCATCCCTTCAAAACAGGCGAAGCCCTCTAGTCCCTGAAGCATGCATCTCAATTAACTCTCCCTCTAGACTTAGCCCGAAAGGTCATCTACTTTGACATCTTCCTGACCCCGCTTTCAACTCGCCACTCTTTCCTGCTCAGTGCACATGTCCGAACTCTAAGGAAAACACACATCCTTTTGCTCGCCCGCAGTGGTCAGAAACCTCTTAAACAATGCCCGCTAATCCCAGTGTCTTGCCCGTCTCTGCCGATGCTGAGTGCGTCCGCTGATTGCTCGGGAGATTGAGAGATAGCACAAAGCACCTCGCGCCTAATCTCTCTTCTTTTTAAGACCAGATTCTTCACGCACCCCTGTAGTCTCCAATCAAAGAGGCCCCTTTTAGCTTAAGCGTCAGCGCGAAGGAGCGGGCTGCCGGATTTGCGCCGCCTGATTGATGGGACTATAGGGTTGCTCCGGGAGAATGGCTCAGCGGGTCCCAGCTAGCCCGGTGCTAATCCAGCCGCTCCAGAGGCCAGTCTCCAGGGCATAGAGGCTAGGTTTATTACTCTGAGGGGAGGAAAAAAAGGGATTTCCCAGCGTCTTACAGTCGTGTGGGTTTCCTCTGTTGTTTGTTCACGGGAGATCGTCGTACAGCGTTGGAAAGCATGAGTGTTTTATTGGAAGTGCCTGTTTGCTTGCGGTGGCGCGAGGCAAGTGACTGATTTCGAGCGCGGTGAGCACATGTGGGAGTTTGTTTACGTTATTGTTTCTTGGTAGAGGATTCCCTGATGGATTTATGAGTGTGGCAAGTCACTCAAATGTAGCTTTGGACCTCAGTCAAAGGCTTGTGTGGTTAGAGCATCACGTACAACTATAGCAGACCTATACGTGTGTTGGGTATGAAATTACTGGCAGAGGCACGGTATGTGTACTTCAGTCAGTGTAGGTTGCAGGTACAATAAGCATAATAAAGACGTGAATAGCAGCTGTCTAAATCGGAGAATGGACATTTAAAGGGATGTTTATTTCCTAACTATAGCGCTGAGTTCAGTTAGATAAAAATAGAGTTGGTTTCTGGTTTTCACGTAAGGTTTGTGTTACTTCTAAACATTATTAGGCAGAAGTAAATCACTACAGAAGAAGCTAAAATGATTTCTGCAAAAGCTTTTGGTTTACACTTTGAATTCATGTTTTTTTTAATGGTTAAATCTGATAAACAAGCCATAAACATCACATGCAAATTCTGGTTTCTCCAAACTGTAGATCGTAGTTGACACACAAGAGTTATGTCTTAAAAATGTAAGACACATGTTGGATGTTGGAAATAGGAATTCCAACATTTTGCTTTTAAACCAATAGGGTAGTAATTAGTTCAAAGGTTAACGGTGACGGTTCTTCGAGAAGAACACTTAAAAATGAGTAAACTGTCGTTTATACCCATCAATGTTTTGGTTTCTCCTCTGGGATTTTCCTGCCACAAGGAAATATACCGCAACTTGGAGAAAACCACCATCCTTAACCCCATTGGCCGCCGTAACCGCGCTTTCTCTTTGACAGACAGCTGATTCTGTCCAATCCCTGCTGCAACTGTTTCCACCGCACCTTGCAATGAATCGTCCTATTGTTGTCGTCTTCTGGTTTAGCGCTCAGGGAGTGAAATCTTACCCTCCCGAGCCCATTACGGCGAAGCGGAGACGAGCCAGAGAAACCCCCTCGTAAGACTATCCACCCCAATCAAGCCGTCAGTCAGAAGGCCAAAGCCGGTACTGTCGCCAAAAGTACTCAAAGTGTCACTTAGTTTAGCATCGCGGCGCGGCCTGGCCGTGTGCACTGGAGGAGGTGGGTGTTGGATAGCGAGAAGAGAAAATAAAAATGGAGAAAAGTTTGCCAAGTGTAGTGACATTTGTTTGTTAAGGGGTTTCAGAGGGCAGAAGATTGGATTTCAGTTCCAAGTCTGTGCCCTTTAGCCTGGACAGATTGTGTTTTATGGAAATTTGCTTTGCTATGGCTCAAAATGTCCACGTTTTTGTAAGCGCTCGGTCCATTTTCTTTCTCTCAAGTCAAATGATAAGACTTGAATCAAGAGCGAGAAGAAGCCGCTGTAGAAAGAGGCCCAGCCGATGATATTTGGCAACATTTACTTGGATCAAAATGTCCAAGCTGTATCTTTTGAAGACCTATAGGTGCACTTTGATTGAGGGCTCAAAAAACTTTGCAGGAAGTAAATAACATTAAAGTAATCCATGTATTTTGTCTCTTTCAGCCTGCAAGATCGGATACTACCGAGCCTTAGCCAGCGACGGCCTTTGTATGAAGTGTCCACTGCACAGTTACTCCACCCGAGAAGGCTCCACATCTTGCACCTGCGATAAGGGCTTCTTCCGCTCCGAGACTGATCCGGCCTCAATGCCCTGCACCCGTAAGTACAGCATCTGCCTCCGTGACTTTAGATTGCCAATCTTCTTGCATCTTTTAGTGTGGGCTAGAACGCTGGCTTATCCGATATCTAGGCTTAACTGGAAACTTTTTTTGTTTTGTTAATCTGACCTTTATTGTTTCTTTTGTGTACACTTTCAATCACACAAGTTTTTGTTTTGTTGTAAAGGTTTTAAAAATTATTGTATTGTGACGTGGTTATAAGCCTCCACCGTTAACTTAGCATTAGCCACTGTTAGCATACCTTTGTAGCTCATTTTCAGCATCTTCTTTCCCCAAAAGTGGTATTTGTCCACAATGTTGACTTCCCTGGGTTTTTTTTTAGACGGTTTTGTGATACAGTTGAGGACAACGCGGCTCCGTTTTTCTGTCGTAATGTGAGAAAAAGAAACAGCTACTGATTACCTCGAGTAAAAATATTTGTCTCCCTTTGTTCAAACATCATAATTACATTTCTATTATGCCGTGTCAGGTTGAGTTACTTGGCCTGGAGCGGTCCTTCGCCACACACAGCCTCTTTAATAGGTGCGTTTGATTCCAGGTGGCGCGCAGTGATCAGTCTCGGTGACAGAGGGCTAATGAGGGTGTAAAGCGGCGCGTCCGCAGACAGACTCCGAAACAAGCGCAGGCCCAGACAAATGGAGGAGATAAAACGCGACAAACGGCGTGACGGCGAAAAGGAGAACACAAGGGCAGATAGGAAGCGAGAGAGATTTTTGTCGAAGAATAATACGCTGTGCTTGGTGTGACTCCTTAGAGGGGATCTTACCAAAAGAAAATGGACCATGAGCCGTAGCATTGCAGTGAACAGCAGTTCTCAATGTTTTCAAACCAGAGTTGCACGATTAATCGCAATCAAAATTCTTCATTCCATTAAAATAAAAAGGAATGAATGCAGACTAACAGGGTAATATCATGTCTAATAATAATGAAATTAGGCTTAAGGAGGACACGTAAACCTACAGTTGGATCAACATTAAGACTAAAACCTAAAACCACATTATCAAGTCCACAAACTTAAGGCATAACAGACGCGCTTCAGTCTCCTGTCTGTTTCAGTAATGCATTTTGGTGAGTGATGACTCCATTGTAGCCCGACAGAACGTTTAAGCCTAATAGCCGCCGAGCTAAAGCAGCTTAGCAGATGTTTGGGCTGTTCCGATTGCTTTGTGACGAGCGCTCAGTCAAACATGTAAAGTTTATTTATGCCGCGGAGTTGCAAATTTGATTCGGAGATGGATTACATTGCTCTTTTCCCCTCCTTCATATCGACCAACCTTGATTTTCACTTTGATTACTCAAAACAATCAACTTCCGCTTTGACTACCATTTTCTTTGGCAACACTGCTGTGGATCCTTCTACCATTAGAAAACACGTACATTAGGCTCCGCTCTTTGGCTTTACCACAGTTCTGCCTGTTAATTAATCCTCAGTACTTGAGATCCAAGAAAGATATGATCACTATTTGATGAAAAATGTGATTAATTCCGCAGCTCTATTTTGGCAGCTACATCGCCCAGAATCCCTCATATTTGCGTATCTCAAAAAAAAAAAATCTCGAGACAAATATTAGTAATTGCTCGGTGCAGATCTGGGGCCCCGATGTATCAGATTACCACTGGGTTTTAATGGCGGCCCGTTAATCAGTGCGGCATTCGACCACGGCTGCTGCGAGCAACAGCTGTCAAAGCCTATTATGCTTTAACACAGTCCTACTCTCCCAGCTCTCCTGTACTGGACAAAACGAGTATACGCACAAGTTTGCATAGCGCATAAGAATAGAATTTAAACAAAGATTCGGAGCTCCTAACGTGAGAAAAAAGTATGGGGAACAACTACCTCAGAACAGCTACCCAACCTTTTTTCATGTTTCCAAACATTATTAAAATTTGAAAACTTCAGTGACTGCAACTTGTAGGTCATGTAATGCCCTCGAAAATCTGTCTCCTTAAGGGTGTGTCAAGTACGCCGCCTGACTAAAAAAATCATACGCAGTGTTTAAAACCTGCAAACTCTGACAGACACATTTCTAAACTCTGTTTAGAAATGTGCACAGTAAAGATGGCAAACAACCCACTCACAACACTTTCCAGATGAATACCCGTTTTGACACCTAACCTACCTAACCTACCAAGAATTTCACACCTAAGAACATTCAAACAAGTAAGGCCCTACCCTGAGAATCAGAACCCAGAACCTTGAAGCGAAGGTTTGTCTGCAGATATTAACTTCTTTTTGGTAGTGTATACCCCTAAGTGTCGGCTGGAGACTCCTAACTCCCGGTGAACTGTGCTCTCCCCTGTCAGCCGGTCGACCTTTGAGCTTTGAAACCTTCAACCCCGTCTGCCGTCTGGTGTTTTACTTCCGCGTGCGCTTTTCCTGCTACGGTTTCGGCCACAGGCTAAAGCAACGTAATCGCCGCTGTCACTCAAAACTTGGAGGCCATCGCTTTTGGAGATCAACTAGTTGTTTCCTGGCTTGTTACTTTCTTTTGTAGGTTATAAGAGTTTCGGGATTTCGATGGGGACGTTTTACCATTACGAGAAAGTAGTGACTGGGCCAGAGGTACAGTCTTGAAGCGTGTTCTGTCAGTTTATTTTGCAATGCTGAATGTGGAAGATCCATGTTGTCTCCGTGTTGGGTTCCTCTTTCACTTTCATACCGACATGAAGATCCAGACTGAGAACTTGACAAGTGCTCTGCTATTTTTTGATTTGATCTGTGATCCTTTTGTTTCACATCATCTCCCTAAAGTCCAGACCATGGAGTTCACCTTACCGCTTCCTCTTCACCTTTCTGGATTTGGCTCTGTACCATCCGAATGTTTTTGAGCCAAATATCGATCTATTTAAACTTCTTAACCCACACCTCCCCTCCTGGAACCTCCACCGTAACATGGTGGAGGGGTTTGAGCGCCCGAATGATCCTGGAGCTCTGTTGTCGGGGGCTTCGTGCCCCTGGTAGGGTCTCCCATGGCAAACAGGTCCTAGGTGACGGGTCACACAAAAAGCAGTTCAGAAGCCTCTTATGAGAGACTAACAGGCCCGGTTAGAACCATGAGGCCGTCCTTCTGTGGACCCACCACCTGCAGGAGGAGCCATAGGGGCTGGTGCTATGTGATTTGGGCAGCTCCAACAGCTGCCCCCACGACCCGGCAACGGACAAGTGGAAGAAAATGGATGGATGGATGGAACCCACACCTGAACCAAGCACATTGTCTCCAGTTTGGAATTACCAAAATCTAAAAGCTTCTTCCTGAAAAAAACATCAAAATAGCAACAAAAATGAGACGAAAAGAGAAGTGACAAAAGCGCAAAAGTCAAAAATGTCCAAAAAAATGGCATCTCGTTTTGCTCGTCTGTGCGCATTGTAACACGTGTAACTTTCTGAGTTTGATCCGCACTACTCGAGCTTTCACTTTACACATGCTTGGCCTAGCGATCGAGACCACTTTTCCCGCCGAACCACGGTAAAAACCCTAACTTAAAAGACCATTATCAATGTTTGGTTGGTCATTTCCTCCCAAATCGCCCAAACTTATCAAAACGCGGCTGAAATATGTCCATTCGAAAACCATTTCCATCCCTATCCGGCCTTCCAAAAGGTCAAACGCAGCGCAGTTGGTAATTAGTGTGCACGTTGTACGCACATGTAACTTAAATCTCTGTTCCCCCTCCCGAAGCTACGGAGATGATGATTGTATCTTGGATGTAATTTTAGCCCAGTGCGATTGCCTGTTACCGCTGTCAAAACCAATTTCGTCTTTCTGGACTTTTTTTCTTCCCCTTTTCTTCTTTTGATCGGCTGCACTTGCAAACCGTACACAATCGAGTTAGAAATTGAACGCCTCCCACGTTTTTGGCTCCAACCTTCATATCTGGCAAGGACAACTGGTAGTTTGAACAAGTGTACGAGTTTTTCTCTGACGTGCTGCTCGCTCTTCGCTCCTGACTTTAGAGTTTAGATTGTAAAAAGCTAGTGTTCTCCGTTATGGGGTAACTTAGACCGCTTGATGCGTTTTTCAGACATTTCCCAGTTTTCTTAGCAGTGGTTTTGGTGCAATAAAGAACCAGGGAGAGGTTGGATTGAGGATTTAAGTAGAGCAGCAGAACTCCTCAGTACGGTGGCTAAGTGGACTTTGTTGCCTTAAAACTACAAAGTCCTTGGATCGATTCCCAGACCATGTGGGTCAATCAGTGGGGAATTAGCCAAACCCCCCAAAACATGCATAATAGGCTAACACCTCCAGCTAAGTACTAACCATGTTTAGCTCAATCGATCTGGCGATGGCTACCTGGGCACTTTACTGTGGCCGCCCACTCTAATATCGCAGCAGTATTGAAGGATGGTGAAGAGCCAGACCAGATTGTTTGGCAGCCCATTGGCCAGAACCGGCCCGCCAAACAATCTGGTTTGGCCCACTGGCATTTTCCCATTAAAAAAAAAATAATAGTCACTGGTTCTACATCTGCTAAAAACATGATAAATACAGAGACAAAATTTATTGTTACCTTTGGAGTGCTTTAGTCAAAACTCTGGCCTCGGGATGCGTGATCATAGCTGAGTGTTGAGTGTCAGGCCTTCAAAATAATACAATAGAACTGAAACGGCCAGACGCCAATAGGGCTGAAATTAACACGTGTTTGTCACGTGTTTAAAGGGGCTTAAAATGGTAAATAAATGGTCACATTTATATAGCGCCTTTCTACCTGCTTTAGGCACTCAAAGCGCTTTACATCAAGATAAAAATGCTGGAATTTACTACAAAGTTTTATGTTAAATCATATTTGAGCAAGGATTTTTGTTTTATTATTTATTTATTCCCCAAAATAGGAATATGTTAGAGTTAGATGGTGGCAAATGTTTGGCCCAATGACCTCCAAAAACCTGGCCCAGTTAAAAATGTATTTTGGTTAATTGGTCAGGAGAGTGCATGGTAATGAACAGACGTGGGACCCATGCATGTAAACACGCCTCGCCGGATGGAAGCCATGGGCTAATGTCCCTGTTCAAATAAACGAATAAAATAAAATAATTTCTATCTGTTGTCCCACACTTGCACTTTTAAACACACTCTCAGTCATCCTGGCCTATTGTACATGTTTTTAGGTGCATGGGGCGAACATGCACACTCCACACAGAAAGGCCCCGCCCGGGATCGAACCTGGGACCTTCTTGCTGTGAAGCACAACCGCACATTACCGCTGCACCACTATGCTGACCAAATTGTATTGCATAGCACCGCCATAGCCTAGGTATTTATGCAAACATAGTCTCTTTGGGCCCAACAAGTTGCATCCTTAGCAGATTAATCTTAATTAAATGTTGGGGTAGCATTCTGTATTCAACAAACAACTTTCTTTTTTCTTTTCTCATGTTGCTTATTTTTATTGTCTTGAAATCCCAGCCGGACGGTAATATAGCCGTCTTTGCAGGTTTGGCTACAGTCATAAATGAGCAAATGAAAGAAAAAAGAAAATGAACATCTGTAAATCTGGCGAAAAGTTAACTTTCTGGTCCCTGTAGAGTCCCGCAGCAGGTTTTCGTGTGTGCATTCGAAGTCTTCCTGATTTGCCGTTAGCTTGTGCTCTTCTTTACGTCTCTCTCAGGATTAATTACCGCGTGTCAGTCACAGCCGACAGCTCTCCCACGCTCCCGTGCTCCCAGTGCACTATGGGGAGGCAGACAGGCAGGTACTATACCTCAAAAATCCAGCTTAATGTATGTATAATGGGCCTAAGCAGTGGGAGAGATGAGAATAGCAATTTTTCATGTGTAACTACTTACGCCTATAACTTTAGCCTCTTTTTCTACTCTGCACCTCCTGCTTAACCTATTACGCAACTCTGGGCCCAAAGAGCATTTTTAATATCTGCTTTCATGTAAAATCATATCGCTCGTATCCTCGTGGTAACTAATAAACAAATGATATCTTAGAAGAGATAGTACTCACCTTCACTTTACTGTAAATGAATAGTCAATAAATAGTTTTTATGAGGTGAGAACAGGGGCACACAGTGTTGGTGTGGGTGAAAGCATTTTAACAGCACCTCCGGGCTGTAGGCTGTAAAGATAATGGAATGATTATAAAACGCAGCAAAGGTGCACCGGAGAGGCACGTGTGGAAAGTACCTGGACTTTAAACCACTGTTGGAATGGTGATCCCGATTCAGAAACAGCTCTGGTCAGAGATTACGTGAATAGATACAGACGGCATCTTTGGTATTGCCCGTATATGGTCATGTTTGAAGCAGTCAAAGGGGGAAACAGAAAACGGTAAAACTGAACTTGAACCCATTTCTCAACCATTGCTTTAACAAACGCTGAATTATGAATATATTTTTCTACTAAATAAAGAGACAGAGGCATGGAGAGGAGTAAAGCCCAAAAATACTTAGAAAAACGTACAATGCTAACCAGGAAGCTAACGTTGGCTTCATGCTACATATGCTAACGTTAGCAACAAGTGCTGTTTTTTGCTCCTACTGAACAATTTGCTGTGAAATAAACGTCCCTATACTTGACTTTATTGGTGTTTGATAAATATGTTTATAGTCTCCTCGACTAGGCCACGCCCCCTTGTATGACACGTTGACATAGATTTACAATATGAAAAAACAAAATAGCACTACAAACTAAAGATTAATGCCTATATTTGCCCATGTGCGTAGCAGTGTGAGTGACCTTTGGATGTCGCTAGTATTTCGAACTCACAAAAATCCACCTCGAAAGACTCAAGCCGATACGTTTGGGCTCAAATCCACCGGCGGTTCGGACCAATCGTGTGGCAGTCTTGCTGTGAGTGGGCGGGTTCTACATTTGCCGACAACAACGAGCACTGCTGCTACAAAACCTACAACCATTTAAAAAAAAAATTGTTTTAACCGAATATTTCATCGCTCCAGTGCTTGATTGTTTCGAGACTTGGCTGTGATTGGCTAAAACGAGGCGCGCTTGATCCAATCAGTATCAGCGAGTGCTCAACTAGAAGTTCTTCATCTTTTGAAACGATTTCAACGGGAAACCTTTCAAGTTGCTATTACTTTGCTAATGATCTATCAGTCTGGCTTTTTTGCAGATTATGAGTCGGTACCAAAAGTTGTTTTTTTGATATGATCATGAAGTCACGGCAACAATAATCTTTGGCTACGACAACGACACAGTGTTTGATGACTTGGAACACTTTTTTTTTTGTGGTAATATACAGTGATGTTGGGTGAGAGAGACAATACTTCCCCATCGCTTACAGTACTTTCCCCTCTGTAATAATTCTAAGTCTATTTTTACTTTTATCTGGGATTCGGGCTTCCCTTCACAGAGGTTTAGCATCTGATGTACTTTTTCGCAGTCTGCTGTCCTCGGCCTCGGCCTCATCTTGCATTCTCCTCTGTCACGCCAAACCAAGTCAGTGCTAACCTTGACTAAACCAACCATCTCTTTTCGAAAAATGTTTCCTGCGCCGTGTCACCCCCCGACAAAAGCTGACTGGCAACTTTGCTTTGACAGTGAAGAAGCATATTATGAGTAGATTTTTGCACAAGCTCCCGGGGCAACCGTATTCACTCTTACCTCCCCCCTCCCACACACACACACACACACACACACACATACGCCTCCTCTCCCACCGCCCCATGCCGCCGCCTCTCTGTCCCCTCCGGTGTCTTCCGCGGAATCACTCATCGCCGCCGCGTCCCTCCCAAAATAAAACAGATAATTAATTTCCGTTCTGAGAATGATTTTGCGCGCGCCTTCCATTTGTCACCCGGGCATCGATCGCTCTCGGGGCGGCTTCGGCGGGCGCTTCGTTAGTCGGAAGGGAGCGGAGGGCGAGCGGGGCAGAGATAGCAGAGAGAGAGAGATAGAGTTAAGTCAATTACTTTATGTTGGAACGCAATGCACAACTACATTTATTTCAATCACGGGCATGGAAATTTGAATAAATGAGTGGTTGTTCCATACACGCACTGATCCAATGCAAAAGTATAGAGCGGTATTTAAACAGGTCTAAACGAGGGAGTAAGGAGGATTTCTGTTGCTTATCGTAGAATCCTTTATATGTCATCTTTACTATTTTGGTGTGCAGTTTGGAAATATCAGCAACACTTAAAGAGGGGGTATTATGTAAAATTGGCTTTTTCAAGCTTTATATCATGTTATTATGTCATTCCCTCATTAAACACATGCCTGGAGTGTTGCCTTGGCTTATTCACATATTTTTGAGTAATCAGTAAAAACTTAGACGGCAGCCATTTTAGGTGTAGCTATGCCTCAGTCCTCCTAGGAACGCCCCCACCTCCTGGAGACGCCTCTGGACCTTTCGTCACCAGCCAAGCCACCAACCACTGCTCCTCAGCTCAGCAGAGCCCCCTCCCCGCACAGTAGTGTTGTTTAGATGCCACAGCAGTGTGCTGAAGGGGGCGTGTCGGAAAGCTTTTTAAAGAGACAGAGGCCTATTTCAAGACGTTCAGTACAGCCATTTTGAGAGAGCAATTTTATTCAAGGCAGTTATTTTAATTTACTGCATATACAGACCAACAGAAGGTTACGTCATCATTGTAGTATGCTATAGACTGGTGCTATGTGAAAAAGCATAATACCCCTCTTTAAGCTTTTATTACTTTACAGGGTTTATACAAGAGAAGATTTAAAGCTGTTTCATACAAAATGTGTATATTTCATTTTGTAAGGTTTGCACACTTTCCGTTAAACAGGAATGTTTGCTCTTCAAAAGCAAATTGGATACAGCAAGTACTGTACTTTTGAGCAAGAAATTCTATACAATTTCAGCCAAAAATTATCTTGAATGTGTTTTAGACCAGATTGTTTGTATCTTTGAAAAGTAGGCTACTGACTTTAAATGCCCTGTTGGAGGAGCCCCGTTTTACTGCTCAGTTTTAATGTAGCTTTTCCGAGCATATGGTAAATGCATGGTCTTAATCAACCGAAGATAAATTTCAGAATGATAAAATACTGTTCTATCCTGAACTAAATATGGTCCAGACCACTTGAAACCAATTCTGAGTCAGGTCTGAGCCCGATCTAAACCTGTTTCAAATCCAGACTAAAGCCCGTCCAAGAATCTAGGACTGAACCAGGCTCATTTATGGCTGACCCTCGGAGAAGTCTCCTCCAAAACAAACTTCTCTTTAGTTAGTGGTTTTCATAAGAGCGCTTTTGGACTCAGAGTAAGAATGGAAATCTGCCGCCATATTGAGTTACATTTAACATGCTGAATTAACTGAAGTGAAACCAGATCCAGCCTCTCAGTGACACACAGGACGTTAAAAGGCCATCTGAGAAGCCACGGCTTTCAATAACAAGACCCGGAATAATGGACCTTCGGTTTCCTCCAAAAGACACATTATAAACTCCTTCTTTGGACTAGCTGTGTTATCTATTCTAGCCAGTTGCGTAATACATATGTCACTCTGCTTTTGAAATGGTGGCTTTTCCATTCGTCCACAAGAGATCCAAGTCATTCGAGACTCTGATCGCACATGAGGACTTCGTTTGGGTTTTGGACTTCGGATTTGAGGCATCAGGCTAGAGGACTTTAACTTGCGGAACCAGAAAAGCCAGAACCAGAAAAAAAGAACAGAATATACAGTTAACGCAGTGATATTTATGATTATGTTAGTATTGATCTATCGGCACAAGGATGCGATGCAGTCGTAATGTTTTTTTACAACCTTTCTTCAGAAAATTGTCACTTCACAGTATAAAACTCATGAATACTCACCACAGGCATTATCCCACCATAATACGTACCATACTAAGTAACATCTGGATTGACGAAAAAACAGTCTCATGCACTTTAAATTATGTTTTTTTTTTAAATAAGTAGTTTAGTGATTTGAACTTGAAGAATTATGACTTAAGTGCAACACTACTTAGAGCGCTAGTGTGCACCCAGTTTTGTCATATTTTAGGTCTATTTTAACCCATTTATTTATGATTTAGTCTGAATTCAGAGGCACTTACAAATCCAAATATTCACAAGGTGGTACAACTGTGCGAAAGTAAAACCCGTTTTCTCTTTCTGCAGGTCCTCCCACGGCCCCGCTCCACCTGATCTCCAACGTGAATGAGACCTCGGTGAACCTGGAGTGGACGGCCCCGCACAGCTCCGGGGGCCGGCAGGACCTGACCTACAACGTGGTGTGCAAGCGCTGCGGCCCCGACGGCCGGCGCTGTCAGCCCTGCGGGAACGGCGTGCACTTCAGCCCGCAGCAGCTCAGCCTGCGGACGAACCGCGTGGCCATCACCGAGCTGCAGGCGCACACCAACTACACCTTCGAAGTCTGGGCCGTCAACGGGGTGTCGACACAGAGCCCCGGACCGGAGCAGGCGGTCTCGGTGACGGTGACAACCAACCAGGCCGGTGAGTTCAGCTGATTTCCCCTCCGCTCTTCCTCCTCAGTGGGAATCGTCCTCCTCAACCTGTATGATACAAAATTGAAATCTGCCTGGAATTTTCTCTAGCTATAATGTTTGATCTTTGAAATTTTATAAAATCAACAATCTCAAGAATGTTATTTAATCAATATCCTCATCATCCCGGGGTTGTTCATGGTCCCGTCACAAAGTATGTTTCGGCTCATTGTCTTTCAAATTAATCAAATAAAAACTGGGGTCCTGCAGCTAGGGTGAGTTTTAACAAAACTTTATGAACTTGTATGAGGATTAGGTCAACTCTATTGCATATGGAATCTTTTCGGATGGCTAATGTGTATTCCTGAAAGAAAGGATCTTTACCCATATATGCACTTTCCCATACACAACATGTCCAAACCATCTCAGTCTTGCCTCAATAGGAGCAATCATGAAATAAGTATGAGTGACACAATCCTCAATTTGGTTGATACAACATAATGATAAGATAAGTAGTCTGTGGTGCTGCATTTTAGCCAAAAAGGACTGTGGTTTCCAATCATTTATCGGTCTCACGTTCCCCTTGGACAGGGTTGGGGAGTAACTAAATACATGTCTTCATTTTTGTAATTATAGGCCATATTTATACATAAATATGATAACAATCAATGTGAAAGTATATTCTAAAGGTATTCAAAGTATTCAGAATACAGTAATCTGATTAGAAAAACAGAATACGTTACAAAATACATTTTAAGGCAATTATTCAGTATTCAGTAACTAAATACACTTTAAAAGTATTCTCACCAACACTGCCCTTGGACCTAAAGTTATTTTTTTAAGTTAAAAAAGAGAAAACATTTTGTGTTCAAAATGATAAACCTAACTCATACAGCATAATGAACTGCATATGCCATTTTTATCAGCTTTTACTCAACCGAAAAACAATCAAATGCTATTCAAGTTTCAGGTTTTTCATTCCAGTCAATCTACTGAAGTTTTTATTGTGCCTTTTAAGTGAAATAATGCTGAAATAATGTCAGCTTTATTTGTATAGCACATTTACAACAACGTTAGGTACCCAAAGTGCTTCACATACAAGACCAAAAGACACCAAATAAACTATACAAAAATAGAGAGTGAAAAAGAGACACATAGTCAAAATACGGCTCAACGTCAATCCAACTCCAATGCAAAGAGATGAGTTTTAAGAGTGGTTTTAAAAGTTTCTAAGGTTGGAGCAGCTCTAATCTAATAATAGAAAGAACTCTAGTATTTTATCTGAAATAATTCCACGTACTCCCTTCTAAGTATGTGCGTACCCCTAATCTCAAGATCTGTTCTGTGTGTGGCACAGCTCTGAGCTCTCCCACCAACACTTACCACCATTTATCTCTATCTCCCTGACCCTGCACTGATAAATCAAGCCAGTGTGTCCTCAAAGTGCCGTGCCCGCCCCCATTCAAGCTATGCGCTTTTCCCAGGGATGGAAATCGGTGATAAAAACATGACAAAAAGACACTTAGTGTGCCACCCAGAAGCAGTGCTGTAAAGGCCTGAGCTCAAACAGGCCGCTATAAGAGAGGGAGGAGACACCAGTCGTAAAAAATCATTCACAACTATAGTGGACACAGAAAGGATAAATGGCAAAGCAGTAAGAGGCTGGAGGAGGGTTGCAGCTGTATACGTTTTCAACTCAGTGATTTGTTACTTGCAATAGCATTAGTGTAGTGATAATAAACAGTATTTTACAGTTCTCCAAATGTTTCAATTTCTCATGGGAAATGAATGACAAAATGAGGACATTATGCAAACAGTGCAAATTCTGTGATATCAATAATCAAGTTGAAAACACTATACCTGATTTTTTTTTTCCATGAAATTTGTTCTGTATATTGTAAACTCAGACATTTGCGGGGGGGGAGGGGGGGGAACACTGTGCATTCTAATTATAAAGCATTTGTATCAATTTCATGAACTTGCTAGCTGGCTAGCTTTCTAGAATTTCTGTGACAGTGACCCTGCATGTTATGAAATTTGCCCATAAACTCGTCTCTCTGTGAAGAATTTGGATGCAACAAATATGTTATGAAAGTTACAAATGAGTTTGGACCACAACTAGCATTTTAGTTTAGTGGCTTCCTCTTTCATTGTTAGTTATTTAACAAAATACAAAAATAAATAAAAATCATCAGACTTTAATATTAATCTTGAGGAAATAGTATTGCACAAAATGTACCATGATCATTGAATTAAAAGAATAATGCGCAAGTAGAATTCCATGAGATAAATACTTTAAAAAAAGGAATACCCCCTAATAATGGATTAATAATGAACCAGTGCTTTACAATTATGTCTGTTCATAAAGTTTTACTGATGACATAGCGTACAGTATCATTAAATTCTCGCTTACGAACATTTATCCATACTTAGTTCGTTATAAGTCCATTAGTGGTGCCTTATTATAAAGGGATTTTAAAAAAAAGTACTACTACTATTATTCGTAATAGGGTCAAAACAAAAAAGCTTCTGTTTTCATGCTCTGTCATCATCTGCATACCCTCTAGACTTTACCCAAGTCTCTTGGTGCATGTTACCAAGACACTCCGCTCGACTGTATTTGTAATAAAGCCCCCACAGATCAATACGCCTCATCTCATTCATTATCTCCTGCGCTAAATATAACACGCTCTTGGCCCCTGTCTCTATCCAAGGCTGCTGCTGCTTCACGTGGCTCATTACGCAAAACCCAAGTGAAATATTGCAGAAAATCACTTCCCGCCGCACAGAATCCATCACCCGACCTCCCCCAGCAATCACCAGGCTCTCGCCGAATTATGCCAGAGATAATAAACATGTTTCGATCTGCGGATTGCTCCCAAAAAGAGCTGCAAATGTGAGGAATTTGATCATGCCCCAATATTGTATAGCATTAAGACTGACTTTTCTCTTTTCCGCCATTAACCTAAAACATGCACAATAGGCTAATAACCCAGCTAGGTATTCTTAGCTAAGATCCTTGCTCAAGATCTGGGGATGGGATCCGGACAGGCTGTCCCAGTAGCAATGAAAGATGGGTCAAACGCTGAGAAGAAACATTACAGGGGACAATGGACAACCTTGACCGTCACTCAATGATTTGGCAACACTGGCTATAAATGGATTACCACAAAGACAGTACACGTGCACGTCTTCACAGGGATGAATTTATAAGAATGTTTAACAACTTTCAGGGAGCAAAGCAGAGTAGTTCAAAGAGTAGTACTGTTACTAGTAGTACTAAAAAAAAAGCTAAATAATTTGAAACTTTAATTACGAAATGCATTATGGTCTTTCACAAATTTCTGTTTTTATTATATACAGAAGGAGGATAAAACCAATATCATTCTACTACTAGAAATCAGCCTTTAAAGCAATACCCTGTAATAGGGCTTGACAATTAATCAAATTTTAATCTATTCACGATTTTAATAATCACAATAATCGTGTGGTGCGTTTTAATCGAGGAGAATTGGCCAATCCTGTCGCATTCTGGGAAAAAAATATGGACAGCTCAATGCTGCAGCGCCTGTCAGATCAATCCCAGGGAAACACTCGGCCCAAACAAACAGGAAGCACGGGATGGCACATGTGGCAATAAGAGGAGAGGACCTGGTGATTTTAAGTGTAAAATCAGCTGCAAAGTAGCGCTAACTCGTCAATGGGCAAAACAGAAACACATGAGGAGCTGTCAAAGGTTCAGGACACCTGCACACGGATGAAAAGTTCGCTATTTGGACCATGTGGATTATTTTTGAGGCTGCAGTCGTGGCTTAGCTGGACTCTAACGGTGAATTGTAAGTTTGATCGTATTTTATACTTATAAATGCGCTGTTTACGAGTATTTCTTTATGTACATATTAAGTTGTTAGCGCTTCACTCCGTAAGTCGTGGCTTTGTGATGCTCTGCACTGAACACCAAACCATGCACTAACTCTCGCTTCTTCAAACATTCCACTTTTTTGCGGGATGTTGTACTGTGAGGCTAGAAGTGTGGAGTTTGTTTTTGCTGTTGAGTTAGCTGCAGCTTTCATTCCGGCCGCAGCATCTGTTTACTTGCTAGTACAGGAAAGGCCACATTTATTGTTTTTTCTTTAAAACAAAAAAATCGAGATCGATAATCGAGATCGATCAATATGGGGAAAATAATCGAGATTTTTAATTTTTTCCCCCAAAATCGCCCAGCCCTACCCTGTAACATTTCACCCAGTAAAAAAATCCCAAGCTATAGTTACAATAGGACAATTCAAATAGCATTGTCGATATTTGGTATTGCGGGCATGTTGGTTTCAAACGTTTACTTGCTCTTGTGGCATAGCAACACACAGCCTGGAATGTTCCTAATTTGACTTTTGATACTCTGCTGATGTTTTGCACTGACTTATGTCTTCATAAAGAACCTTACTGCTAGCACGCACATTGAGAGGAAAATGTGCTCGGCTGCAGGTTTGTCACACTATAACCCAGGCAGTCTGTCCCAAACAATGCCCTATGTATCTCGCCGTGTCCGTGTGTGCGCGTTTAAGAGAATAGCTGTCGACTTATTGGATTTCTTGTTGCTAATGCTCGGTAGGGGCTTTGGAAGGTTAGGTTTCAGCGGCTGGTAATCCCGCCCCGGTCATCTGCGGTGTCTCTCTCTGCATATCCAGACAGAGTGGATTACTCATTTATTGTGATAGATTTATTGGGGTTTATATTAGCTGTGGAAAATAGGCTCCCTCCATATAACCGCCAGAGCCATCACAGACCTAGACTTTAGTACGAGAGGTCAAATTTCGGCTAGAGAGGCAGAAACGTGAAAAATGGCTTGATGTAAACTTTTTTTTTCGTGCACTGGTTTGGTTGTTGTCACAAGTAAAGTTGCAAGCTGCTGCCCTCCAATAATTTTACCCTTAGTTAAAGTCAAAATAAGGTTACAATCACATGGCTTCCTGACCGCAGTGGTGGGGTCAGAGTCCCATTTGGACAATCCCAGTGTCGTAAATCAGGAACAGGAACCTTTAACCCACGGGGCGCTGAGATGGAGGGAGTGTCCGAGCTCGGAACTGACCCCCGGCTGTAAATTAAGTTTTTGTTTCACTTCAGAGATTGTTGTCTAAGAAGTTATCAATCTTTTGAAATGGTTTCAATGGAACTAACAGCCCAAGTCCTGAGTAATTGATGTAGAATAAAATAAAAGCATAAAACATAAGAGGGATAAGAATTATATATTTTATATTCATCATGAGATATGAGGTCACTTAAGTCCATGTACCACCCTTGGAAGCTTACCACAGGTGGAGAACCCCCTGTTTTATTCGCTGTTACGCACAACTTGGCGGCCATCATTGTGTTGTGTGTGGGCACGTCTTTCAGCCAAACGTGTTAGACTTTCCTCTTTCCTCAGCAAATTTGATACACGTGGAAATATGCAGCTTGTCTTTCAACGCAAAGGGAGACAAATCTTGTACGAGGCAGCCGTTTTCTCAACCCCGACCCCCCAAAAACAGCTCCCTTCTGGGCTGTTTTGTTGGCGGCAGAGATGACAAGTCACTCCAATCTGGCAACCGGGTATCAATCTGGCAACCACATGTGCTCCAAGGCCCTTTGTTTCTCATTACAGGTCCAAGACGGTGTAATCGAGCGAACTGGCTGTAGGTGCCTCACGAAAAAATGCATTGTTTGCATTTGACACTGTGCACTTCAAGTGGTCGCAAAACTTAAATCAGAAAAACGGATTGGTATTTTCGACCCAATCCCTTTAATTTTCATAACTCAAAAAGAAATAAGAGCCCTGCCTGAAGAGGTGCCAGATAGTCTAGGATGGTCGTTCTAATTCGCAGCCCCAGGTTACCTCATTGTAATTGGGATTTTTAAGGCTTAGTCGCGGATAAGAAATGATAGGTCATGCTGGTATCATCTTACCAGCAGAAAATAACTTTCTTGGACATTTTTTTCTGACTTCTCTGAGAAAGAATTGTAACATAATTAGTCATCTAGGCTGGAGCAATGAAAGCAATGTAGGGTTGGAATAAATTCAGCCATAAAGCCAAATCTAAACTAGGAGAGAATCATCTTTAAAAAATGACATGGAAAAGTGCGTCAACAATTGGTTTACAAAAAAGATAAATTCAATTGAGTAAAGAGGCAGGACTAGATCCATCTTGTGATGCCGTTTGGGAAATCTTTCGAGAGCAGTGGGTGATTGCAGTTGTACTACTAATGGACCCATCTCTAGATCTTGCTTATCTGGCTGGAGAATTAACCCACTGTGCATGTTTTAGATTGATTAGGGAAACTAAAGAGCGCCAAGGAAACTCACCCAGGCACCAGGAGTAGGTTGTCCGTATGGTCATTTTAGGAGTTGCGAAATGAAACGTTTGGGAACCCCTCCTCTAACGTAAAGCGCGTCCCAAGTCCAGTAGTGACACCCCATTTGTACCCATCCCACCATCTGAGCACCCTTCTGGATATCCGTCATCTTTGCCTTCACTTTAGCTCTGGGAAAAATAAAATAAAAGCGCAACCGGAGACGCCCAACGCGATTAAAACGGCCAAATCTGTCATCTTTTGGAGGGAAGATGGATGTGCCTGCTCGCCCCTTGAGATCTGACCCACGGAGATGCTTTCCCTCCCAGAGCCGCCGGGCCTGCGCGATTGGCTCTCCCCCCCCCTCCGGCTAAAGATTGATCGCGGCAAAACAAATGCCTTCTGTCTAATTGTTTAACAGAGATGCAACACATTAGGGCAACGAGATGACACAACCCGGGGCCTTAATCCATTTACCAAAAAGGAGTCTGCAACCCCATCCCTCCTCCGTCTAACATCCAGGCTGTAGCCACCCACTGCTGTAACTCGACCCCAGACCGGTGCTTAGATTCCTGGGCGCGTTTGAAGTCAATCCCCCCCTTTTCTAAAAGCTAAGGGGTTTTGTTAGCGTTTAGCGTCCATGGCTAGTCTCCACGGAGCCTAAGGCCGCAGTGATGAGGATGGATATCATGTCGTAGCTAATCCAATCATAATCGCCCCGACCCCGGACCCCTCATTAATCATTCCAACTGTAATTTTTTAAAAGGCAGACGGTCGGGTTACAGTATCGCGCGAGAGCAAAGGTTAAAAACGACTCGGACTTTAAAGGCAAGATTTTAGGGCCATTAAGAAAAGCTACTCGGATGGCTAAGGAATTTGCAAGGGCTTGTTTCTTCTCAGGGAAAGTATGCCCTTATTTGGTTGCAAGGAGAGGCACTGACGATAGGCATGGTGGATCTAGAATTCTGCAGAATGTAGCACTGAACCTGGATAATCAGAGGTGAGGAGAAGAAGATGTTAAGTTTGCTCTGACAAAAGAAGTGTTTCCACATTTGAGAGACCTATAATTGGACTGTCGTAAAGTTGATGATCGAAATGATTGGGGTTGTGTGCTTTGGCAACCATTTCTATGACTCTTTGCCGTGGTATGTCACAAGATTAATTTCTGTCCAACATTCCTTTTTCACCAAGATCTTGTATTGATGATAGGAAGTCAGACCACAACGCAAAGCCTTCTTCTGCACATCCCAAAGATTCTCAATGGGGTTAAGGTGTGGACTCTCTGATGGCCAATCCATGTGTGAAAATGATGTGTCATGCTCCCTAAACAACTCTTTCACATCTTGATAAATCTGGCGCCATAGGGGAAAATCAAATTTGTTAAAGATTGAAGCTCAGTCTACTGTAAATCTTGGACAAAGAACAGTCCAAAATTAAGAGGTAACACTAATAGAGGCCACTCACACTCCATGATAACTTCTTTTGATAACTCCATTTTCTTCCAATATCCTGTTCGCTCCCTAAATACCTGACATTACTACAAAGTCCTGGCTTCAGAATGAGCTATAAACCCTTTTTATTTTTTACCTTTTGTGTCTTGTAAAGCGCAAATCAATTGGCTTTTATTAAACCCCCAAGTGAGCGATGTTATCTCCAACCCTTTCCTGCCACGGCTGATAATGAGGCCATATTTCAAGCAGGCGCGTCGCTATCTGGCGTCGGGAGCCTTTAAACACGTGAAGGTTAAAAGCACAGATAATGGCTGGCACACTCGTCCCCACCCGGCTCTCGTGTCGCCGCCACGCAAATCAAACACGCGCACTCCATCTTCGGGGACCGTGACGGCGTTTGAATTGGGTCATACTGTATGTACTCTCCAACTGCACACAAAGGGAGAGCCACTCCGGGAGAAAGACTGACAGTGTAGTGCAAATGTACACTTCAGCTCATAATAGAATATATGATTGACTTGGGGGTTTGAGAGGGTTTCAAAGTGTGGGACAGGTGTTACATGGTGTTACATGGACTTCTGTGTCCATGTGTTTGGTGTTGGGTTTGGTTTAGTCCTAATTTGGATCTGTTTTAGGATAAATTCTGATGAAACATGGAATAGGCCAAATATTATTGGAATGTTCCGTCATATATTTCTTCGAACTGAATTTTTAAGCAAATGAATGAATGAATGTACAGTATTTATGTATTGCTTTAAATGACTGTTTCTCAACTGGTGGGTCGGTGGGTTGCAAACCTTTCCCAGAAAACATTTCCTTCAATATCTATCCCTGAAAAAGTATTGAAACACGACATGTGTCTGTTCAAATTACTGTAACTGGATTGTTTTATTTATTATGACTTCAGCTTTTTTGCTTTTTCAAAAATACTTTGGAAAGAAAATACAGTATTTTGCATCATATATAACAAATTACGTTCTGTTTTGGCCAGTCATTCTAGACGGGCTGGGTTAGGCATAATACGTTTTCACTTCAACCTAAACTCTTTCGGTCGTGTTGTACACGAAATAATGACAATGTTTGTTTAATGTTTAAAGAAATGAAATGACCGAATAAACTACTACTACATGGTGGGTCCAAACGCCATACCAGTTGAGAACCGCTGCTTTATATCTAGGCCAAGTTTTTTCTGCTCTATCCCTGTAGTTCTTTCCAATGTTGTGTCCAGCACAAACGAAGAGTAAGCCTTTATTATTAAGATAAAATCCGACTAAATCAGGTTAAAATCGACATAAATAGAACTAATGAACATTTAAACTGGGTGCAGACCATGTATAAACCAGAAGAATACCGCAACCATGTTAATTATTTTGCAAAAGCATAGATTAAAGTGTCTCTACAATTGGTGAGTACCACATGAAAAAGCACTTGTGGAACAAGGACTATCCAAATAGGTCTGAGGCTGTACCATATGGAGAGAAAAGTTGATACAATTGGTTGCTATACACTTAAGCTTCCTGCTGTTTTTCCTTTTAAATTTGAACTAAAGCCCATTTCAAAAAACCAACGCTGGCGATTGCGTCATTGCTGGGCTCAGTTCTCGACTCTCACAGCAGGAGCTAAGAGACTTGGTGTCTCCGCTGTTAATGCAAATATTAATATTCCTGGAAAACGTTTTGCTAAATCGTTTCCCCCCCTTTCTTGTTTCTCCATCTTCAGCCCCGTCTCCGATAACTTCCATCCAGGCAAAGGACATCACCCGGCACACCATCTCACTGGCCTGGCAGGCGCCGGAGCGCGCCAACGGCGTCATCCTGGAGTATGAAGTCAAGTACTACGAGAAGGTAATGGCTCTCAGGGGAAATAGGACCGTGGATCTAATACTACTGTTAGATATTTTATGTTTTTCACAGCCAACGCCAATGCTTGAAAATACATCGCCGACTGTTTTCTATATCTCTTACCAGGACCAGAATGAAAGGAGTTACAGAATCCTCAAAACCGCAGCTCGCAGCTCGGACATAAAGGGCCTGACTCCTCTCACGTCTTACGTATTCCACGTGAGAGCTCGGACCGCCGCCGGCTACGGAGACTTCAGCGCCCCCTTTGAGTTCATGACCAACTCCGGTAAGTCCAAGTCCCTCTTTTACTATTGCTTACTTACAACTCTACACCTAGATACGTAGAGAATAGAGTGCTAGAGTGGACGGTGGCTGCTTTTTTGATAATTTGGGTGATTTGACTTTTTACTGTTTTAGCTTTTGTAAATGTCCTGTTTCGTTTGAGAATTGCTATTGGCTAAAACACCATTTGAATGGGGAAAAGTCCTCAAAAAAGGACAAACTCATCTATAGCTTGCTTTACCAATTACTAACCTCAATATCTGATTTTTATTCTATGGCATTATTCAATTACTCGACACAAGCCTTGACGGAACTTAGAATATAATGGGTTCAAAGAGTGCGCTAGCCTCTAATAGCTAGTAATGAGCAGGGATCATCAAGGCTAGATCAAACTGGTTAGTACTCGCTCAGGCTAACATGAAGCTCTCATCACGCCCATGTATGTAAGTTTGGAAGGCGTCTCTTTGTATTTACATAGTCAATTATGTAAATACAAAGAGATAGTCTGTCGCTGCACATTTATGAATTAGGTTTGTCTGACTGAAGAGGTCAAACAAAGCCAGGAACGAACCCAGGAAATCACCAATGTTAACTGGCTCTATTCAAATTAGAAATGTGTGTATTTTGTGAGAATATCTCTGATGGATATGCCATTTGTAATCTAAATACTTGTAATAACAGACTTGGAGAAAAAACGAGTGAGGGCGGACTGACGATTTCATTATTGTTATTAATTATCTGTAATGATAATCTTGTTGATGACAAGATTATGTCTTGTGCAGAGAGAAATATTTGCTTAAATGTTACGTAAGACGTTCATTCATGTTTAAACTAATGTCATTTGTGGTAAATTAAAATGGAAGGTATTTATAAACTAGGTGCCAATTCGAAAAAGGAGAGTAGGAATTGTCCAGTAACTTCTTACAGTGGTCATGAAAACATCAATGAATGAGGCATTTAAAAAAAAAAAAAAAAAAGATAATTTGACATGAATTTATTAGACACAGTTGTAGTGTAGAACATAGAAATAAAAGGAGAAGCGGAAGCGTCGATCGATTCTTATGATCCTTATTCTTACTCACAGTTAGCGAGTTAGCTCGTGGGGGAAATTCGTTAGCTTGTTGAATGTATTTATTTCCTATAGCCGTTAGCATTTAGCCATCAAACATCACAGGTAATGAACAATCCAGATGTTTTTAGCTGTTGTCAACCCACCGACCACATTTAGGTGACGTCAAAGCCTAGATAGAAAAGGTATTAAAGCGGATATTCAGTCACGTTTCTGCTTTTTGTGGCCTCGGATACACATCCAATGGCCACTAAACATAATCTGGCATTGTCGTATTGTCATAAGATGGCGGCAACAATTGTCCATGCTAGTGTCCTATCTGTACCTATAGCTACAGACACGCGGGCCAAACTAACCTTTTGTACTTTTAAACCACTCTTCTTGAATAAACTGTAGAGAGGGGATGATGATTTCGAGGGGGAGATGCCGTTCGAGCGCAGGTGTCCTCTTTGTGATGCAGGAGCGCGTCGCCTGATAATAACACGGCAAAGCACGCGGTCTAATGGCCGGGCATTGTCTGTCAACGAGCCGTGGAGAGCAGGCTGCAGTTTACGGGCCGCAGTAAACGGGAGGCACGAGAGCAAGGGCAAACATTGGGCGAAGCGCGTGGGCGGGTTGGCGACGGGGAGAGGGGAGGGGCGATGGTAATTAACGTCAAATATACAGCGATGAAGAACAGACCTCATGGAGATTAAATCAGGTCTAAACAACATCAGGACAGCACGGTGTAGGTGTTACACTGGCTATTTTTCATGGTAGTGGATATGTGCTTTTGCTCAATCAATTCCTGTTTAGAATAAAGGGTTTGTTTGGCCCGTAGGCTTTATTCTATAAGAAAGCACAAGGTGAAAGGTTGTGGAAAGTGTGGACAGATGTTCAACACTGACACAAAGCAGCCTTATCCACAAGGCTATCAGATGCACAATTCCTTTTCTAGATTTGAATTCAGAATTGATCTGTACACAATAACTGATTAAGTATCCTGTGGGTTGAGTCCTGGTAATGTCCTAAATCCAAATTTGTTCTGATAACCATTTCATTTGATTACGTAAGAATGGGTACTACCAAATACTGTATATTCCTTGGAAGCACCGGAGTGTCAAGTTGGAACCTCATCGAGTTTCCAGAGAATAACAACCTAAAATTAAGATGCGTGCCTATATCCTTATCTTTTTCGATTAAATGAAGTTGTAAAATGGCACGTTAGACGATATATGGAAAGGGCCAACAGCAGATGGTGAGTATGTTGAAGTATTGGCGGCGAACTTGAAATGCTTTTGGAGCATTTCTAAAATGTTGCAGTAGAATTGTGACACAACTTGTACAAATTTAGTGACAACCTACCATTTTGTGGCTTACTTTAATCACAAGAGGACATGGTACAGTGGTAGCATGAGTTTTAAAATAGTCACTTTTGGACTTTAAAATGATATACGGTAAATAAATGACATCCCATTTTGCTTTTGTCGCTTGTGCTTTTTCGACTGATCTACATCTAAATTGCACACAAATTGGAGTAGCAAGTCCTGGCATACATTTGACTTTATTATGTATATACACACTTTTGTCCAGCCTGAAATCCAAATTTAAAAAGCCGTGTTTCCCCTCTCCCGCAGTGCCGTCCCCCATCATCGGAGACGGGGCGAACTCCACAGTGCTGCTGGTGTCCGTGGTGGGCAGCGTGGTCCTGCTGCTCATCCTCATCAGCGCCTTCGTCATCAGCCGCAGGTAAAGCGCCAGTCTCCCGCCGCTGTGCTTCCCCTTTCCAAGATGGCGGATGCCTGTGTCTCTTCTTTCCCCCTTCTGCTCTTTTTTTTTTGGGGGGGGGGAGGGGGGGGGATGTCTGTATTAGCACTAGAGCTGTCAGCAGCAGATGACTGATGCGTCGCCGGCAGAGACGTGACTGACGGGTCGGACAGCTGCCCAGATGTTATCGGCGACCTCAGAGTATTCTCCCGACCTCCCTCTCTCTTTTTTACTTCCCCTCACCGGCCCAATACGATGTTTCTCCCTCACAAAAAACACATCTGGAATCCTACGTTCCTTTGTTGGTGGGCAGCTAAGAATTCGATTGTGGTAACCATGCTTTTCGGTTGGCTTCTCTGTAACGGCTGGATGTATCTTCATGAAACAAAAATGGTCACAAAGTCCGTCATCTTTTATGTGCGTAAAATGGTCGGCAACGATATGGAAAAAAAAATATCTTTGCCCGGTTGCATAGTAGTTAATGGAAAGAAATCTGCTCATACTGCTTTAATGCTATATGGCAGTTTGATTTTCGTCTGTGTAACCAATCCAAGCTGAATGAGCAAAAGGACGAAGAAGATTGTGCGGGATATGAGAGAGGACAATGAGATAAGCAGGCAATGAAAGCAGAGAAAGTGAAAGAGAGCGCGAGAGCGAGAGGCATCAGGTGGATTTTGCCGTGTCCCCATCAGAGCGTGTTAGCAGCCAACAGGACAGTCACAGATAGGATTACATGCAGATGGGGCGATCCCACCTCAGGCTGTTAACCACTTCCTATAGCTGTCTCTGTCTGCGTGTGCGTATACGGGGGATGGGCGAGGCATCGATTTCTATATCGGGGAGGGGAAAGGGCAGGCTGTAATGTGTCGTTGCCAATCTCTTTGCAACGAGTACTTCGTCAGGGTACGGTAACTGCCTTTCCAAGTACTAACAAGGAAAAAAGAGGATTAAAATAAAATAGAGCTAAAGGGAGACTAGACCAGGACTAGAGGAGATAGTGACTAAACCAGGACTTATCTAACAATTAAGACAATTAAGTAAAGTAAAAAACAAAACACATTGTAATTATAAAACATGGTCTAACTTGCACTGAAAACATTATATATTGGTTAAAATGAGTCAAATTCAGAATATTTGACCTAAATTGGAGTAATGTTTTACTTGCCAAGAAAACAAAAATCCGCCTAAGGATTAAGTACTTAAAATAAGGAAGCAAAAACATATTTTTTCAAGTAAATTAGTATTATCTGATGTTTTCATTTACTAGTGGTGAAAATGAGTATACTGGATATGCAGTGGTTTGTGAATAAAGACCGTCCATTTGATTATAATTTTTTTTTTTAAAGGATTTCTATCGATTGTTAGCTTGTTTAGGCTAGCTTTTGTTAACATTACTGCGATGGTGACCCTGAAAAGTGACCCTGAAAGCTGTAAAACGTGCTATTGGACCACAATTTACAGTTTCATTGTTTAAAAAAAAAAGTCTGGCATATTTCCTTTAAGATCAAGATTCTTCATTTAAGTGCAAAATACTCAAGATAAAAAAATACTCATTATGACAAAACTTGATGCATTTTGAAATTACTTTCTGCAGTGTAGGACTGAATCCAGACCAAACTAGGCATATATAGGATTATTGCGGATTATAATCGCCATCTACTTGGACAAAAGACTCCACAGTGTTATAATTCTAAGGGTCTGACACAATATTCATATCATGGTACGCCGCAAAGTCACTGAGGACTTCCATCTGAAAAGATCTAGACATTTTACTGGTAAGACTGGGGCCTGGGGACCTAAAAGTGTGTAACAGTTTAGTTTAATGTCATGATTTTTTCCCTATTTTGTTTTGAGTTCTGAGTTTTGTTTTGACATAACTTGATGAAAAGCAAGTTATGTCACTGTGTTGGAATAGTTTATAGGGATGTACTGTAATAGCGTTCATGACAGTTTTTGTATATCGCAATTTCTGTCCCATATCGCGCAGAATGAAAGTACAAGCTTCCCCCGCTGTCTGAGCTAGTTAATATGCAGATTCACGTCTATACTGCCCACCGGGGTTGTTAGCATTGCGTTTTGCATATTTGAGGATGACTCCCTCCCTCCCTCCCTCTCTCTCCCTCCTCTATCCAAGCAGGTGGCTGTTTTATATGCATGATTGGAGATAGCCAGTGTCATTGTGTCTCGGTGGTGGGAGGAGACGCAATCATGTAGCCATCATTACAGCGGCGGTGACACAGCGGGCAGTTGTTTAGCACATCTGGTCATTTCCCTCTCTCCCTCTGTCTCTTTATTCCCCTGACCACCTCCACATACACACACACACACACGCACACACACGCACGCGCCCAGGTGTCCGGCCGATATGAGGGGGATTCGACGGGATTTGAGTCCATCTTCTCCAGGATTGATAGCGAGCCGTCAGAGCTTAGTGGATGGTTTTGCTATTCCACTTCTGTGATACAAACCAAATGTCCTTCAGGAATGGAAAAAGACGAGCATTGTTGTTGTCGAAAAACGGTGGTTCTCAAGCTGTGGAGTTCTTTGATGATTTTTTTTTTTTAATGTTTGTATTTGTAACAAGGTCAAAATGCAAAGATACGTTTTAAGATGCAGTAAAGTATTCTCACCCCCACACTTTTCCCTCATTTTATTATGTCACAACCTCTTTCCAAAATTGATTCAATTTGGGGTTTTTCTCATCAATCATCTAAGTATTTACACCCTTTGTTCGGAACTTTGTTGAGGCACCTTTGGCAGCGATTACAGCCTCGAGTCTGTTTGATTGATGAGGAGGGGGGAAAAAAAGGATTTTAATCAATTTTGGAATGAGGCTGTAACATAACAAAATGTGGGGGGAAAGTGTAGGGGTGTGAATACTTTCTTGAAGCCCTGCAAGTTGAAATGAATACATTCC
The DNA here is from genome assembly GCA_007210695.1 of Neogobius melanostomus. Classification (NCBI taxonomy): domain Eukaryota; kingdom Metazoa; phylum Chordata; class Actinopteri; order Gobiiformes; family Gobiidae; genus Neogobius; species Neogobius melanostomus. Next base: position 449,971 of record VHKM01000026.1, read on the forward strand.
TTTGGGTCGTGGCTTGGCGCGATACATTTAATCTTGGTTTCTTATGAACAATGTTCTTACCCGACCCACTGAGTCCACGTCTGTTTGTCCCAGAAGGAGTAAATACAGCAAGGCCAAGCAGGACGCGGACGAGGAGAAGCACCTGCACCAAGGTGAGTCTCTGAAGATCGCTCTGCTTTTGACATTGCTTCGAAGTAATGTCGTCAACTTCCTAAGCGTGATTGCCGAGGTCATGCTGCCAAATTGAGATTTTTGTTTGATTCTACTCTCCCAACACTGCTGCATCTTTATGTATCACTGGCTTTGTCAGAAAGATCAACCAACCTCGTCTATCGAAGGGCTGACCTGACGCCCGAAACGTCACTCTAGAGGTGCGAGAAATGACCAAAAATTGGGAGCATATAAGCTGTGCGACTCTTTTTGCCTTTTTTGTCCTACTCTTTTTCGGATCCTACACGCTTTTCAGATTCCTAGAATGTGCGTGTCTGCTTAATTTTTAAAAAGATCAACCAAAAATCCTTTTATGTCATTTCTATGAGCATTCAGAAGTGCTTTGTTTGTCTTCTCCTTGATTTTCAACAACAATAATCAAACATCAAACATCAAATTCATCTACTTTGCCTCGCTAACAGAAAGAATAACAACCCTTGCTATGCCCGATCCCGTCAGATCTTGGAAGCTAAGCAGGAAGGGCCTGGTGGGTACTTGGATGGGAGACCGTTTGGTAACACCAGGAAGCCTAGCGAATGTAGTGCGTGAGTGAGTAGTAGTAGCTTACCACCACCGAGTATGGAGTGAATGAATAGTGCCATGTAAAGCGTCTTTGAGTGTCCAGAAAAGCGCTATATAAAACCGATGCATTATTATTATTATTATAACTGAAAAGGCTTAAAGGGGGGTATTGTGTAAAATCGACTTTTTCAAGCTTTATATCATGTTATTATGCCATTCCCTCATTAAACACATGCCTGGAGTGTTGCCTTGGCTCATTCACATATTTTTGAGTAATCAGTAAAAACTTAGACGGCAGCCATTTTAGGTGTAGCTATGCCTCAGTCCTCCTAGGAACGCCCCCACCTCCTGGAGACGCCTCTGGACCTTTTGTCACCAGCCAAGCCACCAACCACTGCTCCTCAGCTCAGCAGAGCCCCCTCCCCGCACAGTAGTGTTGTTTAGATGCCACAGCAGTGTGCTGAAGGGGGCGTGTCGGAAAGCTTCTTAAAGAGACAGAGGCCTATTTCAAGACGTTCAGTACAGCCATTTTGAGAGAGCAATTTTATTCAAGGCAGTTATTTTAATTTACTGCATATACAGACCGACAGAAGGTTACGTCATCATTGTAGTATGCTATAGACTGGTGCTATGTGATTGAAAAAAGCATAATACCCTCCCTTTAAAGTCATTGTAATCAACTTATTTTCTTGTCGTAGAGTACATTTCCTTTTCCACAATAGATCTTCATTGTCAAAGCCGGATTGCACACGCCAACAAGATAACTTACATAGTATTAGGACATTGCTTGCCTGCCTCAGCTTTGTGAGTTTAAATCCACTTTTCAGTGTTCCAAAACACATTTCTACTCCTCTCAAAACCTTGTTCCTGGCCATCAGCTGTGGTCCCAACGGCACGCTCGACAGAACCACAAATGACTGTTGCAAACGTGCGAGAAAAAACAACTATTTTTGAACTTAATGCAGCCGCACGAAAACATGCCTCGAACAGCTCATTATCAAGTCATCAGGGCTGCTATTTCCGTCCCCGCAAAATGTCCGTCTAATGAGCTCCAAGTCTGATCGCAGCCCGGGCCGAACAGCGAGGAACGAAAAGGAAAAGAGTGAAAGAGAGAGAGAGCAGGTTCGCCCGCAGCGCCGTGGAAATAAAGAACAGATGGGAGCGCAGTCTCTGGAATAGATTAACCTTCATTTTTCAATCTGATGCTCAATTTCTTTATTTTATTTTTTACCCCTCCTAGTTCCTGCTTTGTAAATGTCTTCTCAATGTCGTTTTTTTTTTTTTGTAGGAGTGAGGATCTACGTCGACCCGTTCACCTACGAGGACCCGAACCAAGCTGTGAGGGAGTTCGCCAAAGAGATCGACGCCTCGTGTATCAAGATTGAGAAAGTCATCGGCATCGGTGAGGAATTCAATATCGAGGTCACCGGTTTGCAACTTGGCAACTATTTCGGCCTGACCTCACTTTGTTTAAAGCACTGTTTCTCGAACTCTTGTCACTGATGCATTCGGAACTTAAGTCCTTGATGTGTTTTAGTCCTTGATACTGTCTTGGCCATGGGTTAGGACCTTATTTTAATGAATTGTCACAAGAATGAAGGCCTTAAATGTCACTGCAATAAAACTGGCATTAAATCTATATTTCTTGGGAAATGATGGTATTGCTCAACGACAAAACAAAACACAAAGCACATTCAAGTCCGGTTTTGGTTGTAATTGTACACTATGTTTTCAACAATAATTACGCATTGTATATAGTTTGCTTTCGAAAATATTTGACAATTGAAACAGAAGCTCCTTCCTCTGTTTGATGGAATCTTTGCCAATCTTGAGAAATTAAAATGGTAAATGCTCTCAATTTAAATAGCACTTTTCCACCTATTTGCACAGACCTTTGCATTTGTGGCATAAAAAATTTAGTATTTGGGCATTAAAATTGTGTTAAGATGTATTGAATTTGGTTGAGTGGAAACATTATTTTAATATAGCTTTTTTCTTAATCCAGTTAGACATTTTTATCGTAATGCCTCAGATCTCCTCTTTTTTGTCCAGATTTGTCACGATATGATAGTTATCATGATACAGAGGGCCTGGTGCGATATGTATTATTGTGATACCTTTTATTCTAATGCACTTTGGAGGTCAATTATCAAGACAGGTGCTAAAAAGCGAGTGCAAGCTGGATAATAGCATCTAGCTATTTATGGGCATGTTGCAGCATATCTTATCTTCATAATATTTATTTTTCATTTATTTCACATTATTGGTTTATTGCATCATATTACTGGCTGGGGACTATTAAAAGACACCAACCAGCATAGTTCCGGTAAAAATAATAAAAAAAATAAAGTACTAAATCATGCTGGAACTGGAAAAAATGATACCAAACAAGAAAAATAAAATAAAATCTTTGACTTTGGATGCCTGGTGCGTCCTGAGAAAGTGCTATGGAAAATGAGGCAGTCCCTTCTCCAATGTATGAATCTTTATTTAGATGAATGCTGCATAGTTACTAAAAGTGTTTTATTCAGGCACCAGATGGTCGTAAATCAGTACGGAAACTGTATTTTTTTAAGTACTAGTGCTGAAATCTGAGCAGTGCCCAGCCTTAACAGCCCGACAGTGGTGTGACTTAAAATAAAACAAGTATGAAATTGCAGCAGATTACGTTTCCAAATGTCAAGCTTTTCGTCGACAGTAACAGTTGGTCTGCCTCTTCGAGAGGTCATGGAGCTAAATATGCTGTCTGTGCCATTCCCCGTGGCCACGGCGCAGCGGCCAATGACAAAATAATACAAAGGCTAGAATCAATATCCATTTCCCCTCGTTCTCTGCTCCACTGGGCGGGCGAGCGGCCGGGGCAGGGATTAGAGCTGATCAATGCCCAGAGTGCAGCCCTCCTGAACCCACAAGAGACAGCCACTTCTACCTTGATTTAATTTACAATGAAGACTTTAGTGGGTTTGCAGGTTAAAAGGTAAAAGACATATAGAAGCTTTTTCAAATCTCGTTTATTGGTGTAAAAGGAGTTTGAACCGGGTTGAAAACAAGAATCAAAACCAACCTCAGAACAGATATAAAACCAAGAAGAAAGAAATGCCTAAGCCTGGACTGTACTGACTAAATGAGGAACTCAAAACAGTCTAATACAAGTTACAACTAAGTCTGACTACCCCTCGTCGATGCCCCCGTTTCGAGAACTGCTGACCCAGACCACGAGCTTTATTGCGTCGCCTTTGCCTTATTTTGCAGGAGAATTCGGCGAGGTGTGCAGCGGCCGCCTGAAGATGCCCGGCAAACGGGAGATCTGCGTGGCCATCAAGACGCTGAAGGCGGGATACACAGACAAACAGCGGCGGGACTTCCTGTCCGAGGCCAGCATCATGGGGCAGTTCGACCACCCCAACATCATCCACCTGGAGGGCGTGGTCACCAAATGTACGTATACGCCCTGCAGACGCGCATCGGTGGTGCAAAAGGATGGCATGACAAAGTAGTTTTTTGTTTTACATTGAATGGAAGAGTGATAGATTGACAGATGTGCAAGCATTTGAATTCTGACCAATCTATGCCTGTGCCTCTTTTTAAGCCCCTAAATAGCTTCTCCTCTTTTAGCTTTTAAGAATTTAGCCAATTGTTGCAGTGTATTACAGCTCGTTTGTGACTGTCCCTATTTCTGAATCAGCCCTAGAGAGAGATCGTAAATCCTTTAAGGGTCCAGACAAAAGTCCCACAACGTTATTTGCTGGTTCCTACAAACCTCTGGTCAAGGCAATTACGTTTTTTCACTGATCAAATGTCCAGAAGGAGTAGTCGTGAGCTGTTAGCGAGGCTAGAAGAGTCGGCAAAGCGACACAACTTCTTCTGTCATGGCTTGAAAATGATTTTGTGCTACTATAATAAAAAATAATAAGTAACACAATCCCTTTATGGTGGTTACATTTTAGTTAACAAATACACAGAAAAATACAAAGGCAAAGCTCATATAACTTTGCACAATGACAAAGTATGTTTCTACTTATATGCACCATAAATCACCAGTGCGTGAGTTCATTTGGGTGACTTTGTCCAAGGACGAACCTATAGTCACCATACACTCTAAATGCATCCCCCCTCATATCTCCAGCAGCCACTCTTGTCCCGGGATGTCTGCTCTCACACCAGCGTCCCGTCGGGCCATCCCCCAGGTGGGACGTCCAGATGGAGTTGTCCGGTGCAGAGGGGCTCATAGAGTTGTGGGGGTGGGGTTGAGATGGTCTGGTCGGGACAGGAACAGACCCTGTAGCCCAGAGCGGGACTCATTAATCATAGTGTCAGGCGTAAATGTGTTTGGGGTTAGCGCTGATACCCTATCCCGTGTATATCCGCCGCTACACACTCACCGAACGGGCGCCCAGACCCGCCTCGTCCGTCGCCTCTGTCCTTGGCTCTCAGCGGCTCAGTTTACATTCACCACCAGGGCTTTTTAAACGTTTGCTCTGTTGAAGATATTGGATGAGAAAAGTTTACATCAAGGCGCTCATTGAAAGGTTTAAAATAACTATAAAATAACTATAAAAATAGTAACAGCTACGCAATTTTAATTTTCCTGACAGGCTGGACTATATCAGGGGAAAAAAATTGTGATATCTGATTACTAACAATATCGTGATAAAGTCTTTTTTGACCGAATTGTCTGGAGACTAGACTTGTGAGAAAATGTCATATCTGGATCAAAACAATGCGTCTACATTTGGAAAATTGTGAAGGAAACCTGATGTTTTGCACATTTTTAAATTGCCGGTAATTGTTTTGGGCTGCATTGGTAAAAAACAAACAAACCTCAATCTCAGTTTTGCAACACCTACTATTGCGATAGCAATAATTTGGCAACATACTGTGGCTTCTTGCGATTCATATATCACAATAACAATAATTTGGCGATATATTGGCTTCTAGCAATTTGGATATCATGATAACGATAATTTGGCGATATATTGGCTTCCTGTGATATCGGATATCACGATAACGATAATTTGGCGATATATTGGCTTCTTGCAATTCGGAAATCATGATAACAATAATTTGGCGATATATTGGCTTCTTGTGATATCACATATCACGATAATGATAATTTGGCGATAAATTGGCTTCTTGCGATATCGGATATTGCGATAATAATAATATGACGATATGTTGTGGAGCCCTAACTACGATTGCGATTCGATTTTAAATTTAAATTCTTTTTGTTCACATTACACTTTAAAAAAAAGCATTAACACTTGAGAGAAAAGTTTATTAACACATAGAAGAATCCCTTACATTTCAGAACAGTTTTGCATAGGTTAAAAGTACAGGGTTAGATAAATCCTTATGGAGGCAGCATACATTTTCAGCGGAGGAAAAAGGAAATCAACAATTGCGAAAAAGAAAATTGCAATGACAACTGCAAATACACTTTTCTTGCATGATAACATCTTTCTCAATGCTTTCTGAAGTCATAAAAGCCCACTTCCCGACCACATTTAGTTGATATATGATCCCAGCGCACGTCAGCGCCTGCGTTTCGCCGATTACATGTTACTGGACAGCGCCTGGATGGATGAAGTGTCCTAATGTGTCGCGATCCGACAGCCCCCGAGCCAATCTCGCGACGTAGATAGCGCTGTCTCGCTCCCACACAGCCCTCGCTGAGCGCAGACAGGGAAAAGCGAAAGGGCCAGCCAACACGAGGGTCTTATCACCTATCACAGCTCTGCTCCGGGATGACCTCTCCGAAAAGGACCGCACAGAGAGGAGTGCGAGAGAGCGACAGATGGACGAGCCAGGAGAGGACAGAGGAGACGAGGAAAGGAAATGGGAGAGAGGACTCCGGGCGGGAGGTGTGAACTGAGACAGAGAAAGCTGGTGGGGAGGCCAGTGAGAGGAGAACAGCGTACAGAATGTGGCTGCTGGTGGTGGAGATTCAAAGAACAAGAAGTTATTTCGGAAAAATAAGATTTAGCTCATTGTAGACCAGTGGAATCAGTGGTTCTCAGCTGGTGTGGCATCAGATTATTGTTGATTGTGAATTAGCCCATAAAGGTGGAAACTAATCACCAGTCATTTTAACAGACCCAAATGCTTTTCCACTCGAAAAATATTGAAAGAAATGTTTCTCGCCTTTCAACCCCCTACCAGTTGAGAACCACTGGTGCAAATTACAGCGGAAGCATCAACACTTGAGGGATAACTAAAAAGAACTGCTAAACTGGTAACAGAGCCCCTTGCTTTTGAAAACATGTTGGTTAAACTCTAAATTACGGCTTTTAGGAGGAAATTATAGCACCTGAATTTGGTCTTTGTGATTTGCAAACTGAAACCTTAAAAATTTCGTGTTTGATTTGATTGCCATTGACAACACAGTACTTGAAAACCTTTCACACAGACATTTTAATGGTGTCATCACTGTAATTAAAAAAATATGCTAAGACAGAACTTCACTGTATTGATCTTGAAGTAGATAATTGCACTTCAATAAAACAGTGAAAAGGTTTCCTCTCCTTTCTCTGAGAGCTGACGGGAGTAAATGATCCTTCGCACTCAAATTGTCAAAGGGATCTATTCGATATCCATTATTTGAATTGCACTCCTCTGTTCATTACAATAAAGTAAAACGGGATGCTCAGTCTGGCCTCAGTTTGCTAACATGTCCAACTGAGCCAATTACGCCTTATCAATTATGGAGGCGCTCCAAACGGGCAGTTAAATACATAAATGTGCTGAGATCTCTCGCAGAGGACGGCTGGCAGTTGTCCACCATCTTGAAGTGGGATTTGAGCTAGGGTTTAGCTTCATTAAACTCCAATGCAGCATGTTTAGGACCAGTCGACAAAGAGGAGGACTTAGCTAATTTCAGGCAGATCTGTTTTTAAAGAGCAGATCTTTGTTCGTCAGGAGTGAGGGGCCTCCAGAGACCGGCGGCCCCCACTCGGTCCCCCGGTGCGCCCCGTCCCCTTGTCTTTGGCAGCTGATTATCGGCCCAGTGTCGGGGGGACCCCACGGCTCAGAGTTCATTGCCAACGGCGCGCGGGGTGTATTCAGTAAACGGGCGTTAGCGCGGCATTAGCACAACATTAGCATGCAAATGGCCGGGGAGGAAGAGGGCGGGGCTGCGTGAGGTCGCAGGTCAGACGCTCCTCGCCGTTGATTGGGGAGCCGTCAATCACACGCCAACCCCAGGGGCCAGTGCCGCGCTTACAAAAGGGAACAAAGATGGCTGACAAAAACGTCCCCGAATTCAAACGGCACTTCCTCTTTTTCAGGAGGCGCCCCAGAACTAACGCGGTGCCAATCACACACCGGGCAGTGGGAGACTGACAGCCCGCTCGGCCACTAGATCTCTCTTAGTGCACCTTAATGTCATTGACTAAAATATTTTGTCATAATATTAGTCAAAGACAAATACTGAATTAAAAGTAGTTAAAAACTGGGTTAAAAGGAAATGAAACAACATGTGAACTTTAGTGACAGTTTGAAAGAGCTTCATATCATTTAAATTCACTGCCAAAGGAAGATGTCTGTGCCTTGTCCATGTGGGAGAAGGTCCATTAAACAGAGAATATGATTATAAAAGTGTCTGAATATAGCAATTTGCATGGAATGTTGTTGGCAAACTTCCTATTGGAAGTTAGCTAAAACTTCCAATAGTTTTAGCTAACTATTGGAAGTTAGCTAAAACTAACTTTACCCAGTGTAAATTACCCCTACACTGGGTAATCTTGACCCAGTGTATGGTCAATATTACTTAGTGTCCACATTTTAATGTAAATAAAAAAGAAAATAAGGTTTAAAAACAAAAGAAAACTTAAATAAACATCAAGACAAGTGTATTTCATGAAAAAATATCGTTTACTTTACCACTTGTTAGTATTAAATTAACATTAGCCTTTAGCTTCGAGGCTAAAACAGCTAAGTTACAAACACAGAAGTCTCTTTTAGTGAATTTTTTAACAAAAGATTACCCAACAGCTGCATGCTTTCAGCCACGAACGTTTGAAACATGTATTCATTTCAGTGAGACACGGCTAACTCTCCATAGGAATAAACAAGACAGGAAACAGTTGATGGGTCGTCTCGTCGTCCCGCAAAATGCACACTGTCCTTGTGCCCCCCCGAGCGCCGGCCCACGCTAGCAGCTCCCTGCTCCTACAGCTCGCCCCAGCGACATTGAGGATGGGTCAAATGCAGAGAATTTCTCTACAGAGATTTCTCTACAGAGATTAATAAAGGATAAAATAAAGGATACTTAACTTTCCATTGAAAGTTAGCATCATGCTGCTACATTCCGTGCACAGAGCCTATACAAAGCCTATATAAAGTTGACCAAATTCATGTTATATTTAGTTGACAAAATTGCAGTTTTTGTAGGCTAACACAGACTTTTCAGCAGGCCATGTGCTGTTTCTACGGCTGGTTACCCATCGGCTTGCTCACGTTTAAGTAAAAAAACACATACACACACACACACACACACACACACACACACATACAGACATTTTGTTTTTGCTTTCCTCGGAGACTGAGACAAAGAGAGACCCACCGGGACAGTCCGCCCGCGCAGCCTGTCTGTAGCCTGTCCCAGTGTAGATAAAGACACTAAAGAGACAGAGACATTATAGGACACACAGGGAGAAAGCCATAGAGTGACAGATGCGATGGGAAGCTGGCAGAAGAGGCAGAGGGCAAAAGGACTGGAGGGAGAGAGACTGAAGAGGATTCTGGAAGAGGCCGAGGGGAGGGGACTTTGGATACTGTGGTCAATGTCAGATCAAATTTGCATTTGGAATGTGTAAAAAAAAGAAAAGAAAACTGTTTGGATTAGTACCTCGCCACCTTTCCTTTCCTTTGTTTTTTTAACATGTTTAGTTGACGATCAGTCACCCAGGAGTTCGCTATCGTTAGAGAAGTTTCCAAAGTCGTCGACTGAACTTGGTTGAAGAGGCGAAACGTCCAAACAAATCAGTCCAAACACGACTTTTGTATCTTTGATTACTTGGGATTTTAAAGTGTAAATGCAATATTGTCATTTTGCCATTTAAAAAGTGTTTTATATGAATGATAGCTTTTATACTATGGTTGGCTTTTCGAGAACACGCAGCACTTTATTTTTGAAATGCTTCTACAGAAAACCTAATGGGCACAACATGAGAAAAATTGCGATATTTTATAATGTCTTGAATACGGCATATTTTACTTAACCATTCAACATATGCCCCACAAAATTGAAACAAAAACTTGAAATGAGTCAAAACTTTAGGACCAAAACAATGCTAACATGGGGCTAAATGAGAAAACCAATGACTAAAACTGGACTTTTGCACATGTGTTTTCGTTTTCTGATACATTTTGCTTCTTGTGATATGGATCTAACATTGGAATAACAATATTTTCTGTTGAGATATTTTACAACCCTAAAACATTCTCTTGCTGTTCTTTTTGGTATGAACAAGGCCATCTATACAATCCTAAATGTGTCACTAGCCAGACTGAAAAAGAGTCTTCTCCGGTACTTTTTTTTTAAAGCTGTGTCAGAGCGAAGCGTAACAGCGAGCTAATTAAATCACTGTGGGACAGAGATGGATGGTCCCGCACACACTCAACACTGTCCCCCCGGGAGCGCGCCCCATCCCGCTGTAACGGGAGGTGATCTGCATGGTTTACTCCAGTAATCATCTTTCTTTCTCTCTCTCTGTGTCTTCCTAGGTAAGCCCGTCATGATTATCACGGAGTACATGGAGAACGGATCACTGGATGCATTCCTGAGGGTTAGTCACGCATTTCTCCCACGTGTTTTCATGTTTGTGTGCAGGGGGAGTGTATGCGCGCGAACCGATACCCGTCTTATCTCGGTGTTGTCATCCGCTGAAATTACGAGCGTTCGTTTACAAAACAGTCGGCTCAATCGTTTATCTACAAGGTGTTTTTTTTAAAGCGTGCAGATTGCGTGTGGGCATGTGGTTCGGTGCTTTTGATGGATGGCAATGCTTTGATATCTTTTGGGAGCTTAAAACAACAACAGTAGTGTTAAATTCAACTTCTTTCGCATTATCTTTGGTATGGATAATGTGCCTTGCTCCAATGGTAGTAATATAAGGTATGATTGTCATAGAAGGATAAAGCCGACAACAGTTAGGTTTGCTAGTGGAATAGTTTGCTGTACATCATGGTTTCATACTGTTCACTCAAGGTCAACGTCAAACTCCAGTGCTTATGGTCATTGTGTTCCTGAACACTTCAAGACCCTTGTCTTAGGACAAACTGCTAAATCCGAAACCTCGTCCCAGACTGCAGTAGCTCGTGCTGTAGTTGAGCACATGACAGGAGTCTGCTTTGATTTTCTTGAGCCTGTATGATTGTAGACTGTTGAAAAAAAGGTCTAGCAAGGAGATCAGAAGTGTGTTCTTCCCCGTGATCTTGATGATTAAGTTCCACCAATCTCAGAACCTGTGTCTTACATCAACCTTCATTACAGTACACTTCCACACCTAAGCACAGCTTCTAGACTTGCTCTGCAGAATGTCAACAACTCCCACTTTCCCTACCATTCTGTCATGAAAAAAAATTAAAATCTCATGAGGTTTCGGAATCTAAGCAGGTTGGGCCTGTTTTGTTCCTTGATAAGAGGACCGTGTGGGAACACTATAGGTGCTTGGGTGAGTGCTGTACGAATGAGTGAGCGTTGGTAGAGCCGGTGGCGAAGTTTGGCACATGCTTCTGTCAGTCTACCACAAGAGCAGCTTTGCTTGTCACCACTGAGTGCAGAGTGATTGAGAAGCTGTCCCTTGTGAAGCACACAGTGAGGCTTGTTTTGTAAAAACCCTTTCCCTCGCGAGAATGGGGAGTGGAAAGAAAAATGTAAATAGCCTTAGTTTTCTTGAAAGGTGATACTGTATGGTAATATTCAACCAACACGTTTTCGTTCCTTGTGTAGAAAAACGACGGCCGCTTCACCGTGATCCAGCTGGTGGGGATCCTCCGGGGCATCGCCTCTGGGATGAAGTACCTCTCGGACATGAGCTACGTGCACCGGGACGTGGCGGCGCGAAACATCCTGGTCAACAGCAACCTGGTCTGCAAAGTGTCCGACTTCGGCATGTCCCGCGTGTTAGAGGACGACCCAGAGGCGGCCTACACCACGAGGGTAAGGAATTTTTGGGGGATTTTTTGAGTATTTTCTTACCTCTTCGCTCTCACTAACGCGCTCATCTCCCTCTTGCTTTTCAGGGAGGAAAGATCCCCATCCGCTGGACCGCCCCGGAGGCCATCGCGTACCGGAAATTCACCTCCGCCAGCGACGTGTGGAGCTATGGCATCGTCATGTGGGAGGTCATGTCCTACGGGGAGCGGCCGTACTGGGACATGAGCAACCAAGATGTAAGTCACACAGATTTTCACACTGCATTCTCTTTTTTCACGCTTTTAAGGTGAGGTACGGCAGGTGAAAATGTTGATTTGGTCCGTTTTGGCTAGTTTTCTCTCCTTAGCTCCTTAGTTTCAATGTTCAAAACAAAAGACCAAACATTAAAAATAAAGTACCCCTTAACTACTTCAACCTTAACCTGAAAGTTTCATACTGATGTCTCTAAATTATTATTCGGCCGTGTCTTGCGTTACTGTGCATCATCTGTGCAGTCCCACCCAGAAGCACTCACTCCATGCTGCTGTATTTTCCAGGTCATCAAAGCCATAGATGAAGGGTACCGGTTGCCCCCACCCATGGACTGCCCCGTGGCGCTGCACCAACTCATGCTGGACTGCTGGCAGAGGGAGAGAGCTGACCGGCCCAAGTTCGGACAAATCGTGAACATGCTCGACAAGCTGATCCGCAACCCCAGCACCCTGAAGAGGACAGGCGGAGAGAGCGCCACACGGTAAATTTAATATCCTATACCGGTAGTGGCAGTTTTTACGCAGGTGATTAGCAGAGACGATGTATTTACAACCACTTTAAACACATTGAACCCACGAAAGTGCTACTTCTGGGACCCGAATAGGCCCCATAATGTCTCTAAACAAAGGCTGAACTCCTCGGGATTGAAGCGAGGCTCGAGAATCACAACGCTTCGCTGTGAAACCAAACATACCCCTGCGCTTGGATACCGTTACAGTGAATGGGGAGCGTGTTGGGAATGACCCGGGCCGTTTACAGAGCGGACAGGAGCCATAGAGGGAGTCTGTTTGAGTTTAACAAGTGTGTGTGCACAGGAGACCTAATGGCACAGCGAGAGGCCAGTGCTACAAAGGCATTAACAGGAGTCATTAGCAGGAGTGCCACTTTTACAAGAAAAGGAAATTGGCTTTTTATTAAGTTTTATGAGTTTATCCTGCGGATCCCAAAGTGCGGGACAGTAGGAATAGACTTCTTTTGGTGATACTTTATATACCTTGATCCAGTAAGAGCTGTTTGTAGTTCTTTAGACCCAGTCTAGCTAAGATCTGGTTTAGTCATGATTTAATGTGATTTAGGGTGGTATATGTTATGTCTTTTTGAGCTTTTAACCTTGCTTTAGTGTTATGACTCCATCAAAAACATAAATGGAAAGTTGTTTCATTTGCACACGTTCAGTGGTCATTACGATTTTGTCGCAATTTTAGTCAAAACAATATTCTTGCTGACTGAAATTGGCCTAAAAACTACATTTGGTGACACTTTATAACAACCACACCTTATGAAGCCTTAATAAATGATGAGTTAACACTTAATTCATCATGAACAATAATAGTTAAGTGTGACTAACCCTAAATAACTACTTAACAATGAACAAGTAAAGTATGGGAAGAACTATTCATTATGAGTTAGGCATTAACTGTAGTAGTTAAGCAGTTATTAAGTGTTAATTCATCATTTATTAAGGCGTAGTTAAACCCTACATTCAAAATAGTTGATTAGACTAAAACTATGACTAAAATCTCCAGGTATTTTTGTGAACTACTAAAAACTACATAAAAATGAAAAGAAGGGACCAAACGCCAGCCCACACTCTGGTCATACGGAGGGATTTCGCGAGTTAGATACCTTCACTAAACCTTTTCTTAGCCAGTGTGTAGCTTGTTTGCTGGTTGCTAACGAGAAGAATAAGAGGGAGTAAGACTCGAAATGGTAAAGTCAAAATTATTGCCTACAAAACCTCCCAAAAGAAAACTCCATCCTATGAAAAGTAGACAAGGTGATGTGATGAAGTGAGAGACTCAGTCGTGCAAGGCGAGACCCAGACTGGCTAACACTTCCTTTTCAATGTTTCACGGGTGACTGCTTCGTATATGGAAAATATGCCTGAGGTGAGGAGAAGGCGCGAGGTAAATCCTGTCAGCGCCGAGGCCGAGCTACAGAACAATGTTTCGATATAAAGAGGGGGCTCCACAGGGCTGTAAAGATCAGCCAAGTGTCCTCGTTTAACTGTGTGTGTCGCCCATAGGGGGGACTTATTTTGGAAGGTGTTTTTGATGGGACACATTAGACAGTAACAGACAAATTAGTTCCGTCATTACGTTTTGTTGACTTGCGCTCAGGAAATGACAATTAAAACAAAACAAGATCTAAAATTTCCTCTGAGCAAATCTTCTAACAAAAAAAACATCAATTTAAACCTGGCTCTATATCTATTATTTAGATTTCTTCACTGACAATAAAGGCATTTATGGCTATTTTATGTATAAATGCTTTTTTGTCCACATATTTATGTCAATATAAGGCAAAAGTTTCAAATTGATGTCTTTAAAGTATTTTTCTTTAATTTACCTGCAGTGTCTCGCTTTAAAGGTACACTATGCAGCTTTTTATGCAAAAAAAAAAAAGCTGATATTTGTGTGTATTTGACCTTGTAGTGACCCAGCAGCTGTATAAGTGGTCATCATGGCGCCTTTACTTTCCCTCAGGGTGGTCTCTACAACGCGCCAGGCTCAATGGTTTTGTAGGTTTTCTGGTGATAGGCTCCGTCAGCAGTGAAAACCTTCCAAACAATTGATCCTGGAGCGTTGTAGAGACCACCCTGATGGAAAGTAAAGGCGCCAAGCTGACCACTCATACAGCTGCTTAGTCACAACAAGGTCAAATACACACAAATATCAACTTGTTTTTACACATAAAAAGTTGCATCATGCACCTTTAAAGTGTATCCGTCTTTGTATTGTCTTATTTACTGTATAATTTGCACTTTTGGGATCTGATGTAGGAAACATAGTCTTCCTGGTTAAATCTACTCTACAGTTTCATTTCCAGTGGGACATTTTTGGGCCGTGACACTGAACAAGCCCTCCCCGATCCGCGGATTACAACAAGAGGAAGTGTCAAAGGGAAATGTAGCGTTAAACAAGGTGCGGTTTGCGCTCTGTGATCGTACACCGTGCATGTGTCATCCCCCCTTTCTGATAAAACGGGCCGAGTCCAATCGTGCTAAATGTTTGTTGGCGCTAAAACGAACGCGGTCATCGTTTCTGCAGCGGAGATGACAGAGTGCGTAACAAATCGGAGCGTTGCGGCTCCACGATGCGGTTTGTGACTTTTACTGTGCTTGCTCAGGCCGCTGCGCTGAAATGAAATGGTCGGGAAAGAGAGTAACAACTTCCTGGATCATTTTGCAGTAGGGAAGGGGAAAATAACTCAATCTGTGTCATAGAGCAACCACAATATTTGTTTCTATACAGATTATCGAATCAAAAAGACTAAACAGTATTGAGTTAAATGATCTAACTTCCACATTTCGGCTTTAATCAGGCTGTATTGAAGGCTAACTCCCCCTCTTGTGTCCTGTCCCCAGCCGGTCGAACCCCTCTCTGCTGGAGCCGGGCAGCCCAGAGCCCCCTCCCTCGGGTGGGACAGTGGAGGACTGGCTCAGGGCGGTCGGGATGGAGAGATACAGCGACAACTTCACCGCGGGGGGTACACCACTCCGGAAACCGTGGTGCACATGACGCAAGAGTGAGTATTGGTCAAGTCTGCGGTACAACTGCATCGGGTGAAAGATGGAACGTGCAGTACGTGGGGCAAAATATTAGAAGAAATTGTAATGGCATTTTTGAAAATCCATATTTCTTATCCATATCTTTGTATTCCTATGTAGATTAAATTTTTGAGAAATGGACTGAAACTAACTAAGGGAGGAGCCTGAACTTGTTTCAAAAAAATAATTTCTGTACACAGGGCCGGCTCTAGCCAATTTGGTGACTTGGGCAACATTGGCCTTTGGTCCCCCTGCACACCCCCTTAACAATAAACAAAATAAAAAATAATAATAATTAATTCATAATCTCTAGCAGACATGAACAAAGCCTTTTCAGATTTGGGGTTTTGGACCCCAATGGTATTATATTTTTTTCCCCCTAGATATTTTGTGTTTTGGCATTCCATATGTGTGCGTCCATTTGAACACACTTCAATTTGAATTAGGAAGCACAACTGGATTAACCGCGTTTCTCAAAGGTCAGCGTTAAGTAAATAGAATTGAATCCAGTTGTGCCTCGGAAACTTTATTTTCCTAATTCATTTGAAAAAGACTAAACAAATAAAGTTTCCGAGGCACAACTGGATTAAATTCTATTTATTTAACGCCGACCTTTGAGAAACGCGGCCTCGGAAACTTTATTTAACTAATTCAAATGAATTAGAAAAATAAAGTTTCCGAGGCACAACTGGATTAAAAATTCATTAATTCATTCATTTGAATGCAAATGATCGAGATCCTGTGAGCACCTCCGGCCTCCTCCTCACACTTAAATTTTATTCAATTCTTCGATTTTTTTAATTTTGTATTATCATTACTGTTTGGAAGCTTGAAATCTCTGGCGCAAAAGACCACAAATCTCTATTATTTTACGTTCCAAGGTTATCTGCGAAAGTTGTAGATGGAGGGATGTGGTTACAAAGATTTGTATGGATAAATCCATGTCTGCACAGCTAATTTGGCGCCCCAGTCAGGATTGGCCTTAGGGGACCCCAACCTAAGGGCCAACCTCGCACCAAACCACTGACTCTGCCTTCTCAAAAACATGGCTCTTTTGTCAAAACATTGAACTCATGGTTTGCCCAAAAACTCCTTGTTTGAGAACATTTGTCATTCATAGCTCACACAGTGCGAAACAATAACGCATCTTCATTTGCAATTGTGGTTTTGTGTGTGTCCTGACAATCGAGAAAAACTGTAAATGGCTTTCACACAGCGCTGGTACACATAAAGGAAAACTCGAGACATGAGCATTTGATTTTCCTACTCCAACATCCCAAGATTACATTTCTGGCCCGTTTTCTTTCCAATCCAACCTTTAAACTGTCCCTCCAGTCCTCTCTCCAAAGCCTGTTCAACGCATCATGCCTCTCGAGTTTGTTATCATTGTCCAAACTCCTAAACCGTGTCTGCTTATGTCTTTCAGGGACATGGCTCGCATCGGCATCTCCTCGGCGGCGCACCAGAACCAGCTCCTGACCAGCGTCCAGGGAATGCTCTCCCAAATGCAACAGATGCAAGGAAGAATGGTTCCCGTCTGAGACTTTTCCACTGAAGGACAAAGCGAAAAGGACCTTGGGCGCAACTAAGCCGACTTCTTTTTCTTTAAAAAAAAAATAATTAAAACAAACAAAACACAAAAAAAGCTACACGTAAAAAAGAGACTATGAAGTAATAGTTTACCTCATCCATGCACTTTAAATTGGATTTTAAAGAAAAGATGTCGACGATGAAGAAACTAGTGGAGAAAATGGCACTTTTTGGAGACATCAGAACCTTTTTTTTTGTTTGTTGTTTTCGAGAACATGACTCTTTTGTCTGCAACATTCACAGAGAGATATGGGGGAACGGACGGAAGATAAAGTGCTTCCAAGGACGATTTTTGGAGTGCCTTTAGGAACGACCGGGATGGACTGGGATCTGCGCTTCCGCCTGTCGGGGCGCAAAGATGTGTTGTTTTCGGGGGATTGGGGGATTCGTATTCGGAGCGGGCTTCTTTTTACTCTTTGACGGTGTTTATTGTACATGAACTTTCTTTAAAAATGGCTTCTCGGTCTGGACGCGGCTTTTCTCATCCCGCTGGATCTGCTCGGACAGAAACGGAGGATATCTACCGACGAAATGTGGGCAGGGTGAGGGTGGAATTCCCAGCTTTCTATCAGGAGCTTTTCATGACTTTGCTTCGGATTTTTTTTTTTTTTTTCGGGTCCGGATTGATATGTGTGCTTGAAGGATGTGGCACAGAATGTCGCTGATCTTCCAGAAAATGGCCAGCATCTTCTCCTCCCAAAAATACCCCCCTTAAGCTTCGCTAAACGATTTGGATTTGTACGCTTTTTTTGTCCCACGAACAAGCTTCCGTGCCGAGTATCGAAGGACCTAAGGAGGGCAGGACTGAAGGAATATACCCGAACGTGCTTTTCTGGATGAATGCAGTATACAAGTGGAGGGAACAGAGCATCGGCAATGAAGAGAGTACACCATTGAAATTCATATGAGGTGAGATATTTGGCTTTTTATGCATTTATTGACACAATGTAGTGGGGATGGAAACATAGTAGCACCAACGGGATTTGCCATAAGAAAAAAATACAGGACTTATTCAATTTAATAAGCTTCAGGGTCTAAAATGATTTTTTTTATGGAGGAATCATGATTAAAACAGCATGTAATCACACAGAACTTTGCTGTAGAAGTGCTGCCAAAAGGAAGAATTCATTGTTATAATGTGAACGGTTTTCCCTTGTGAAATACGGCTGGCTCAGGCTCAATACCACCAACTTCCTACAATAAGGTCCCCTCAGTGGGAGTTTCCTGGTTAGATAAATGTCAATTTGTACTAATACTGACAGCATCAACATATTTTGAGTCAGTCCCAAAATAGCGTACAGAACTTAAAGCCACACCGCGTAACATTTCACCTAATACATAGAATAGACTACAAGCATTTATTTTATTGCAGATATTTTTACCGTTGAAAGAATCCTAAAAAAATGAACAAAGAAAAGTGTATTTGCTCACCTCTCCTCAGACCTGAGTGTAACTTCACTGGGCGCGGGACGTCTCCAGCTCGTCTCCATGGAGATGGTGACTAAAGGCAGCCAGATATGAGATGTTAATGGGTTAGGTCCTCAACCAAATCCAGTCTTTGATTACCCACTGCAAACATAGCATTTCGGGTGTCGAGATGGTGATTAGGAGCATGTTTTGTATTGGCTGGCAACAGTAGAACCCAAAATGTAACGCAGTGTGCCTTTAGCTTATTATCTTCATATATAGGCTACATTATCTTCATGCTCTGTTTATAGTAGGGTTGCACAAAAAGCAATCGCAATCAAATTGGAATTGCAAGTTGCATAGCCTCACAATTATCAAATCTCGAACTAATCTGTAATATAAAACATCTATTGCAAGACTAATCGCAATCAAAACAATACTTTGTTCTGTTTACCCTTGTAGTCTGGTGTGTAAAATGGTCCGTAAGTCCTTTTAAGAATATATGTTGTCATCAGGAAGGGCATTTGACCAAAATAACCACCAAACCTTTCTTTACTTGTTTACTGTACATGCTTTTACATTTACAGGGCCTTGTTATTGCATGTTTGCCCTTCATAAATTTGGTCCACTACTGTATGTTGTTTAGCCTTTGGTGAGTGACTGCACAATCTCCCTGAACAAGTCCACTTACAGTCTTGCTGCGCGCTCATAAAAGTTATCAAATGCATCGATGCTGCGCTCACTGTCGACTTATTTGCAGAAAATATGACATCAGCGGCACTATTTCAAGCTTTTTAATGAGGTTGCGGCGGGAAGTGTGCGCCTTATAGCTCGGCGCTGTTGCGTAAATGGGATTGCCGGGCTCAAATGGCGCGAGACCTGCTGACTGCGCCTTCTTTGGGTTCATTAACTTCATAAATTCAAAATAAGGAAGGCGATCCTAGTGCTAATCAAATGGTTCCCGGACAGTCAATATTGTGGGTTTTTATCATGTTATTTGAATGTTGGACGAGGGCTTCGTTGCTGGACTGAGAGGCAGGATTAATTCTGGCCCTTAGCATTCGTCATTAGCATGCTAGCCTTGTATAGCCTAGCCTGACAACCATCACAGAGCAAGGGGGCTATTGATCTGGCAGTGGCCGTGACGAGTGTCGTGACATGGGTGTAAATTGGCAGTGTCTTTTGCAGCTTTGGGACGGGTGACGAGCTAAAAGGGAGAGAGCAAATGGTGCTATAGCTAGCACTTGTTGAAGTTAGCCTATGCGTTAAACTAAGCCTATTGTCTTGTGCTTCCGGACAAAAAACATCACCCACATTGCCACAATTCGGTCACCGAGTTATTAGTTTAGTAAATAAGACTTAAAAGTCTCAATTTTTTTGGGTCCAACTGAGAGTTTTCACTTTTTGCCCTTTCACTCTCTTCCCTGTTTTCCCATACGATATGACTTTAGGGATTAGTATGCTAAGAGGCAAACAATTAGAATTTGGTTGAATTCATAGGATAAATCAAAGCTAATACAATTGCTGTACTTGTCTGAAAAATAGTTAGTACAATAGATAGTTTAGTTTAGTTTAGTTTATTTATTTGTTTGAGCAGTTAACCTGCTCAAATACAATCACAAAGTTTAAGACCACTTGAAAAATGGCAAAAATCCACATTTTGCATGGTTGGATCTTAATAAGGTTCCAAGTAGAACTTCAATATGCAACAAGAAGAAAACAACTAATAAATTGACATTGGCTGTTTTTGCAGCTGATCAAAAGTTTAAGACCACATGCCTTTAAAAGGCCAAATCTGTTCAAAAATGTGGATTCAGTGTCATTTTCTGTCAAGTTTTCATACTGACGTTATGACGTCCTGATGGCAAAGGCAAAACAAAAATCTTGTTTAGATTGTGTTTTCATCCTACCTCAGCAGCGATGGCGTGATGTGAGAGGCTCTGCTTATGCAGCTCAACCCAACCACGTTCAAAACGAGACATTTTTATTGCCTTTGTAGGATGTCATGGCAGTGTCAATATCTGACAGAAAATGACACTGAATCCACATTTTTGTCCTAAACTTTTGATCAGCTGCAACAACAGCCTATTTCAGTTTAGTGGTTGTTTTTGTCTCAATCCCTTTTCTTCTTGTTGCATATTGAAGTTCTACTTGGAACCTTGCCAAGATCCATGCAAAATGTGATTTTCTGCCATTTTTAAACTTGTCTTAAACTTTTGATCGGGACTGTATTTATAAAAAAAACAGCAAGTCCTACGACTATGTTTATTGGTTTATTTGGTAGGGACAGTGCAAGTTAATGAACAAGCCACACCGGATTGTAGCCTTGGGCTAATTTCCATCCGTCGTCCCCATGCGCACTCTCAACACACTCTCATTCATCCTGGCCTATTGTACATGTTTTTAGTGGTAGGGGAAACCGGAGTACCCGGAGGAAACCTACGCAGACACGGGGAGAACATGCAAACTCCACACAGAAAGGCCCCGGCCTTGGTGGGAATCGAACCCGGACCTTCTAGCTGTGAAGCACGAGCGCTAACCACTGTACTACCGTAGATAACCCTCCTGAATGAACACTTCTCATTCTCATCAACAATATACTGTAGTTTACCCGAGTTACTGGGGCTCGTCATGACTTATTATCTTGCTGTTTCGATCTATTATTTACCATGAACCAGTCTGAACACCAGTAAAATCGCTCGTGGCCCCTTGGTTCTGGAGATAGCACATATATAGTGGGAACAATCAATGCTTTTCTGGCCTAGAGCTGGCTGACACATGTCATATTGATTCATCTATAGCGTGTTAGCTTATTGCAATTCAAGTATGGCGTTTTCATCATCATTTGGGTGCTAGCATCTACACTGCAGCTGCGTTTAGTGTGTATTGCAGTCCCCCTCAGTGCCTTATGGAGGGCATGTTTATATCAAATTGAACACAGAGGCAGGTTTGTGCACACAACTAGAGAGACGTCAATGATGTCAGATCCATATTTGCCCCGGGGCTCTGGTTTTGACTGTCACTCAGATGGATTCACGGCAGATGTTTCCAACTTTCCCACCGAGCGCGAGTGTAGCGTTGATTGAAATCAAAGGAAAATCATTGCAGAGACTGTACACCTCTGTTAAGGCATTGGTCTTATCTTGCATTTAGTACAAAAAGGAAATGTTAGTATAATTTTGCACTAACTCTCTGAGGAATTCTCTGTCTTAGACCCTTAGTTGCAAGCATCTTTAAAGTACAAGTAGGTCTCTGCCTTTTTTCTTATGTAAAAGTTGGTTTACATTTGTTACACATTTAAACTTACAGACTATTACTTTAACAGACTTCTGAGTGTTTTTGTACATTTTCTTGGAGATAAATACTGAAAGGAAACTACTGAAAATGGTTATGCGACCAACCAGTTGAGAACCACATTCTATTAGTTCCTACTGGAAATAATCTAAACCGATGTAGCAAGAATAAGTGGAATTTTAAAGGTCATTCGGTGCATCACAAAATGAGGGCTTTCTCATGTAAAATGTGCATATCATCACAAAGAAATAGAGTTGCATTTCAAAATCCAAAATCATCTGCCCCATTACTTTAGTTTCGTTATTCAGTGCTCACGTCCATGTCTATGGTATGGAGCACAAGTTCACAAAACAAAGCAGAACAAAAGCAAATTTTAACAAATATAATTTCAACAAAAGTAGAAGCTTTTTCAAAAGTTTACAAATTACTTTTTTTTTTTCATTTTCGTTTTGCTCAGTGCAATAAGTTTTAACACAGAAGGGTGTCTTGCATAATATTTAGGCAAATGTTTGTCTCTACATGTGACAGCTTCAGCATTCGAACATTCGAACAGTAAATGAAGCTCGTCACAAACGGTTACTAGTTCTTAAATACAAATGGCATGTCTGTCGGACATATTCTCACACAAAAGATTATTTTCTGGTTTAAATGCAGTCTTGAATTTACATGTGCATCACAGGACGACACAGTTCCACATTCCCCTCTCTATATTTGTATGAACTTGTCCTTTAGGTTCGTTCCACTCCGCGTTTCAGCCAGTTAACATCAGTGATTTCCTGAGATCTCCAAATATATACTAAAAGTAATAACACTCTACCCCGTCAAAAATGTAAGAAAAGAGTATCATATTTTATGAAAATACTGACTGACCAGGTTATTTCATCAATGGATTTTTCACGAATACAAAATCTTTCCAACACTGAAAGGAAGTAAATCTTGTGACATTGCAGAAGCTTATCCAAACAAGTGCAATCAAAGCTAAAGGCGGTCCAGCTAAATATTAGAGTCTGTGACTTTCTTTTGGCTGTGTTTTGAAGTTCAGAAAGCTCAAAATCACTCACGGATCTAAACAGCCAAAATGGCCTCACGGCAGAAAGATTCATTTTCCAGGCGGGAATTGTTTACATCCAAAACCAGCGTGACTAATTCCGCCCTCTGCCTCTTCTCTCTCCACAGCTGCTGCCATCCATCAAACATCGGATCCCGGATAGTTTTGGTTTTCTCCCCCCCCTCCGCCCTGCACAAAATTCTGTCTTCCTCCTGCTCTCTCTCTCCTCTCCCTCCTCCGCTCCGTCGGGACTTTTCGAGAAGACAAATCCTCTTCGCGGGGCCGGCTTTTTTTCTTTCTTTTTTTTGGGTCGACAAATTGACGATACACACATTGTCCGGAACCGCCATGAACGATCGCACCGCTTCACAATAAGAGACAATACGACGAATGTAATATAACGTGACGGGGGGAAAAAAAGCCCCGCTCCAGCGAAATAATGTGCTTTTTTTTTATTTTTTGGGTCAATGTCTGCGATGTTTTATTTTGTAATTCCTGTTTTTTTTGGTTGCATGTAAAGTAACAAGTGAGCGCGAATGGTGTTTGTGCGGATGCTTGACATTGTTCTGTGATTGGTAATTCTGTGTCTCATACCACTGTAGGAGGACATAACAGAGTCGTCTTGTTTTTGATATATATATTGTACAAAAGAGCCCAGACATGTTTTTTTGTTTTTGTTTGTTTTTTTCGTTTTGTGTCTTACAAATATTTAAGGTGTGTTCGGACAGCAACAGAAGCATTTTATTTAAAGTGCATATGACAGGTTTTAATACTTTTGAAAATATGACTTAATGTTATTTCAGAGAAGCAGCAATTTTAATGAAGACATTTTAGGCAGAACATTTTATTTGAATGTTTAAGCTACTGACAGGAAGTGACATGGATAGATACAGACGGCATCTTTGCAAATGCCCATGTATGGTCATGTTTGAAGCAGTCAGAGGGGGAAAATAAACAAATTATCTTTCTCCCATTTCTCTACCATTACTTTAACAAAATTATGAATATATTTTTCTACTAGCCATGGAGAGGAGCAAAGAGATTCAACAACCCATAAATACTAAAAAAAAACAATGCTAACCAGGAATCTACATTAGCTTCATGCTACGAATGCTAGCATTAGCGAAGCGATGCTAATGAGTGCCGTTTTTCGCTTCAACTGAAACAATTTGGTGTGGAAAAACATCCATATGGACCCGATTTTGACTTGACTTTATTGTGTGTGATAAATGTGTTTTTAGTCTGCCAGAAAACGGCAAAAATCAGAGGTTTTCTTCCCCCTCGGTAGGCCACGCCCCCTTGTATGACGCGTTGCCATCTTTAAAGTAACAGTCAAATTCCCTCGCAGTTTGACTCACTCATTTCCCATTGACGCAACACGGTCGGCATGGCAACAGTTCGAAATCGTTTGCCTCTATCTATGTCACTTCCTGTCAGCGTCCAATAAGGAAGTGAATCTATAAACATCACAACAATGGTCAAACTGTTAACTATGTTTAAGCAAAAATTGTCATATGCACTTTAACAGCCAGTTGTAGTATGCACAGAGGTGGGTAGGCGGAAACCGTAATTGAGCGTTTGTCAACGTAATTTTACTCTGACTGACGTTTAGAAAGTAGTTATTGAAATTGTTCAAATCTGGTATTCCAAAATACTCATTACAGTAAATTACAAAAAATATGTTTTTAAATGCAAAGTGCCACATTTGGATTTTTATTCTAATTTGGGATAAAAGTAGCAGAAGATATAAAACCCAACCACATTGTCAAAGTCCATGAACCATCATTTACATATCAGATTTACGGCCCTAACACTGCAATACAGGCAAATAGAAAATTCCATGCGACATACCCACAACATATTAATAATAATAATTAGAATGGGTTTTACTGCCACTGTCAAGGAAGGTACATTCACTTCAGGCCAACATAATATCATTTCAACTTTGAACCACTGAAGAATGTTTACAAGCCCCATTACGCGTGATATGTCGACTTTAAGCACATACCGTCATTGTACTTTTGTAGTCATATTTGCACCCGCATAGTCAAACCTCAAATGCTTTTTTTTTTTACTGACATCTGAAGCCTTCATTTTGGCCATGAATGTGTCATTTCCTTACCCACCTCTGAGCGCATGTCATATAGCCTAATGTCATATAGCCTAACGTCAGATTGTGACGCGAACTGAACGGGACTGAACAAGCGAGAAAGCAAAACGGTGTTGAAGGAGAGGAAAGTTTTGATTTGATTTTCCAACAAAGCATCTTTCTACAGGACACAGCTCAGCGGGGCCGCTTTCGGGTCCTTGTATCCGCCAACGACTTGAATGTTATCAGCCGAGACTTCACAACAACAACAACTACTACTACAGTACTACTCAGCCACCTCCGTCCTTAACGCAAAGCTACTTCCTATTTTTCTGTACCTCTTGAGCGTTGGCGTTTTGAATGAGAGAGATAAAAGAAAAGAAAATGGACCTGCTTGAGACATTATGCAAGATGGAGAAACCCCCCCCCCCCCTCCCCCGAATGTATCGCGACATGAGTTTTTCCTTTGTTTAAATTGTCAAAAGTAAGAAAATGTTGTAACAAAAGCGTAATGTCGGTCATGCCTTCAGATGCCATACATGTTGTAGATCTAACGATTTGTACATTTTTTGACAATGTCATTTTTTATTTTTTTGGCCTTGTTTTGGTTTTTGTCCAGGAGCTCTAGGTACCATGTAACTTATGTCATTTATTTATGTTCTTTTATATCTAGTTTGTAAAATACTAGCCTAAAGTGAAGAAAATTGAGGGAGTGCCAAGGCGCATTCTTAATAAAGTTAGAAACTACGTTGCCGTGTCGCTGGTGTTTATTTTTGTGATGAACCTTTAAATATTTTGTGAGTGATGGTAAATAATTTAAGTTACTTCAGCGGTGATGTTTATACTTTTCTTTTCAGATAACATACTACAGTACCTATAAAGCCTATATTCAAACATAACAAAATATGCATGATTTCTGCATCTGCCCTGGATCCAGTACAGTACAGATAAATGCTGTATAAAAACCAATACCTCACATTTTACCAATGAAAATGTAATATAGAAAACTCTTTTGTAGTGCTCCTTCTTTATATTTCAGACATACAATTCTAGTTGTGAGGTTATACTAGCAATACAGTGAAGTAAAAACTCCATTTGTATCATTTCTATCGCAATATGAAGACTGCCAGCACTTACGAAACTTCTCAGAAAAGTGGCCGAGCGAGAGTACATTAGCGTGGCGACGTAAGTTGAAGGGCCGCTGTAAGAGGGAAAGTTAGCTTATTAAGCTTATTTAGCAAACTGACCGTCAAAGTCATCTTAACATAGTAGCTTAATCGCCTGAAATTTAGTTTATTTATTGAGCATTAACCTGCTCAAAGGAGTGGTGAAGCAAAGCTTATAAGCGCCAAAAAAAAATAGTAACATTAAATAAAGTAGAAATAAAAAAAAAAAAAGAACAAAAATGAAAAAAAAAAAAAAAAAAAAAAAAAAAAATGTACTTTATGTTTAGGTTTTCATACATATTATCTTAATCTGCTACTTCCAGTGTCATTACTATCCTCAATATAATTTAATTTGGGTTTAATTATAATTATTATCATTATTAAAGGTGCTTACATAACATATTATATACTGGAGATCTTGCTACTTCCCAATGTCAAACCATCTTAAATAATTTAATTCGGGTTTATTTACCATTAATTATTTTAATTGTTTAATTGAAGTTACTATGTGAAGTATATGTAAGCCGCTGGCATAATGAGTGCATTAAAAAGCCAGGGTGTACGAATCGGGCCAGTTGAAGAGGGCGTAACTCCCCTCACAACCCACCTCAGCTGCCCTAACAGCTGTGACTTACAGATTCATTTTGTATCTAAAAGAACAATGATATTAAGAGATTAACGTAGATTTGACTTACAGGCGTAATGGCGTCGCTTTGAGCAGCCGTTGCGGGCTCGCTGCTTTCCCCACTTGGTCCGTAGGGAGGCATAGATACAGGTGACGCGTCATACGGTACCATGGGACTTTATGGCGGAACAAACTGGTTTCATACGCCACTGAGCACCACTATGTAAAGAGATAGGAGCTGGGACAGCATGCCTCTTCCATTGTATTTACTTCAATGCTCACAGCTGGCGCTGTGATGTCATCGTTTCAGGGAAAGTTGCAGAGACAGCGTAGCGACAGAGCCACGTAAATGCCGTTTTGAGATCTTAGACCTAGTTTGGAAAATAACTTTTACGGATGATGCATTTAGTCCTGAGCTTGACTTTGTGTGGACAGGGCTTCAGAAGAAGAGGTTTGCAGGCAACATATAAGCACAGTTTTGTAATGACTGAGTCTTTGACGTACGATTAAGGAAACACTTTCATGTAGGCTCTCAGTTCTCCTGGTCAAGTAAAAGCGGTTTGTTTTCTTATCAAATTACGGAATGGAAATTAATATCACAAACATGCAGCAACCCAAATTACAATGACCAGTTGGCCTTGAACTCATTGGCTGGGGGCAATTTAATGTGTTGGAATTTGACCAGTGGCCCACGGGAGCAGCCATTAAGGGTCAAGAGTTATTTTTACTTAACTTTATAGATGCGCACAGTTCCTTTTGCTCTGTTTAATGGCATTTAAAATGCTTTCATGGAGCATGACTCAGTGATTAGAGAGATTGGTTAAAGGCATGCCGTCTATAATACAAAGGTTATGGGTTCAATTTACTCTCTTACAGACACAGAAGAGAGTACTTTAAAACTAAAGTGTCGGTTAAATATTGCTTGTGAGCTTCGTTTCAGGGTTAAATTCATCCTGGAGGTCCTGGTTGGAGGTGTCCTTAGTTCAGGGAGTAGAGGCTCTGTAAGAATCTTGGTCAGACAGATGTGCTTTGACCAAGGCCAGAGAAGGTACAGTGACCAGAAGCTCAGACAAGGGATGTTCATCCAGACATCTGACCAGAACTGTCTGAGTAGAATGAGTTTAATAGTAAAGTGTTTTGCAATGAAATGAATTTCCTCAACCCTAGAACACTCTCACAGGTAGAGTTAGTCCATGTGGGACTAGAACTCACAATCAACAAACTCGACAGACATTTTAAGTCAATTCTCCTTAACCACTCATGATCACACTGCCAGCCTCTGTCATGAGTTATTTTGACTTTACTTTAACCTAAGTTCATTCTGCTCAAATCATTGACATTTAAAAGTAGTCGTTTGAAGATGGCAGTAGCTCAGTGAAAATTTGTTCTATGAGCTCATGGTTGGACGTGGCCTTAGTTCAGGGAGTAGAGAGCTCGGTAAGAACACTGGTGTCACCCGTCATCTATAGACTTTGTGAGTTCAAATCTTGATTGGTCACATGCGCTCTGACCAAAACCAGAGAAGGTACAGTGGCCAGAAGCTCAGACACTGGATATCCATCCAGGTGGTTCATCAAGACAGTACATGCTGCATGTCTGAATAGAATTTTATAGTAAAGTTTTTTTTTTCATTTTTCATTACGAAAGTGCAATAAAATTCCTCAGCGCCAGAACACTCCCACAGGCAGACTTGGTCCATGTGGGAGTTGATTGTGAGTTCAAACAACACAACAAACATTTTAAGTCCCTGCACCTCAACCACATGAGCACACTGCCAATGTCAGTCATTAATTATTTTGACTTAACTTTATTGATACGAAGTTCATTCTACTGTGTCATCGCTCCCTCTGACCACCACCGACCACTCACTCACTACTTTCACCCAGGCTTCCTGGAGTTCCCAGACAGTCCCCATCCAAGTACTAGCCAGGCCCTTCCTGCTTAGCGTCAGAGATCTGACGGGATCGGGCAGGGCAAAGGCAGTATGGCAATTTAATGCCTTGCAACTTCAACACTGGCCCACAGAGTCATTTTTAGTTGACTTCATGTATGGCCACAGTTCATGTTGCTTCTGGTAGCTTTAGCTCAGTGCAAGTATGATGTCCAAAGTCCCAGTTTTATTGGTTGGACTTGGACTATGAACTGGTCCCTGGTTCTGCCTTCAGAGCCTCGAGGCGTTCCATGTTCCCTAACAGTGTTTATAATCAGGACAACATCTGCTTCCTGCACTGTTTCCAAACCTGATTGTTCTCAGTCTGATAAGGCAAAAAAAAAAGAAGAGAGATTTAGAAATAAAAGCCAAATGACGTACACACAGACTTCCTGAAAAAGTCACCAACACACGGCAAGGCATACTGTACATTAAAGAGCTGAGGTTCACTGCAGAGAGAAAGATGGTTATCAGGTGTAAGGCAAAGCGTGTCTCTGTAAATCGTTGGCAGCTGAAAGGGGCAGGACTGAAGGAGATTAGAGAGCCCAGGTTTTGATACACTGGTCAAATTTAGATGCATAATGGTGGAAAGGTTTGGGGAAAGACAGTGAAGAAAATCTAAAGTTGTCAAGCAAAGAGATTACAAGAAACTACAAACGGCTTTGACAAACATAAGCTCTTGCTACTACTCTGGCGTGACATTGAGAAATGTTGATTGCAATCCGGAAAAAAAAAACTTTGAGGGAAGTTCCAGATTCAGTGAATAGTCGAAAATAGCAGGATATTCAGGTTAAAACTTCAGTGATGTCATTTCAAGTAGATTTCTGCAGTTGAATTCACGGGGGAAGGAGGGTCAGAAGGAAAGAGAGAGGCATTAATCAGCAAAAATAAGACCGCTTCCAAATCGAACAAAGAATTACACCTTCCTCAGTTGAATGCTGTGCGTGGTGGGATAGCCATGGGATAATGTCCTTGTCGCAGAGAAGCTGTCCATCAATGTTGACTTTATCTACAGCGAGTTCTTTCCTTGTTGAATCGTTTTCGCGCCATTATCTCCTTGGGAAACTGATCATTTAGTTCACAGCGTAGGCCTCATTGATGTCTGCCTTGCCGCTGGATATGTAGCTTTGTTTAGTCTTTGAATTTGGCTGGTAACTCTGACCTAAACGTATATGACAAACCCATCTAAGAACCAGGTTTTGTCTCCGGTTAGAGCCCCCCCTTGTTATTACTCTAGATTGTGTCGGGGTGTGATGAGTGGATGCGTAATCAAACTAAACCAGAGTGGTCATCTTGGTGAGCATGAGTGGAGCAGAAAAAGCCACAGGTGGGCTTGGTTTCAGGGATCTGCCCAGTTTCCTGCAGAGAGAGGAACTTCTTCTTCTTTGGCTGCTTAATGGCGGATGTGGACTATTCTAGCGCACAATAAATCTCCAGATAAATTGCGCATGTTCATCATTATGGCTTACATCTTTACATGGCTTACATCTTTCTGCAAAAAAGAATAAAGGTAAAGAAAATGAAACAACTATATCAATGAGTCTGGTGTGTTTTATTACTCTGTGATCTGAAGGCTGGGATGAAATATCTTTGAAGATAAACTTTCCCCAATGTCCTCTATTTTCCTTTTTATTAGAACCTTTTCGCCATCAAATTCCTTACACGTCATAAAGACATGCTCCACTGTGTCTGGCACATTACAAATCTCGCTATTTCCAGAGTTATGTTTTCCTATTAGATGTAATGTTTTATTTAGTCCTGTGTGTCCTATTCTAATTCTTGTAAAAAATGCCTCTTCTTTTCAACACATTCCTACCTGGCGACCCTGGCCAACCTTAGGATTTACCCATTTATCTTGCCACAACTTTTTAACATGTTTTTTTTTTTTTTAATCATTGGCTTAGCCTCTGATTTTAAAGTTTTACACTGAATAGACACATTTCTCACTCTCAAAGCCTGTTTAGCAAACTTGTCTGCCAGCTCAATACCAGCCAAACCTACAGCAGAGAGAGGAACAAGAAGAAACCTTCGAATTAAAGACCACTCCAATGGTAAAGGAAGAAGTCGGCCTAATGTTGAAGGCGTTATGTGGAAACGATATTATTCAACAATTTAGAGTAAATTGACCTTTGTATTTTCGTTCTTTCAAGCAGATGGTATCACTTTTGAGATTTGTTGGTGTAATAATTTATGTATTACTTCATAATAGCAGCAATTTACTTCAAAGGTTTGAGTTTGAAAAGAAAAACTAAAAGGAAAAGGAAAACAAAATGGTGGATATATTACACAGGCACAGCTGGTGTCTTTTATTGACTCCTTTATCTGTAACTGGAAAAGTAAGACAACTCAATCAAAGTGCTCGGGAGAATACAGAACAAGCCGGGACAGGACAATGGTCTCTCCGAATGTCCCCCGCTGCTTTTTTGTCAAACAATCTCATTACCGAGCCTTCGCGACGAAGTGGTGATCCTTCAAATCAGCTTAACCTCCAGCTCTGTTCCAACACGGCGTCTCTTCGCACAACCCACTCACCTTTCGCATTTCAATTTCCTGATTCGGAAGTAAAAACTGGTCCCAGCGGGGCGCCGCACTCTACCATTCAAACAACATTATTACTCCGTCCTTTGTGTTGTCATTCTCCAAAATCCACTCTCCTTACAATCCCTAATCCCCGGTCTGGGATGCTAATCCCTGGAACGCTGCCTCGAAAATTTGGTGAAGAGGTTTCTTGTCTCTTCAGGTGATGGTTTGACATGTCCGTTGTCTTGAAGGAAGATTAAATGGGAGACAGAGTGCGTTTGTGACAAAAACACAAGAGAAATCACTGTGTGGTTGAGTGCTGCGTTAGAGAAGCCTCTCAAAAACGTCTGAGTGCATTGATCGAGAGGTGCACAAAGTCTGTATGGGCTGGCCTTGAAAAGGGTTTATGTGGAATGACAGCAAGTTCACTGATTTATGTTGCGTGAAGCTAAATGTAACCCGAATAATATATATGCATGAATAGTAGTTAAGTAAAAGATCATAAATAGTGAAGCGATAAATTAATGTATTTCATAGGTTTACTTTAATAAAAGCCAAGTTCATGGTTCAAGGACAAAAAGGTATTTACATTGTTAAAAATATGTTGTTATGCAATAGTATTTCATTTATTTTGCTGTACATGTGAAACGTGTATCTTCCTATTTAGGAATGCTCTGTGAAGGTAACATAGGTTCTCGTGGAACACGGTGAGAGAGTAACTGGTTAGATCTGGTTCGGCGAGGAAAAGAGGCAGCATCGTGAAGAGAGTTTGCTTGTTTTTTTGTTTTTTCATGTGCGAGTGATTAAGGACGCTGTGTAGCTTCAGCTCGAAGCTCCAGGACCGTGTTTTTACCGCTTATTACATCGTATTAGAGCCGAGGCTAACCCAGCCCGTTCGCTACAAGGACTACAGTAGGCTGCCGTTTCGCTAACCTCGTGGGACATAAAAGCTTGCGGAGGATCGTTACCGGCCTGGACAACGAGGTACGGACACCAGATAGTCACAAGTTGCCGCGGATCGGGTGTGGACCACGCACCTGCATCGCCTTTGTACTGCTGTATCTGGACCCCCGAGCTGCCCTCAACGGAGCCGAGGACGACCCGTTACCGGGACCGATCTAGTGGGATTAACACGTTTACACAAGGTACTCTGCATTTGTTTATTTTTGCTCTTTGAGTGAAGCGACCCCTTTTGTTTTTGGGTCTCCAGGTTTCACGAGCATCGATACAGGCCTGCAACGTAGGGTGTATCTTGCCGGCTTAGGACTAGTTTATTAGCCAGTTATTGTGCCTACTATTTGTTTGCCCTTTGTGTGTGTGGATTCATTGGTACAGTGGGAGAGTGCTGTGCTATTGACTTGAAACTAAATACCTGCTACTTTGTTTATTATTATTTCTGCTTATTAAATTGTTAATAACTTTTTATACTTTACCTTGTGTGTGGTGTTAATTTACTTCTAAGTCAGCCGCTTAAGTCCATTAGTGTTTAGTGCTAATTTAAAGGTATTCCAGTGATCCAAACTCTTATAGAAGAGTTAGGTTAAAATAAAATAGTACGTGAGTACACTGTAAAAAAGAACCCTGAGCCCACTCAGTTAAGTGAGTAAACAGGGGCTACATAAACAGTAACAGAGCCACACTTTACAAATTAAACAAGGACAGAAAGCTAGTTCGTGTGTACTTTATGTGTGTACTTTAAGTGATCAGTAAATTCACAAGTCAACAGTTTGGTTCAGAAAAAAAATGCATCAGTAAACATGGCTTGACACCAAAGGCGTGCTGGGTAAACGGGAGAGTCGGGCGTTGAGCTATGCACGGTACTATTGGGCTACTGTTTTACATAAAAGGTACACAAATGTTTTTTGTAAGGTGAATTGGTCAAGTAATGACTTAGGTGATCAGAAAGAACTTTCGCACTGCGGTCCACATTCAGTGCACTGAAGCAGGAGATGCCATTGGACGCTGAACTGACTCAGAGTAGTTAAGTTGAACACCCCTGTGAGTTAGTTAGCACAGTCCAGAGGAGATGACGCAGCAGTCGGTCAGTAAATAAGTGAAAAAAGGCAGGTGAGGCAAAAAAGAAAGAATGAAAGGCAGTAGTGACCAATGTATAAAAGCGTAAATAAAATATACCATTTGCATAACTCAAAGCTAACTGTGCGGATCAGGCCCAGATTAGTGGCCGATATGAAAAGGGGAGAACCAATCTAACAACCTGCTCTACGAGGTAGGCTTCAAACCTGCAGATATGAGGGCTGGTTTAAATCATAAAACTCCCGGGCTGAAACGATGTCCCAGCACGGCCCTGCTTGACACTGTAGTAACGATTTTCATACATTGTCGATGGGACTAGGTTGACTGAGTGGAATTTGCACTTCTATCTTCAGAATCTTCTGACGTTTGAAGTCAAACATAAGAAAGTAGAAACACAGAAGCTTCGGGAAAATTAATCTAGATTTTGTGACTTGAAAGCTCAAATGAAAAAAGAATTGCCTGCAATGCCTCCCCTTAAAATTAGAAGCTATCCACCTCCCCACCTGCTCTGGCCTGGAGTTTAATCCCAGGAGAGTGCAGGTCCACAGGGGCAAACGGGAGCTGTATCAGGCCCCCCACACTCGGTCACCTCCAGACCTCCAGATAGACATAGCGGCTGGAGGCGGGATGGGGCTGTTCCCGGACTGACTACAGGGGGGAAGGGTCATCCACTTGACCTCTCAGATGGTCCTTATCCTGATCCACAAATCCAGCGCTGCGTGGTCCCTACCTGATAAACTGACCTCCGACCCGCTCGAAGACTGCTCACGACACCACCAGAGCAAACGGGATCATCTCAAGAGCAAACAATAAAAGGTCTATGAAAGTGTCCAAAAAAGACAACACTGATATTGGAGAATTGCTGGTTGCAATATTAAACCTAGAAATGATCTAACTTGCAAACCAGAGTAAGACTCGTTTACCATCTGTCTTGTCGTTGGCCAAGAGTTTCATGAGCTGTGATTGCTGGACATTGTCACAAAAAAGCTGTTTCTGCAGCTGGAATGTCTGGCATGTTCACGTTTTAAGTGTTACAAGAAGTGTTTAGTTGCTCACAGCAGAGCCTTGATATTACAGCTGTGGGTGTTTTCTTGTTTTGCCACTGCACTGATAGTACACGGGACATCACCACTGGGGAACCATGTCTAATATGTTACTTTCTGAATAAGAACCACAGCCAAGGTTAAGGTATACTTAATTAATCCCATAAGGAAATTCGTTCTCTGCATTTGACTCATACATTCATACTCAATGCCACTGGGGCGACCTGTAGGAGCAGTGAGCAGCCAGTGTAGGCCAGCGCTTGGGGACCCATCTCCAGATGTGGAGCCAGGCTAATGGTCAGAACCACCTGCCTGGAGGATTCACTTATTCACGTGTTTTAGTGGTAAGGGAAACCAGAGTAGCTGGACAAAAACTACGCAGACACGGGAGAACATGCAAACGCCACACACAAAAGCCCCGTCCAGGGATCGAACCCGGGACCTTATAGCTGTGAAGCACGATCAACATAAGAAGAGAACTTATCTGGCGACGGTGGCGCAGGAGGTAGAGCGGGTCGTCTAGTGATCGGAAGGTCATGGGTTCGAATCCCAGCTCCTGCAAAATGCACACTGTCGTTGTGTCCTTGGGCAAGACACTTCACCCTACTTGCCTCCAGTGTCTGTGTACACTGGTGTATGAATGAGAGTGTGAATGGGTGAGTGGATCCTTGCTGTAAAGCGCTTTGAGTGCCTAACATAGGTGGAAAAGCGCTATATAAGTTGAGTCCATTTACCATTTACCATTTACCCGGCTGTGCAAGAGCATGTCTTGTCAACATGAGCATTTAAAGTAGCTCCAGGGTTTTTTCTGACTTCACCGGTGTTTTAGGGACAGTGGCGCAGAAGGTAGAGCGGGTCGTCTCATGATCGGAAGGTCAGGTGTTCGATTCCCGCCTCCTGAAGGTGCACACTGTTGTTGTGTCCTTGGACAAGACAACTTCACCCTCCTTGCTTCCAGTGTCTGCGTACACTGGTGTATGAATGAGAGGGTGAGTGGTTCCTTACTGTAAAGCGCTTTGAGTGCCTAATGTAGGTGGAAAAGCGCTATATAAATTGAGACCATTTACTATGTAGTGTATTTTTAATATATTCCTCCACTGCACAATACAACCCATTTTGCTTCGATCAGGAGGATAGCGCACTGGTATTGCACCAAAAAGAGTCCCTAACACACACTTCTCCCCGTTATGACATGTGTGCTAGTCTGCTTCCTGACGGAGCGAGATAACATTTGGGAAGGGGGCGGGGCTTTTGCGAAAAGTCAATTGGTCTTTCTTGTTTAAATACACCAAGTCTCTATAGCAGAGGCGGGCAAAGTAATTAAGAAAAACTGTAATTCAAAATGGAAAGAGAGAGCGCGAAACAATAAACATGTCTTCATCTCAAATCACTTATCGAGAACGTTCACATGAAACTTACTGACCTGTCGGCAAAACATGCGGATTCCTCTGCTCCTCTCGTTGGTGGTCGCGTCTGGTCTGAACAAGAGCCACAGCTGAGGTCGGTTATCGCAGCGAAAGCCCTGTTCAAATCCCGCTGATAAGAGAGCGATACGGCGAGATGGACTGACAGCTCTGTGGATATAAGAAGACAAGAGGAGAAGATTGGGAATGAGAAAGTGCCTGATGAAAAGGAGAAGCCGGGAGCCAGCCAAGTGATTGAATTGAAAACCTTTGGTGAGTGCGCTCGTTTCTGCCCCCTCCAAAAAAAAATATTGAAAAGTTTGACCTGTAAGAAGTGAAAGTATAAGAAAGAAAGGGGGAAAAAAAGCTGCTTGTGGCACTCGTCATCAATCATGGTTTGCTTTGAGAGATGAGATAGAAGGAAGGAGTCAAGAAATGAACCAGGAATAAGCCAGGACTAAACACGGACTAAACCAGCATTCATCCATCTACTTTGGATTCAGCGGAAAGGGGAAAGGGTGCGAAAACAGAACTTTAAAAGAACCTGTGTCTCTGTACTGCTTTGTAAAGTTTCTCTTGATAAGACATTAAATGCCATTGACTGCACAAAGCCTCCAAACTGATCCACTTCCCAAAACGAAATTCGTCATTTAGGATGGACTTTCACCTGAGAATTTGTTGTTGGTTGGATCGAGCACACCTGATTTTAGCCAATAAAGTCTCAAAACCATGGTCAAACAGTGTATCATATGTGACACGTGTCAGACCGGAAAGTCAGACATTTGACTACAAGAGCGAGAAGAAATTATTTGAAAATCACTGCGATGGCAAATTCCAGGACAACACATGTCAAACCCGCCCAGTCACAGCAATACTGTCACAGGATTGGTCTGGACTTGGGAATGAATGGGAATACATGGAACTGAAGGCCGCTTCTTTACAGACAGATATGAACTGCAGCAAAGGAATCTGATTTGATAGATTCTTTTCCTATCTCTGTGATAGTTATTCACTGAAATTTCTAAGAAGATAATTTTCACCATGTCTGAGCACAAGTGTTTGAAGAGGAATGTGTTAAAGGAGGGCTTTTGGAAATGGAATAGACTCTTTCCTTGTGTGTATCCATCTTGCGTATACTCACCAAGTGTGTGCAGTATTACAGTGCTATATTTTTTTTAAGAGTCCCATTTTTCAGTTTGTAGAGATCTGTTCTGTCTAATGCAGATCTGTGCTCTGTGTTCCCCATCTACTCCTCGTACTGTATTGGTCAGCGTTGTCAGGGTCTGAGTGACAGGTCACAGATGAAACGACTGTGACCTGTCACTCAGGTCACATGATATGCAACGTTGCCGTTTGTCCCTCCGCCTATTAGAAAGAGTATTAAGCAGAAACTAGATTTAGAATAGTTGAGGATCATGTTTTGGGCTGTTTGACATGACGATATGGAGCCTTTTCTTGTATGGGTCGGGGATGTGCAAATGCATATTTTATGGTTCAAAAACAACATTAATGGTTAAATGATACTACGTTTCAACTAAAAAAATGCAAAAATATTATGTCTATTTAAGCATTTTGACCGTTTTCAATTTCCCCAAAACTACCGAGTTAATGTTTCCATTGAAAGTTTCCAGAATTCTGCCCCTTTGCAACCCTAGTCCGAA
Organism: Neogobius melanostomus; assembly: GCA_007210695.1. Classification (NCBI taxonomy): domain Eukaryota; kingdom Metazoa; phylum Chordata; class Actinopteri; order Gobiiformes; family Gobiidae; genus Neogobius; species Neogobius melanostomus. The sequence goes on from VHKM01000026.1 coordinate 487,473, forward strand.
CCACCAAAACAATCGTGCTATGTCTTACTTTGGAAGTCTTGTAAATCTCATGTGATTTTCTTCTTGTAAAACATGAACGCTTTTCTTTATCAATGCTGCTATACGTAAGGTTATTGCGGACAATTGTAATTGTTGAAAGGACATAATTATGATTCATGGATGGGCACACCCACAGGGCTGTGTGTGTGCCTATGTATGGAAAATGAAACTTCACTAATTGCTTGTACGTAAACAGGTATGCTTCTGTTGCACATGTGCCTGGATAACTCTGGAATTTGTAATGTAAAGTGTTATATTGTATGAAATCACGAGATGCTGCTTGTATCACCGTTATTATTACTGTTATTATTTACCTGCAGCTGGACACATGCGTTTCAGTTATGTATATTCTCAGTGTTATGATGGGCCTTTTCTTTTGAAAGGACTTACAATTCTGTGTTGTATTTCTAGAATTAATCTGAAATGCATGTATGGGGGGTAGGCATTTATAAGCTTTCTTGCTTCGGCCTACTCCTTTTGAGTTTTATTTTATTGCAATGATGTAATCATGCAATTTATGTTTTATAAAGTGCTCAAATAAACAAACAAACTAATCAAGGCAAGGGCAAGGTAAAAACCAGTTCTACATCTAAACTAAACCAAGAGACCAGGACTGTATGAAGATCAAAACCCAGGGGCCGCCGTTTTGTTTTGATCACAAGTGCGACAGAATGGGTCCAGTCAAATGATTCAATTAAAACCATGTGTCGCAACAGTTCATCAAAGATTGACTAAAACGAGCTGACCTATAAAACCCCAAAATAAATCCTGTGTGAGCCAATAGCCATCCGTCATTGTCTGTTTTGAGAGATGATGAGAGGAGCGTGCATTCAACTAGCGCTTGGCAACCACCGGGATTTTCCTCTAAGGCTCTTTGGGGATTCAAGGCGATGACAACAATAAGATTCCCATCAGCGCTCGCATGTGGGGCGCGGCGCTCAAACGCACAGACGGTCCGTCGTTTTAATCCCACTTTTCAGCAGGTCGGGGGAATGGAATTCAAATAGTCCTCGTGCCAAAGGATCCGGCCGCACAAACATTCGCAGATAGCATCACCGTCCCGAAATACAGTAGGCCTTACATTAGCGGAAGCTCTTTCATGGGCAGATTATTACTGTTAACAAGGGATCGGAGTACAAGGAGGGGAGATAATGTGGATTTAGGTTTGTGTTAACATATATGGCATTACTACAGCTGCTGATGTAAAGCTAATGTAAGCGCGTTGAGATAAGGCAATGTAAAACAAAGAGGGATGAATGGATTACGATGTGGGGCCATTAGAGTTTGAACGGAAAGTAAGAAGCAGACATACAGGACCTATATGGATATGATTTGTATAATGTGGCAAACTAACATAAAATAAACAATGAGGAAGAGTTGTAGTTGGTCTAACAACACGAAACTCACTACTCTGGCATAAAAATGAAGATGCTCAGTGGGAGAACATCCATATTCCCCCATACATTTCAGATCCTATCATTAATCTAAAAACACACATCAGATTTAATATGGAGTCTACACAGCCTCTCACTTATAGTGGGTTGCATGAGTACCATACTTTAACTTTTCGACATTTTGCCATGCTATGGACCATAAACATGAATATATTTAATTGAAATGTCATGTAAAAGACACACACAATCGTGAAGTGAAATGAAATGTATACATGATTTTGAATTTATTTATAAATAAAAAACTGAAAAGTGGGATGTGCATAAGTACCGGCCCCCCATTCCCTTTAGTGCAACCAATTGAATTCAGATGTTGACCTAATGTCTAAATAGAGTCTACCTGTGTGTAATCTAATGTCACTTCATATACAGCTGCTCTGTGATGGTCTCAGAGGTCTGTTAAGAGACTATTGGGGAGCAGACAGCATCATGAAGTCCAAGAACACACCAGACAGGTCCGGGATAAAGTTATTGAGAAGTATAAAGCTGGGTTAGGTTATAAAAAGATTTCCAAAGCTTTGAACATCTCCCAATGTACAGTTAAGAGAGAGCACTGACCAGAGCTGTTACCAAGAAGCCTATGATGACCCTGGATGAACTGCAGAGAGCTACAGCTCAGGTGGGGGAAACTGTACACAGAACAACTATTAGTCGTACACTGCATACATCTGGCCTTATTAAGTTTAGGAGGACGGCCGGGTCTTGGTAGGTTTGCAGTGATGCCACAGTCTTTCCATTCCTGGATAGTGTATTTAACTCTACTTTTAACTCTGTATTTCTACTTTGGAAGATGTTCAAAGCTTTGGAAATCATGTATAAATTTCATTTCACTTCACAATTGTGTCACTTACTGTAGTGTGTGTCTTTCACATAAAATTTCAATTAAATGTATTTATGTTCATGGTCCATAGTGTGGCAAAATGTCGAAAAGTTAAAGGGGGGCCAATACTTATGCCACCCACTGTAGCTCCTCCGGTTCTAGTCTGTCCTGCTGCATGCTTGGATACCCCTTTTCTGCTTCACCACAATCCCTAAAAAGGCTCAAAAAACGAGAGAGATAATTGAGTTCATACATAGTGCTCGTTTCGACAGTGGGGCTGCGCCATCTGATTTGCGGTAAACAAAAACATCCTCCGTGACGCCACACTGAGATGGAGAGGAGAGTGTTTTTCTGGAATAACAAACTCAGCGTGTGATCTGGACAGCCGAACTGAGCGCCGAATACAAGTCTCCCTAACAGGCTCGAAGGGAGAAGAAGTTGCTGTGCTGACGATGGACGAAATGGGGGCTAAACCAGGAGAAAACCAAGCCAGCATCTAAACTAGAATCAGCGTGTGAGTGGTCTGGGACTGGTCATTATTTTGAGTTAAGTGTCGTTGTGGAGACTGAAGTTCCGCTCGTAAGAAAGCTGGACATAGCACGGTGAGTGGAGGAGTTGCATGATATAAGACCCGACCTTTTACCATAAACATGAGGCATTTCCAGATTGTTTTTAGTTATCCATTTATCACGAAATACTCTGCATTAACTTTCAGTTTTCAGACCACATTTTCGAAACTGACGAAGGCCTCTTGGATGAGCGGTGACACGTCTTCATTCGTCCAGATACTTTGTGAAAACCTTTGTTACTGCATGTCTGGATGACTGATAGTTTCAAGGACAAAAGCAGGGACTCAAAGTGTCTCAAAGCTGCCCAGACAGTGGTGGTCATCGTAATTGATTTCATTACTCTGTCAAATCTCTTTGTTAAAGTTAAAGTACTGAAGTATTTAGTGTAGAAGTTGAAAGAACAACAATTTAAATAAGCAAAATAAATCATACCCAAATTCATCTCTTTTACAGCGACACCATGGTGTTTTGGAGGGCTCATTATAAGGCTTTTAAATGGCACAAACTGAACTCAACACTAATACGACTCGAGTAAAGTACATATCCTCAAAAGCCCTAAATCAAGGCTCAAGACAAATCTAAGGCTAAACTGACTCAGAAATTGGGACCAGTTAGCATCAGACAGTGGGCAAACTGATGACTAAACCAGGTCTTATTGAGGATTAAAGTAATAGTCTGTAAGTTTAGATGTTTTACAGATTGAATCAATTGTGCATGGGCCTGCAGTTAGATGCAACGCAAGTATATTCAACCAATGTAAACGCTACCACAGTTTGCTTTACTGGGCTGCACTGCATGAGCCACTCCAGATACTGTCTTTCTGACCCCCCCCCCCCAGACCCCTCCAATAACGCAAAAACAAACATTTCAGAGTGTCCTTTTGTTGTAGACAGCCTGAGGCACCGGTGCAATAGCAATGCGGTCTTATCAGCATCTTGATATGCCACACCTATGAGGGGGGATGGAGAAGTGCTCACGAACACTGATTTAGACAGATTTGTGAACTATATTTCAGAGAAGGGGCTATTGTGTTTCATGTCTTTCATCCCATGAAAAAATGAGGGCAAAAGCAAAAGTGTTGCAAGTGTAATATAAGGTATTTTTCCTCTGCTGACCTCAGACACTAATCTATATGCCCATTGCCATAATGTTGACCAATGAGACGAGCTTTCCTGTGAACTGGCCTGTCAGTCACATGCGCAGGGACGGAGGAGGGACATTCAGGTCCAATCAGGAAGGGAGGAGGACGGAGATCGATTGTTTACTTCAACATTTCTCTCGCTCCTCAATCTTACGAACCATCACTTAAGGTATTTCATCAAGTCTAAGCCATGCCAAAGGTCTACCACCATAACCAATTGGACAAATCCAAGTTCAAAACCAGGATGAGCCCATACATCCAAAGAATAAAGGCTTTATTAACCCATGCATGAAGGCAAAGGACTATATTATTTGTTAACCTGAACCAGGATCTCCAAAACTTCCATATACTTCCCACCTCACCCCCATTGGAGTGAAGGATTCTGGGTCTCTTCACCCAAACATGACCCCTTTCCACGGAGCCGCTCAGTGCTAGAGTTGCAATGATTGATACTGGCCCGGCTAACTAGACTCTAGGGTGCAACAACAGCTAAGCCAACAGCAAGCCCGGCCACTCCGCTGCAGCCTCTCGGCATGTGTGTGTGTGGAGAGTGAAGAGCCCTGGAGACCCTGTGGAAATATGTGTTTTGAATAGGGGAACTTGCTGGAGGGTATAAAAGTTTTAAAAAAGCAGGATAGTTAGGAGGGTGCACACAGGGATGGTCGTGTTTTTGCAACTGAAGAGCGAACAGTAAACAGTCTATTGTGCGATTGAGAGTGGAAATGCAGTGTCAGTCATTGCAACGTCCAAATCAAGTTGTTAAACCAGACCCAACCCAGGGCGGAATTAGGACGAATTTAAGTCTGAACTAACCTTTGGACAGTGTTATCCATCGGAAATAAAATTGAATTAACATATATAATTTTCCGACGCTGTAGTTAGGAGCTTTAAAGTGCATTAGACCTTTTTTTTTTTTAGTTTGACATTTTTTTGTGATGTTTATAGTTTCACTCCCTTATTGGACACTGACAGAAGTGACATAGATAGAGGCAAACCATTTTAAACTGTTGCCGTGCAACCATGTTATGTCAGTACGTCTGTTAAGACATATATAATAATAAGCTACTTGCGGGTTCAAACAGTTGATAGTCCCATAGACAAAAACAGCAAAAAACAGAAACTTCATCTGATTCTCCTGCTGAAATAACAACTGATAAAAGGCCAAACACTGTTTTACACCTAATTAGAATAAGTATGTAAGTAAAGTTTCGCTATAAAGGGCTTTTCACAGTTAAAATCACAAAGTGCTGTACAAAAAATAGGTAAAAACAAACAATATAAAAATGTACACATAAAATTAAAGTGACACTAGTGAAAACCCATCAACCAAATGCTTACTTAAAAAAGATTCTTATAGCTCACATAAATTAAATGTTTTTTGTTTTTTGTTTTTTAAACCTTCATTGTGTATAGAAAAAATAAATCAAATCAAATCAAATCAAATTTATTTATATAGCACATTTAAAACAACTGTTGTTGACCAAAGTGCTTCACAAAAAGGTCTACAGTACAAAAAGTTATAGTAAAATAATAATTAGAAAATGAATGTCAGAAAAGACTTACTTAAGAAAATCCGGACTACAAGTAATATTTCAGTGTGATCAGATGTTTAAAAAGAGCATTATAGTCAGCTCTATAGCAGGTTAAAATCAGCTAAATCCCATTTTAGTGAATAGGGCTAAAGTTGGACATGGAAGTAGAGTGATGACATCATCACTTCACAAACGTATGGGAAATGAGTGAGTCAAACTGCTATGGAAATGTCACCAGTGTTGGGGAGAATACTAAATAACTAAATTGTATTTAGTTACAGAATGCTGAATAGTTGCCTTAAAATGTATTTAATAACATATTCTGTTACTTTGTCCAATCAGAGCACTGTATTCTGTGGAATAGTTCCATGTTGATTTGCATAATATTCATGCATAAAAGCGGTGTATGATTAAAAACATGCAGCTACACTTTTCACATCGCCTGTTACAAACTTATTTGCCACTAAATCAGAATGCATGAAAGCACTTTGCAAACGCCCACAGCCCCAAATAACGTAGAGCTATGAATATATGCTTATGAATAATTCATTAACTGCAATGTATCCCTTTAATACTAGGAAAGTAACTGTATTCTAAATACCCTCAAATAAGAGAGTAACTTTACCAGAATACAGTTACTCAAGTATTCTAAATACCTATTCTAAATACATGTACTCAGTTACTCCCCAACACTGCCTGTCACTTCCTGTAAGTAGCTTAAAAAATTCAATAAAAATAAGTTTTCTTCCCAACATTTCTTCATTAAGTTGCTGCTTCTGTGAAATAAAATGATAATGATTACTTAAAACAGGTGTTATCCATCTAACTAAGTCATATTTTCAAAAGCATTAAAACCTGTCATATGTACTTTAAGAGGAACAGCTGACTGTGGGCCCCTCTTGTGTTTCCCCCAGTAAATTTGCACTCTTCATTGCATCGTATGGAGCGAACAGCATTGCTTTTACATGGCAAAGGGGATTAAAGGGAATTTAAACCGTATTTATTTTTCCAAAACGGGTCAACACACATGGAGACAGACATTTGGAGTCTTTATAACCATCTACCTTTTCCTGAAAATGCCAGCTCACACTCCAATCTACTGTAGGTCACACGGAGAAATCCACGAAGCTCCCCCTGCGTTTGAAAGTCCAGACATCTTTTGCAAACTTTCTGATCCTGTTCATCATCACAAATCACTTCCTTGAGCTGATGGGCGTGTTCTGGTCTGTTCGTATTTTTCTAGAAACATTCATTACCAGTTGAATAAGCCGGAATAAAGAGAACCGCATGCCTGAGCCAGCAAGCAAACCATCACCCCATTTCCAGACACACTCCCTTCACGGCACATGAATCAGCTACTTTTGTGTTCATATGCAAAAACAATGACGTCACTTTTTTAGACATATAGTGCATACTGCACAGTGCAAGAGAATCGCAGCACCCATGAGCCGTGTGCGCTGTTCGTAAAGATCTTTTGAGAACCACAGTCTAACATTAAACAGGCCAGTTTAAATCTGATTGCCTCGTTTGGTACAAGATCAACTGGAGCCAGTGCTTGGACGTTATATAGTTACAGTAATCGAATAAGGTGCTTGCGTTAACCATAGGCCTTTTTAAACTCAACCTATACAGACCCATTACACAACAGTAATGCAGTATGATGGACAAAAGCCAGGGTTACGTACATACGTAGGTAGACATTCCAGTTTTACATTTACCCCCCATTTTATTATCCATTGTCCTATGGTTGATGAATGGGATGGGCATTAGCGCAGGTTAATGAGGCTGAAAGCAGTATTCTGCCTCAGGATTTAATGAACTAAGTGGCAGTTGAACTAGGTCAGGAGTTCCTACATAATATATAGTCATTAATTTGTGTCCAGTGGCGATATAATGTTAATTATGTCCAAAAGACTGACGTATTAGTGGAGACACTGGATCAACACTTTCTGTCCTATGATTTACGTATATGGCAAATTGAAACTGCATTATGCATTTTTGCCCCCATCTACCAAGTCACATTTTTGTCAGTCTTGCATTTAACAAATAATAAAGAAATAAGTATTTCAAAGATGGATTTTATATCTAATTCCTGAAAAATACCAATTCCAACAAATTCCACATATTGCCAAGTTTGGACATTTTCCCACATTTTTTTCCCTCTGCTCAACAACAATCTTTCACCATCTTCTCCTTTGTCCCTTTTGTCTCCTGTCGCTCCACTTGTGAGCCATTTTATTTGTCCACGTTTTTGTTAAGCGCTTGGCTTCAACGTAAGAGGACAGTCTTTGTTTAATGTTTTTTTTTTCTTGTTTTTTGTATTTGTATTTATTTGTATTTATTTATTTATTTGACAGGGACATGTACAGGAGCATTAATCAGCATATGAAAAGATGCTTTGTACCAGACTTTAGCTCTTAGAGCTAATTTCCATCTGCAGTCCCCAAGACATACAAAACACTACAAAAAGCATAAAACAATACAGTTCATAATATTTACAGACAGTATTTACATTTGATAAAAAATTTAAAAAAAGAACATATCAAAGGGAAAACTTATATAGTCCTCTATAGTCTATACCCACCCACTACCCTTCTCAGACGTAAACTGTAGTAGTAGTAGTTGCTGTTTTTTGTTTTTGTTTTTTCTTTAATGCTGACATGTTTGAGTTCCCAGAAAATGTTGTTTCACACCCAGGCAGAATCGTTTTAAGTCTTTGCATAGTTTTAGTGCAGTTGGAAGTTTGTTCCATTCTGAGATATTTTTAAAAGAGAATGCCGATTGTCCTAATGCTGTTGTTGTTCTGACCATCTGATCAGAGGTTAATTGGACAAACCTTTTAGTGGTGGAGGTGCCACATTATTAACAATCTTGAATAGTAACTTTAGATTGGCTGACTTAACTATTCAACATTGAACATTTTATATGTTCTTGTTTTTCACCTAAAAGGTGCCCAGCCCATGCGGGCAAGACACCAAATAAGAAATCTAAACTAAACTAAACTAAACTGCAACGCCTCCACTGTGCTGCAGGTGTGGGGGGGCTCTTGGTGCCTCTTCAGTGTTTCAGAAGAAGAAATGTGTAGGTCTCAAATGTCTTTAGCTACCAAGCTAGCTGTTTGTTTACTTTTAAAAAGCTACTTTCTTCAGGACCATTATGGACTGTCTGCTATAAAAAAAAAATCACCCGAACCTGACAAAAACACGATAAAGATGCACAAAAGTATCCAGTAAAAGTGAGGAACACAGAAACCACAAATGCAGTTCGCAGAAAAAGGCAAAAAACGCAGCTGTACCAAGAGAGAGGAAGTTGCTGCTTGATTACGCGTTGCCATGGCTCATTTCCATCAGAAAACAGTACACTATGCTTTTTAAAATGTGGAATAAACCTGCTCTGTTCAAACAAAGGCTTTAAAAATAGAGATTTTTCATAAAGTGCCTGTATTCCTTCATAGGCTTCATCGGCTTCAAACATCAAAGAGCATCTGACCCTACGACAATTAACTGACAAACTAAGCACTTTAATTTAATCCATGATTTTGGCTTTAACTAAAATATAAAACCTAACCCTAGCCCTTCATGATAATAATAACCCTTTTTTTGTCTTAAAGTGAAATCTCTAAGAAATGACATAAACAAAGCTTGAATAAAACGAGCCATATTATGTAAAACGCCTTCACCAAAGTTAGTACATTCGGTCTGATGAATTATTTAGTGATTTGGTTTGCTGATGTTTTTGTTCCCTTTGATTGCGTTGCCCTTCAGAAAACACCACAGGCTCCTTCCTCGCTTCCCCCGTCTGTGTGAGGAGAGTTTAAAATCAGGAAGGTTCAGGGAAGCTCAGATATGACCATGTCCATGGGAGGAGACAGGAGTGGAGGCCTTTTACTGTCGGCCGATCACAACTGCCCACCAGCCTCTAGGGCCTCGGCAACAGTAGTATTTAAGCCCAGATTGCACATCTTCTGCCTGTTCGTTCACCTCCACTCCGTTCTAGTCGGAAAGACAGCGACATATACTTTTTGCCCCTGAAAGCTTTTTATTTATTGCATATAAGAAACCTCTATTTACTATTTAATTGTTTTCCCACTATCCTGTCTTTGATTGCACATTTTTCCCGTCTATTTGGATCCCCCTCTCAAGAGTGTTCTTGAGAACTGAGAGATTTATCTTATCTAATCTCTTATTAAATGATTATTTTTCAACAACTATATAACTATCTTAATGAATTTAATACGGTCTCCGTATCAATCTGCCTTTCGTTCTGGCTTTTCAACATCTGCAGCCTTAGTTAAATTTACAAATGATGTGTTCTGCTCTTTTGAACAAAATAAATTCACAGGTGCTATATTCTTAGACCTTTCAAAGGTTTTGATCTGGTTGACCATTACATACTTCTGGACAAACTTAAATCAGTAGGTCTTAGTAGAAACGCTGTTCTATGGTTCAATGCCTATCTACATAATAGACGTCAGTTTGTTGTTTATAAAGATGTACAGTCTAGTCTCATTATCATGGAAAAGGAGTTCCACAGGGTTCTACGTTAGGACCTCTTTTATTTTCTATATTTATTAATGACATTCCTCGCGTGTGTACACAATGCCAAGTACATCTATATGCCGATGATACTGTTGTCTATACGTCAGGCGTGAGTCATCTCCAGAATCAGCTACAGGTAGACTTCAATTCAATTCAGAACTGGCTCAGAATTAATTTGTTAAAACTTAATATGAAAAAAATCACTGTATATGCTTTTGGAACTCTCTACAATGTGCTGATTTGAGCATTTACTTCGACAATGGCACTCCAATGACCAAGGAGACCGCTGTGAAGTACCTAGAAGTCTGGCTTGATCCTGAACTTAACTTCAAATTACACATTGACTGTATCATTAAGCGAACATACTCCTGTTTAATGCCACTTTATAGATCATCAAACTGCTTTACACCTCAAGTTAGAAGGAGAATAATCACTCACCTTATTTTACCAAAAATTGACTATGCGGATATTGTTTATTTTAATACTTTTGATATACACCGTAAACCTCTCAATGTTTTGTTTAAGTTCCCAGTATAGAACTCATCACTATAATTTATACATCCAGCTGAACTGGTTACAACCTAACAAACGACGGCAGTACCACTGGTTTCAATTCATTTTCAAGTGTATTTATTTTAATCTACCACCATACCTGAAATGTTTTCTTGTCTCTTCTACTTCACCCTACCCTCTTAGACACTCTCAATATCCTATATGTACTGTTCCTACTGTGCGTAAAGAGCTAGCCCGGAGGTCCTTCTCCTTTAGGGACCCCTTTGATTGGAATCATCTGAGCTCTTTATCAACCATTGGTCCCTTCAAAATGTCTCTTTTTGTTTATCTAAAAACTGAATGCCACTGTTTGTAGTGTAATCTTGGTTGGAATAACATTATTATCTTTATTTGTTTTTCTATTGTGAAATATTGTAATTTCTGAGATGGTCGTGTGAGCTGGAGAGGTATGAGCAAAATTGTCTCTAATGTTTGTCTGTAACTGTTTGTTGTGTAACTTGTCCTGTCTTGAACTGTATTGTGTTCAATTATAAATGTTTTGGTCCCCCTTGAAAACGAGATGCTGCATCTCAAGGGTTTTCCATTAATACAATTCAAATTCAAAAATTCAAATTCTTATCTTTTGATAAAACAAAGACCGTGCAGAGGTGTTGCCTTTAAAAATCCGCTGCTGTTCTATTTCGTGAACTGTGGAGCTTGATCCGGCCGCACTCTGACCGGGCTGAAAAATAGAGTTGAGCTGTATTTTTGTCGGGGAGGAACGAAGTGTTGGGTCAGCGATAGAGGCCCCTTGGAAGGGAGAGTGAAGACGTGGAATGTTTCTTGACAATTAAAATAGCAATGTATTTGCTGCGGAGCAAACTTTAAAGGGACAGGCCACCGTTTTTCCATACTGAGATATGTTCTTACCAGAGCTTAGACGAGTTGATATGCACCTGTCTGGTCTTTGTGCGTGCCCTCAGTCACGCAAAACGACCAAAGATGTTGTTAGCATTTGGCCTCTCCCAGTATATTCCTATAGCTCCAAACGGGGGTGAAGTTGGAAGCTACCACGTTCTTCTACGGGCACGCACAAAGACCAGACAGGTACGTATCAACTCATCTAAACTCAGGTAAGAACATATCACAGTATGGAAGAACTGCGTGCCCTCAGTCATGCAAAACGACCAAAGATATTGTTAGCATTGGCCTCTCCCAGCATATTCCTATGGCTCCAAACGGGGGTGAAGTTGGAAGCTACCACACTCTTCTACAGGCACACACAAAGACCAGACAGGTACGTATCAACTCATCTAAACTCAGGTAAGAACATATCACAGTATGGAAGAACTGTGTGCCCTCAGTCACGCAAAAAGACCAAAGATGTTGTTAGCATTTGGCCTCTCCCAGCATATTCCTATGGCTCCAAACGGGGGTGAAGTTGGAAGCTACCACACTCTTCTACGGGCACACACAAAGACCAGACAGGTACGTATCAACTCGTCTAAGCTCAGGTAAGAACATATCTCAAAAGGGTGTAATATAAAAATATAAAAGGGTGGCCTGTTCCTTTAATGCTGCTCCTGTATGACCGCTTCATAATGCAGCTCAGTTCACTCGTCACCCAGTTTCTCTGACAGAACACATAAGGCAATACTAAAAAGTCTATTACTCTACTCCTTTCCCATCAGCCCTAGCTCCGTCCCCTCCTAAGGCTTTCCGTGATCTCCCCGTATCGTGTTACATCGAAGGTCAGCTCCTCAGTCTCAGTTTCAGCGCCGCCTTGAGCCCGTGGCGCACTAATAAATTGGACTTTTGTCTGACGGACATGTTGGATTTCAGAGGTGACGGCTCTCTCTCCTCTCGCTCCCGCTGAAGTTACACTAAAAGGTTCGGACACAGAGGAACGACACGGAGTGAAGGAGATTAGCGCTTACAAGAGTGCTGGGTGGCACCATTAGAGTGAGGGTTTGGGATGTGACTTTCAAGCCCCACATAGACAATCTTGTGAAAAAACTTAAACTCAAATTGAGCTTTTTCTTTCGAAATAAATAATAAATAATAAAAGCGGCTTGTCACTGCAACATTTGTATCTATTTTAGACTATGGAGACCTGTTGTACATGAATGCGTCTGCTCAATGTCTACACAAGATTGACACTGTATATCAGGCTTCTCTGAGGTTCATTACTAACTGTAGGGCCTTGACCCATCATTGTGAGCTCTATTCTCGAGTGGGATGGCCTTCTTTGTCCTCCAGGAGGTTGGGTCATTTACTTTTATTTATAAAGCCATGCTTGGTCTACTGCCCTCTTACATCTGTAACCTAATCTCACGGAGGAGTGTTGGCTCTTACAGTTTGCGTTCAAACTGTAAGAATTCTCAGAGTTCAAAATTCTCAGAGTGAGAAAGGCAGGTTTGTACCTTTGTGACGCCAGTTTGATATTTTACATTTATTATTCCCCCAACATGGCAGTGGGGGGTTGTTTTGTCGTGCAACTCATAAAAAAAAGAAACACTATTTTGAGGAAGAGTCTGGCTTCAGCCGATGAAGTATCGCTGCACAGGAACAGCTAGCAGCCTTTGAGCACTCAATGCCTTTAGTATTAAGATTTGTTTATAAAAGGGAGCCAGAATCCTCAAACACCCAGGTAGATAATGTTTTTAAAAAATGTAATAAATCAACACTGCTGGATATGTCTGTCTAAAATAAACGTTTCATGATGTACAACTTTTCTTACGGCTTTGTACTGAAGTACAGTTGTTAATTTATATTGTTAATTTTTACATAAAATACAATGTCTTTTAATATTGTATCATTTATTTGAGTTGAAACAACCAAGTAATCCTCATACTTATACATATATACCAGTACAGATACCAGTAGTACCTAAAAATGTTTTCACAATACTGGTATCATTTAACGGGACCCAGCCCTACTGCCCAGTAACGGTATATAAGAATGCTACATTCACCACTAGCAGCTCTCCTACTACTGACACTACTACTACCAGTGACGTGCGGTCAGGGGAGGCAGGTGAGGCCAGGCCTCACCAGTCATCATGGAAAAAAACAAAAATTAAAAAATACAATAAACTTTATAAAAACAAGTCCCTTCTCTTAAGATGATTGGGATTTCCTATGATTTTAATCAATCTCGTGGTTAAAAAATGCCCAAATGTTTATCAGTTGTCGATATCGTGTAAAGAGGGCGGAGCTGCGGCGAGCCTCAAGCGTCCCGCTTCACATTTCTACAAAACATGTGGACTACAAGTGAAAACCAGTCTATTTTGCTATTCTGCACGGTTTAGGAGAGGCAATTTAAATGTAAAGGAGTAAGTAAAAGGAAAAACTGATTAGACTGACATTTTATGGATGAAATGCTGTAGACGAGTCTTTATGCTGAAATGTCACCACTATCACGCACCGCCCGCGTGGAGCATCAGGAATGTCAATAACTTATCACTTGAACGGGCGGGGTACGAGTCCCGGTCACGTTCACTACTATTTAATTTTTATTTGCAATATCGTGAGAATGTATTTTATGTTTAAATGTGTTGCTATTGAATGCTATTTCAAAGTAAGAGAATACCTGAGACAGCAAGTTGCATTTTTTGCTGCAGTTTTGTTTACTTTATATTGGAGTCAATAGCATGTGCCTCACCAGCAACAAACCTCACCGCACGTCACTGACTACTACTGGCACCACCACTACTACTACTACTAATAATAATGCCTTACACTTGTAATGCACTTTACAAGCCTGTATTACCAAGTTTCTTAAAGCGCTACACTGTCGTCATTATTCAGTCAATCCATACTTGGTGGTGGTAAGCTACTGTTGTAGCCACAGCGGCCCTGGGGTAGACTGACGGAAGCGAGGCAACCAGTCTGCACCATCGACCACTCACTCACTCTCTACATTCGTCAGGCTTCCTGGTGTTAACAAACGGTCTCCCATCCAAGCCCCGACCAGGCCCTTCCCTGCTTAGCTTCCAAGATCTGACGGGGTTGGGCATAACAAAGGCAGTATGGCCACTACTACTACTACTACTACTACTACTACTACTACTACTACTACTACTACTACTACTACTACTACTACTACTACTACTACTACTACTACTACTACTACTACTACTAGCACAACAACTACTGGCACAACAACTACTACTACAACTACTGGCACAACAACTACTACTACTACTACTACTACTACTACTGGCACAACAGCTACTGGCACAACAACAACTACTACTACTAGCACAACAACTACTGGCACAACAGCTACTACTACTACTACTACTGGTACAACAGCTACTACTACTACTACTACTGGCACAACAGCTACTACTACTACTACTGGCACAACAACTACTGGCACAACAGCTGCTACTACTACTACTACTACTACTACTACTGGCACAACAACTACTGGCACAACAACTACTACTACTACTACTGGCACTACTACTACTAGCACCACTACTTGGCATTCCCTGATCCGAAGCTTATTACAGCAATTGGCAGCATGAAGAATGAAGGACAACAGCAGAGAAAGTTATACAGGGAAACTAAACACAATAAGAGTCCATAATAAGAGTTGTTATTGTTACATGAGTGAACACTTGCTGCTCATGTCTGCTAACACTGTCACAACCTCAACTGCTGTTACTGCTATTGCAAATTATTATTATTTTTTTAATGAATTTGTTTATTGAGGAAACACATTAATGATAAACATCAAGAAATTACAAAGTATTCCTCGTAACATTTTCTTATTTTTCTCCCCAAACAATAGGCCTACAATGAACAAAAATCAAGTCAAATTTAATTTAAAGGCCATTACATATAACATACATGTGTTAAACACAAAACAAAACCTAAATAAATGTATAAACATGTAAACGTCCACACACACCAACACACACATAGGGAAAGGGAGGGGGAGGGCTATTACAGTTTTTGCCCGTTGCTTGAACACTATAGACCCATGCTTAGACTAAAGCAACACAACTTGAAGCTTTTGTTACCATACCTTAAACACATGTACCCATACCTTAAACAAAAGCGCTGCTTACGATTCTGCAACACACTTACTCCTTTATGCAACACATACTACACTCTATTTCATACATAAGACACTTTGTTTTAAAATGAAATCTCAGGGTACCATTTGGAAAACACATGTATCCAAAATACAAAACACATCGAGGAATTGCAACCACTCAAATACACACCTGAAGGCACTGACTTGCAAAACTGAACACCAAACAGCCAGCTAGAAAAAGCCTCAGTTTAGCTATTTCAAGAACTTAGCAAGCATGGATGGAGGGAGAGCGAGAGGCTACGGAGCCCTGGAAGTGACATCACACAAAAACATTTTGGTGGGTGAAAAAAAATTGATGAAATATTAAAAATGTTTTCTTTTTTTTACCACATAATAATAATAATGATAATAATGATAATATTATTATCTCGGGGGAACGAGATATTATGTCGGGGGAATTTTTCTTTGAGTAAATATAACACACAAAAAAATCTTTTTTTACACCACAAATGATCTCATCCCCCGAGATAATTGTAAAAAAAAAAAGAAAAAAAGATTTATTTTTATTTTTTATACTTCATCCAAAATGATCTTTTTTTCACCCCCCCACCCCCAAATTCTTTTGTCTGATGTCACTTCCAGGGCTCTGTAAGAGGCAGAGGTAGAGCAAGAGGAAGAGGAAAAAGAGGATAAGGTCAAGGTCGAAGAGGCCATGCACCATTGCACGGACCCCTATTTTTGATGATGTCATGTCATCAACCATGGCTTGACTATGAGGGAAGCTCTTTATAGATAACAGATATAATCGACTTATTATATTTAAGAAATAACAATTCTTCCCATGGTTGGGTATTTGGAAGAGAAGGGTAAGATGAAAAAGTGAAGATATACAGTGTCGTATCTGAAAATAATGAAACAAATGAGTCGCAGGAAGCTTGTACTCAGAGGACAAATTAGAAAAGCTTCGAAAAGTGCCATCTTTAAATAGATCCTTAAAAGTTTTAACACCACAGTTATTCCACAATACATAGGTAGCATCAGCAAAACCAGGAGGAAATAAATGATTGTTTACCATGGGCGTTGTTACTGATGCAGAAGCAAAATTAAAATACTTTTGGGGTGGGCGCTTATAAGCCTTTGGCTTCGGCCCTCTCCGTTTGAGCAGATAAACTGCTCAAATAAATAAATAAAATAAAATGATTTCTGTATTGTGACCATATTTTAAGAGTGGATAGCACTACAGGATTCTTAGTGAAACGAGCAAAGGTAATCGGAACACCATAACAATTCATGTGACTGAAGCAATTACCTTTAATACAGTTTGGTCACAAATATAAAAACGGAACCTCATCAACCTGTTTGGCAGATCAAGTGAATTCATGACTGTGACCGTTGCAGTTACTGCAGAAATCCATCTTGATTAGTTTCGCTCTTTCAAATATATGGCCAGTGCCTATAACCCTGCCCTCCGAATTTATCGAGGTTCTCCTAATTTATATCCCCATTATTGCACGCGCAGGTGTATAATGCACGAAAGAAAACCTAATCCCGCTCAGCCGCCCTGAGAAGTCATGACCCCCTCACCCCAGAACAGGTGTGCCAATGACCCCCTGACATCGCGCAGTGGAGCAGGAAAC
This sequence comes from Neogobius melanostomus, assembly GCA_007210695.1. Taxonomy (NCBI): domain Eukaryota; kingdom Metazoa; phylum Chordata; class Actinopteri; order Gobiiformes; family Gobiidae; genus Neogobius; species Neogobius melanostomus. The sequence goes on from VHKM01000026.1 coordinate 504,741, forward strand.
TGGGGCAACCGGCAAACGCTGCAGAGTTCCACACTGGGCCAACCAGCTACGACTGAAGTGGGGAAAGTCAGTGTTTCCCAACCTCTCTTTAGATCCAAAAGAAGCAAACATACGCTAAATAGACTCTCTTAGAGTTTTTTACCATGTTACAATGTTGTTCTCTCATCAAAAAACGGACCTGGAGCTGCGTTTCGAGACACTTGCGCATCTTTGAGTAATCTTTGAATCTTAGCGGCTATTCTTAGCAGCCAAAATGCTAGGAAATGCTACTCTCACCCCTCGATCTCGTGATTGCGCAGATAATACACTTGTCAATCACACCCATCGGGAATCGAAGCAATCAGCCCTGATCACAGACTACATGCCTAAATAATAGGAAAAGCTTGTATTCTGGCTGACCACGGGACCATTTCCCCCTGAGCATTATTACTCCTAGGGCAGCTTGCTTGGCTTAAACTGTGGGTTTAAGTTGAGAAGCACTGCTCTAACCAGTCCCTCCAGGATTTCGCGATGTTGCAATCACAACTATTAACACAAAATCAACAAACTCCGCAAAATCAGTGCAGCTTTGCAAGTTCTCTAAAAGCCTGCAACCTTCCAGCAACTATTCCAATAACCTGCAATTTCCTTCGCAACTATTCCTTAAAGAAGAACTAAGTAACTTGTTTACCTTAATAAATCCTTTCCATAGTCCATCTGGGGGTAATATAAGTGTTAAGGGGATGATTGGGGGTCTTTCATCTCCCCCTGGTGTCTCTGGCCAAAACAACACAATTGCAACTTTGCCTGCACTGGGTCAGAGGCGCAATACACACTAATGGAAGAAGCTAACAGGCTAACGGGCAAAGCTAACTGTGGGCTAGCGCCACTTAAAGCAGTACTAAGTAACGTGTTTACCTTAATAAATCCTTTCCGTAGTCCCTCTGGGGGTAATATAAGTGTTAATGGGATGATTGGAGGGTCTTTCATCTCCCCCTGGTGTCTCTGGCCAGAAAACCATGCTTGCAACTTGACTGCCACCGGGGCGGAGCAACCAATACACACTAATGTAATCACGAAGAAGAAGCTAACAGGCTAACGGGCAATGCTAACTGCGGGATAGCACCACTTTAAACAGTATTTAGTTTGAGTGAAAAAAAATATTTCCATTGTATAACTGGATGTACAACATCCCTCTCTCCCTTCACCTTTTCTGTCAGCGTAGTATTTACTCTCCAAGACATTTAATAAGTTAAAAAATCGTAACTTGCTACGACACCTGCAGTTGTGCTTATGGCCTCTAGGGGCAAGAGTTACTTAGTACTGCTTTAAACAGTATTTACAGCCAAGTTTGAGTGAGAAAAAAATGATCTTCGTATGATTGGATGTACAATATCCCTCTCTCCCTTTGTAAAAAAAAATAATGTTTTAAGCAGAAAAAATGGCAACTTTTCATTGCAACTTTTGTAAATGTGGCACACGAAATCAGGCATTTTAGCCCGCAAAAATCACAAAAAAGACTGGAGGGACTGCCTAATGGACCAATGAAGGAAATGTGATGCACAGGCACATAGGTTCACCTCTTCATCGTGGTCTTTATTTCTAGTTCCTGATATTAAACCAATTCTTCTGCCTTATGCCTCTATCTTCATCCCTTCTCTTCTTACATTACTGTCTTAGCCCGGCAGCGGAGTTCGCCTTGAGCAGACACTGATGACTTGACCCATTAAAGGCGACCTCCACATTTCCCCCGGGAATACACAGTCGAACAAACCATCCCTCCCGTTCTTACCGGCCCCGCCGCACACACAGCAGCCTCGGCCCGGGAGCTTTGGCGATACGTTTTGGCGAGACACAGAGCGAACAAATTTATCAGGCGTTGCTGCGTGTAGGCTCTGCTTGTGACTGATGATAGTTTGAGGTTAATTTGTACACCTCTAGAAGACTGGAGCGCGCCGTGAAATGCTTATGTTTCATTTGCTGTCGTCCGAGGGCCGGAGAAAAATGCGGCTTTTAAGGCGGTATTAATGAATCACTTTGGATCGCACTTACAGCTGCTTTAGCGCTTATAAATAGATGCCGCAACCTGTTTTTACATTTAATATGCAACGTTTAGCCCCTTTTAATCCCCAAAAATATGCAGAACGGAAGATGTTTGTCTACGCTTTTTGTCCGTCGAGCAAATAAACGAGTGCAATATGTAAAAACGTGTAAGTAACGGTACAGTTGTTGGCTTGTATTTAAACTATCTTATTCCAAAGTTGACCCACACATCACTCACAGAGAGAAGCAGGCTGTTCCAAAGTCTTAGCTAAGAAGATAATCAATGAATTCATGTGGATAATTTAACAATCAGTTAAGTCACTTTACCAAAAAACTAAATAGAAAGAAAGAGAGAAAATAGGCAAGTTGTATACTATATGCTACTCTCTGTTGCTACTGAAGCAACCTGTCACTAGTGGGACCCTTTTACTGATCTAGACCTGGGGTTCCCAAACTTTTCAGACCGCAACCCCCAAAACCACTTAACCAACAACTCCCTTAACCTTTCTATTAAATGTAGTAAGCATTTATTAAAATTGAAGGTGCATTCAGGAGCTACAGGAAACAAAAAAGGGACAAACGAGGAGGTATCCGGGCGAGACTCACAGCTAAGCCACACATGCCGTCTATTGTTTTGGCTAATGGATGTTCACTGGAGAATAAAACAGATTATCTGCTAAACTCTTCCCAGAAGATGATGAAAGACTGTTGTGGAGCGGAGGGAGCTGTGCAGGAGGTAGAGGAAGGAAGAGGAAGGAGAAGCTGACCAGTGCAGAATACCACGCTCTGAAACAGAGACAAACCCAGGAGGCGCTGCACTGTTTCAGAAGATCAGAGTAGCACTGAAGGCAGCCAGCCAGGTTTCCTTCGGGTTCTATGGTTTCCCCGACCTCCAAAAACATGCTGGTCAGGTTGGCCCACAGCGGCTTAGGACTAACACCTGAACACAATTTCGTCGTACGGTTGTACAATGACTAATAAAGCACTTAATTACTTATACCTCCACTAGATAGAGCAGTGGTTCCCAACTGATATGGCACTGGGACCCATTATTACCTGAGGATGACAAGTCACGACCCAAATAAGACAAGAATCTATCATGTATAATGTAACATACTTTATTTTTTAAACACAATTATTGTTGAATAAGCATTGAATAGAGTTACACAGTTACCATGGAGATGTGCCATCTTTGCAGCTGTTAGCATACATTTCCATTGACTAACATTAGCTAAAAACAGTATAAAAAGTGGGGAAAAAAGGCGTGGAACAACTGAGTTACTGCTGGTAAATACATCTAGCACACTGTGGTGTCCAAGTGTTTTAATGTGAACAATAACTTCAGTATTTTAACTTTTAAAATCTCCATTAGTTTACAATTGCTGCTAATCCCATAATGCATAGCGATATGACATCACATTCCCGAACTCTATACACTTAAAAAGCAGAAATGATTTTTAAAAAAGCTAAACCTTGAAATAAATGTTTTCTGTGAAAGGCCACTTAAAATGGTTCTGCGACCCTCGTTTTGGTCCCAATTCAACTGTTGAGATCCACTAAGCCAGAGGATTACAGTCCTGTGCATGTTTAGATTAATCAGGAAAATGGAGCACCCAAATTCTAATCTATAACCTTCACTTCAGTGGCTCTACCATAAGGGAAACCTGTCCCAGACCAGATTCATCCAATGAGTCGTGCAAAGATCCAAGTGCACTCCATTTGTATAGTGCATTTAAAACAAAAATGCGTTGGCGCAAAGTACTTCACCTACACAATGATGAGAGAAAAATATATTATACAAACACCGCACTCTCTTGCAGTTGAACCACTTTACTGCTGTGCCAAATTCATACACTAACTTTCAAGGCAAGGCATAGTGAGCACAGTAAGTTATTGAAAAAAAGTCAAATGCAGATGCCCTCCTGATTTTAAACATGCAGTGTGCGTCTCAAGGCTCCCGGTTCTACCACATGAGCAGTTCTCCCAGAGCGTCCCACGGTGGCTGACATTTGAGAGCGCGCGCTAGATTAATGGCGGCAGATAGAGGTGCCCAGCGTGAGCCAGTGTTGATCTCATTATACAGGGCCAACCCCCCATTCAATAAGCATAAATCTGCATACGCGTTAACCCAGACGGAGCAGTGACCTCACCTCACGTCACCTTTCCAGCAGTGTGTCATCGGATTAAATCGACTGAGTGACATTATACAGGCGGGGTTGTGCTCGACTTACTGGATCGAGGTTTTTACTGTGTTAAAGGCGTAGGGGCGTTTCGGAGGAGGACATGATGTAGCGCTATTGATGGAGGGTCCCGCTGAGAGCATCTGCTGCATTGGACGGGCCTTTTGTATGGATGGGTTTATCAGTCACGTGGCCTTTTCCGGCTATGGATGCTATTTTGAGGACTTTTTTCCCATTAAAAGAACCAAAAATGAAAGATGCTCAGACTCACGTACACAAAAGGTATCCGCTTGCATATGTTTCATTCTAAATACTCACCGTGAAGCAAGACAAACATGCGTTCACTGGTTTACTTTAACTGCTCCATAAAAAGCTAGCTTGTTTGCAAATGGATTCCGACACAACAAGTTACTCAGCTCCATCTGATTGAATTTTATACAATCATAAAGTTATTTGTCGACAGCAGAGTTCCAGTTTTGACTGCTGCCTATTCTTCATCAACCCTCTCGAGCACCATTGTTATTTCTCTAACAGTAAGCGCTAACGTTAGCCTGATGCAGTCTGGGGACATTGCTGTATGCCAGGAGTGTCCAAACTTATTTTCAAGGAAGGCCATGCATGGGTGCATTGAGTAAAGGTGTTAACCGCGTAACCTCACCTTTATTTAGTGAGCTCAATGCCAGCTCTGTATCAAACTTAAATGTGTTTAATTGTGTTTAAACTGGATGACCAGACATCCCAGTTTACCCGGGAGAGTCCCACTTTTGAACTCTCTGTCCCATGTCCCTGTGAATTCATTCCAAAACTGTTCCTTTGTCCCAGTATTACAAAACTTGGGTCCCAAGTGTCCCGTTTTTTTTCACCAGTGCCATGCCTTTTGTTTTTATACCTGAAACATACTGTAACAACCCATGTGTACGTCAAACACAAAGTTTCCATAGCGACTGAACCAATAAAAAGCTCAATGCCTATTGGTCCATATAATTGGCATTAGACTTTTACAGTTTTTACCATTCAACGTTGGGGGAAAATGTCACCATTTGGCTCCATCCGCAAACTCCCATTTTTGACCCAGTTTTTAATGTGGAAATTCTGGTCACCCAAAGTTGTTTAGAATTATTAGAATTGCAGTAAAAATAAATAAAAGTACCATCTCTGACAATGTTTGCCAACTCAGCAAGAGGCCTGAGCACCAACAGACATTGTTGTGAGGGCCGCATTTCGCTCCAGGACACCCGTGCAGTATGCTCACACTTCCTCCGCTTTCTCCGTACAGCGTGGTAGAGGCACGCTACAAACAAATCCAAATTGTTGGTCACAGTTGAAGTATTTTTGTCGGTTTTAGATGTCGGTATTTGGCAGGTGCTAAGAACACCCGTTCACACTATGTTCCTCAGTGTTGGGTAATGTTACTTTTAAAAGTAACCATTAAGTTAGCTTGTTTCTCCTCTGGAAAAGTAGCCTGTTACGTTACTACATCTACGTATAGCCTTCATTTATCAATCATTTTTTCCCATGTGTAACGCTCTATTTCACAAACTGAGCCCCCCACACACAAAAAAAGCTAATTCACGCAAACAGCCCGATACCAGTAAATGTATAGCAAGTTAACTTCACGTCACTGAGCTTGATTTTGTATGCTGACAAATTACAGCAATAGGCAACAATAATGAACATGAACAACAGGCCTATAGTCTAGTTATAAAAGCTTAACTTTGCTCGCTACATATAAACAGTTTAGCCCTGTCAGAAACTGTGCCAGTTTTCAACAAAAAGAAAGGGTGCTCTTACAAGCAAACGCAATACGAAGTGCATTGAATTGTTAATGATAAACATACTCGATTTAGATTAATTGTACAGCTTTCCTCAACCACATAACCAGCTACGAGTTTGTTGACCAAGCGCTGTTGTTTGGGGCGAGCTCCATCGTGGTTTTCCTCTTTAGCTTCGCCACCAGCGCAGTGTATTGTCCTTTTCAACAGTAAGTTCAAAATAATGTGAGGACTTCCACGATGTGACCGCGCTCGCTGAAAACTCTTCCATGTTGCTGACTTGCTGTAAAGTTTTGGAGGACACGCTGTCAGTCTGAGCAGCACTGCAGTCGCGGAATAAATGAGACGAGGGAGAGATCAGGACCACGTTACTGATTTGAAAAAAATAAAATAAAAATAGTACTAGATTACCTGCAGATACAAAACTAGTTAGTTTACTCATTACTCTTAAAACGTAATCGGAGTACTCTAGTTACCCCCAACTGATCTTCCTTGGAATATGGAACGCTCACTCTTCTTATGTCCTTTTTGTTTTGTACTATATCTCTTCATCATTTCTGAAAACCACATGCATGAATCTATTGAATTCCATTATTATTATTTCTATTTTCCTTTGCGTATGATCATTCTTGTGTCTGTCTCCCGATCAAGACATCAAGATAGACGAACATGGAGCTACTGACTTGCAAATGCAGACAGGGTCTCTGAGAAACACCTGATGCCATTTCCTTTCTGAGCAATCAAAACACTCATTTCTGAAGCCGAACAGCAGTCAGTGAAGTGGTCTGCTGATTGTCTCCAAAACACTGTCCAAATCTTTGTTTTTCTTCCAGACTCCCCCGCCCCTCCCCAAAATGATTTCCTCCCTCTCTCCCAAGACCTTGGTTTTGGTGTGTGGATGCTTTGATGCGTCCCTCATGTGCCGAGCATGTTAATGACCGCCACAGACAGACTGCCTCGCTTTCCCCCCAAAGAGCCGCCTGCCATCGCTCAGGGTGAGAGGGAAGGACAGGCGAGGCTATGGCTACAGCAACTAACACCAACGCACCGCAGAGGTCCCGCAATGTCCAATGTGTTCTACGTTCGACAGAAACAAAGTCACAGCCTATCAAGAGGTTAGGAAAAAAAAAAGAAAATACTTGTTGTATGAGTGCCGCTGACCTGCTACTGCATCTGCTTTTCTCCGTAAAACACATTTACAAGTTTTTTACATAACGTTAATTGGAAAAAGAGATGACATCAAAGTTGCGTAGGGAAAAAAAAAAAGTGTAGGCTTTATAACAAAACCGGAAAAAAAAAGAAAAAAATAATGTGCATATTGACATCATGTCCTTGTTTCCAGTGGAAAATATGAAATGAGGTGGTGTTCATGTGCAATTTTCTGCTCAATAAGTGGTATTTACCGTAATTACGAGAGCAGATGAAGGCAGCATAAGAACCCAAATGTGCTGGTTTTAGTCCCCGCCCAGGGGTCTGCAACCTGCGGCTCTGGAGTCACACGTGGCTCTTCGACCTCTTTGTAATGGCTCTGTTTGGCCTTGCAAAAAAACATGAACATTAATATTATTATGAATTATTATGTGTATATTTATTTTAGACCCAGAGCTGATGTAGGTTTTTGTTGTATGTTAAGGTGCTTCAGTCGAATCCTGGCTGTGAAAGAAACCCCACAGGACGAGAGCCACTGAAATGTACTTGTCACAAACGTTTACTTTTTAAAAGCTGCTAAGCTGCAGTACATGTTTTATTTATAAAATTAAAATTAAATTTGACACAAATATGCCTGCATAGTTCACTGTTTGATTTAGGCTATTTCAAACGACCTACACATGCAGACTGCACTGTATTCTGTGGTTGTAACAGGTACAATTTAACAGAAGACCTGTTTAAGATAATGTAAACCAGTTTACATGTTTACACGCCACTTCAATAATCTGAGAACTGCACAAATCAAGTCATGATCAGATTTTTGGTCTATATGTGAACAAAACAAAAAGTTGGGAACTAATTCATCTATATGTTTTATACGCCTACGCCTACTCAAGCAAATAGTTCCCAGTGATTTTCCAGGTATCCAGGCATTACCCAAATCTAAAAGCTTCCTGATAAAATGAGACGTAAATGAGGATGTAAAAAAAAAAAAAAAAACGTGACAAAAAAACTGTCAAAAAAGCAACAACAAAGTAAAAAAAAAAACGCAACAAAAGCGTGACAAAAACAAACCCAAAAGAGCTACAACAACGTATGGAAACACAAGGAAAAATCTTCGATCAGTTTTGTAGGTCTTAGCTTTCAAATGAGGCGTTACACTGGGCTGTACGCAGTGAGAAGTTTTTAGATTTGGGTAAAGCCGAACTGGAGAAAAAGTTTTCAGTTAATGTGGGGGTTAAGAGGTTAAGTACACTGTTGTGCACCAGTCTTTCATGAATGGTTTATGGCAATTATCTAGCTCAAGAAATAGAGTTGAGTCGATGAGTACTTTGGGTGCTCACTGCAGCTTATAGGTTGAAGGATGGGTCATATGCAGAGGACAAATCTCCCTATAGAGGTCATACCGAGTCCACCTTACCTACCTCTGCTGAGTGTTCAAAGCACTTCTCTTCAAAGAACCACTCATCCATTCACACTCACATTCATCCACTAGCGTACGCAGAGTCTCGAGGGCAGGCGGGTTTAGTGACTTGCCCAAGGACACAACAGCATACAATGGGGCAGGCTGGAATCAAATCCCCAACCATCAAATAGGCTTGATTTTAGGCAGACAATGCAATCTATCTTGTTCTGTTAGACATACAGAGTTATTGTATTATCAATATTACTTGATCTGAAATGTCTTCAAAACCTCATACAACCACATCACCCAAGTTTCTCAGACAGATGGAAACGGTAAATTGTTCCTTTCACAGTCCTCGAAATCCATAGGTGCCAAAGACCTCCGTTGGAGAGAAGGCACTTTTGGACTTGTCACCTTTTATTCACTCCGGAACATTCAAGTACATCTGACACATGGATCCACGGTTCTGTATATCAAACGTTTGGAAACCTTTCTGAGTTGAAGGGATATGGAGTCATGAGAATATGAATAAGTCTATCTTTTCCCCCTGTTCATATGCTTTCCATTCTTGGTGTGGATACAGTGGATCTCAAGCAAACCGGCCGAGTTTTGATCACTCAGCTTGTGGTTCAATTCATGCAAAAACGTAATGATAAAACTTGGATAAACATCAAAGTAGCTGGTTGTGTGTCATGTGAGAAAGTGGAACATCACACTAGTCAATTAACAAGTTGACAAAGGCTTCACTTTTCAATTATTATCCTGAGTGAACGGGCAGCTCATGCACAAGTGTAACGGTACAACTATTTGGAAAGCATGGTTCGGTATGGTTTTGTATTACAATTTCTGGAGATTTACCCATATTCTTCAATTAGTTTCTTGTTCTTTCAAACTTTATTTAAAACAGGTATAAAAGCACGCTTTTGCTCAGTGATTCATACAACAGAACAAACGGCGGATCGTTAGATAGGAGTAATGACAGGGACAATGGTCAGGGCACGACACCAACAAAAGCACGTGGAGGAAGCCACGCAGCCAGTCGACGACAGGTCCGTGCATCGTTGGAATAATAGACAAGTGCTTTTCCACAGACGAGTAAACAGTGGCGTGACAAAGGACTAAAGTTTTACTGACATCATTTGTTTGTGAGTGGATTTTCGCGGTGTCCAGGAGATCTCATGGCGGCTTCCATCGCACGGAGCACCGGTAAGTCTAAAACCTCCACTTATGGGGGTCAGCCCTATGTTCCTCGGTACCTCTGTTCCCCGGTACCTACAGTATGTTCCCCGTTACCTACAGTATGTTCCCCGTTACCTACAGTATGTTCCCCGTTACCTACAGTATGTTCCCCCACTTCTATTGATTAAGATTAGGCACCAGCCCACTATCCTTAAGGTTAGTGGCTAGGGCAGGGTCAGGGTTAAGCTGCTAAATATATGTATGACGTTTCACTCTCATGACTTGTGACTGGTTGAAGTACCAACTCACCTACGGGAAAAAAAAAAAAAAAAAAACGCACCCGGGGAACATAGGTATGCACCCCCACTTATGCACTTTGAAGTGTTTGAATGCTTTGGATACTTACAACAATATAGTATAACTTAGCTTATAACTTAATAAACAAACTCATTTGGCTTCTATTACAATGAGGTGACATCATCTGCAGCTTAAAGCAATCTCAAGTTCAACTGCAGTTGCCCTTTTTCTTGTTTAAACTGCTATGTACAAATAGTACAAACATTCACTATTTGCAATGGTGCTTTCTCCAACCATGGGGGAAGAAAAACAGAGATGAAATAAGACAAGTTAATGCGTTCCACATTTAAATCTACATGTTTTCAGTACTTTCTTGTGCATGTCTTGCTTCAAATTTACCTTTCATACATAAATGGCAAGCTGAATCATTGGACACGTTAAACTCATATGATGTAGACACAACACGTTCATTTCAAGACTGTTTCCCCCCCCCCTTAATTTTCCTATAACCCTCTGAACTATTTGCACCAGAGGGAAAAGCTCACGCTGGCTCCCGGAGGTTGGCGGCGTTTGTGTGGGCCCTACTCCTTAAACTTTCCCTGTGCACAGTGTCGGTCAATCACACGGGAGCTGTCAAACAAAGTGCGAGTGAAGTTGGCGTCGAGGAGGCACCAGATGCGATGAATCATGAGCAAAGAGCTAGGGACCGTGTTAACCTTTTCCCCACATAATTGAATAGTACATCTCCAAAACTGCAGCTCATGGGGGCAAAAAGGTGTCACAAGAAATACAGTTTGTCATAAATTGTGCTGTCCCACAGTAGTGAAATTGTAGGACAAATCTACATTTTGGTAATATATCTTATTGAACTCATTTGTAACACTTACATAAGACCATTTGCAAAAGTTGGCTTGAAGTGTGTTTTGCTAGAATTGTGTTTTGCTAGTCAGCCACAACTACTTTCTGATGATAAGCGGGACTGTCCTGGAGCCTTTGCAACTTGTCACTCAAATGTGGAAGACTCTCTCAAATCCTGTAACAATCATAACAAGAGATTTCAATTGAGAGAGTTTAGTGTTTCGCCCGTTCATTTGGCAGAGGATGGCGCTGTTTCTGCATCTTCGTTGATCTCTTTTTCATGTCTTCCTACTAAGCTGCCATCTTTGTTTATGGACCATGCGTTTCTCTGATTGGTTGTTCCTCCAGTCAGTTATGCCCATCAGATAACTACATTTTAACTGCCACCAACTTAAAAACCTGATCTTTTCAGCATTTGAATTGCAATTCACCCCAACACATCTTACTAAGAGAGGACAGCTATTGTAAACTGCTTCATTCTTGTGGACACAGATATTAGTATAAATAAACTTGCATTTTACTGTATAAACTCGGACATGTAGCTAATGCTACAGTATATGTATCTTAGACAAAAAATTTAACTTTTCGATGTTCTCTAACGAGGTTCTGATGATGTCTATATGTCGTCTCTGTTGTTTCCCAGGTGCCAAAACCATCAAACTTTTCTTACTTTTTCCTTCCAATGAAAATCAGCCAAGTACAAACTTGTGGAACATTTTTCGCTGTATGAATTTAGTGTGCCATGACTTTTATTACTTTGATGAGTTTATCAACTGACCAAATTCACAGAAGATCCATAAAACTTCATAGTAAACACTCAGGACGGCTGTAAATCTCAACTCAGCGCACCTCGACGCGCCAATGACCTCTCCTCACCTCGCGCTGTTAAAATTCACGGTGCGAAAATACAAGCACTCTTTCAACTATCAACGTTTTTTCCCACCTGCAAACCTCCTTGGATCCTGTCAAATCCCTAGGGGCACGTTTGTCATTAGCCCGGGCAAATCAGCAAATTCTAGAGTACAGATCTTGGCTGCGAGATCAGGATTTTTTTTGTTCAGAAGTGGAGGCCAGGAGGCAGTTGGATGAAAAAGCAGAGAAGGCAGGACTCCAGCAAACTCCCCGATCCTCTCTCTCTCACTCTCTTTCTGTTCTGTCCCAGGACTTTGCTGGATCTGAAACACCACCTATCAACTCGTTTCACGTCCTCTTTACTTATGATCACCCCGGTCTGGGAAATACAGTATGACTTAGATGAATGAATTTAGGGAATATGAACTTTAGATTACTTTCTCAGTAAAGCTTTGGATACACTGGAAGTCTTAAAACTGTCTGAGATTTAAAAATGTGATACTAAGTTCACAGACATAAGTGCAAAACTTTCCCGTTGTTTAGAAAGATTTGCAAAACACATAAGTTGCAAGACCGAACGTGAAGTCCGTTTCAAAATAGCAAACATGTAGGATCTACTGGACAGTATCAGTGGAGTGTCCTTTCATGCAATTAAATCAGGCTCAGGATAAGGCTTCGACCATTACAAATAACCATAATGATTGACTTGGAAGCTTTCAGTATTTCAGGTTATTTAACAGCTCTACCAGAAAAAAAAATTTGAGAAAAGAAAGACATAGATAAACTGATTTTCAGCTCACACTATGCTGATTTCCACCAAGATTCCAGAACAACTGATCAGAGACACTCATACGTTCAAGTGCAGCTTCATCCCGAGAAGGTTCTGCCAAGGTTCAAGAAAAACTGATCAGCCACACTCATACTTTCAAGTGCAGCTTCATCCCGAAAGTGGTCTGACAAGATTCAAGAACAACTGATCAGAGACACTCATACTATCAAGTGCATGCAGCTTCCGGGACACAATCACTGACCCAGCCTTTTGAAGAAACTACATGTGGTGTGGTAAAATATCAGCTTTTTGGTCAAGAAACCTTTGCTGGGTTGATTGATTGGACTCGCGTATATCTGGATGTTTTGTCGCTCATCTGTTTGAAAGGAATAATATGTCAACATCAATTTTTCTATTTGTGCTTTTGTTGGTGACCTACTGGAACATCAGCGCCAAGGTTTTCTTTCCATTTGTATGCGTCTTTTTAAGTCTCTTGGTTTTTATTCCAGTGCTGGGTTTGATATTTCTAGAACTGGAAGTCCCATCTCTCAGTCCGGTGCTTTTGTGGTCATATTTGTCTAAATCAATGAAGAACAGTGCTGAGTGTGACGGATGGTTCTGACATGGAAGAGTTGTCTATGGTAAAGGGACTTTCTCTCTCCCAGAAGGTCGGGGGGGAGATGGGTTTTCTTGTTTAGTTTGGATTTACCCTGACGTTAAATTGGCCTCGTTTCTGCGTAATGCTTCAGTGTTGGGATGGAATGGATGTTTGCCACAAGGTCAGTTGAGCCCAAACATGTGCAAGTGTTTTTATGTTGCGCATCGGACATACTTTTGTTATTGAGTATTGTTTTAGATGAGTGAGGTGCACATGTTCAGGCTAAGTCCTTTTTCTGGAAACATTTCATTGTTCATTTGCAATCTTCAAAGAGTTGTCAAAAACGGCTGGTAAACTCTAAACTGAAGTAATGTAGGCCTAAGCAAGCCAAAAGTTAATCATAGATAAATGCCGCCTGGTCAGCCAGACTCATATTTTTCCAACTCTACAATGATATAGTCTCATTGTTATTGCTCTGAGTTCTGATGGTTTTGACTGACAGACAGATTAATGATCCGGAGAAATGCATGGTCCGTCTGTATTTTTATTTTTTTTAAAGCTGGCTTGCCAGAGTATAAAGACATCACCAAAAAAAACAATCACCTTGCTGGCTCTTTAAAGCATCTGGTGCGGCTTTAAAGAGATTTGATGAAAAAAGTAAACATAAAGTGCATTTATATAAATAAAGCTGCTATAGTATTATGCTACATCTGATCCAGAATGCAGTAACAAATTATTTGTTCAAAGTTTCCAGGAAAGGACACTTTAGACCCTTCTATATTTTTGTCTAATACAATCAATACAGTGTAAAATATTTGACATTACATTTGCACCTTTTATCATCACCAATAATACAATACAATTGCAGCTCTCTGAGAGACCATCTTTTGGCTTGAAATGGGCCAAAGTGACTCTTTTGATGTGGAAGGTTGCAGAACCCTAGCCTGGCTAACGCCAGACTAAAATCTGGGGACCACAAATTCATTTTCTCGTAGGAGAGGTGTGGTTTACGATTGTCCATATCCGTTCACTGGGAGCTATGAATGTCTATCATATGCATCTGCACGTAGCCATAGACCATCGTATCATCGTACCCGATGACGTATGATGTACCCGCTGTAAACTTTCAAGCTAAACTATTTAGAACACGGTCTAAAGCTTGATCGAAAGATGGCGTCGCGTCTGCTGCTTTCATGTTGGATCAGTAAATAAACTTTTATTTTTTGTTATCCCTAAACAAACTACAAGCTTCCATATGTTCAATAGCGCGTGATCGTCTTGCCGTCCCCCTCCTCGTTCTGTGATTGGTCCCCAAATCCATGCAAAGCTTTCGGCCATGGTCCCCAGACTGCTGTGCAGTTCTAAAGGATTCGAGCGCACACAGCAGTCTGGCGTTAGCCAGGCTAGCAGACCCCTGACCTAGACAAATGCCCAATCTCATTTGACCTCAGCGGCTAAGCAAGGTTAGGAGGATTATGGGAATACAGAGGGGAAACAAGAGCTCAATGGTTAGAGCATTTGTCGAATTCAAAGGTTGGTGGTTTGATTTCAGTTCTGACAAATGTGATTTCTTATCTTATACAGTTGTTTCGTCCTTGGTTAAGACACCGCACCCTACTTTCCCATGTGTGAATGCAGTGTGTGAGTGAGGGGCTGATGGCGTTTCAGTCACTCTGAACTGAACTGAACCAGGTCCAAATCAGAACGAAACCAAAAGATCCTAAACTCATGAAAGCCAAAGTCTGAGACGATATTTTAAGCCGTTCAATTTTCTCAGACAATCCTCTGACACCCCCCTGCTCTGTTGTTCCCAGTGTTTGCGTGTGGTTGGGACTGAGCTGATGAGAAAAACAGTCTTTGGAGGGAAGCCTGTGGCCTCTGCGCTGTTTATACAAGACTCTTGATTTAACTGAAACACATACGGAGGACTCCTGGACGCTCCATCAGTCCACATGCGGAGTGTGTCCTTAGCTGTCTCCTCGTCCACGTCTGCAAAGGTGGGGAGAGTGTAGACGGATGTGGGATTGTTACTTTGAAACGGAATGACTCGTATGTAAGGAGAAATCGTCCATGTGATGACACTAGCCAGACCATATCCCATGTCTAAAAAGCAAAGTTACAAATGGATGCTCTTACAATATACAGAAGGAAAGAAAAAAGACATTGCAAATAGGGCCTTTGATGCCTCAAAAAACACAATGACGAAAAATGTGCAGTTGCAAAGCTTTGAAGGTTATAGGTAAAATGACTAGATCTTCAAAGTTACTCAAGTAAATGTCCACCATACATCTTTTCCTGCGTGTCATGCAGTGTTGGACAAATCTGCTGTAAATCGGAGCTAAAAGCCCGTCAGATCGAGTTGAATTAGAATTGATCAATCTTGTGAAAGTGCTTATGCCTCGCACTGCGCTGGCCTTAGTCAGCGAACAGCCAGCCTGAGTTTGATGCACAACAAGCTTCTTAGACAGAAAAAAAGTATTTAGCATTGGCTGCACTGTAAATTACAACGTTGTTCCCATAGCTAATTAGGTAATGGTTACGTCTAGTTTTCGTGAAGTGTTCAGAATATCAACCAGGCGTTCGCTTGCAAAATAAGGAGTTTCGGATAAGAACTAGTGGGTTTTCCTTTGATTTGGGGAGTTTTTTATTTATCTTAAAGAGCTTTCTAACATATTCTACTGCTGTGCACAACAAAAACAGGCCTAGAATTGCTCTACGTAACCAGGAAGTGTTTGTCCTTACACTAACGCCCAATCTGAAGTACAGGTTAGACTCTTGTTGCTTCGCAGGAGGGAGTTAAAGTATCTACTGGAGTCTTGACAATATGCTATTTTCATACTAGGGCGGATTTCCAACAGTAGCTCCATCCACAGACCTGGAGAGGCACACGAGGTTTGTTTTGATGGGGTCTTGAAGGAACAGAGGCGATTTGCAACATATATCAAGCCTGAAACTGAGAAAGAAGCTGTTCTAGATCAGTATGCTACTTTCTAAACAAACAAAATGTGAGATACTGGACACGATTTCTCACTTTTTTCCCCCAACAGCGACAGAGACACAGAGAAGAAATTTAAACTGTTAGATGTATCACTTGGTTTGTAGCCGTCTTTACACCTTCACACATGCATTTGCTTGATTTACAACTTTCAGATGGCGAAGATGAGGGTTTGGTTTTAGGGACAAAGCTTTTCATTAGTTGTCGGGGGAAGAAGACACAACTAGTAAATTAGACATGATTGGATTGGATTGCAGATTTCGGACAAACGGGAGAAAGTTGCCTATTTTACCGACTCAAATGTGTGGAGGCCGGTGGATAAAAATTATAGTAGATAAACACAGAAAATAACATACTAAGCTGCCTTTTCATTTCTCTGTCATAACAGTGGTGCAAACATTACTTTTCTTGTTATCAAGTTCACTGGAAATGTGTAACAGCTTCATCGCCTACTTGTAATTTCCATTTTGGAGAAGTATAAACAGGTTAGGGACAGAGTATAATGCGTGACCAGAGTCTCTTACGACTGAAAATAATAAAGACCTCAGATTCTTGATCTCCTCCTCTTCACCAGGAACAATATTTGTGGAGATATTTGTCTATTTTGCTCATTCGTTTCTAACCATTGAAATTTCCTATGACTCTTTTCTTTTAATGTATTTGTCATTGCAAACAACATACGCTCTTGGCGTGAGATGACCAACAGGCTACACATATTTTCCTTCTTTTGCGAAGTCCACTTTTTACACGCCCAAACCACCAACCTATTTAGTAAGTCGAATTGAGACGTTAAGGCCAAGTCAAATATACTTTTGTTTCATGTTTTTCGATATTGCAATATAATGTTCCAGCCTTATTCCATACATAGAAACCTGATGTCTGGTCGAATTCTGTTTTTGGCATCTACACACACACACATACACACACACAGACCTGCAGCCTGTATCTGGACAGTGTCAACTCAAGCTGTTTCATGTGTTTTGGACATTCACATCGCCCATTTAGGCTATATGAATTTCCAACGGCCTGCCAAATTGAAATGACTGTTTATGACTTCACTATTTTAGCTTACGGGAGACTTTTTAGTCCAAATACCTCACTATATTGACTTTCTGAGCTTTTAAAGGTATTCACTAACAATGGGGCAGCAATCAGAAAGGCCACAGAGCCCTATTCCTTGACTGCGAAAAACCAGCAGGCAATAACTATTTTCACAATAGGCGTTCATGCTTAACTATGTCATACTGTTGTGACCCCATTAAAAGCACATTGGTGGTGAGTTTTGTTTCTTTTGTTATAAGTAATCCAGGCCGAGTTATTTGCACTTCCACCTCACAACAAGAAGGTTCCAGCTCATGAAGCATAAAGGGCCTATCTCACCAGAGAAAGTTGCAGAAACGTTGCAGACACTGTTTTCGCAACGCGCATACAAAGGGCCTATATCTCTAGACTAGTTAGAGACTAGAAGTGCCGTGATTGTGGCAGGATCACCGCCTGAAAGACGAGGAAATAAGACTTTTATAACAAGAACTACTGAGGAAACGAGGACCCCAGATCTGCAGGTGGAAAAGTAAAAACGATTGTCAACGAGGGAATGTAGTGTTTTGTTTTTGAGCAAATAAAGTTTACTTATATATAAGTAAACCTCTGGTTTTATCTTGTGTTAAGGGCCTATCTCAATAGCCTGGAGACTAGTTGGAGACTCGAGTTGCCGCTGGTCACGGAGATGTCTCTGAGACGTCCCCTGGCAATAAAGTGAGTCCCCAGGTAGTCAAGGTGAAAACAAACAGGTTCGATTTCCGCATGTCTCTGCAAACGTATGGAGTGTCTTTGAGATCTCTTTGGTATCCGACAAGTCTTTGAGACCGCTTACTCCTCTCGGAGATCATGCAGAGACCACATGGAGACTTCATGAGTCCCCATGTAGTCTCCGTTGAAATCGAACCTGTGCGTTTCACCAACACTAGCTGGAGACTCGCCTTATCTCCAGGGGACGTCTCGGAGACATCTCCGTGACCAGCAGCAACTCGAGTCTCCAACTAGTCTCCAGGCCTATCTATCTATAAACACACAAGATAAAACCAGAGGAGACACACCCCCACTCCCACTTTAAAGACTTTAATGTCAGGACCCACCATCATTCTAGGAAGGCAAGGATGCTACAACCCAAATAAGAACTGAATTTCTTAAATATCATCTAAACTATGCATAAATTCATGTTGAATAAACATAACAAAACTGGAAAGGGATTATGAGCAAAACAAGAGTCATTTTACAGATTCAGATGTTTATACTGTTATAAAAGATACATGCACCCTGGGAAAGGCTCATTTTGCAATCTTAAAGACTGTCACTTTAATGTTTTTCTTTTCACTTGCAGCACTTTGGAAACTAGGGCCTGGATGCTGCACCTCGGTCGCCCATTTCTCATGACAGGTTGCCCAATAGCATTGAAAGGATGGGTCAAATTTCCCCTCTCGGACCATAACGTCTGCAAATACAAATTAGTTCTTGGGTGAACTTTTTAACCTTTCCCAAATCTACGTCACCTGCTTCAGTATATATATATATATATATTTTTTTAAACTCTTATTTCCCAAAACACGGAATCCATCACTTTTTGGACGATGTTGGACACGGCTTAAGTGCGTTTACATCTGGATTTGTTGTGATTAGGCTGAGTGGCTTCCAAAATCTTTTGCTTTTTCCTTTAGCGGTAAATTGGTCTTTACTTGTTTTTTTGGAAATGACGAGGACCGTGCCGTTCATCTTCTTTGGCAGCTCGCGGCCACAAATTTGGCCTTCACGTTTCATTTCCAAGATGGAGTACCATGGAGTTTCGGCTTTCGGTTTGGAGTGGACACTTGCCACTAGCAGCTATTGATCCAAATTCAAAACAAGGTCTAACCGAGCGGAACAAGACTAATTGATTTTTTACAACTTGGACATTTCTGTGCGCTTTAGGAATGCGCTGATCTAATAGCTGCCACGGGAAATACGGGAAAATGGAAACTAGCGAGTGACTTTGAGCTCGGGTTTCATGCTTTTTCCAAACGTTTTACAAAGTTTGAAGTTGTCAGCCCAAGTTCACCCAGAGGTCGTGAATAAATGGCTGTGGTTGAGTTGTTAAAAGGAACGTTTGTAGTTTGGCTGGCCATTAGATTGGTGTGTTTTGACGTTTTGCACAAAGGCCAGCAATAGTCTGGAAAATCTTTGAGTGGTAGGTTCTAGCCTGGCCCCGCGGCACACTACATGATTCCTTTCCTATTCTTTACGGTTTAGTTCACCATTAAGTTTGTATTTGTTTATTTACCTTTTATTTAACCAGGAAAGTCCCACTGAGATTAGGAGTCTCAAGGGAGGCCGGATATGACGCAAGTTACCGGTACTGTATTTTTTTTGCCGACCCACCAAAAAATAACAATATATAGACTGTAATAACGATGGACTGTATCATTTAACCACAATAATTACACTAAGATCTGCTCAAATAAACAACTCATGATGACAGTCCAATGCAAAGATAATGCTTTGTGAACTTCCATCTTCATAATAAACAACAGTAATGAAAGCCCAGTCTTACCTTTAGAAGACAGACTGTTTTAGCTGAACTCTTACAGATGGATGTCTCTGAAGCTCTGTTACAGGAGATGATTCTCACAGGCTAATGTCTGTGCTTTCCAAAGTGTCTAGCAAACACTTACAATACATGTTCGGGAGTGATGCTGTCATTGCAACTTCTCAGGCTCCATTCTGTCTTCAGTCCAACTCATCTCAGGGCACAGAGGTTTGTTTCAATCCATATTTACCGCTTTGTTTTGTTTTATTGCATCTCATCTTGTGGCCTGGACCTAAAAGCGACTGACACGAGAGAGAGAGGATGTGATGAAATCTATGAACGGACATAGAGAGATCTCTAGGTAACATCACAGACACAAAAAGCAGGAGCGGCTAGCTGGCCGGGCTAAAGTTCAACAGTCACAGTAAATCTATTCACCATGAATTTATAGTTTCTAAATATGCAAATGTGTGGAATGTACCATCATAATAGGGAATTTGCCCTGAGATACAGTAACTTTGATATTTTGCAAATTCCGATGTATATAGGACTGTCTCTCGTGTCATTCAGGATGGCGTTTAACAAATGTTTGTTCATGTGCAGCAGAGTCATTTGCGCATCTTTTACACACGCCACATTCACTCATTTACATATGAGATTTGGGGCCCTAATACTGTAGTACAGTGTTTCCCAACCAGGGGCACGGAGACCACTTGAAAAATAGCCTGATGAAGGTCAACAATAAAAGCCAAAAAGAGTTGAGTATAGATTAATGCCTCAAGGGGTACGTTTGACAAAAAGGTTTGGAACTTGCTTTTTAGAACCTGTCTTGATCTTGGATACTCTAAATGTCATTGCCGCTTCAAACCCAGTAATGTAAGATGGAAGGGCATCCGGCGTATATAAAGCCAATCAAATCATCACGGAAATGGTTTGCCTAGAGAGCCCTGTTGAGAGCTGAAATATGACCTAAATGACATTTTAAAAAAGCCAGACACTTTTTGCACAAATATTTCACAGGGCTCTAGTGCACTTAATTTGGGCACATGTGTACCTAAAATTATTTAAACAAACCGAATCGAAAACGTAGATGAAATATAAAGAATACACTGAGGCCTTTTCCTTGCGGATGTGTGGATGTCATTTGTAACGATTCAAAATGCAAAAGCAGATGTTGGCGATGGAGCAAAGCCAGGCCGTCTTTGTTAAACTGAAATGACTGCAGCTTACTAAAACGCGTCACTTCGCCTCATGAAACTCCTGTAGCGCTCAGACACAGGATACTTGTGTGTTCCCTTCTCCGTCTTCATAAACAGAGTCACCTTGCCCCTTCCCGGCACACACGTACACACACATACTGGCTTCCATAGTCTTGTAAGGACATCAGACTTGCCTTAACCGGACCAACCGTCCCAAAAGAGCCCTCGAGTGGTGGAATTTGCACACCTAGATAGCAATAAATGCGACAAAGTATTGCTGAATTTGGAAAATCAAATCAAAATTTTAAGTTGATATAGAATCTAAATTAGTTGTAAAACGCCACGGATAATTTCCTATGATCATTGCGTCAGGTTTTTAGGTTTGCTTTAGCTCTCTTCTTACTATTAATATACACAGCAGTTAGTTGTTCTCTCTTGTAAAAAAAAAAAAACACTCAAAAAAGGAGTCGTAACAATGAAAGACAATCACTAACAGTAAATAGATTTACTCCGAGGGACTATTGATGAAATAAATGATAAAATGTTCTTAAACATATAAAATTCCTTCCTTCTTCTCTTTGCTGGTTTAAAACTATGATTACTAGTCAACTGTGGGAATTATTCTAAAACAAAACAAAAATGTCATTTGCGCTTTAAGTCCCCATATGACTGGGTAAACATATACACACACACATATCCTTGTAATTCTATCTTAGTGAGGACACTCATAGACATAATGTATTACCCAGACCCTAACCCGAACCCTAAGCCCCTAACCTTAATCCTAACCCTAACCCTAATCTAACCCAATTCTAACCCAACCCTAAAACCACATCTTGACCCTCAAACAGTCCTTCAAATAAGTGAGGACCACCCAAAATGTCCTCACTGTCCTCACTCTGCTGGTTAAAAAACTCAAACGGGTCCTCACAATGTCGTAATTACAAGAATACACACACATACCTGTTAGTAATCCGCTGTGATGAAGCAGTAATGTTTTGCACCTGTGTCACCGCGCTGTGCTCTCCGACCCACTCAATCTGCCGCATGAGCCGTACAGAGCTCCTCGTAGGCCTTGTAAAAAGTCGATTAGACATTAAAGTGGAGCGTGGAGAGAAGACTGCCCGCTCTTTCGGGGAGAGGCTGTCTGGATTCGGTCCAGTCCTGAGAAAGATACGCTCACAGTGGGACAGACAAGCGCTTTGTCAGATGGAGCGCGGTGACAACGGGAGGCCCGGGACTGGAGAGAGGCTGCTCGCTGATAGCTGTTTTTATAAAATACTGGGGAGTGCACTGATGGGTATTTCAGCAAAGGACGGATTTTTACATTCACCACATTTGCACAAGCCACACACTTTGCCCTATAAGCCACACTTTTTTGTTCCCATGTTTACAGAAAGATCTATTTCAGTGACCATCGTCGCCCAATCTTGATCTGGGTCAGAAAGGATACCTAGTTTAAGGATTAGCCTATTGGGCGTACGTTAAGGCAATGATTCTCAACTGGTAAGGCATTGGAACCCACCATTACCCGAGCATGGCCAGCCAGAATTCCCGATGGGTGCAACTGACAAGAGAATTCAACATGAATGCGTAATGGCTCTTTCAATCAATGCACATTTGGAATGGGATAAAAAAATAATAATAATACTTTTGATAGACGCACCATGAAGAAAATCCTCTTGGAGAAGATGACACATCAACATTTACGCAGGTACATTCTTGTTTGAGTACGTTTAAGAAATATATTTTACTCTTCTGTTTTCCTGTCGTGACAATGTGGTCTGTGATTGGATCGATATAAAACATTTCGAGATTTGATTGGCTGTTAGCAAAGTTCCAGACAGTCCTGCTGTTGAACAGATACAAAAAGCTGGAGTGGATGGCCTGCTAGTCAACCATTACCCTTGGATGACAAGCCGTGATCCAAATGAAAATGCTTATTCTAACTCTTAATGGCTGCTGCACTGTACACTGTGAAACTTTTAGATTGACATTGCCACGACTATAAGCTGAAGTAATGGTCAAAAGAACTCTACACTACTTCTTCAGGAGCTAAAAGGAGAAAGCTTGCTATGTTCTTGGCTGATAAGGGGTGTGACTATTCTTAATGCATGAGTTTTACATAGCGCTTTTCCTTTACAATTTTACATAGAATGCCTTTGCTTACTTTCATTTATTTATTCATTTGAGCAGAAAAGTATTTCAAACATTTTTACAGAATAAAACAAAACAAGGCTACTGTGCTCTAAAGGAGTAGGAAGAAGTTCAAAGAACTTATAACAAACCACCCCTTATAGCTCATTCAAGTGACATCACATAAACTTTCAGCATGCACTCATGCAAGACACCGATGCATGAGTCTGTGCTTGTGCATTTATAATCGTTTATGATCGTACAAAAATGTCATAAAGGATTTATCATTTACAGTCGTACAAAAAAAATACACCATATGATACTTAAGACTTATACCACGGCACATCTCTTTTTCATTCTGATCATACAAAAATATACACATACACACTTCAATATTGCTCACCGCCCTGCTGTACCAAATATACCCATGTGTACAAACTCTGTATACTCGAATAGAAATAGAAACTATCTGCCTATTCATACACTTAAGATTGATGGGAAAATTACATGTATACATTTGTACAATATACTGTACATACGTAAGGCTCTATAATTTAGCAGATGTCTAGCTCTGTACATTACTGATATACTTGTTGCTATTTTTGATTGCATACTTGTTATTTGGGGTTTCTACATTGTGACTTAGTGGTGGTAAGTTACATATGTACAGTTGCCTGCCACAGCTGCCCTGGGGTATACACCATGCAAGAGTAGGCAATGTCAGAACCATGGGCTAAATCTGGCCATTCCGTGAGAACTGTTTGTATCTTTTGTATCCATTTCACCAAAGAAAATTCTTGAACTCTTTCCCTGACAATAACAATAAAATTGACTATTACAAATCTGTAGCACATGGGTTCTCGGCATTTGCATGTCAGTAGTTTCTGTATCACTTATATTAAACATCACTTCATCAGTCCAGGCTTATAGATGTTCAGCTTGCGTTGCGTGGACTTGTTGGCCTGTCTTCTCCGTTCCTTCTCATCAGTGGAACTTTCTTCTTTCTCCCCTCAGGACGGGTTCAGAGAGAGGCCAGTGCGTTGGAGATGGAGGAAGCAGCATCAGCATCTGTCCACTAATGAGGTGCTGCACTCTTCATACAAACCACAGTGGACGTGCGTAGCCAGAGGAGGTCCGAGTGGACGGGATGCACACGGATTGCAGTATGTGTGGATATAACGTTACAGGAGAAAGGATTGTACAGAAAATATATGTTAAGGTTATAAATAATTGCATTGGGATTCCACCATCATCCATGAACTACTACTACAAGACTTGGTCTAGATATCTGTTGCTGCAGTCCCAGCAAGGAACTGTTGACACCCTGTATGGTTTAACGGAATGGTGCACAACGTGGAGATGAGGTTGGATTCTGGATGGATGCTGGATGAATTTCACCAACCAGTCCCAGCATGGTTTTATCCCCGGTGGACATGATTGTCACAACAACAACAAAAACTGCTCTGAGGATGCTGTCCAAATAGAGAAAGCCAAAGGTTGGCATCTGTAAAATAAAAAAAAAGAAGTCCAGTTGGATTGTTAGAATTGACCACCTGGATGACTGCTACAACTACTGTAGATACTGACGGCAATACGTTATACAAGGGGGCGTGACTTAGCTGAGGGGATGAAAGCCTCTCATGTGAATCAAAATTTTCCCCCTTTTTTCAGCCCTTTTCTTGCCAACTATAAACGTATTTATCACACACACATATTTTTTTTTTCAAAAAATACAAATAAAGAAATAATAAACACAACAAATAATAAAAAACACAAATAAAGTCAAGTCAAAATCGGATCCATATGGATGTTGTTTCA
This sequence comes from Neogobius melanostomus, assembly GCA_007210695.1. Lineage (NCBI taxonomy): Eukaryota > Metazoa > Chordata > Actinopteri > Gobiiformes > Gobiidae > Neogobius > Neogobius melanostomus. Next base: position 529,529 of record VHKM01000026.1, read on the forward strand.
CAACAAAATTGTTCTAAGCTGGCAAGAGCCAGATTGATATTATAGTGCCAATAAAATTTGCACTGACATCAGTCTGGGACCGCGGAATCATTCGGGGAGAGGTCGCACGTTTGGAGCAGCATTTGCTGCTGATTGGATCAAGGACAACCGCAAATCCATTCAGTGTTTAGTTTGGAAAAAGGTTATGTGTGTTTATGTGATGTGTTTTGTCATTGTGCCATTGTTAATTAGTATATTTTTTTGCTCAAACCAATTTTGGTTTGTCTGTTCAAACGGTGACAGCGAGAGCGGTTCAAGATGGATTCTCGTCTGTTTATAAACTCACAAATACTGCTGGCAACAATTGTTCAGCAGAAGCGGAAAAAAGTAGCGCTGAAGCTAGTTTAGTGTTTTAGTTTATTAGTTTATTTGAGCAGTAAACATTCTGCTCAAAGGAGTGGGCTGAAGCAAGAGCTTATAAGCTCCCACCCCCAAAATCAATACAACATTTACAATATAGCATCTACATAAAGACATTACATGACAGAACTATAATAATAACTTTATCCTATTGCAGCATTAGCATATGTGGCATGAAGCTAATGTTAGCATCATTGATATTATGTATTCATGGGCTGTTGAACCTTTGCTACTCTCTATGTCTCTGTCTCTTTGTTTAAGACTCAGCATTTATTGAAGTCGTTTTGGAGTAATAGGTGAAAGTACTTTTCCTCTCTTTGTTTTCCCCATCTGGCAGCTTCGAACATGACCAGTTATAGGCGATTCCAGAGATGCTTGGAACAGTGCACGTTAATGAACACACATGGGATCGTTGTATAATAACGTGTACCACTGTAGTACTTGAGGCTAGATTTGAATATGGTCCAGAAGCAAAAGAGAAATTCCACTTTGATACGCTGAAGTTAATACTGCTACAAATCAAATCAAGTTGTTTTTGCACAGCCCAATATCACAACAGGTGGGTAATTCAAACTTTGAATGAAGTGATTACCCAACTGTTCATGCATGCCTGGCAGCAAGTGAACATTTGTCCTAATGTGAGCAAATGTGGTATAAGAAAAGGTGGATAAGTAAAAGGATTTTAAACTGGGCCGAACTGTGAGTAATATAAACCAAATAAACCTATTGATACAAATAAACCTATTGATAGCTCTATAGATTGGGATTGTTTTGTCAAGCTCACTTCGATATTCTGGGATTTCTGGCGTATCCATATAAACAAACAAATGAAGATTTAAAAATGTGAAACACATGAGTTATCATTCACATAAACCAGCTGCTAACAGACTTGTTCTGGGGCTCTTTACTCTTTGTTTTTAGTGTTTGATGTTAGTCTATGCACAATGCTGGCTTGTATCCCCTAACACGGCAGATAAAATCTCCTTAATCATGCTTCTTTTTTTTTCCTTACAGCAATGGGACAGTAGTTTGCCGTTTTAAAGTCAAGGTATCGCCCTCTTTCCCCTCTCTCTCATTCTCTTTCTCTCTCTGGACTGTGTGAAATTTACAGCGTGTGGTCCCAGCTCTAAGTGCAGATATTAAAATGATTACCGCTGTGTGTTAGCTTAAGCCCTCGGCTCGAGCCACGGGGCAGTGTTTTATGGCTCTTTTATTTAGTAATCCTCTGTGGTTTGTTTGAGGCACAGCTCTCCCTGTAGCCTCCCCCCCTCTCACTGTTATCAAAGACAGCATTGTGTGCATATTACTGAGCCTATAATCCCCTTATCAATCAGGAAACCCGTCACAAAGTGCACTCAGTCCTGGAAGTTCAAGGTCGGAAATTGTCTTTGAAACAGTTGGACACTGAAAGGAAATGGAGAAGTGTTTTTGTTTCCCACCAAAGAATAGGTCTTAATTCATGTGTATTGTGAAGTTATTGTCTATTAATGTAATGTATGTTACAGTACTATTGTGCATGTTTTATGTTGATGGGGAAACTGGAGAAACCCACACACATTTTCATGTCTTATTTTGAGTTATTAGGTTGGTTAAAGGTCTTATATAAGTTTGCATTGTTTCATGATTGGTTGATGCTGTGTATAGTCAACCCAATTAGTCAAGATGTTACAAAACGGGTATGTCTTTTTCGTCACAATCTCAAAATCTCACTGGGCCCAGAGAGATGTTTTTTTCTTAGAGTAATTGTGTAAAAACAAACTGCTTGAGTGCTATAATTATTGCATACACTTACAGGATTTTGTGTCATTTATTTTCTATTTTACTGTCATGGATGTATTCTCCTTTTGAAATTTTGCTATAACCCAGAAAATGCATATGTTTGACCTAGCCGCGCCCACTCTAGCTTTCCGGCAAGTCACGTGTTATGATCAGTGGCAAATTTTCTGGCATCATGCGCCAATGAGCACAGGCCATTGAAATCAATACAACGCCATCTTTGATAACCAGGCTTTGATCCTCCTGATGGTGAGTCATCTGAACACAAACATGGCACTCCCACAGGAGCTGGTTTCAAATGTCATTACTTTGGCTGATTGAGGTTGCTGTATATAACTTTCTGTATATAACTTTCTTCTGTAATTGTTTGTTTGTTTTGTATCCCTTCCCTCTTCCTTTAAGTGCACTTTAAGCACTTTCAGGCCAACATTGTGAGTAATTGTTCTTAATGGTTTTCCTGATTAAACAAAGAAAATAATAACAATGTGAGGAATTGAGATGACGGTGGAGATGAGTTTAAAATAAAATATGTTTAAATAATGTGCTTGTGCTTGTGCATTCCTTTAGGCCACACTGCTGCATGTGTCAGGCCAGAGAAATGCGTTCCATCTTATCTTAGGTCCAGGTTCAGAGGTTGACCCATGTACGCCTTGTTACTTTATTATGTCTTCATAATTCACTCTCGAGGTAAAGGACGGAGCTGAAATCATCTGTTTGTTAAAAGGAGGAGGCGCCCTGGGAAAGCTATGTCAGGCATTCACAATATAGCAACAGGCTGAGCAGAGAGAGAGTGTAGAAAATGTTTCAGTTGAACTCGGTCAGAGAGCGACGGTCTCAGTTGATAAGACGGGACTACGTCAGACTACGCCATACCTTATTTCTCAAGAACATGACTCTTTCAACAAAACCTTGAGCACAATTCATTGTTCGCACACATGTCCGCAAACTCTACATTCACTTTGTCCAGGCACATTTTCTTCTCTTTTGACCGATGTGAACACATATTTAGTTGAACGCGAAAACACTTTAAAAAGAGTTTAGTCGTCACCTGTGCATTGTTATGTCTGCGTCGTGTTCGCCGGTTTTGAGCTTTGATATCACATGTAGGGTTACTCCTGAGCCACTGCGACTCTCTCATACAGAAAAGAGTGCAGTGTCTCCCTTTTCAGAATGGTTGATTTAGATGAGCCACTGTAACTTAGTGATTATTAGGAGCCTATTTAGTATTGTTGACATGTTTGTTCATGTTGGTGTGGTACGTATCAACATGTGGTCGCTTTTGTGTCGTCACCGACCAAACATAAAGTATAACCATATCAGAATCCAGAAGAGTTCCTGGCCTGTTCCTCTTCCTTTAACCTCGGCCATCCTGACCAGCCTTGACCTGACGGAACCGGCAATTTTTGAGCAATCTTCTCACAGCAAAAGGGTGCATTCCCTCTCACGGCGTTTTGAAGGTCAGCGATAATGTTTTGGATTCACTTCATTCTCTTTCCTGGACGGGCGTAGCGCGTGATAATTATCCCTCCAAACGCACACACACAGACACACGCATGCAAAACGCTCTTATTGATTTAAAAGTCTAGCGCAAACAGCTCATCAGATTAAGCCGACTCGCACGCAAAATCGTCTGCATTCCCAGCTTTCTCCGGACTTGGCCTAGAAATCAGCCTGGTCTTCCGAGGATAGAAGGTCCCTTGTGTGCGGAGGGGCAGGGGGAGGATAACCTTGGCCCATTTAGGCTACTCACGCACTGTGGTAATGCAGCGTTCGGGGGCATTTCACGTGTTGTTAAGTATTACTGAAATGATCATTCGCTGGGGAAGAAACGGGCCAGTCACATGGGAGACTGACAAGAGAGATTGACAAGATTTCAGCCTGCGTGCATCAGCGAAAGACTGCTGTCACCAAGAGAAGCGTAGAATCACTGGAACAACTCTTCAAACAAAAGTTCTGTGAATTTTGCGGCGATTATGGTTTGGAATGGAGATCAGTGGGATTCTTTAGCAAACAGTTCCTCACAACAAAAATGTTGTTCGCTACGTTATATTTTCTTTGTGATACATTGATCTTAAACTCCTTTCTCGGTTTCCAGTACAAGCTTCTGCTGCCTCTCCTGCACCGTGGATGTAATTTACCGTCAGACATCGGCGTTAGGAACATAAACATTTATTTCTTTGAAGTATTAGGTAAGGCCAGTGCTTCCTTATTAGGTCTGTGAGATGGTTCCATAGACGAACTAGTTGGCTAGAGGCATCGCGGAACTTTGAAAAGTTGCCACAAGAGTTTCAAAGATTGCTCAAACATGCGTGAACGACTGAAACCCCAACACCAGATATGCTTTTGACGAAGGAACTACATCATTATGTGGTAGAAAGCTAATTTTGCATATCTTTAAAACATGGGGAGATTGCCACAAATACGCACCACCTGATTAATGTAAGTTTACCAACCTGCTTCCCAACCTCATCTGTCTTGAGTCATTAATGTACGTATACTCCGAATACCCCCTACCTCAAGGATCTTGCCAATAGTATTACAAAGTGGCCAACTAAACAAAGAGTATTAATTTAATTGTGTGTTGTGTTCAAAGTTAAGCTAAAATCTAACCTTTTACTGAACATAATCAAACATAACTTTTGAAAATAATATTGAAATTCTACTTTTTTTAATCTGAAATGATTCCAAGTACTCCCTGCTAAGTGCTCGAGTACTCCGAGGGGATCAGAAAGTAATCAGCGTCTCTACTTTCTCCGCAAGTTGAGAAGAGCCAGAGTCCCAGCCTCCGTTATGTGCAACTCTACAGAGGACTATAGAGAGACCTGACCAGCTCCACCACTGTGAGGTTCTCTACAGAGGGACTATAGAGAGTATCCTGACCAGCTCCATCACTGTGTGGTTCTTCTACAGAGACTATAGAGAGCATCCTGACCAGCTCCATCACTGGAGGTTCTTCTACAGAGGGACTATAGAGAGCATCCTGACCAGCTCCATCACGTGTGGTTTCTACAGAGGAACTATAGAGAGCGTCCGACCAGCTCCATCACTGGTGCACTTCTACAGAGACTATGCTCTGACCAGCTCATCACTGTGTGGTCTCTACAGAGGGACTATAGAGAGCATCCTGACCAGCTCCATCACTGTGTGGTTCTTCTACAGAGGGACTATAGAGAGCATCCTGACCAGCTCCATCACTGTGAGGTTCTTCTACAGAGGGACTATAGAGAGCATCCTGACCAGCTCCATCACTGTGTGGTTCTTCTACAGAGGACTATAGAGAGCATCCTGACCAGCTCCATCACTGTGGGTTCTTCTACAGAGGACTATAGAGAGCATCCTGACCAGCTCCATCACTGTGGGTTCTTCTACAGAGGGACTATAGAGAGCATCCTGACCAGCTCCATCACTGTGTGGTTCTTCTACAGAGGAACTATAGAGCATCCTGCCAGCTCCCTGGCCACAACAGACACTGACCAGCTCCATCACTGTGTGGTTCTTCTACAGAGACTATAGAGAGCATCCTGACCAGCTCATCACTGTGTGGCTTCTACAGAGGACTATAGAGAGCATCCTGACCAGCTCCATCACTGTGTGGCTCTTCTACAGAGGGACTATAGAGAGCATCCTGACCAGCTCCATCACTGTGTGGTCTTCTACAGAGGGACTATAGAGAGCATCCTGACCAGCTCCATCACTGTGTGGTTCTTCTACAGAGGGACTATAGAGAGCATCCTGACCAGCTCCATCACTGTGTGGCTCTTCTACAGAGGGACTATAGAGAGCATCCTGACCAGCTCCATCACTGTGTGGTTCTTCTACAGAGGGACTATAGAGAGCATCCTGACCAGCTCCATCACTGTGTGGTTCTTCTACAGAGGGACTATAGAGAGCATCCTGACCAGCTCCATCACTGTGTGGTTCTTCTACAGAGGGACTATAGAGAGCATCCTGACCAGCTCCATCACTGTGTGGTTCTTCTACAGAGGGACTATAGAGAGCATCCTGACCAGCTCCATCACTGTGTGGTTCTTCTACAGAGGGACTATAGAGAGCATCCTGACCAGCTCCATCACTGTGTGGTTTTCTACAGAGGGACTATAGAGAGCATCCTGACCAGCTCCATCACTGTGTGGTTCTTCTACAGAGGACTAAAGATCCGACCAGCTCCATCACTGTGGTCCACAGAACTATAGAGAGCTCGACGCTCCATCATGTTAGGTTCCTCAGAGACTTAGAGACTGATATCACTGTGTGGCCTCAGAGCTAAGAGCATCCTACCAGTCATCCTGGTGGTCTACGGCCAGTTCGTCGACTGAGAGTAGTATCCAGCTTCAGAGCTACACTCCTCACCCTGGCTTCCACCTCCCCACAGCCCACACCCCACACCAAGGACTTGAGAGGAACCAATATTCCGATTCTGAGAGAATTCACAATACCTCTTTGGAATTGAACTGAATAACTTGGGTGACCAGATGTCCCAAGAAATTTGGAACTGATCCAAAACGCAGGCTTTTGTTTTCCGGATCTGAAATCAGCCCTAATGGTCCCAAAAAGGATTGTAGCCCCGGATCACCAGTTGTATAAATGCATGTTATCATTTAGAGGCTAAAGAGCCACCCTATCTTTAAACACCACACTCATCAGCAACAGCAGGGATGTCCGAACTTGTTTCATGTTGAACTGTATACAGCGTGGAGGGCCGTTGGTCAGTGCAGTCAAATACCCCACACGGTAAAGGAACAGGCCACCGTTTTTAAATACTGAGATATGTTCTTACCTTAGCTTAGACGAGTTTATGCATACCTGTGTGGTCTTTACGCGTGCCCTCAGTCACGCAAACAGAGCACAGGCGGCGTTAGTATATAGCCTCTCGTCCTTTGGGTCGGTTTGCAGAGGTGAGTAGTGTTGCTAAATTATTTACTGACGTTTATTTGTAGAGCACAAGCCATAGAGTAACATAGTCGAAATTAAAAGTATAGTCAAAAATAATTAATGTTGACAGTGATCTGAATAGCGCCATAATCCAGCTAAACATAATGCTGTGACAGAAAGCATGTGAATAAGTAGCTTTATGGTCTTATGAGGGAGGGTGTTTTGTGTGTGTGTACTGTGTGTTTTTAGTTGGCTGCGTGGTCTGTGGTCTGCAGCTAAAGTGACTGATGCTGTCCTTCCTGTCCGCCTCGTTGGATTAATGTTCCCGACTTCGCCGCGCTCAAGGCCAGCCCTCCGCTCCCCAGACGACTCCTACTCCCTCTCGCCACAAGTCTGCTTCGTATCAACTCACCGAAGTTAGACGTCGAACTGCTCATGGTGCTTCCTTTCTTCGATATTTTTGATAAGTTTTGAATTACAGTTGTACGGAGGGGACGGGTGGATGTGATGCAACTTTTTGGTGAATATTAGTGGATTTTGCATATCATTTCATTACAGAGTTGGTATTTTGGATGCAGAGGGGCAGAGTTATTGGTGCGCCACACATTTTTTACACATTGCACATTTCGGTCATATCTCACTGGATCTGATTTTTCATAATTTGTCAATAAGTAGTCAATGAGTTCGGCCTGTATTTAAGAAAACTGTACAAAAGCATTTTTTTATTGAAAAAGTGCAACATTTTAGGAGTTTAATATGCAAATTAATGCAAAAATGGCCAATTTCCTTAAACCAGTGGTTCCCAAAGTGGGGTCCGGGGCCCCCAGGGTCCCACCTTAAGGAGACTACAAGGGAGAAAACAAGTTAATTCAAAATAATAATAATAATAATAATAATAATTACAAGGAAAAATACATTTAATTGCTAAAATGTATTACTTTGTTTCAAACCACAGTCATTGCTAGCTTTTTATGTAGTTTTAGCAGTAAAATAATAAGATGATTCCTTTGAGTAGAGTAAATTATTTTGTGTTGGGGGGCCCTGAGAGAAATTTGAATCAACAAGGGGGCTGCGATGAAAAGGGATGGGGATGGCTGCCTTAAACTATCATTTTCAAAACAAAATTTTTTTAAATAACAGGTAAGGCATCACTAAATATTTTGTAGTTTTGTATTTATTTATTTATTCTACAGAGTTTGTGTGGGGTTGATGGATGAGAGTTAACCACAACCACATTCAAATGATCCATCCATCCATCCATCCATCCATCCATCCATCTTCTTCCACTTGTCCGTTGCCGGCCTCATGGTTCTAACCGGGCCTGTTGGTCTCTCATAAGGGGCATCTGAAATTCAAATGATAACGTTCATAATTCAACCCCAAAGGCATTTTCATGAAATCCTCACTGTGGACCGTTGCAGGTGATTTGGTACAGCACAAGAGCAAACAAAGTGTTTCAAAATGAAGTTAAAAACACACAATTGAGTTCAGTTTATTTATTTGATGGACAATGTGCATTCGCATTGAAAAGGTGGCTGCACCAGCTTTAGCGCCGTGCTAATTTCCATCTGCAGTCCGTAAATGCCAGAGATCCATTTATTTTTTAAAGGAACACGGTCTGAACGGATATGAGCTGGTGCTGTCATACTCCGGTCTGAGGAGAGGTGAGCCTACTCAAAAACACATGCTATATCAGAAATGCCTGTCCATTGGCTGAAATGCTACTCACTGGGTGTAAAATACAAGATCCACTCGCCTGACTCGGAAAAACTCAAGGTTGAAGCAGTCTGTTGTTGGTTGCTTGTTAGTGAGAGACGGTGCACTCGATGGGAAGGGGCCGAGTGGAGGGCACCGGGGAGATGAGAAAGTGCCGTCTCAGGGCGATGACCTCTGAATGGGCGCAGGTTCACTGGAGTGGACAAGGCCAACTCAGTGCTTGGACAAATGCAGAGGTTTGCAGTCACCAGACAACAACAACAGCAGCAGCAGCAGAGCCGTCTACAGATAAGGTAATAAGAGGATTTCAACAAATGTGTTCTGCTTCTTGTCACACTGTCTCTTCATTGCGCCGCCTACTCAGGGAGGAGACCACGCGGAGTCCCCAGACCAGGTCCAGCCGACTGAAGGACGGGTTCATCCGCTCGGCTGCCAGGACATTCAGCCTTGCCTTTCGCTTTTGTTGGAGCGATGGGAAATGCAACTGGGAAGCAAATTCATACAGACATTTATTTTTTTAATTTTTTTTCCCGATTAGGTTCTCCATTATGCAGCATTATTTGAAGGTATTTGCAAAGTTTAGAGCATTGTTGTTTTTGGTGGCCCTCATAGTTTTAGTCTTATTTTATGGACAAAAATGCTTTGACTTTCAGACGGCAGCTTGCGAACGTCAGACGAACCGCTTTCCAACATTTTTGCTTTGTCAATGAAACCTCTTAAAGGGGGGGTATTATGTAAAATCGACTTTTTCAAGCTTTATATCATGTTATTATGTCATTCCCTCATTAAACACATGCCTGGAGTGTTGCCTTGGCTCATTCACATATTTTTGAGTAATCAGTGAAAACTTAGACGGCAGCCATTTTAGGTGTAGCTATGCCTCAGTCCTCCTAGGAACGCCCCCACCTCCTGGAGACGCCTCTGGACCTTTCGTCACCAGCAAGCCACCAACCACTGCTCCTCAGCTCAGCAGAGCCCCTCCCCGCACAGTAGTGTTGTTTAGATGCCACAGCAGTGTGCTGAAGGGGGCGTGTCGGAAAGCTTCTTAAAGAGACAGAGGCCTATTTCAAGACGTTCAGTACAGCCATTTTGAGAGAGCAATTTATTCAAGGCAGTTATTTTAATTTACTGCATATACAGACCAACAGAAGGTTACGTTATCATTGTAGTATGCTATAGACTGGTGCTATGTGATTGAAAAAAGCATAATACCCCCTCTTTAAACGTCTCGTCATGTTACAGTCACCAAAGAGCCATTACTTAGCTCGTCATTGTCACATTATTGTCAAACATTATAACATTTAAAGTGAAGAATGCAGAAAATAAATACGTTTAAGGATGCTACTGCAGCTGTCTCAAGGTGACTGCCGGCATTTCACTCTTTGTTTGCATGGGCCAAAGACGACGGGTTAGAATTATATTGCAGTCACCTTCAGAAATAACTGCCTCTTGGGTCAGACACATGTATCTTCTTTTCATAAACTGACTCGATGATCTCTGTATGGAAACCTCACACAGTCGTTCCAGCGTCATCATGCAACGTTTTGAATTTACGGCCCCCGCACAAGACGCACACGATCCTCCCTCCCCGATACCCCTCCATGTGACACGCCTGTAGAGCATTTTTATGGTTTTCCTTCTGTCCCGGACAACAGGGCCCATAACTCAGGACCCTCCCTCATCCCAATCGTAAAGAGACACAGAGAGAGAGCGGACTTTTACGGCACAGAGCGAGGCGTAAATCCTTCAGTTCCTATAGAAAAACCCCCCTGATTACTGCAGGCTACACGAGCGAAACAACAGACGAATGGAAGTCCACGGCTCTCAAAGGGACGTTCCCTGTGAGGGGTTTGTGAAGAGGGCTCTAGTGTCAGACAGATGACTCTTTGGATCTCGGATGATTCTAATGGACACCAGTAATGTTTTTTTTTTTAAGTCACGTCGTACTGCTTCTTGAACCTTCTCCCACATGTACAAAGACTTGTTCCCGGGTCATTGAATCGAAACATTATGGGGAATATTTCAAACTGTATTAGAAGCTTATTTTTGAGTCCCTTTTGCTTCAGTTTTGCTGAAAATATCTGGAGATTTAAAAGACCCCATTTGGATCACCCTTGAAGACCATGAACACTGAAAGTAGTGAGCTTCTCGACACACTTCAAATGGGTTTTCCTTAGCCAAATGCCATAACCAACTGCGTACAAAACCTGTTCAAACTTATTTCTACAACTGTTATTAAGTACATCAGAAAGAACTGTTTTACATCTCTTAAAGTCATAAACCCCCAAATCTGCTGTACATAACACTTTTTTTTTTTTTTACCATTTTCATCAACAACAAATCCCACATGTATTTAAAGGGACTCTACAGAGTTTTAAAATGTTAAAATTATGTATTTTCCTCCCCCCTACATGTTCCAGCCACCTGCTAACGTGTAGAATGAGAATCCTGCACTGTCACTCAGAAAGGTGTTCATTTGGGTCTGAAGTGCCGTCATGCACGAGCTTAATGTAGAGACTGCAGTTACGCGTAAGACCTGAGGTGGCAGTAGAAAAATGACCAACTTGCATCTAGTCCCTTAACCCAGATTAGCGGTCTCTTCAGGGCCCCTTTGCTCGTTTCACTCAGTCTCAATTCAGTGACAGAGCCAAAATATGGAATCCTTTGCCAAAACTTCACTGAGCTTTCACAAATCGAATTCATTTTCAAATTCAATTTGCTTTGAGAAAACGGATTTTGAGTAAGGGTGATTTCCCACACTAATATTCTACTAAACAGGGTATGCTATGTCTGTACGGCAAAGAATTTTATTTATCTAATATGTGTTTATGTACGTCCATTATGTTATAGTTCACCTACAATGTTTTACACACCTACAATGTTTGTATTCAACTGGAATGTTTTAGACACATTTTGGGCCTGATCTTGTGACTCAAAGTGCAGACTATAGCTGAGTAGGAGCGCACTTTGTGATCTTGGCATTCCAGAGTTAGCACATTTAAATGGGAAGTACTGGTGTGGAAACACCTTTTTCCTCCAACCAGATCCACTCAGCGGTCAGGAAGGGGGAGAGAGAGAGGGCTGTGGGGGAGTGAACATGTGCATTTGTTTTGTTTCACATTTACGCCAAGCGCCAATGTTTTTACACACCTAACATGTTTTTATACACCAACAATGTTTTATACACCATGTTTTTATACGTCTACAATGTTTTTATTCAGCTAAAATGTTTTGCACACCTACCATGTTTTTATACACCTACAATGTTTTTTCACACCTACAATGTTTTACACACCTACAATGTTTTTACACACCTACAATGTTTTTACACACCGACAATGTTTTTACACACCTACCATGTTTTTACACACCTACAATGTTTTTACACACCTACCATGTTTTTATACACCTACAATGTTTTTATTCAGCTAAAATGTGTTACACACCTAACATGTTTTTATACATCTACAATGTTTTATACACCTACAATGTTTTTTTTTTATGCCAGAGGTGACAGGGCTTTCTCTGTTGCAGCTCCCAAACTGTGGAATGACCTTCCTCTCCACATAAGACACTTGACCGTTTTAAATCGTTGCTTAAGACACATTTCTACTCCAAAGGTTTTAACACTGTCTAGCACATATCATGGCCAACATCTGAGCTGTTAGTGCTTTGCTACCTGTATATTATGTATTGTATTTAAATGTGCTATGTTTTTATATTGATTTGATATACACCTAAAATGTGTTTATACACCTTAAATGTTTTACACACCGACAATGTTTTTATACACATAAAAGAATCCAAGCCGACATGCTCAACAATCCATAAAGTGTTGAACATTTAGGGGCTCAACACAACAGAAGCAATGATGGCATAAGACACTTGATGAATGTAACTTTTTGTGCCTGGGTATGTGGGGCAGATATTGTTTTCTTACCTCAAAATAATAAAATAATAATGTACAATCATTAAAAAAATAACTTTGTTAAAACTTGTGGTATTTGTGCAACTTTGTCACGTGAATCACCTCTTTGTCCGCCATTTTCCCGCCTTTGAATAGGTTTTCCCCTCCCGAAAAAAAGACCCGTCATTGTGTCTTGTTTTGGTATTTATTAGTTCCTGCTGCAACCCCCCTCATCCTGCTCTCCCCCAGTCTCATAATCTTCTTAAAAAAAAAAAAACCTGTTCCCCCAGCCTGTGCAGTGCGACCAGCCATGGCCAAAAAATGAGAGGGAGAAAAGAAAAAGAAAAAATCTGAGAGAAAGATAAAGAGTGAGGGAGAGAGGGCTGGTGTGAGTGAGTGAGCGAGCGGCTGCTGAAATGAATCAGGATTTAGGCAAAAGTCTGTGGGGGAGGGACTTGGAGATTTACATTGAAACACGTCTCACTCCGCTCGGATTTGGGCGCTTGTTCCCATGGCAGCGGGTGACCATGTTTGGAGAGACTGTTGTGTGTGTATATTGGGTACACTGGAGCGAGTGGTGACCCCTGGACCTGAGACTCCCGAGCCGGTTCGTTCCGCTGCAGACACTAGGCAGCATTCACTCCATCCTCCGACACATTTTGAAATTTTCATTTTAAAGAATGGTTTGATCTTAGTGATGTGGTCACGCAATAATCCGCACCACAAGACTTTGTTCAGTCAGTCCGCCTCGTCTTTCAAAAGTGCAAAGCCGTGGAATTCATTATTAACTGAACTAAAGACCGTATTTGAGTTTAAAAGCTTCATCGCCACAGGCTTAAATCTTGGCTGAAAATGCACCAAAGCGGAACCCATTTATAAATAGGTTTGTTTGTGTAAATTAATGTGTCAGTGTTAGTTTGGAATTTATTTGAGTGATTATTTACATTATTTACATTAACATTGTAGCAGTGCAGAAAATAAATAAAGTAACAAAAACTCAAAAGGAGTAGGCCGAAGCAAGAAAGCTTACAAGTGCCTACCCCCATATTCAAAATGAATTTACATTCCGGATACAGTGATACAACATAACACTTTACATTACAGATTACACAATTACACAATTACAATTGTCCACATTAACTTTACGTACAGAAGCTTTGCTAAAGAAAAACATGTTTTTCACAAAAGAAAATCACGTAATGATTACAAGACTTCCAAAGTAAGAAGACAACACGAAGATAGAAATGTATGCAGTTTACCAATTATGTATAAGCATTTATTTTAATTTTATTCTTATTTACAATTTGTACTTTTCTTTACTTTTTCTCTTTCCCATTCGCTTAATAACCATAACCAATCTTTACTTATAAACACCAGTCACCATTCTAGTAATTGAACATTGACTTAGTTATTATTAAGTATTACATAATCAACATGACCCATTATTATTGACATTCCCATTTCCACTGTAAAAATATTAGCCAGGGTGTAAAGTGGCCAGTTGGTAGAGAGCAATAGCCCCCCATCAGCAAGCCCTCAGTGACCGGGTACATTTTTTTGAAGGCTTTTGTAATGTATCACTGCATTTTTAATGTATTGTCGAAAATCACATTATGCACAAAATAACAATTGTTTGGTCTGGTATTAGACATAAACATACAGTGGTGGTCAAAGTACTTGACATGGTTGCTTGAGTAAAAGTAAAGACACTGCTGGTCAAACCGTACTCCAATACAAGCTAAAGTCGCTCATTCAAATCATTACTGAAGTGAAAGTACTAAAGCACTTGCCGTTGATGTTTGGATGAAACAGTGAAGTGAAGGGACCATGATAGCTGCATGTTGGCGTGTGTGAGTGTTGTGTTGCTGGCAGTCACCGATGGCCACCGTTGTTGTTTACCTCCACAGCTGCTGCATTTGTCGGCCGGAAGAGGACAAAGGGAGTCGCTTACCTAAGGTGGATGATTATGCTGCATGGCCCGGGCGAATAAGAGCAAACGTCATTAAAACAAAACACGAGTGAACGGGGAAAGCGAAGGGAAAAGACAATCTTTGACTGCACTTTTGCCCGGTGGCATTATTACTATTTTTTATACAAAAGTAACTCAGACGTTAGTAAGACAGAAGGTTTGTTTACCTGCTTTACTGGTTTCGAACCCGAACAAAACAGTAATAGTCTAACCAAGAAGACAGTATGAACCTTTTACAAAGTAACTCAGAAGTAACTCAAAGTAATTTAACTCAGTTGACTGTGCATAACAAATCATGTGTCTTCCTGTTTCGATCCAGCACACCAAAATAAAAGCACCATCTTATTCATTAGTTCAGCAGTTCAACTTTCTTTCTGCCTAACAATTGACAGACAAAACACTTACAATGTGTGTATTTAATTATATTCTTGTAATGTTGCAAGTACCTGCTGAGCTAAACAATGAGACGAGCTGTGTGCTTTTATTTTGGCGTGCTGGATCGAAACAGGAAGTCACTTCTTGGGCGGCGCTGTTATGATTAGAAGTCAATTGCATTTTATTTGATTGTAATTTTAAAGTAACTTGCCCAACACTGTAAGCAGGGGGTACTTGGAATGATTTCAGATCAAAATATTCAATATTATATGGAAAGTTATATGTTTTTCACTAAAAGCTTTGAGAGTATTTTAGCATCATTTTGAACACAACACCCTATTAAATACTATATAATCTTAGTTTCATTGGTCACTTTGTAATAATATTGGCAAGATCCTGGAGGTAGGGGGTACTTGGAGTCTACATGAACGACTCAAGGGGGACAAAAAAGGTTGGAAACCATTGACATACAATACAATACAATACTTTTTGATTTCAAAAACCTAAAGATGACACTCAAATGAATCACCTGTATACACAACTCAGTGACATTGATAGTACATTTCTACAGCGCCACCTACTGACCTGGAGTGCTCATTGTAAAGCTTTTCAAACCTTTGTAAGAATGTAGTCAAAAGAACCATTTGTAAAAGTATCAAATTCTCAACAAAGAGACAACTCAAATGAAGTGCAGATCCTTAAAAACTCTACCTCAGTACAGCACTGGAGTAAATTAACTTTGTTACTGACCACCTTTGTAAAACAACATGTATTTTAGTTGAAAGAGGACTTTCAGAACATACTACATGCAACAAAAACCTTCCCCCGGATTTCCAGCAGATTATCAAACCCAGTAGAGTAGATTTACGTCCTACCAGTGCAGCAGATGTTTGGGCATGTTACATTAAATGACCGGGCTTACGGCACAGCTGTCCGAGAGGAATAACCCCGGCGTGCGCGGATCCCCTTCTTACAAACAGAAAACCTCCAATCACCAAGCTCCGGCGGAGGGAGGGGCCAACACTACTATCAAACGAAGACACAATAATCCGCTCGTCCGCGGCAGCTAAATGGATTACTTCCCCGCAAATTGAGAGATCATTGTTTGTCAGGAGACCGGTACACCCCCGCTGTGCAATGACCGGGGGTGATCTGGGGGTCCGCACGGGTAACGATCTGGGAATATGCCCCCAAAAATATACAAAGAGGGTGAAAGAGAGATGGGGGGGGGGGGGAGCGCAAAAGCTTTTGGTCCCCCGCTGAGAGGTGCAGATGGGAAAGGGGGGTGAAGAGATGGAGAAGGACCGGGGTGCGTGAAAAACTGCCAGGGCCGTGGGAATAGAGATATAAATAGAGTAGGCGTTATGGGTGTGAGAAGAAAAAATATGCTCTTTCCTCGAGAAGATGGCGGACAGCTTGAGTCGCTGTGGCTGTTGTTGTCTGTTTCCATAAGACTTACTGTATTCATTTTCGCAATTTCACAAATGTGCTCTATGGGTGTCAACTTGATTGTTGACTAAAGACTTAGTGAGACAGTCCTTCCATAACGCCTAGTGCTGCTCTATTTGGCTTATGCCATTCAATGTTGATGTTTTTGCTTGTGTTTAGGTAATGGATTGTTGGTTTTAGTTTGTCAGATGGAAATGGTGATAATAATGATACAAATGCTGTTATTGCTGTTTTGGGTCGACTCTACAAATCTACTGACAGTTCTTTTTGGTTCTATGTGATATCGTTGGCCGCATGGCATAATTGCTTAGGTCATTTTGTATTGTTGGAATGGCAATGAGGAAAAATAATGTGTTTCCTATAAAATGTCTTTTTACATGTTTTCCAAAAGCAAGGTGTAACCGAGTGCTATGGTAAGAGATGGAAATTTAATGTTACCACCTTAAAATGTAGTACTATTAAAATCCAGAAAATAACCTTTAATATAAAAGGACACAGGTTCGACTCATTGAGGAGAGGCATGATCAGTTAATAATTTATTCAATATTTCTTTGCTTTAGGTTCTTAAACTCTTTTGTTTTATAAACATAAATACTTTTTAAAAGGGCAAATGTCCATGTTATGAGCACAGAAAACAGTCCATTTTAAACAATTCATTTGTAAGTTGACATGGTGTAGGCAACAGACATAGCCCACGAGCAAGGCGTAGAAGCAAGGCGGCTGCATACTGCCAGGTCGCTGCATCCGTGAGGCTAGAATAATATTTGTGTTAGTAACTTATTTTTAACCATTCCGAAGCACGGCACTAACGTGACCTACCACTTTAGGAGATAGGAGATCACGCAGTTCTAGCAAGCAACCGTGCACCGTCGGGCCCAGACGACACATAGCAACGCAATGCAGGACCGCAGACTCCCAGCCAAACCAAAGCCACCGCACACCAAGGCGCAACAGGGCAACACATTATCTGCGCGTCGCGATCGAGGCTCAGCCACACCGCAGCGACACTAAGACACAGTTTAAATTAGCTATTGAGGTGAATTATCTGAATAAGAGGAGTAATAATTTCTACCTGGCAGCCAGATGACGACCCGAACGCCCCCAGGAACAGAAACGGAAGTGTGCAAAATCAAGGAAAGAATCAAAAGAAACTTTGGGCTTTTATAATCCAAGGGTGGCGCCACCTGCTGACAACTCCACTCTACTACAAAGGCAAAGATGAGTTGGGTGGTTGTGCTGTGTGGCTAGCGACATGTTTTTATTTGGTTTCACATTGAGCTCCCACGGTTGGTTTTGTGTGTATGTGTGTGTTGTTGTTTTGTTTGTTTTTTGTTATGTAATATTGTAAACATTTGTAATGAAAATGAAGGAAATCCCAGGTAGAATAGCTCCTGCAATGAGTCAGGAGCTAATGGGGCTCTCAATAAAATGAAATGTAAAGTGTAAATGACTCTAGACATAAACTGTGATTGATTGATAATGACTCTATGAGGCCGCTGAAGCACCTAGACACTGCTGTGCCAGTCCGATGTTTGCTGACTGTGGAGTACGTTTTTGTCTTGCTGCACCTTCAATGGATGCGTTATAAGCAAATCTCCTGAGACCAGCTCAGTCAGTTCATGTCAAAACCGTGGCAATATGTAAAAGTCATCATTAGTGCTGGGCTGTTTGAGCCTTGGTGACGTTGCACCTTTCACCTCAAGAGCCTTCATCAGCATCTAACGCTCTTTTAACAGCAGGCTGGATATAAACTGAAGGGTGTTACAAACAATGGCCGCTGGCTGCTCTGCTTTGCGACGACGACACTGGAGGCCACCATTGCTGTAGTACCTCCATATAGCCGCTAGTCCCCCATTGGAATCCATTGCACTTTAGACACGTTAAAAACAACTTTAATGCCCGGTGCCTAATTTTTTGGAACTGTCTACAGCTAGATATTCCTCCTGTGATTACACTGGATTAGACACAATCAGAGGCTGGTTATGGTAGGATACATTTTAGAAATCTCGTACTTAATGAGGGTCGGACTGTTAGCATTGGAGCTGCGCGAGCTACACGTCACACAAGGGGGGTGCATACCTATGTTCCCCAGGTGTGATTTTTTTTTTTTTTTCGTAGGTGAGTTGGTACTTCAGCCAATCACAAGTCATGAGAGTGAAATGTCATACATATATATATCAATCAGCTTAACCCTGACCCTGCCCTAGCCACTAACCTTAAGGATAGTGGGCTGGTGCTTAATCTTAGTCAATAGAAGTGGGGGAACATAGGTACTGGGGAACATAGGGCTGACCCCACACAAGGGCCGAGTCTACAGTGAAGATCCCGCCCTTATGCCCTTATTAGGAACATGCTTCGTCAGAGCTGGGGAGGAGGAGTCTGTAAATCCGCCATGATTTCCCCCTCGAACGTGGTCATTATGGTAAACGGGGAGGAGTGAGTATTAATGGTCTATTAATAATATGTCTATGGTTTGAACAAACACCTTGCTCCTAAAGTTGTTCATGTGTACACTTTCACAATTTCAGAACTTTACCTTCTACTCTGCCTTTGAACATTTATGCCTTTATTTCCTCTGAGGAATCAAACTACGACCTGCAGAGACGACCCGCTGAAAGCCGGGCCTCCTGCGTGGCACAGCGGCAGACGGCACCAAATGAAAAAGTCATAATTATCCCGGCGATAGGAGCGAGGCAGACACAGGTAATTATCTTCCTTCGCCCCTGCCCTGCACCCTCCACCCTCCACCCTCCACCCTCCTCTGGTGACACGGAGAAGCCGCCCTGTGGGGCCCAGGCTGCACGGGCCGACGGGTTTCCTCTGAAAGTGATACGCCCCGGCTGCTCCTTCATTAGTTTCAGGGTTCAGAGTTTGTGTGTGGTCATGGGTGGAGATATTTCTGCTTTTCATTATTTTGACTATACTCTGAGATATTGTGTCAAAATATTTATGAGCGATATGGAGCAGCCTGTGGGTTTTTCTTATCACTGTGTACGTAGGATACTTATCTTTAGAGTTTATGGCTTCTTATCAGACACGGTTTGGACTGGCAGGTTTTCAGAAACGGAAGAAGAAGCAGACATAGATATAAAGCGGTGGAGATATGCACTCACATTATAGACTGTATCAAGCAAAAAAACAAACTTTGAAATGTGCGTTTGGAGTTCAAAAAAAAGACTGCAAGTGTTTTCATGAGAGTGAGTTCTTTGTTTTTGCCCGAAGGGAACTTTCGTTGGTATTATCTACTGAAGAATTAGCAGGAGTTCATCATGGAGCCAATTATCCCGCTATAATGAGTGTGCGATCAATCCGCCCTTATTAATGATTACTGTTGAAATAGGTGAGAGCCCGGGATGTCAGCGACGGGAGTTTCAAAGAGTGGAGGAGATGAGAATGAAATGGTTCGGATTATGAAATGCTTTTGTAGACTTATTTTACTAAGAAATTTAACAGCAGGTTTTTGTATATTGAGAGGACGAAAAGGCTTTCTTGTCTGGACTAAAGCCTCTGGAGTTTCCGGATCTGGACCCAGGTCCGCCAGTTGGGGGCCCCTGCACTAGACTAAAGACTGCACACTTGGCCTCTCTGTAAACAAATTGGGATTCATTTCATGTATAACTTCTTGATCCTTCAGTCTTCTGCAGACACATGATTAGTGGATATGACTCATATCCACTAATCATGGAGTGATTTTAAAGTTCTTTTAATGGTTTTTAAATGTCTTAATGGTCTTGGTCCCTCTTATCTCTCAGAATTGCTTTTACCTTATGAACCTTCACGGCCCCTGCGCTCCTCCGCCAGGCATCTCCTAGTTATTCCTAAAGTCAACAGAAAGACTCACGGCGAGGCGTCTTTCCAATACTACGGCCCTCGCCTCTGGAACGACCTGCCGGAGGAGCTCAGGACCGCAGAGAACGTTCATGTTTTTAAAAGCAGGCTCAAGACCCACCTTTTTAGTTTAGCTTTTAACTGATATTTATTCTTGCTAGGCCTATTTATTTAATTGTTATTCATTTTTTTTTTCTTTATGTATTTTACCTCTCGGTCTTATTTTAGTGGTCCTAATATTCTTATTTTTACTTTTACTTTTTACTTATTTTAACCATTTTTATGGTCTCCCAGTTTCCTCTGGAGGAGCCCTCTGCCTCGGGAGCGGTCATTGGCTGTGGCTGCTGGGGTGCTGTCCTGTGGGTGTCTGGATGGAGGTGTGGTGTTTCTACCGCGCCTCCTCCGGGCGCCCTGTGCTGGTGCCCTGTGGCTGCAGCCGAGGTGCCGCTCCCGATGCAGACGGCTCCTTGGATGGTGTTTCCTTACCTGGTTTATCTGTACCCAGCCTTACCTCAGCCTTATGTCCATTACGTCCATTGTTTTACCTTGAATATGTGTGGTGTGCTTGTGTGGTGTGTCTCTGGGAAGGTGGGTGGGGAGAGTGTGAATATGACAATGTGTTTGTATTTATGGGAGGAGGTGGGTGTGACAGAATGTTTTTAAATCTGTAAAGCACTTTGTGTTACATGAACTGTATGAAAAGCGCTATATAAATAAAGATTGATTGATTGATTGATTGATTGATTGATACAACACGGTGTGGTTGCGTCTTACATTGTGTTCCATATTGCGACCCGCTCAGTCGGCTGGATATTACCAGGAAGTCACGCTTCTCGGGGTCAACCGTTTTTATTCACTTTAAAAAAAAAATTTTTTATCATTATCCCTGATGGGCTTATGCTCAGGTGTAAAAGATCCGAAAGAAATCAGATGGTGACACCTATATCACACCATGTGTATCAGATTATGCTGTTTACATGCCACACCAATCATCTGAGAACTCCAGAAATCAGCTCAGAGTTTTGGTCTGCAGACAAACACAGCCAGTCTCACTGTTCTATTGTACAGTGTAGACACGTTATACAGAAGTGCCGTGTGAATACTGCAGGACGAATGGGCCTGTGCAAGGAGACAGAAAACACTTTTGCAATATTCTGATTAAACAGTGCCTAATGAACAGCCCTCTTTTATGTTTTGCCTGCATTAAGTAGTCCCTGATTACTGTTGTTTTTCAATTTCATGGCCATTTCTTCCTCTCAATCAATCTGCAGAACATGCTCATTACTTACCGCCGTGCTTCACTTCTCCTCTCATTCAATAATCATTTCTGCCTTTTGCTGTCTGGTAATGGAGCCGGTGGAGTGTGAGAGTGCATTTTGTTCAGCTCGAGTCACGTCTGTCCGCCTCTTTGTGCGATGTCTCTGGTGCCATGATGAAAGGCGTATTAATTACTGCAGATAAAATACCTTGAAGAGAAACAGAGAAAAGGGAACACACACAAGGACAAGGGCTGGCTGGTTTAATTAAACGCTATATAGCCCACTCCCAAATGTTTTAAATCCGACAGAACAAGACAGGGGAGGGGTTTGCAAAGCACAGAATCAGGGTTTTATGGTAAAAACAACTAGCTGGAGATAATGGAGACCGGGGCTGGTTGTCCACTGCTCATCGACAAAACATTCTACAGGAGCCACACATGCAATAAATGAAAGCACAATCTAAAGTGTCTAATGTATCACATGCACTTTAAACCCTTGGCTTGAAGCAGGTCTCGCTTCCTTTGTGGTTGCTATAAGAGGTTAAAAAATAACCTCTTAACCGAGCATATTTTCTCCACTTTGACTTTACCTAAATCTAAAAGCGTCTTGAAAAGGGCATCAAAAGAGCAACAAAAACGCAAGAAAACAGGCGACAAAAAGTGATGAAATAGCAACAACAAAAAACAACACAGGTGATGAAAAAGTGAAAAGTGCAACAAAATAGTTACAAAAGAACAAAATCGCAGAATAAAACAGGTGACAAAAAGTGATTTAAAAAAATAAAGCACAAAAAACGTAAAAGTGACGACAACACGAGGAAAAAATATTACATCTGTTTAGTTTGTCTTAGCTTTCAAATAGGCATTACACCGGCCTATAGTCTGTAAGCTTCAGTCGAGAAACGTTTTGATTTGGGTAAAGCTGAAGTGGAGAAAATGTGCTCGGTTAAAGAGGGGGTATTATGCTTTTTTCAATCACATAGCACCAGTCTATAGCATACTACAATGATGACGTAACCTTCTGTTGGTCTGTATATGCAGTCAATTAAAATAACTGCCTTGAATAAAATTCCTCTCTCAAAATGGCTGTACTGAACGTCTTGAAATAGGCCTCTGTCTCTTTAAGAAGCTTTCCGACACGCCCCCTTCAGCACACTGCTGTGGCATCTAAACAACACTACTGTGCGGGGAGGGGGCTCTGCTGAGCTGAGGAGCAGTGGTTGGTGGCTTGGCTGGTGATAAAAGGTCCAGAGGCGTCTCCAGGAGGTGGGGGCGTTCCTAGGAGGACTGAGGCATAGCTACACCTAAAATGGCTGCCGTCTAAGTTTTTACTGATTACTCAAAAATATGTGAATGAGCCAAGGCAACACTCCAGGCATGTGTTTAATGAGGGAATGACATAATAACATGATATAAAGCTTGAAAAAGTCGATTTTACATAATACCCCCCTTTAAGGGGTTAACCGTCAAAGACAGTGAAATCGACAGTGACAATGAGCCCCATGTGCGGGGAAGGTTGTCATAATGTGTGGGGTTGGTTGTCCCCATTGTTACGAATGGTGTTTTTGGTGTAAACATGGGAGTTTAAATGTTTTGTTCCTGTAATAAAAAGACAAAATAGTTAATTATTAGATAATTCAATAATTATTTTTCTAAATACTCACCAGTAAATTCTGGTTGTGTTTCTTTCACAAGTATTATTTTGTAAAATTTCAGCAAAATACTCTGGAATGAGCTTAACCTGTTACCTGCCGTCTCCCCTGATCAGGGGGTTAGGGTTAGTTAACCCTAATCAGGATATGATTAGGGTTAAGAACGGCAAATGTAATGTAAGTTGTGTTTCACTCACACAGATCGCACACACATTTTTAGAAACTAGAAGGTCTTGGCTTTCAAATGAGGTATCACATTGGCATATAGGCTGTAAGCTCTCCAGTCAATATGCTTTGAGATTTGGATGTAAATAATTGTTAACCCTAACCCTAAGGTGGCAGTTAAGCGGTTAAAAATGCAGGAAACCACCCACTGCAGTAAATGAAGTGCTCAACAAACGCTAAGGATTACATTAATATGATAATACAACAAAAACACACAAAAAGATTTTTAATTTAAACTCCGTGTGACCACCAACCCCCGACCCACCAGTGACAACCAGCCCCAACCTGACAAAAAAGTTTGACCTAGCTCTCACATGACTTTAGCCTGAAAGCTCTGCGATAGTTCAATCCAAAGCAATGATGTAGGCCTATAGCTTTTGCTTGAACAAAGATGTTCCTGAATCTAATCACCTTCAGGTTTTTAACGCACACAAACATCGGACAGTTGAAAAATCGGCCAAACCCACAAAAAGACAAGTTCTCTCCTCATGTCAATGAATGAAAACATATTACAGCTGGAGAATCGGGATGTTCAGTAATAATACCAAGTCACAGCGCCCCTAGTGTTGGCTATAAAATGCCATGTGACAACCAACCCGTGTGACAACCTGCTGCGGTCTCCACTACAGTGCAAATAGAGCAGTATTTGGGAGTTTAAACTTTTCTTTGTGTGTGTTCCTGTAAAAAATAAAAATAAAATAAAGCTTTACATGTCCAAGATGCAAGAGTCTTAAAGGGGGGGTATTATGCTTTTTCAATCACATAGCACCAGTCTATAGCATACTACAATGATAACGTAACCTTCTGTTGGTCTGTATATGCAGTAAATTAAAATAACTGCCTTGAATAAAATTGCTCTCTCAAAATGGCTGTACTGAACGTCTTGAAATAGGCTTCTGTCTCTTTAAGAAGCTTTCCGACACGCCCCCTTCAGCACACTGCTGTGGCATCTAAACAACACTACTGTGCGGGGAGGGGGCTCTGCTGAGCTGAGGAGCAGTGGTTGGTGGCTTGGCTGGTGAGGAAAGGTCCAGAGGCGTCTCCAGGAGGTGGGGGCGTTTCTAGGAGGACTGAGGCATAGCTACACCTAAATGGCTGCCGTCTAAGTTTTTACTGATTACTCAAAAATATGTGAATGAGCCAAGGCAACACTCCAGGCATGTGTTTAATGAGGGAATGACATAATAACATGATATAAAGCTTGAAAAAGTCGATTTTACATAATACCCCAAAACATTTGACTCATGGGAGCAGCAAACCTTGGCAGATATACAACAACTGAAGACGCATTCTCTCTACAATGGAAATCAAATATTGTTCCAGTAAGGTCTTCCCGACTCTCGCGTTGCTTTCACTCGGTTCACTGCGGTTTAAATCTGTTTAAATCTATCCACTCCATACTTTCAACCTCACCACCGACTTTTGTGTTTCGGCTCATTATCCCGCTGGGTCACCTGGTTTCTCTCGTGTCCGACAGGGAGGAGGCTTGTAGTTAAGCAGCTCCGTGTGCTGTGAATACACCTCGCCTGAGAGAGAAAGAGAAAGGCCGAGGAACTCCATTTACAGCCCAATGAATCACAGTATTATGATGGAAACAATCATAAATCTAACTTTGCGCTTTTACCTCGGGACGTAGTGACAAAACATGACAAAGTTTTACACCGGCTTTCATTTCCTAATGGCGTGGGCCGCACCCCTCTCATCCATCTGCTGTTTTAGGCTCCTGTCAGCTCCCATCGCTGCCCTCATCCGTTCAATACTTATACTCTGGCCGGGACGTTCCTAAAGCAGTGCCATGGATCCAAAATGTTCATCTGCAGCCTTGGAATAATGCTTAACTCAGTGCAGTTTTCCATCCAGGACGTCTCCAGAAATCACCGTCTTGCTTCTCGTCTCCTTTGTCTGTCTCTAACCCCTCGTTGGGAATACGAGGTAATTTTGAGCGATGTAGGTTAATGACAGCGGAGACTTATAGGAACTGACCTGAAATCTTGTCAGGTCCTTCTCACATCCTCTTACCTGCTGCACAGAAGAGCCTAAAGCTGCTCCCCAGCCACTTGGAAGTGAAATAAGAACCACAAACTTTAGAGAGATTTAAAGGACTGCGTTTACTTCTCGCTTCTTTGTCCAGCCGTGACTCAATGAGAGAAAAAAATACCAAAAGCCCATAGTGTCAATCCCAGAAGGCACAATAGACTTTAATGCTCACCTCGCCGTGGTGTCAAGATGTGAAGAATGGAAGGTGATGAAACGGACCCTTTGTTCACCCGAGCTGTACACCACTGGAATGGGATCATAGTAAGTTGCTGTCAGAGCTGATCAGACTATGGAACTGCATGGCAGAGAAAATACGATCTCACTATGGACGAAAACACTATTAGACAAAGACATTAAGATGAGCTCATTTATTATTGTATCCTCAATCAAACTGTATGTATGTCACTGTCAGAGGTGGGTAGAGCAGCCACAATATTATATAAAAGTACTTAGAGAAAACTGAACTTGAGTACATACTGTGAGTAACTGTTTAAGTGCAAAAGTTTGATTCATGTTTCAGTAGTGACATAAATTATGAGAAACAAAACAATCATTACGACATATTATTTACGTGTCAGAATAAAGATTTGTCACTTAAAGATTTACTCACAGTGGCATGAGTTACTTTTTTTTTAACTTAAAGGCACACTGCGTAACATTGTGGACTATACTGTTGCCATCAGCTCTACACAGAAATGTTATAACTGCAGTGGGTAATCAAAGAATGGATTTTGATGAGAACCTAACCTATTTAAATCTCAAATTATACTGACTTTAGTCAACATCTCCATGGAGACGAGCTGGAGACGTCTCCACTCCCGGTAAAGTTACAGTCATGCCTTAGGAGAGCTGAGCCGCTCACCGCAAAGGCACATGTTTATTTTTACGTTTATGAGGTATGAAAATATCTGTCATAAAATAAATGCTTGCATTTCGACTTTATTTATTGGGTAAAAGCTACGCGGTGTGGCTTTAAGTACAGATACTTAAAGAGGAGGTATTATGTAAAATCGACCTTTTTCAAGCTTCATATCATGTTATTATGTCATTCCCTCATTAAACACATGCCTGGAGTGTTGCCTTGGCTCATTCACATATTTTTGAGTAATCAGTAAAAACTTAGACGGCAGCCATTTTAGGTGTAGCTATGCCTCAGTCCTCCTAGGAACGCCCCCACCTCCTGGAGACGCCTCTGGACCTTTCGTCACCAGCCAAGCCACCAACCACTGCTCCTCAGCTCAGCAGAGCCCCTCCCCGCACAGTAGTGTTGTTTAGATGCCACAGCAGTGTGCTGAAGGGGGCGTGTCGGAAAGCTTCTTAAAGAGACAGAGGCCTATTTCAAGACGTTCAGTACAGCTATTTTGAGAGAGCAATTTTATTCAAGGCAGTTATTTTAATTTACTGCATATACAGACCAACAGAAGGTTACGTCATCAATGTAGTATGCTATAGACTGGTGCTATGTGATTGAAAAAAGCATAATACCCCCTCTTTAATTTTACTATTACTCAAGGCGCATTGAGTTGCCTTATGTACGAAATGCACGGTATAAATAAACATGCCTTGCCTCAAGTAGAAGTCAAAAGTACTGTATGAAAAACTACTTGCAAAAGTTACTTAAGTACGTGTGCTTGAGTAAATGTAACTGAGTACTACCCGCCTCTGGTCACTGTTTAACAAAATCATGTAAAACTTGTATCATCATCATCATCACTATGACTGCTTAACATAACAAACTGATTAGGGAAATGTTTTATTTCTTCGATCAATTATAGTCAGATTGTCAAAGTCTGACATTAATGGAGGTGAAAAGTGTGGAAATAGAATTTAAACCAACATTATTGGTCATTTGTTCTGGAGGAATATTAAGACAAGTATTTGTGTAACTATTTACAAATAATGGGGCGACAGTGGTGCAGTTGGTAGAGCGGGTCGTCTCAGGATCGGAGGGTCGGCGATTCGAGTCCCGGCACCTGCATGTGCCACTGTCATTGTGTCCTTGGGCAAGACACTTCACCCACCTTGCCTCCAGAGTCTTTGCACATTGGTGTATGAATGAGAGAGTGAAAGGGTGACTGGATCCTTACTGTAAAGCGCTTTGGGCCTCATGAAGGTGGAAAAGCGCTATATAAGTCGAGGCCCTTTGTCATTTCTAATATAATAATCAATTAGTATCTTGCTTTGACATGTTTTACAATTCCCCAGCTGCTGTGACGTGCCTCTAAACCAGCGTTTTTTTACTCATTTCCAGAACTGTCCAGCCAGCTTTCACTGGACACGTGATGATCAGCTGACACTTCTGATCAAGGTGAACGTCGAAACATGTCGTACATAACGTTGCATATGTGTATCTGTTTGTCTAAAATAAATGTAATACTCAAGGCCTAAACTAGACAATGATCTGGAGCCGACATTTTCCATAAAGATTTTATTAGTGTCAATAATTTGAACTAAAGTATGTTTGATTGAATACAGGAATGAGGAGGAGACCCCAGAATGGTAACTATATTATACTTAATGCATGCTGGTAGTGATAAAGAAAAGAATGCCTCACAGCACCTTAAAAAATACAGTATTGGCTGCATACCGCCCTCACAGCTTATGTTTCCACGACGACGTGAGCGGGGCAGCTCCACGGGCTGTTTCAAATAGAGTTATTGTAAAGGGAGGGGCCCACTGACATCTCGGGGGCCTGAATATTGAAGACCCCGGCGGAGAACCGTATGGAGCAGCTTTAGATTTCAACCTAAATGTCCCCCAGCCCACGCCCCCTCTCAGCGGGACCGTCCAGACACTCCAGGACAAGTGGCATCGCAGCGCACAATGGCGTATTAATCATCTTCAAAATATCGACGTGGCCCATTGCTGAGAGGTAGAGGGTTAGAATCCTGACTGCGGGGCTAGTTTGAAATAAAACTCTGTGCCAGGATTAAAGATAAAAGGCCATGGACTGTATAACGAAATAGAAATGGGCACTACTTTACTCCCAGTTTAAACACGATTTAGTTTAGTCCTGGTTTTGATCTCGGCCAGGCAGTTCTGGGAAACTGGGAAGGTCAAATATTTTATAAGCAGTATTTGTCCTGAAAAGTTTGAGAAGCACGAGTTACCAATCTGAGGCCAAGCTAAGTTGCTGCCAGAGAAGTGGTTCAGTACAGTACCGGTCAAAGGTTTGGAAACATGTATTTCATGTTATCGCTTTTCTTTATTCTCAACACTATTTACATGTGCTCTTTGAAGACATTAAACAATGAATGAACACATGGCATTGTGTGAAAACAAAGAAAGAGTGAAATAACCCTTTATTCTTGGCATCTTCTCTATGAGCTTCATAAGGTCGTCCCTGAAATGTTTTCACAGTAAAGTGAAAACCATTTCTGGTGACGACATCGTGAAGGTCACTGAGAAAATGTGTAAAGTGTAAAGCAGTGATCAAAGCCAAAGGCGTCTATTTTGAAGAATCTATTTTACTTTAGTTTGTTTAAACATAATTCCTCATGTGTTCATTCAGGGCCAATTGGCACCCTAGGCGAGATTGAACTTTTGTAGATGGGGTTCAAAATTACAGCGCAATTCGGCGCCCCCTCCAGCAGATGGTGCCCTAGGCGGTTGCCTGGGTTGCCTATGCCTAGGGCCTGCCCTGTGTTCATACATCCTCATGTGTTCATTCATAAATGAACGCCTCAGTGAGAATCTATAATGTAAATAGTCTTGAAATAAAAGAAAAACGAATACATAGCAAAAGCATTTCTAAAACTTTTGACCGGTACTGTATACCTTCACCTTCACTACTACTACTACTACTACTACTACTACTACTACTACTACTACTACTATGATGAAAACATTTTTTATTTTTTATTTATTTTTATTTAAGCCCAAACGATCTCAATTAGAAATAGGCAGAGGCAGGTAGAGTTGCCAAAATATACCCCCTCACTCTTTAGGCCTTTGCTCTGCCCGATCTCGTCAGATCTCAAAAGCTAAGCATGTTAGGGCCTGGTTGGTACTTGGAGAACACTGTGGATGCATGCAACTGTGAAGCACTTTGAATTGCCTTGTGTATGAATTGTGCTCTTCAAATAAACTTGCCTTGCCTTGGTTGTTTCCACTGTGAGTAAATAGTGTAGAAGTAAACAAATGCTCCGTGACAAACTTCTCTGGCAATAAAAAACAAAAATAAGGCTGAACTAAACTATTTGAATAACATTGGAATAAAATGGCAAAATGATTGATTCATTGATCAGCTCTGCTATGTAAATAGACAACCTGTGCTCATGTTTTAACATTTTCAAGAGCAATGAGTGCTGTCCGGACCTTGGACATTATGTCGGAAGTTATGAAAGAAAGGTTTGTGGACCTTGAGCTGATTTAGTTGGGGACCCCTGGTCTAGTGGTTAAAGCCGTTGCACATATGGCAGAACAGCATCAAGGGTTAGAGTCCCGGCTCTGCTAATTTGCTGCATGTCTCTCCCCACTTTTCAACCTGAGCTGTTCTGTCTAATAAAGAGCATGGAACAAACATAATCCTTTAAAAACAATATAATAATAATAATAATTCATTTTATTTGATGGCGCCTTTCAAGTCACCCAAGGACACCTTACAATTAAGAACACAAAATAAAATTTATATAAAATCACTGATAAAATCACAATGCATGTGCAGATTTAAAAGGAAAGTCTTGATATAGCACAGTTTGTGTTTTATTCTGCAGGGATCAATAGAAATACTAAGGGAAGTCACGCATAGTTGACCAGAACTGAACCTTGGACCCTGATGACCTGAACAGTATGCACTAAGCTATCACGCAGAGGCGGTGAGACGCCACAGGGAGCACCCTCACTCGATCAATCACCTCCACCTGGTTCTGCAGGTGGAGGTGATTGATGGGAGGGGCAAGCAGTATTTTCATTTGCTCCTTTGAAGACTAAAGTTTATGCTTGTGGTCTGCAGGGCTGCCAACTATCACGCTTTCAAAGAGAGCTATATGCATTACACTCACACCACACTCCTCATATCTCACTTTTAATTTATATAAAGAACATACTGACATGTGCAGATGCTTCATTTCCATGTGTCTGTGCCTGACAGACACTTCTCTGGCCCCGCTGCATGTGTGTGTATTTGGTTGCACTCCTCTCGTGCTATTGGTCAGTCTGTCATTCTGTCTATCACACTGCATTCACACCAACAGCGCCCGAAGCAAATAGAGCGGCGAGCTTCAATTCATTCCCAATTCGGTGTAATAATGATATCAAGTTGATGTGTTCAGTGTTCTAATGATATAAAGCTGGTGTGTTCGACACTGCACTCACAGAAAGCTAACACAAGGGATAAACTATCGCTTATACTCTCTTATACACTTATACTCTGGATCTGATGTTAGGACGCTGGTGTTTGCGTAGGACGACAATTTGTGTGTGTTTCATACCATGAATGAAATTAAGCTTCTAGTCAGTCTATGCCCTGCGCTGGGCCAAATCACTGCTGTTTGTTTGGATTTTTACCATAATGCCTTGTGTAAACTGCCCACTCACTCACACATGATCAGTGTGATGCTACCGTATGGCCCGTTTAATAACGCACACGTACAATGATCTTGATTTTCTTAAATTTGTGTGTGCGGCTTGGTGCTATCAAATGAAAAAATAGGTAGCACCAGTGCAAGTAGTGGAAAAAAATCTCGACTAAAGCCCTGTGTGTTCAGTGTTCTAATGATCAAAGCTGGATGCAATATGTGCTTCTGTATCAGGACCTATAGACGCAGTACAGACATGAGCCTGGTGAGTGTAACTGCGGTCTATATTGACAACTGAACAGATTGACATGGTCAAGAATGTGATTTTGTACATTGAACAGATTAAACATTGAGAATGGTTTCAGTGCATTTGGCTCGTGGTGACATAATGACATTTAAACCTATCTTTAGTAGAGTAGGTTTAGTTTTCTGTTGAGCGTCAGCATTAGAGTCCTGACAGGGCTACTGCTGCTCGTGCCTCTAATGCTTTCGATTCAGGCATATTCTTATGAAATAGTGTAGATATAAATGCTTTAATTAATGCAGCCTCAGTAGTATGATCTGGACTGTACATAAAACAATGTTGTCTACAATTATGTCTGCCCTTGCTTCAAATAGTTCCCTCTCGCCTTACAACTATACATTGTTTACAGTCTGTTTTGTTTTGTTTTAACTCCAGCAGTAATGCCCTTGAAATACTACAGAATACATGACATAGGATCTATATTTTTTATATCAACACAATAATTTTAATATAGGCAAAAAGAGAAAGAAAATCCGAGGCACTCCGATTCTTGATAAAAATCGCGTTCAACCTTCTTCAGGGCATACATACAATTGGTATGCCCTGAAGAAGGTCGAACGCGACCGAAACGCGGCATTCTCTTTTTGCCTATACTTTAGTTTTGGATCCTGAAGAGAATCTGATCTCCTTTACTGACAATTTTACCCACTGAAGCGATCATTTTGTTCCCCTCAACAATAATTTTAATTTAATTTATTTTAATTTGATTAATGCTCTGTTCCTATACACATCTGACAGAAATTCCCACAATGTCATACAGTACGTTCCTCTCTGTATAATATGCAACTGCTTAAAAC
Organism: Neogobius melanostomus; assembly: GCA_007210695.1. Classification (NCBI taxonomy): domain Eukaryota; kingdom Metazoa; phylum Chordata; class Actinopteri; order Gobiiformes; family Gobiidae; genus Neogobius; species Neogobius melanostomus. Next base: position 561,612 of record VHKM01000026.1, read on the forward strand.
TTGATACATCTGTCCTGAGAAGTAATTGCTTACATTTGGAAACTGCACCACACAGTTACTATGTGATGAACCGTCATTTCTGGACTATTGAGCGCACCTGAATATAAGCTGCACCAACTACATTAAATATATACAGTTCGCACTTGTCCATTCGCCGCAGGTGTCCACGTTCTTACAAAGCACAGTTGAACACGCCATCAAGGTACCCCGGTGTTTCCTGGTGTTTGAAGCCACTCTGACTGTGGCAGAGCTGGGTCTGTGGTGAATCGTTCGTGGCTGACTTTTGCTAAACACAGGCCGTGCTTTGTCCCTCCATAATATTTCAGTGGTGAGAGATTTAATCGCATTTATTTGCAGTAGAAGCCACAGGCGCAGGAGGGCATTGGCCGCGGACAGACAGCTATGGGGTTTGCCACCTGTCTGAGTTATTGTGCAGATCAGTGGGGTACATCCAAAGGAACCGCTCTCCATCATCTCCACGCCACAACTTTATGTTTGGTCTTGGAGCTGTTATTGCATCTTTCTCACGTCTTTCTTTAGAAAAACCGAGTGTTTTTGGACCCAGGTGCATTGTTTTTATTGATAAGTAGCGGCTTACAGTCCGGAAATTACAGCATTTCAGGAGCAAGATCTAAAAATCAGAAGAACCTTACAAACCTATTACATCACAAAGAGAACTGTGGTACTGTGGAAATGCAGCACCTGAGGAAAACAAAGACTGAGAGGTTTGGAAATGCGGGTGCAGGTGAGTGACGCGAGCGGCCGACCTTGTCACGGCCCACTGATGCACCCCATTTAACCAGATGCCCGGAGAAAAGGGGGCGGGGCCAGGAACATCTCAGGTGACAGGGGGTGACGTGAGGAGGAGATTTGATCCTGATAGGAGTCACACGGGTGAAGTGGCCACACAGGACGAGTATACAGGTTCCATCAGGCGTGGAGCAGTCAATGGGACCCTGCAATGTGCCAGTGTTTCAATATAAACACCATTGATTTCAACAGGGTGCACTCAACACAACTTTTGTTGTCTCAGACTGACTTCCTGTTGACATTTGTGCTATTATTACCTTGGGTGGCACGGTAGTACAGTGGTTAGCGCTTGTGCTTCACAGCTAGAAGGTCCAGGGTCCATTCCCACCAAGGCCGGGGCCTTTCTGTGTGGAGTTTGCATGTTCTCCCCATGCCTGCGTAGGTTTCCTCCGGGTACTCTGGTTTCCCCTACCACTAAAAACATGTACAATAGGCCAGCATGAGTGAGAGTGTGTTTGAGAGTGTGCATTGGGGACGATGGATGCAAATTAGCCCAAGGCTACAATCCGGTGGGGCTTGTTTACATGCATGAGACCCATGTATGTTCATTAACATGCACTGTCCCGACCAAATAAATAAACCAATAACTTACTTTATTGTCCCCACTCTCCATATTCCTATGCCATTTGCTACATTAATGTGGTCCTCTGGAACTGTCGAAAAGTTTTCCAGGGGTTGAAAATACACATGAACACTTGCTCAACTGGGAAAAACAACTGGGAAACTCGGGTCAAACCGAGCTGACTGCGGTAATCAGCTGATTCAGTTATCCTTAGAGTTTAGTGTGTCTGTCATCCTTGGAATAACAAGTGAGACAGACATCAATGCCAGCAAAAATACATTTTATGTGATATCATTAATTAACAAACCAAAGTTCAGCTTTTGAGACGCTAATGCCAAATTCAAACAGTTAGCTCTGTTAAGCGCTAATCAGTCATAAATGACTGTTTTTATTGGATGACATCAAAATCCCCACTTTCCCACATAAAAAGCACATGAACACAAACCAGCGGGGGACAATGATCTCGGGAAAATGAGCTCCCCAGTCAGTCCATATGAATGCAGCAATTGACACATCTATTGTTGTATCAAGCATTGGTGCCAATCGCTTCTGTTACCATCTATAGATATTGAGGCAGAATCTTAGTAAGGAGTAAGGTTAAAGGGAAGATATCAACAATCTATGTTTCATCAATCTATATTTTTCTTCTGTATGTAGCCCCAGTGTACTGTTAAAATGTCACTGTTCACCTTTATTATAGATACCAGCAACACCATGTAAGCACACAAGTAATAGAAACAAAGAACCTGCTTCTGAGCATGTCGGTGGTTCTTTCCACTCCAGGTCATCATCATGTTTCGTGACGAGCTTTGCAATGTCTATTTTCATGGCCAGCGACTTGACTTAACATCTTCAGGCTATTTGCCAGTTTTCATTGCCTGCATAGCAGTCTTTTGCACAGTGTCTTGACTTTGAGCATCTATTACCTCTTGTCTTGACTGAATGTATTCAGCTGCATGCGTGTTGGGTAAGCATACACTTCAGGGATACACTCACTCATACAGAGCACCAAGTTGTTCCACATACTTGGGAGAGTCTATGGGGGAGTCGAGAGCACCAACACGCTGGCAGATGGACGCAACACCAGAATGTGAGATACTCTGAGGGTCTTCTCCGGGCTCCATCCTGGACAGAAGATCTCCATCAATATTGGTTCCTCCGGGTCTGTTGACGATGTCACCCATGTCCTGTTGCATTGAGTTTTGCAGTGGTAAGGACATGCGTAAGCAGGTTATTCACTTTCTGCAGGCGTTTGTTTCACACAGGTACCCTTTTACTTTTTATGGTTTGATTGAGTGCGGGCCGATTAAGTCTTGAGGTATTCCGTTAGACTGCAACATGTCCAACGTACAGGCAGGATCTTTAGATGCATGCTAAGGTTTTGTCTGGGGTTTACATGTTTTGCCTTTCTTGAGTGCTTGGAGCAGTAACTTTACTTTGGTTTTCAAGTCTGTTGCATTTGCCTGCTAAGTGCCCGCTTGGACCTTGGTATGGACTGTGTGGACTGACTGGCTGAGCTTTACTTTAAAGCCTCATACTCTTCTTCTTTTCTGATTTCTCTAAACAGATCCAGAAAGTTTGGCAGATTGACTTGTCTCTCTCGTACAGTAATAGCATTAAATCAGCATGTACTGTGCCTAACTGATCAACTCTTGCTCTGTCCATTCTATTGGCTGGCAGGCCACCACGCTGCACAACTTTGTAGGTTTGTTTGCCTTGTCCAACAAATACTGTTACTTACTGCAGCACCCTCAGATACTAGCACAGACGTTTGACTATAAACTACTTCCAGAGGGAGAGGCAGTGGGTTTGTTTTGATGGGTAGCAAAGGGGTAGGGAAAATAGGTGACATGATTATTCACAGAATTCCTGAAAGTGAATCTCCTCACTGTCTCTTGTGGTCGTCCTCATAGAGGAAAAGTGAAGTGCAGCACAGCGGGACTCTGTTCTGTAAATATGAAAGGCGGGACATTCACTCAGGAAAATGGTTCCAAGGGAGTTGTACATGCAAATCATAGGAATATATTTACAAAACGAGATGGATTCAAATGAGTGCAGCTTGAATACACAGAGGCAGCTGCAGACGATTGTAACAAAGAGGCTAAACAAGAACAATTGGACACGCCAGGCTATGACTGTATGCAAACTCTGGAGAGCATTGTCGAGAGCGGGGGTTTCCCAACTATTTTCGACTATTTAATCCAAACTGCAGAGCGCTACACCTTGCCTGGTTGCTTGGACAGTATGGTTTGTTCGAGGTGTTGGAAATACGCAATCAAACTCTGTTTCAGACCAAAGAGGCAGAACTGTATTTTCAAATATCGTCAGCTTGATTGGGTTGGTTGAAACGAGGATGCTTTGGTTCCATCTTCAGAGGAAACACACATAGAATTTGAGTCAGTTTAGCCAGCAGTCCGAACCTTACTTCTTCATTTTTGTTGTTGTAGAAGTCAAATAGAGTTGTACGCACACGCTAACCCGAAATTAAAGCTAGCATTGACTCATGAGCTTTCCTTGTTACCAACCACAACAGTGTCCTCTCCACATCAAAAGGTGTCTGCAGACGGGTAATGCATGCGGCGCATCCACTCCAAAGGCACCGGGAGAGCGCGCCGTGAGTAAACAGCGCGTCCGCTTTGATGCCTGTTTGATGTCCGATACGTATGGGCCGTTTCTCTTTATTAGGCGAGGCCGCGATGGCTCTCGAGATGCGCGCACGCGAACATGAAAGCCTTATTAGAAAGCAGTGGATTTAACCTGTCACAAAAGGCACATCCGCAAACAGTAATCAGCGAATGCCACAATCATGCGGTGGGTAATAAAGACACGTATCCCCGTCTGGGCCGTTGCGTGAGTCAACAAGGGTTTCGTGTCTGGGACGTAACAATGCCGGCAACACAGACACGGGGAGCCTTTTCTTTTCCATTCAGGGCGTCAGACAGGTGCATCTCGATCAAGGGGGATTGAAAACCAAAAGTCAAATGATTTCAGCTGGTAATGAACAAAGCTGATGGGAAGGATTGTTTTGAAGCAGTGATCCAAATGGGGTTTAAACTTGGTTGATACATTTGTTATTTTTTAATTGATTTCTATTGATTACTGCGCTACAATATACTTTTTAGCCATCAAAATGAATGATGGACTAGGGTTGTTGTGGTTGTCTGGTTGGAAAAGAGAACAGAAAAGAGACTAATTTGGTCTGTGTTAAAAAAGTCGCTTTGAAGTGTAACTGGTTCTCCTTTGACATTGATGAAAATCAAAATATGACGCTGCTAATTGTATGATTGATAATGTAATTGCAATAGGATAAAGTTATTATTATAGTTCTGTCATGTAATGTCTTTATGTAAATGTTATATTGTAAATGTTGTATTGATTTTGGGGGTGGAGCTTATAAGCTCTTGCTTCAGCCCACTCCTTTTGAGCAGAATGTTTACTGCTCAAATAAACTAATAAACTAAACTAAACTAAAGAGCACAGGTAAAATAGGTGTAAATGAGAAAGAAAAAAACTCTTTGAGAATACTGCAAAAGATTGAATGTAATTGCAATTGTTGAACATTATAACAGAAACTCTTGTACAACTAGTAAAAGGTCATTTTAAAAAAGCAGCACGTAATTGAAAATACCAAAACTAAGCGATCACAGCGTTGAAATTCCAGACAAAATACAGTTCAGCTGGAAAGCAGAGCTCCATAACAGCTATTTCATTTTATTTTATTATTCATTTAACTCATTCAATAAGCAAATGCAATAACAGCATTTAACATATGGATGAAAAGGAGCAGAAAGAAGTACTACTAATAGTATAATATAATGTCTGCCCCCTATCAACACAAAATCACTAACAGTTCCAGTTCATTTGAGCGTCGGATGTAGCCTTCTTCTTTCAATACACAATAATACATGAATAAACTAAAGTTAATCTGCTACTCCGCAGTGTCATATTTCGGTAACATTGCACATTCTCCTTAACCTCTTAACCCCCGCACATTGGTCACATGTTTGCTGCTCTTTCATCACCTTTTCACTGCTTTTTTTGTCGTTTTTTTGTTGTTGCGCTCTCATCTTCATTTTTGTCTCGTTTTTATCGCGTTGATGCTTTTTTTCAATACGCTTTTAGATTTGGGTAATGCCAAACTGGATAAAATGTGGTGGGTTCAGATGGGGGTTATGACGTTAAACACATAAATGGACTGAAGTTTCAATTTTGCAATCAAGACCGTTCCAGAGTGACTCCAGAGTGAGATACATCTTTCCTTTACAGTCGATTGAAATCTGTTTAACAAATTGTCCTGTAAACTTTCCAGATGAGCTTTATACATGACTTTTAGAAGGTTATACTCCACTAATACATGAAATGTCCGTGTTTTTAGTTCACGTAAGTTTAAGGCGCTGTGTGGCGGCTAAACGAGTGATTGTTGGGTGAAAGTACGCCTAGTAGAAGCAGCAGCAGTATATATCAATACAAAGAACCATTTGCAAATTGGAATCAGCGCACTCCACATCCAGCTGAGGTATATTTGAACGTGACGTCTCCTCCGTGAGTCAACAGGAGCTTCATGTCTGATACAAAACAATAACAGCGTCACAGGCTATTCAGGGCATCAGGCAGGTGCAGCTCAATAACAAAGACATTAATAAGAACGTCAATTATGTGCCTAGTTGTACTCACACAAAAGGCCTGTTGGAGATAAGGATACCGGTATATGAGTATATTTTTGCTGATTTTAACCGGCTCCATTCTGAATAGGAGAAAGTGTTACATTTTATTTGGGATTGTGTCTGAATATATTGACGCTTCATTTAAAGGATCTCGAAACCTTCCATAAAACATTTATATTTCATTTGTCCGATAAGCGGAGAGTTTATTCACAGTGCCAACGTCACCTGTGTGAATGTGTTAAACGAATATTGTGTTAAAGCGAAAATTAGGGCTGCGAGATTAGTCACAGTAGAATCAATGTCTCAATCTCCGGCAGTCTTGATTCTTGACAAATCGCAAATCTAATCACAGTGCACAATTGAGCTTAAGTGCCGTGATTTTCTCTCCCTGCTCATTTTAGTGATGGGATTTTTGGCTCTTTTGGTTTCCAAATGGCTCCCAAATGGCTCTTCAGTTTAAATGTCAATTTAGCAGAGATTTAGATTTTAAATTATTCTTTCGACTACTCCCTGCACCAAACAACAACTACAATCAAGAAAGAAATGAAAAAGAACAGAGGATTTTTTTTCTTTGCTATAATAAAGTGATAATGGCTTATAGTGGTCTGTGTTGATTTGTCAAGGTATTATTTATTATGGCAACACACACACTGTTAAAGCTGGTATTAGTTTCATGTATGTACTATTTTATTTACAGTCAAATCCTTAGTGTTGCTCCCCCAGTCCCTCTGCTGCCTGTGTCAGCTTCGACTCTGTTCCTCCTCTATCTGTAGCTGCTCCTCACACTGAGAGGGATATAATATATATATATATATATATATATCCAGACATCACTGAAGTCCAAACTTCAGTCCTCTTGTTCTGCTTTTGTTGCATTTATAATGGGCTCATACACATGAGTGGAGAAGGCCGGCAATGTGATGATAACCGCTCCGCGTGTGATCGCATTGTTTACTTTTCACTCCACAAACCTAGCGTGCGGATAGTTCTCAAATAGAAAGTGGCTAAAAGCTAGAGATGCACTGACTACATTCATGGATTAGTTTAAGTTTGTGGAGATCTTAGTTCGTTACGGGCTATGGCTGCTGATGTTTCACCTCCACCTTTCTCTCTCTCTCTCTGCCCAAACCCATTCTCTTACTCTTTTAGTCTTTGCCTTTCTCTATATTTCTCTCTGAGGCGAGTGTAGCACAGAGCGGTGCATGTGGAGCTTGATAAACATGTAACCTTAAAAGAAAAAGTACCGACTCATTCACGATAGAAACATCATTTTGCAAACTCACAGACTATATAATCTTATCCAAATTACGGCTCATCTAGGTGCAATGGACTTCACACATCAGCCTCTTAAGGAGATAATCTTAAAGGAACAGGCCACCGTTTTTACATACTGAGATATGTTCTTATCTTAGCTTTGACGAGTTCATTTGTACCTGTCTGGTCTTCACGTGTGCCTTCCATAACATAAACACAGCACAGACAGCGTTAGCATTTAGCCTCTCTCTTCTCCTCTATAGCTCCAAACGAGGTGAAGATGTAAGCAAACTCTTCCACGTTTCCCTATTTAAATATGGTTACATGAAGTGTTACACTACAAAGTATAATTACACAAAATTAAACAATGTGGATTTTATAAGCGGATAAAAAGGGGAACTATATTGTAAGGCGTAATAATACCAGGAGTAATTCGGCATCCACGTAGTGATATCTTGACTTTACTGTGCGGATGCCGAATTACTCCTGGTATTATTACGCCTTACAATATAGTTCCCCTTTTTATCCACTTAGAAAACCACATTGTTTAATTTTGTCTAATTATACTTTGTAGTGTAACACTTCACGTAACCATATTTAAATAGGGAAAACGTGGAAGAGTTTGCTTACATCTTCACCTCGTTTGGAGCTATAGAGGAGAAGAGAGAGGCTAAATGCTAACGCCGTCTGTGCTGTGTTTACGTTACGGAAGGCACACGTGAAGACCAGACAGGTACAAATGAACTCGTCTAAGCTCAGGTAAGAACAGATCTCAGTATGTAAAACGGTGGCCTATTCCTTTAAGAGAACGTGAACCAGCAATTAAAGAAATAAAACCTACAGACAGAGTTTTTGCCCGTGTCCCTCCGAATTCCTCTGCATATCTCTTCCTCTCGTTCTTCCTCTCCTGATTTCTTTCCTCCGCTTAACCACCCCCATTAATCCAGGAAGTCCGGGGAGATAACACATTCGGCCCATTTCGGCTGCCACTTGTCGGCGCGCCTGACGGACCCACTCACCTGGATGGCTAGATTGCAATCAACGGCACTTGATTGAAAGGCAAGGACGCCAAAGGACAAAGACAAAACCACTTAGGCGGACTATTAGGCTGAGGACGGGCTGCCCATTCGCAACAATACAGTAGCCCGATAATGCGCGCTGATAAGGAAGAAGGGGAGAGAAGTTAGCAGTTAGCGGCTCGCCTCCGGGGGGCTGTCAGCGCGTCCTGATAATGTGGAAGATAGGCGAGTGCCAAAAACACAGCGCTCGGCTAATTACGCGCAAAAGAGTTCAGTTAAAGGAGCCAGCGTGAGGTCTTATACTGATGCTGAGATTGAGTTCATGAGATGTTGAAGAATATTGCCATTTATGAAAAGTTGTTGACTCTGGCCACTCTGATCCAACACTTTTCTGAAACTATGAGCCATTGAATATGCGCTGATCTGATACGTCTCTACAAACATGGCGCAGGATTGTTGCGCTGTTGGGATCTCTGTTTTGCGATTGCCTCGTACAATTGGATCCGTCATAATGTTTTGCTCAGCCAGAGGAGCAGCAGAAGAGTATGACGAAAGGAGTGTGAGCTGCAAAGACCACAGTCCAGCAGCGATGAACCACATCGTGTCCAGATTAAGAAATGTTGGAATGATCATTTCACCTCTGTTGCATATAATACTAAAACTGGAGAAAAAAAATGTTATCATATATTCAACAAAATGACTTAAAAGTGCTTGAATTATCAGACTGATTTTGAGTTGGTTTGGACTTTCTTATTGCCAATTGTATATTGACTTAAATTGAATTAATGCTTGTTCCATGGGCAATCTTATTTTAACCTCTTAACCCCCACCTGAACCAAGCACATATTCTCCAGTTTGGCTTTACCCAAATATAAAAAAGCTTCTTGCAAAAAGCATCAAAATTGTGACAAAAATGTGATTAAAACACAACAAAAAACGCAATATAAAAGTGACAAAAATGTGATGACAAAAACGTTAAAAAAGTGGCAACAACATGGTGAGGAAAAAGATCTGTTTAGATCAGTTTTGCAGGTCTTAACTTTCAAATGAGGCATTACACTGACCTATAAGAGCTCCAGTCGAGAAGCTTTTAGATTTGGGTAAAGCCGAAACTGGAGAAAATGCGCTCAAGTCGGGGTTAAGAGGTTAAGACAGCCCAAAGCTACTCTAAATACCAGCATTCCTTCCCATAATTCAAGCAAACCTCAAGTCATTTATCTAAGATAAGATGGTATTTTTTCAGTGAAGGTCTGTTGCTCACATCAAAGTAAACGTTCATTGTTTGGGTTCATGTAGTTAGACATAAGATTCTTTATTGTTTTTGTACGTGGACACTAGACACCTTCGTCGTCTGGTTTAGGCTTCTGCCATGTACATGGAACCCCAGTGTCATAGGTTTGAGTCCCGGCTTTGACAATTTGCTGAATATGTCTCTCTGTTCTTCACCCATTTTCACCATGTGTTGTCTTATCTAATAAGCCAGCGGGCTAATATTCCTTAACACAATTGTGATGTATTTTTGTATGACCATTTTGTCACATGGCCACGCAGCAAGTGCTGGTTTTGTTCTGCTCTGGTCCCTTTGCATTCACAATTCAAACATTTTAAACCTGAATCCGAATTGATTTTAGCCAGACCCCATTTTGCTTTTTTGTCCTGGATCAGAATTTGATGGCACATTCACAACAAATTGGACTATCCAAGCAAATGGGCTAGGATTTGAATCATTTGTTGTTCTTTAAGCTCAGTGGGAAGTTTCTTTGAGAAAAAAGTGCCAATGAAAAGTTCAATTGGTTATAACAGTTATCCCGGTTAAAATTCAAGACGTTCCAAGACATTAAGAAAACATCCCACTCTCACAGCTCAATAACTTTCTTTCCAGTTTAAGGAGATAAATGAGTTGGTAAGGGTTGAAAGAGTTTGCACTTATGAGCATTGCCTCCGTCCGGGGATATGAAAGTATATAGCTCATCCTGGGATTTGCAAAGGAGTCAAAACAGCAAAGAAGCAACATATTACAGAGCACAAAAGGTCAATTTAAACATGGATTACTGGAGCACACTTCCTCCTGCTCCATTCCCACACTGCAATACAAAGACTGCAGCCATAACTTAGTAAAGCTCCGTCGACCCGGGGAAACCTTATAGAGGATTACACTACAGCCTGAGGTGAGCAATTTTAGCGCCCAGGCCAGGAATGTTCAACATCAACAACGGTCTATAATCGAACGGAGAAAAGAAAAGAGAAATGAGAGAGAGGTTGGTGTTTGCATCAACAGTCAAGCGGAGGTCACCCTGCTCTGCTAACAGAAGCTTTGACATACGGATCAAAGGGTGTGGGGCGAGAGGAAAGGTCTTATGTTACTTTTTTTTTAAGGAGACTTGCCGTGCGAAATAGACTTTTCTTGATCTTTTAACCATCATAAGTTCCTATCTGATCACTTCACCACTCCAACTGCTTTCATCATGGCGCCATTGGCTTACATTTGCTTGATTCTGTTGAAGCTTTTTAAACTCCACAGGGGTAAAGGGAATTTAAAAACCCACTGGGGTCACAAAAGTTATGACCATCAGGTTGTGTGATTGAACTGTACTTCGTTTGTATTTTTGTTTGCAACAAATCTATGTATCTATCAATGTCAACAAGCTTAGCAATTCCACACATGCTTTTGCTTTATCCATCCATCCAAGACCAAAGGCTGTATCGTCACGTCTGTTCGCTCATCTAACTTGAACTGATCACATTGTGTTTTTTTGTTTTTCTTTCTGATGACAAATGGAACGTCAAAAAGCACAAGTTCGCGCATTGTAGCCTGTCCAAATATCAAATGTTTCGAACCACATAACAATATACATACTAGTTCCTTCCTTTAGTTTTTCCTTAAAGCTAAACCGCATAACATTTAACCCATTAAGTACAGTAAAATACAAGCATTATCCTCCTCTCCACTTCTCCAAACAATGTAAAACTGAACCATGCTCCCCAGCGGGTGCCGCATCTGTCAGTTTCCCAAGTGGCCACTGGAGACTGGGAGAGGGCCCGGGCTAAAGTTACATCATGTGGTCTTCATTTCATTGGTGAAAGCGGCATAGTGTTAGTCTTTTGGCGAAATCTTTCAGGACTCGTTTTATGGAGTGAACAAGCAACTGCAGCCGTAACAATAGTAGAAACAGTGAAATAGCTATTATTGGAGCAAAAGTTAAACCGGGGAACATAGTTGGTCAATTGTTGCTTTGCAGACCAACTAAACTTTTGCAAAATGCTGATGGTAATGTGAAAAACAAACACTGAATGTGCAAATACCCAGCTAGACACAAGTCCAGAGTGTTTTCAAAATAAAGCGTTTAGATGGCGACTTCATTTCTTCGTATATTAATGTGTGACATCACACACAATAATAAGCTACTACCTGGTCCAAACTGTTGAGAGTCCCAGAGACAAACACAGCAGAAAACTCAACTTTATCTGAATCTTCTACTGAAATAACCCGGAGGAAACCTACGCAGACACGGGGAGAACATGCAAACACCACACAGAAAGGCCCCGTCCATGGTGGGAATCGAAACCGGACCTTTTACATGGAGGCGTCTGGCAAACAGCAAACAGGACTTCTTATGTTTTTTTGTTTTTTTTAATGGCTTGTTCTAGCCACTCTGCCATAAGGCCAGATTTGTGCAGTGTACGACTAATAGTTGTTTTGTGTACAGTTTCCCCCACCTGAGCTGTAGCTCTCTGCAGTTCATCCAGGGTCATCATAGGCTTCTTGGTAACAGCTCTGGTCAGTGCTGTCCTTGTTCGGTCAGTAAGTTTAGGAGGACGGCCAAGTCTTGGTAGGTTTGCAGTGATGTCACACTCTTTCCATTCCTGGATGATTGTATTTAACTGTACTTTGAGAGATGTTCAAAGCTTTGGAAATCTTTTTATAACCTAACCCAGCTTTATACTTCTCAATAACTTTAGCCCGGAACTGTCTGGTGTGTTCTTGGACTTCATGATGCTGTCTGATCCCCAATAGTCTCTTAACAGACCTCTGAGACCATCACAGAGCAGCTGTATTTGAAGTGACATTAGATTACACACAGGTAAACTCTATTTAGTCATTAGGTCAACATATGATTATTCAGAAATAATCAGGCAACTTCTGAAGGCAATTGATTGCACTAAAAAGAAAGGGGCCGGTACTTATGCACATCCCACTTTTCAGTTTTTTATTCATAAAAAAAATGTAAAACATGTATTAATTGCATTTCACTTCACAATTGTGTGTGTGTCTTTTATATAAAATGTCTATTAAATGTATTTATGTTTATGGTCCATAGCGTGGCAAAATGTCGTAAAGTTAAAGGGGGCCAATACTTATGCAACCCACTGTATCTGGTTGTAGCGCCGTTAGCTTTGATCACAGCACACATTTGATGTGGCATTGCTTCAGCTTCTGCAATATCAAAATATCCAGTGTTGCATTCACTTTTCACCAAGATCTCGTATTGAAGATGGGAGAGTGTGACCCATAGACTGTTAAAAAGAATAGACATCTCCTCCTCACTCCTCCCCGTTTACCATAATGACCTCGTTCGAGGGGGAAATCATGGCGGATTTACAGACTCCTCCTCCCCAGCTCTGACGAAGCATGTTCCTAATAAGGGCATAAGGGCGGGATCTTCACTGTAGACTCGGCCCTTGCGTGACGTGTAGCTCGCGCAGCTCCAATGCTAACAGTCTCATTAGTACGAGATTTCAAAAAAATTTCTTTCAAAAACCAGCCTGGTTTCTTTAAAGGTGAGTAACCCAGTGTTATCTCAGGAGGAATATGTAGCCATAGAAAGTGTTCAAAAAATAGAAACCAGGCGTTAAAGTTGTTTTTAACGTGTCTAAAGTCCAATGCTTTTCAATGGGGGCCTAGCGACGATATGGAGGTATTACAGCAATGGCGGCCTCCAGTGTTGCGGTCATAAATCAGAGCAGCCAGTGGCCATTGGTGTGAGCACTGCACAAAGCCTCCTCCAGCAAGATCCTCAACACGGTCAAGATCTGGCCAATCCATGTGTGAATATGATGTCTCTCTCTTTCACAATGTGAGCCAGATGGATCCTGGCATTGTCATCTTGGAACAAGTCCGTACCATCAGGAAGAAGAAATCCATTGATGGAATAACCCGGTCCTTCAGGATGTTCAGCTGATCTCATTCTTTGGGCACAGAGTGTTGCTGAACCTAGACCTGACCATCTGCAGCAAACCCGGATCAGAACAGTGAGTTAAATCTAGGTGCAGTGCATCAACAAGTGCACCGTTCCCAAGTGATAAGGAAAACAATTATTTTTACTTTCTTCTGTTTCTTGCGTTTGATGTTCCGCCGTTTGGCTTTGAACAGACAAATTAGGCATAATTGATACATTTTCCAAATCAAACACCTGCAAGTTGGCGACGTGATGATGGGAGAGTACTATAGATGTGCTATAGAGATCATTTATGGGGCTTTCACTTGTGTTGATGAAGTAGTCGAGGTGGCCAAGCTGAAGGGAGAGAGGCAGCATTTATCAATAGCACGAAAGGCTAAGGTAAGGCTGTTATTGTGTTCTGTGTAGAATGTAACCAGCCTTTGGCCCATTTCACTGAAGCTTAAACATTTAATGTCAAACCGTTTGGAAAACAAAGGTTCCCCAATTGTTGGACCGCTCCGACCCCACACAGCCACTGCCCTGTGCCCACATGCGCTCCTCTCCATCAGCGTAAAAGCTGGGAAACCTCAGAGACTTTACTCTGAACCTCGTCATGCGTGAAGCAACCGCAGCGTGTTTAGGTTATTGCCATGGCGACGGGGCATGTGTGTTTATGAATGTGTGTGTCCTGAACGTATCCAGGCCCCACAGAGAGGCACAAACCCCTCTCCCTGCCATTTTCAACAGGGTGCTCTGAAATATGAGTGGTAAGTTTTAGTGTTAATCAAGTTGAAGTGAAATCCCTAAATTATCACAGGAAGAGAACCAGGCAAAAAAGGTGACGTTTATGCTACTCCACGCATGTTTTGGAGGAAACACAATTGTTTGAATGTCCTGTTTACGCTTGACTATATTTATCCAAGAGTTTGCATTTTGTTGAACATGCTACGAATGAAGAGTAAATGCTTCTAAAATGTGTCAAGCTTGTGTAGAAATGTGGTAAACCTCCCAGGGAGCTACAGGGCTTGTGAGTTACTGGAGTTACTGGTTGGTTTCTATGGCGGCGTGATGGTGCAGTGGTTTGCGCTCTCACGTTAGAGCTAGAAAATTCCTGGGTTTTCCCTAAAATAAAAACATGTACAACTGCATTCTCTCAAGAGCCAGAACTCAGCTGAAAAGAGATATTTATTTATATGTTGTTTATTTGGTTGGGACAGTGCATGTTAATGAACACTGATGATACACATGCATGTTTAGTTTAGTTTAGTTTAGTTTATTTATTTATTTGAGCAGTTAACCTGCTCAAAGGGAGTGGGCCGAAGCCAAAGGCTTATAAGCGCCCACCCCAAAAATAAACACAATAACATTACATTTAACATTTGCAGGGTAGCAAATCATAAACAAAGGAACATAGGGCAAAGTAACAACGAATAATGAATTTAAAAAAAAACTAAAACAAAATAAAGAAACAACAACAAAAGAATGTGCTACAACTCATATCTAAGAAATATAAACTCTTTGTAAACTGTTTTAAAATGTACTTGTACCATGTAATCATGCCACGCGGGATTAAGATAAAATAAGATAGGATTTTACTAACCTCACAATGGAGGAATTCACATGTTACATCAAACACTCAGGATGTGAAAAACTGACAGGAAAATGTGCAGTCAAGTAACAGTAATGTATTATAAGAAAAGTCAGAAGTCACCATTATGACAGTTCACAGTCATAATGCAGTGGTTGATAAAGTGACACTGATTCAGAGATTCAAAAGGTCAAGGTCAAATTTATTTATAAAGCACATTTACAAACAGCAGGCACTACCCCAAAGTGCTGTACAGGTTCATAAAATAAAACAATCAACATGTAGTACAAATAGAAAAATAGAATCAACACGAGAAAAATGTTCAGCTCAGCTCGTGCCGAAGGCCAGCACAAAAACGTCTTCAGCAAACACCTGAAACTCTCCAAAGATGTGGCAGTTCTAATATCCAAAGGGAGAGAATTCCACAACTTAGGGCCAGCTACAGCGAAGGCTCTGTCCCCTCTGCTCTTCAGGTTAGACCTGGGATAGTCTAGAAGACATTGTTCAGCAGACCTCAGAGCTCTGACAGGACTGTGCAAAGATTTCAAAAGATTATATTTGTTTCTCTCAAGTCCTTGGTGTGAGGTGGGGGATGAAAGTCCACAGCAATCTCCTTTGTCTTCTCCACATTTACAGAGAGACTGTTCTGTGTACAGCACGTGGCCACACTGCTCACCTCTCTCCTGTAGTTAGTCTCGTTAGAGGTTATTGCATGAGGTTTTGCACCTGAGTAACCATTGTAACCATGGGCTGATTTCCATTCGTTGTCCCCCACTAGCACTCTTCAACACACCCTCACTCAACCTGGCCTATTGTACATGTTTTAGTGGTAAGGGGATTCGGAGTACCCGGAAGAACCCTACACAGACACGGGGAGAACATGCAAACTCCACACAGAAAGGCCCCGTTTAGCCCGGATCGAACCCAGGACCTTCTAACGGTGAAGCATGAGCGCTAACCGCTGCGCTACTGTGCCCATTATCCATTGATTAGTACCAGTCCAGTTGACAATTTGAAAAGTTCTGCTGAAATTGAGAAGTCCTGGATGACTGAGAGCCTACACAGACATATTTTTCTATTTGAAGAAAGTTGTATATTTCTTGCTAAGCTTTTGACGCTATAAAACTATCACCGCACTCACCTTTGCATAGCAGCCATTTTCAGATGAACTGTAACAGCTCTGTCTGCTCTCTCTCTCTCTCTCTCTGGCTCTTCTCGGACGAAAGGCTCTGACCCAGCCGCAGTAAAAAAGCTCACTGACATGTGCGGATCAGCTGTGGAGCTTTATGAGACGCTTGTTTCTGAAGGCGAGACATCACTTTTGACTGAGGAGACTTATTAACACAAGCACCAGCGTTTTTTATGAGAGCAGTCTGGTATTTTCTTTGAAAGTAGGAAATATTTCAACGAGGCACATCCACCAAATCTGACAAAAGCCGTTACCTTGTCATAGAAATGGAAATGTTTTACCTTTTCATTTCATGTCTTGTACTGAGAGCTGTAAAGGGTCATGGTCAGGAGAACGTAGCAGGAGATTTAGCTTGTGCTGTTTGTTTTACGATGAAAATGCCAGGGCTCACATTGTGAAATGGTTCAGGGAGCATGAGATCATTTTCACACATGGATTGGCCAGATCTTAACCCCTTTGAGAATCTTTGGGATGTGCTGGAGAAGGTTTTGCACAGTGGTCACACTCCCCCTTCACCAATACAAGATCTTGGAGGAAACTGAATGCAACACTGGATCTTTTGACATTGCAGAAGCTTATTCAGACAACGCCACAGGGAATCCAAGCTGTACTCAAAGCTAAAGGCAGGGCTTAATTAACTTTGTTTGTTTTTGTTGTTATTTTATTGTTGCATCGATCACATGCAGCAGCAGAGCAGGCAAGGATCAGTGATGTTGCACAAGCTTGCTCTTCCCGGTGCAGCTTGAAGAATGGGTGTTGTAGGTGATATCAAGCATTTGATAGCGCTTCACTCACTCGGGCGCATTACATACATCATGACCAAACGCTAGCGATTGGGTAAAATCAGATCCAATCGTTTCAAACTTTAAAAGGATTCTACCTCCAGTGTTAATTTTTTACAAAAATTTAATTTAGTTTTAGTCAAATAATTCTCTTCAATTTAACTTTGTGGTTTTAGTGGACTGAAATTGCATGTAAATTTAGTCGACTGAATCTAAGATTAATTTAGTCGACTTTGCATTTATAATATTTATCATTTAATCAAGGTCCTCTGCTTTATGTTTGTCCTTTACATGATCAAAGCACAGACCTGTTCCTTTGGCAGTGGATTTAAATGATCTGAGGCTCTTTCAAACTGTCACTGGAAGTTTGTATGATTTTAGTCTCTGCTTTTCATTCTTATTTAGTCATATTTTAGTCGACAAAAATATCTGGACATTTTAGCCATAGTTTTAGTCTCATAAATCACTTTTTATTTAGTTTAAGTCTCATTTTAGTCAGCAAACAAATTACTTTGACTAAAATTCTGATGAAATATTTTAGTCAGCAAAATTTACACTATCTACTTTCCCATGCACTGTCTATCTTTTTGTATATGCATACATTTGAATGGATGTTTTTAGGTTATTTTTTCATTCTAATTTTATTTTAATGGCCACTCCGAAAGAGCACTTGGATGCTCCACAGCACTACTAGCAAAATATACTGTGGACTGTTGGACCCAAAGTTAAATAGTTTGGGGGGAACGCACGTCATGTGTGGAGGACAAATGGAACAGCACATCAACATCAAAACCCTATCCTCACTGTGACGTATGGTGCAGGAGCATCATGGTGTGGGGCTGTTTTGTTGCCTTAGGGCCTGGACAACGTGCTAACATCAATTAAAAAAATTAATTCACAGTTTATCATGATATTTTGCAGAAAAACATGAAACATTCACAACATGCATGGAATAAGTAAGTGAACCCCTATACATGCATTTCCAATCACATCACGCATAGTTCCGGCGGCCATTTTGAGCACCAAAGTAGAATTATGCAGTACTACAACATGTAACAATATCTCAACTCAGGATGAAAATGAAAGACAACTGATTAACAGTGGCATTTTTATGTACTCGTAATCATTGCTCAAGAAGATAACAGTTAAAACACGGAACCAGAGGGCACACGTTTATGTGATAAAACCAGCAAATGTGGCACAGATGTAGCAGCTCTGTCTGTGGAGCTACAGCAGGATTTACTAAAGATCTGCTTCACTCCTCAGACTAAATTAACTCATCAAAGAGGAAACAGAAAACCTTTCTCTGGGATTTTTACAATTTGTCATGTCAACAGAGTCTCAGTCTGAGTCAGTGTTTAAGCTGCTCAAGATGTTAGCATTCTAGCGGTTAGCAACTGTCAACCAACTGTCAATGGCTTCAACACAATAAACACATGTGTGTCTCACATCTATGAACACTGAGGAAATACCACAGTAACAGCTCAGCTCTGACCTCTGTCACATGTTGTATCCAAGGCTAGATGTCTGTGGTTCAGGGCTTTCCCTTGGAGAGGTCAGAGCTGAGCTGTTAAAGCTAAATGCTAATGGCTGGAATGCTAACATCTTGAGCAGCTTAAACACTGACTTACTGGTTTCTTCACATAAACGTGCGTCTCTGGGGCCTTGTTTTAACTGTTATCTTCATGATTACGAGGACATAAAAATGCCACTGTCAATCAGTTGTCTTTCATTTTCATCCTGAGTAGAGATATTGTTACATGTTGTAGTACTGCATAATTCTACTTCGGTATTCAAAATGGCCGCCATAACAACAAAAGTCACATGACTGAAAAGCATGTATATTAAATTAAATTCAGGTGGTGTACTTACTTATTCCACGCTGTCCTGTGAATGTTTACATATTATGGCCAATAAAAATATGATCAAATGTAAATGTTTGGGTGGTATAAGTTCAAGCAGACACTGTTTAATCATTCCTGGGATTTTGATGAAGATCAGACCACATTTAGTGACCAATTTAGGCAGAAATGTGAGAAATTGTGTGCTCACTTTTTCTCACCACTGTATATTGTACCTCTCCCTCCCTCCCAGTGATGACATTTTGTCCTGCATAAGGTGCACACGACGGGGGGCTGAGACTCTGGCTCTACTCACTTTGCGACGAAAGTAGAGCCACTGCATTCTCACTCTCTATCTTGCAAGAACCTAAACAATGTGAGAGAAGAGAACGCTAACCACCATGCCACTGTGCTACTAATCTGCATTCATTCATTCGATATCCAAATTTCTGCTACAAACAACAGGCCAAAATGGATTTCGGGTTGCGCGCGCCAGATTACCAGAATGAGAGGTAGCCCAGCAGCCAGCCGCTACACCTGGTCCTCCTGAACTCTGAACCCTGCTGCAGACATCACAGCCAACGAGAGGGAAACAGGAAGTGCTGAATTACAACTGGCAGGCGTATAGACATGAATGACAGGGGCTTAAAAATGGACGACTGCTGTGAGTAGCAAATAAAAAACCTTGTATTTTACTGCAGCCTTTGTGAAAAGCGTGGAGCATTTCGGGAAAGCTGCATGTACGGGGACGGCACGCCAACAAATGAACACACAACGAGGAACTGCGAATTGGATACCGCCTGGCTCCCATCTGGTTCGGCGCAAATGCCTGAGAAAGACAAAATGCGCCGGTAGATAGTTTTAAAGTCACATCCTTGGAGGTCGAAACGAAAAAGTCGCTCACTCAGGAGGCTACATTCAACCTGCCTGGGCGACCGAGAGCTTACAGCAATGACTTTATCCCACCTGAAGTGAATGGAGAGCGACCAGAGGAGCAGCACAGTGTCTGCCTGGCTACCGCGCTGAAACGCCCGGGGTGAACCGTTGGCGTCTCTCCACGGCGCAGAGAATGTGCGCTGCCCCATCCAGCACAGACACACACACACACACACGCCATACCAGCCTGGGACAAAAGGTTGATCCACACACACATGCTGTAACACTGTCATATGGTGCAGAGTTGAACCGGCAACCCTCTGTTCCATCGGCCCATCTGCCACCCCTCTGTTTCTCTGTGTTTTACCTTTCTTTTTCGAAGCTTTTTAAATGGCAGAATGGGCTCCTTTTTCTGTGGGGTCTAAACATTCAGGGTCTGAGCCAGAAAGGAAATCACTATTTAGGCGATTAGAAATGATTTATTAAAGATTATAAATTCCGTAAGTGATTTACAAACTCTGCAAGTAGGTGTTCGCAGTTAGAGTGTTAATTTAGATTTTCCCGCCTCAGTCCATTAGTGATCGCAGAAGAAGAAAATGTTCACACAATGCAGTTTTAATACACAATTAATACGTGAATATTCCCTCTCCTCACACCAAGAAGATCCCGAGTTCGTCTCCAGGGGGAGGCGGGGCCAAAGAGCCATTTGAGCCTAACGTACTATGCAGACAGTTAGCAAGCTGGCTAGTCCGGGAAGCTTTTCACTGTCCGTTAGCAGTTAGCCATCAAACATTGCAAATTAAGAGCAATCCAGATGTTTTCAGCTGTTGTCAAACCCTTCGACGACATTTAGGTGGAGTCAAAGTCTAGTTGTAAGTTATTCATGAATGTACAGACCTACTTAACTTAAGTGTTAGCGTGTAAAAGTGGCCTTTGAGCTAAATTCTTATTATTTCCTTTGTTTTATCAGGCAAAACATTGACAACAAATTCTTATTTACAATGAGATCTATACTTGTCTTTGTTTTTCTTTTGAAGGGTAACATTTTTTCGACCCATAGAAGTATGTTGTAAGTAGTAATATGTAAGTAAGCCTGATGCGTGAAGTTTGCATTAATTTGTTGACGTATATGGTCAACCCAAACAGTCAATATGTGACTAAAAGGGGATGACCTTTTTCATCACATTTTGACTCCGTAGGATGGTCGTGAAAATACCTATTTTATCTCATTTTGACTAAAAAGGTTAAAAACTAGGGTTAGGGTTAAAATCTTATATCTTTCTGATAAAGAAACCACATCAATTATATAAACGCCATGAAACAGACATGTCAGACATGCCGTACTTTAATATAGGGCCTCACTTAACCATTCATTTGTATGGGGGTAGAACGCTCAATTAAAACATGTCCAGAATTTCACATGTGTAGGAACAGGCTCAGATAGCTAATGCCATATAAATTAAGATAGAACTGCATTGATCTCACAATGGAGAAATTCACTTGTCGATCATTTATCGATTATTTCTATGAGTGGGGCCTTTGTGTGCAGAATTTGCATGTGTTTTCAGGTTTCTCTACCACTACAAACATGTACAATGGGCCTGGATGAATGGATGTGTGTGTGGAAGTGCAGGACAACGATGGAAACTACCACCCGACGTGTTGTGTTTACATGCATAAATCTCATCATGCCCTGTCCCAGCCAAATCAGTAAACACATATAATAACAATCCTACCATTTTCCAGCCGTGTATAGTTCTTTTCCGGGAGGTTATGTGAAGAGAAAACCTGGACATACATTGCTCAGAGACTTCAACTCCCATGGTGCTTAGCGAGGGTCAGAGGTGAGTGACTGGACCTTGTCGGAGGTCGGTGAGGTTTCGGAGCTAAAGAGGCAGGGCAGACAAAACATCCAGCAAAGGAAAAATCAAACGTACGCACCAAGACATAGCAGATCAATGTCTTTCCCCTCAGCGCATGCCAGCATTGATTATGAAGATGCCAAACTCACACAAAACGGTTCTGTTTTTTCCCAGGTATGAAAGAGAGGATACACAAACAGACAGTTCAATAACGTTTTCATCCTTTTCAGATTGGAGTTCTCGCAAAGAGATCTGTCTATGAACGCAATAATGATGAAAAAACGATAAAAATTAACACAGAATGTCACAGTGACTCTTCCTCGGCTCCAATTTCAGCTTCCGTAGACAATGTAACATGTGAATCTGGAGATGTTTTTAACGTTTTCTTCACAGAACTGCAAAGAAGAGAGAGCCATTGCTGCACTTATGGGGCTTTGGCAAAGAATGTTTTTTACACAAGTTGTTGTGTTTAACAAAAGTGAGACAAGATTTTATGGGTGGTCGTCCAATAACCAAGTGGTTGGTAGCCTCGCTTTTATCAGTCTAGAAAATGTCAAACTCCAAAGGAGAAAAACAATCCTAGATTTCTCACTCTTAACTCTTGGATAGTGCAAAGGAGATTACTGCAAACACTGGGTGTACACCTCAAAATACAATGACAACGGCAAGCGTGAGAATGGAGCTATTACAAAGTATAATACCCATAGCTCAAGAGTGATTAGCATCTTTATTAACGGTTTATTAGCGTACTGACTATTCTTAAAGCGACTGAAAAATAACGTGTTTTTGTCTGAAACAGTGTTGTTTAAGGCAGCTAGTAATGTGACGTTCATGACCGACCAGCCCCTTAAGGGGAACGGTTTGAACAGGATGTCAATTGTGAAAGAGCCTGATCTTTTTCAGTGTTACCCAGAACTCCCCCGAACAAACTCACAAGTGAAAGCTTTTTGCACTAAAGTCAGAACTAAATGCACTAAAATTATTTATCAGACAGTTGCAGCCTCTTTTTATTAGTCATGGCGCAAGGACGTTCAAAGCGTAAACATTAGTCCCATTGTAATTTTATATTCTGTAAATGAAAAAGTGTGCCTTTTATCAATCACGTCTTAAGTTATCTGTCTGGCGTTATCCAAATTTTATATTAAAAAAAACAGTCTTTTGAGCGGCTCTTTCAAATGAACAGATCCCAAAGACTCCCAGTAAAGAGTCGTAAATCCTATCTCTAAAGGCTCTTAGCTTTCGTCTCAGTCTTCTGGACGAAAAGGCCTTTTAGTCTTAGTCACATTTGAGTTATTTCCATACGTGACAGTTTTAGTCTCGCTTTAGTCGACAAAACCTCAAAAAGGTTTCAGTCTATTTTACGCCAGTTTCAATGTATTAGTATTTCAACAAATTAATTTAGGTTGATAGTATTGTAGCTTGGGATCAAGTGTGACAGGTTGAATCAAGCTTTTGACATTGAGATTACATGCACAGTTGGCAAAAGTGTCATCGTTGTGAACAGGGCTTTCCCCTAGAGCAGCTGCTCTCTTGATCCTTTGATCATCTGCACTTTCTGTGCTTGTACTGCTACGATATCTAATTGTTGAAAAAACCCGATTGGAAACATTTACATAAACATTCGATGTAAATGTTTTTGGCTAGTATCGTTGGGAAAAAAGGGGCCCCAACAAAAAATTTTTTGTCATCATCATCGTTGACAAAAGCAGCACTGGTCTGAAACCTGATATGAAAACTTAAATTCACCTTAAACATGAAAATATGAAAGTCTTTGCTGATGAGAAGAATACAAGCTTACAGTCTGTTGGGCTCAAAACGCTGCTTACTGCTCTGAGTTTAGCTTCACTGCTAAGCAAGTTAGCATAAACCAATGCACGGAACATCCACCGTGTGCTTAAAATTACATACATATCATTGTTGCTTTCACTCAGAGCACAGCAGACATTGAAAGCTTGTGCGTGTGTGTATTCCAGTGAGCAAACACAGTTGTAAATCCTATATGTCGCTACATGAGGACTGGCTGTTGGACGTATGTGCACATATGCTCCACAGCAGGTCGGCAGCTCTCCTGAGTCTGTCTCACAGTGTGAAGCCTGTGTCTGTTCCCAGCATCCTGTTGCACTCCAGTGAATCACCATTAGCTAATTACACAAAGCCACCAACAGATATAGCCAAATAATACATCTAAACATAAGGTAAAATGCGGTTCAAGTTTGTAGCTCCCTGTACTTCGTCTTCATTAAGTCATCGCTATAATCTGGCTGGGACTGCGCTCGATGCCACAGGTAGCCATGTGTGCAGTGGAGTGAACATTGCTACACCTGCTGTCCCTCAGGGAGGCGCTGTCCCGGGCCAGCTGGCAAAGCGGACCCGGGACAGAGGACCGGGCAGATTGGACACTCGGTGGGACGTCAGGACGAGCAGAAGACATGGCTGAAGGTGAGGGCTAAATCAGGGAGAGGAAAAGTACCGACGGAACAGTGGGTTTCATCATGTACCTTAAAGAACGCCCCCTGTAGGTTCGGAGAGGGCAGGAGGAGGACACTGGGAGGGTGGAAATTTACTGCGGGAAACACTACTTAATGTTTCAATATGGGCATGTATCGATATCCAGCTTTCTGGGCAAATGTTTGTTAGTTGCACGAGCAAAAACATCATAGTAGATGTTTTCAAAGTCAACTGGACTGGGTTGTTCTTCTATGTGAAAGGCCATCTTCACACCAATGCAACACACTGACCATCGTTTCTTGCCTTCGGGCTTCAAAGCAACCTGATTCCCAAGGTTAAAACGAAAAGAGTGAAGAAGCCTTTCAGGTGGAAGGCGGAACGTCCTCAACTCAAACAAACCAATCCCGTTGATCACTTTGAAACCCTCTTGTGAAGGATAACTCATGGATGACTGAGAGCTGACACAAGCACTAGCCAAAACAGCATTAAAATGGCAACAGTTGTAGGCTAGTTAAATGGATTGAAACCATAGACTGTACATTAAGAATGGACTAAGTGGCGGTGGCTAACTGAAGCTTGATCATGCTAGCAATTAGGCTAGGATTTTGGAGCCAGCTCTATTATTTGGAATAGGGCAAAAATACATAATACAATAGGACGATGTTGCACATGTTAAGACATACATGTGGAGGTCAGCATGACAAGCCTGTGTTCAATAATGACTTAAAGAGGCAAAAGGTTTCAATGCAAAGTCCATTAGAGCGAGAAACTTCAGGAGCCTGCCGCCATTTCCATACAGCTTCAGGAAGAAGGAGCCTATAATTAGTCCATTCTTACTTAATTAACAGATTATGATTAAAACTGACATTAAATCTCTTTCCTTTTTTTGGTTGGAAATAATGACACTGTTCAAGATTTCGTCAAAAAAATCATGTCAAAATAGAAAAAAAATATGGCCACATATTCATCTGCAGGATAGGCTGAATTTGTGGAAAATGTGTTGCTCCAAAGTTACCCGTTCTGTTTGAATATCAAAATCTGCCCTCATTCCTCTGTTTGATGGACTGTTGGCAAATCTTAAGAGAGGATTCATTGTGGAGCCATTTTGAACGCTGGAAGGATCAAATTGAGTATCATGAAGTTGTCGGGACTGGACGAACTGACACTCAAATAATCATTATAGCACAGAAAAGGTCAAAGAAACCAAATAAAAATAATTTAAAACCATTCAAATCAACCCCTAAACAGCAAACCGTCCAATAATTCTCATTTACTTGTCACATACCTGAGAAGTGCCTTTTAAAGTTTCCCATGTTGAATGATGACTCTATCCGGTATTGCAGATTGTCTTGCAGTTATTGGCACAGAGCTTGTAACACTACTGACTCCTGCACCGGTAGAGCTGTTTTTTTTGCGCCGTGCGACTTCATCTCCTCGGCTCGGCGTCTCCGGGGCCTAGTTAGACGGTGTCAGGCAGCTTCCCGGTGTCCTGCCCCAGGCTGGACTGTCGGGCAGAGTGAGTTGTCTGTCTCTCCCTGCGCTCTCTGCTCCAGTTAGCAGATAAATAATCTGACATTACGGCGTCCAGAAAATGTCAGTTTGTGGACAAGTTACTCTGTGGCAGAAAGAGTCCCAACTTTTCCCAAGCATGACCTATAGAACCTGTCGAAAATGGTTAGACAACGTACACAGGGACAAAGCTGTCGGACTAAACCATGGCCAAATTGTCTTCAAAACTTTCTTCATCCTTACCATCATCCCATCTTCTTTACCGTCTTTCTTGTCATCTTTAATCATCATTGCAAACAAATTCATTGATTCATCTTCCATCCAAGAGGTTTTCATCAGCGCCGCTAAAGGTTTAAACTTCAAATAAGGGTCTTTTTCTAAAGTTGTTCTGAAACAACAAAGAGAAAACACGTTGAAGTGGACGAAGAAGGACTTTAGGGAACAGAATCCCAGGTTTCTAAACCACGTTCACTTTATTTTTGGATTAGAGGAAAAACGCTGAAACAACAGAGGACAGATGAAGACTTGGGAGCATTAATTTTGTTTGTGATGGAGAACTCGTGTATGACTGAGAGCTTGCACACACATCCTGAAAGTGTTTACTGACAGTGGAGAATGGTGTGTGTAAGTTGTTGGTGGTGGTTGATGGAGCAGATTAGCAGCCACGCTTCCGTCAGTCTACTTCTGGGCAGCTGTGGCTACACTATCGCTAACCATCTCCCGCGTATTGTGTACAACACTACGCGTTTGACTTTGCATAGCAGAACACTTCCCACATCATGAACACATAGATTTTCTTGAGTAAGGAAATACAAACACATTAATCCAGCGCTCAGGTCACCACGCTTGCTTCCTGTCCCTCAGAGAGCAGACTAAGAATAGCACAGAATCTGAATGACGTCATCGCTGATAACACGCCCCTCAAAAGTCCTGTATGTTTCATTCAAACACTGGCCATGAGTCGTATACCACTGATTACTATCACAACATTCCCGTAGAATTCTTCTCAAAGGTAACTTTTAAACCTTTTTCTCTCACGTATGATTGATCGTCCTAAACATCGGCCGAAGCCGTGTCAAATTACTATCGACACAACACTTCTAACTACGTAAGCTGATCTTAACAACAGCGAGTGACAAACTCATTGACTGCAGCCGAATCAAAAGCCAAATAATCCTGAACATGTACTGGCGTATTTACCCCATTTTTAACCACGAATGGACGAAAATTAATCGGTAGCGGTTCATGGTAGTTTGGTCTCGGTTTGCATGCAAATTAAAGACAGCATAGTTCAGACATTACCTAACACTGCTCATCGTCCTGAGTGCACCATCCCCAGTGTCAAATATGGTGGGGGGAGCATCATGCTATGGGGCTGCTTTTCCTCAGCGGGGACTGGGAAGATTGTAAGAATAGTTGGGAAGATGGATGAAGCCAAATACAGAGACATTTTGGAGTAAAACCTGCTGGAGTCAGCAAGAGAACTGAGACTGGGGCGGAGATTCACCTTCCAGCAGGACAATGACCCTAAACACAAAGCTAAATCTACAATGGAATGGTTTAAAAACAAACATATTAATGTGTTAGAATGGCCCAGTCAAAGTCCTGACCTAAATCCTATTGAAAATCTGTGGAAAGACCTGAAAACTGCTGTTCACAAACGCTCTCCTTCTAATTTGACAGAGCTTGAGTTGTTTTGTAAAGAGGAATGGGCTAAAATGTCAGTCTCTAGATGTGCAAACCTTGTAGAGTCATACCCCAGAAGACTTGCTGATGTTATTGCAGAAAAAGGGGGTTCCACAAAGTATTATTTCATACTGTATGAATACTTGTCCCGATTTTCTTTTTCTTTTTTTCGGTTTTCTATTTTTTGAAAAATAACAGAATCATGTATCATTTTGCTTTCACTTCACAGTTGTCTTTTACTTGTGTATGAACTTTCAGTAAAAAATTCAAAATAAAATCTTTATGTTTATGGTTGGGAGAGGCACTGTATGTGGGATTTAGTTGTCAGTGGAGCTGCACACATGACATGCTAGCTGATTGTAGCGAGCACAGTGGGAATCAATGGAGTCGGACAGATTTTGTCCAAACATAATGAGATATGCCCGCATGTGCGGTCAGTCGAGCTATTTTCCGCACAATCGGAAAACCAAGCAACCCTATAGACTGGTCCTAGAGTCAGGACCAGTTTTGTACAGCTAAAATCTGGAAAAGACTTCCAGAGGATTTGAGTAAATGTTCATATCCAGGCTAACAATGTAGCTGTGCATGTGAAAAGTATTTTATCTACACTATTAGCTTTAATATAATTAATGATTATACTAATGTTTTAGGAATTGATTTCATTTGCTTTCTTGTTATTTTACGTAACTCTAAAGCACTTTGAATTGTTCTGTGTACAAATTGTGCAATTCTGCAGTGAGCAAAACACATTCAATCAAGTTAATTTGTGTTGAGAGAGAAGATATAAGTTTGTGCCCGTTTTTTTGGTTCAGTAATTTCAGAAAATGTTCATGAACTGGATCACTATTTTGGCAGTTAAAAGGCAAACTCTTTATCATTTAATTGTAACCTTAGAACTTGTGGACACACTTAGTCACTCCTTTTTGCTTACTTAACAATTGAAACGCAAGGTTATCTTCTCCAGCCTGACCCTAACCATACAAGTCCGTACTACATGCTGTACGCTGTGCTCCACCATTCCGCTCATTAACTGGGCAACTCTTCCTCCCTGGTCTCTCAAGTGGCTTTCTATATCTTAACAGCCTGCGGGATTATCTCACACACACACACACACACACAGCACACATGCTCAAACTTCCTATAGGCCAGGCCCACTGGGAATACAGCCGAGAAAGGTAAGACGGGAGGCGCACAGGGAGCTGAAAGTGATGAAAGTGATCGCGGGTAAATGGAGAGATACGGGCCGAGAGCTGGTGAAAGGAGAGGAGCAGGTTCCAGAGAGCGATATATGGTTGTGGTTAAGGGCTTGTCCGAGTCGGAGGGAGCGCAGAAAACACCAGTGAAATCTGAGGAAAAAGAGGCCAAGAGGGTGCAGAGCTGAAAGTGACTTTTGAGAGCTTTTGGCGAGAGTTGGAGGGAACCAGAAATAAATGCCATGTGCGCTGAGAAGTTTGCAGCCGAGGCACAAAATAGGTCTTTCCGCACACAAGGGTTGGAATTGAGTTGTTTTTTCTGCCAGTGAAGAAAAGGAGTGGATGTGTACGTGGATGTAACTCAAACAAACCTAGTTATATTATGGATATATAGTGGAGCCATTGGCACATGTTTGAATCTTTGAATACATTTTTCCTCCAGTTTTCTTGAAGCTCCTCCCATGGCCCTGTCTAACCAGGAAGTGCTCTTCGTACTTCTTGCAAGTCAGCAGTCAAGTATTTGGGATCTATTCATTTAAAAAGAGACATTCAAAACACCGGCTCATTTTTATATTGACTTTTAAGAGGTGCCATGCCATTGGTCCGACAACCTATTAGTCCGACGTCTCATTATTCCGAAAATTTACCATTGAGCAGAGGTGCCATTAGTCCGACATCTCTAACCCAGGTGTGTTGTGGATTAGAGAGCCATATACAACAATTGGCCCTAACCTTAAGGTCAGTGGACTCTTGCCTGAACCTAATTTTATTTTTCGGAATAATGGGACATCGGGCTAATGGGTTGTCGGACTAATGGGCCGACCCCTTTTAAGAAGCCTGAACCTTACACATTTCAATTACTAATGTTTACAGCAGGATTCTTTTTAACCTTTGTAAGTTTTGCTACTGCAAAGCACCAAACAGTTGTAGCACCTTCTGATACTAGCACAATGTGCAACAGCAGCTACACCTGCGGAACCAGGGAGGCATAACAATTTGTTTGTATTAGGAGCAAGTGGAGGAGGGTTTTAAAAGAACAGATACAAACTATAGCCATGGCCGTAGCCACCATTGAGGTGCATCTCAGTGTACTTAAATTAAATAACAGATATCAATTAATGTGAAATGAGATGCTTTTTTTCTCCTTTATTTTAAGTGCAAAAGTACTTATTCCACTGGCAGATTATAATGATGTAGCCTGTTTTCTGATTTTTATCACAGTGGAAGACAAATAATGCAGAATAAAATTAAATATGGTCATCTGAAATAGACTAGATTGCTCTAAATGACATCTGTTCTATTCAAAATATTCTGGGGAAGGACCTCGATGCACCCTAAAAAAATATATACTGTGTACTGTATTTGGACCTCACTATTTCTTGTATCTTGGCTACGACCCTGTCTATAGCAAATGTCTGGGACTGGAAACCAAGCCAAAATAATCTTAATAAGCCATTTTAGCTCATTATGGTATTTTCGAACCAATACATTATTCCAACCAATTACCTTTTAAAAAGAACAATACCCTGCTTTGACACATTCATAACCCTATTTTAAGTCTAGCCTCATTAACTCCACTGGATAAAACTGAAACACAAAAAAACTCTAGCCATAACTACTTAAAGGTAAAGAAAAAGAGTAAGGGGAGGAGTCTTTGTGCTATGGCAGAGGTATGCGGTCCTTACAGCAGGAAAACACTGGGCCTGTTTTAGTTTTGCAGCCCTGGCAGTGACTGGGCAGCTCGCACACGGGGGTAAGCCGCTCGCTCCAGCTCCTCACTCAAGGCGTATGGTTCACATCGGTTCTGCTGCTGCCTTTCTGTAAACACCGCTAACTGGTTGCGCATGTCCGACCGCTGCTAGATCTTCCAACTTTTGATTGAAACGCTGCAACAATGTCTTAAGTTCCCTCTGTCTCTCTTAGGCGCTTTTACATGTGGAAGAAGCTAAATTATTAGATTAGCCATGAAAACAAACGATTCATGTCCTTCCCAAATGTGTCACGTCCAAAAAACACTCCAAAAACGGATAAACTTTGTTTTTTAAATCTTACAAACTGTCTCGCAGAACATCACAGTCTGGTTCTTGTTCATGACAAGAAAACGATTCACTTTTACATTTTCTCAGTGTTAAAAGAGTTCTACTTTGCGTTGGTTCCACAGCTTTCCTCCGTCAACAGCGCTAACAAGTTGTGTTTGTCCAAGCCCTGAACGATGTCGGTGTATCAACTTCTCCTTTGTCCTCTTTGCCCTCTGCCTCTCTCCAACATTGACCTCATATTAAATGAACAGGCCACCGTTATCCATACTGAGATATGTTCTTACCTGAGCTTAGACGAGTTGTTACATACCTGTCTGG
Source organism: Neogobius melanostomus (assembly GCA_007210695.1). NCBI lineage: Eukaryota > Metazoa > Chordata > Actinopteri > Gobiiformes > Gobiidae > Neogobius > Neogobius melanostomus. Next base: position 592,411 of record VHKM01000026.1, read on the forward strand.
TCTTTGTGCGCACGCTCAGTCACGCAAAACGACTAAAGATGTTGTTAGCATTTGGGCTCTCCAAATGTATTCCTATAGCTCCAAATGGGGGTGAAGTTGGAAGCTACCACGCTCTTCCACAGGCACGCACAAAGACCAGACAGGTATGTATCAACTCGTCTAAGCTCAGGTAAGAACATATCTCAGTATGGAAAAACGGTGGCCTGTTCCTTTAAGTATGGTGGCTGTCACAAAGCATGCACTCACGTCATGTGTATTTAGTTTAAGGTGCTGACAGTTGGATGGTTGGAGCCATTTGACCACCACTGTTGTAGTTGATGTGGCATTTGTCTATGGACTCCATGTAGCAACTTTGAAGAGTAGGTTTGATTGAATCTTCAGCGCTTTGCACCTGCTGAGACATTGCTCCTCCAATTTCCCCGAAGCTCCTCCCACAGCCTTATGTAAACAGGAAGCACTGTCCTTACATCCGGCCCATGGGCTGTTGATCCACAGAACAACTCTCACTCCTTCAGAGAGTAACAAGAGGCAGAAATACCCAACAAAGCGTAGATAAAAACAATATGCTGCAGCACCTCATGTGGTGTTTCCATTGCCAGGCCCTACCCAGCCCAGTGCCTGGTCAACCCTGTTAGGCTAGGATCACTGCTCAGGCCAGGACTAATCCATTCTGACCAGGCATAGGTTTTGGGACCAACCTAGCTGTGGTCAAATCCCTGAACCGAGACTAACGTGACGTTAACAGACTGAGCTCTGACTGGCAAGCGAGACAGAAGACAGCCCTCAACAGGCAGGTCATATAGATTTATATTTCACAACATCATACTGCTGTTCTAAAAGGGGATTTAGCCGATATTAGCATTTAGCCGCTGTTAGCGCAACTTTAGCTGGTGTTAGCATAACATTAGCATGTTGCTTACCTTCAGAGTGGGGTCGACCCGTCATTCCGACACCCGCCAATCCGACACTTTTTTATACCGCTATTGCAACAAGTTTTGAGCGTAGCCTGTTCAGTTTGTAAACTCCACTATCCTTAAGGTTAGGGCTAAGGTAAGGTTAGGGTTAGCTTGTAAACTCCACTATCCTTAAGGTTAGGGCTAAGGTAAGGTTAGGGTTAGCTTGTAAACTCCACTATCCTTAAGGTTAGGGCTAAGGTGAGGTTAGGGTTAGCTTGTAAACACCACTATCCTTAAGGTTAGGGCTAAGGTAAGGTTAGGGTTAGTTCTAGTAGGCCCACGTATTTGTAATAATTATCTTGTGTGTCGGAATGGCGGGACGTTGCGCAAAAGGTAAAAGTGTCACCACTCCGACAAAGGGGGGAAGAAAATTCTGACAATTAGACCTCTATGTCAGAGTGGGGGTGAGTCATTGTTGACTTATAGCTGCTTCTTTCTAGTAAGCCTCCATGTGGCCTCCATGTGGCTTCTGGCAAACAGCAAACGGTATTTCTTATGATTTTCTTTCAAAAATGGCTTGTTCTAGCCACTCTTCCATAAAGGTCAGCGGGTACATCCCACTTTAGAGTTTAAAAAAAATCAAATTCATGTATAAATTTCATTTCACATCACGATTGTGTGTGACTTAGTGTGTGTCTTTCACATAAAATTTCAGTTAAATATATTTATGCTTATGGTCCATATTGTGGCAAAATGTTGAAAAGTTAAAGGGGGCTGATACTTATGCAACCCACTGTACATCCGCTGAAAAGGCGAGGCATTGGAGTTTTAGTTTTATTAGAGCAAGGGAGGGACAAGGGACAAGCACAGGTTAAAATGAAGCTTTGAATAAGCTCAATTAAACCAATATATACATAGAAAGAATTTTCTAACCAAAAAGTGCAAGATAGAGGACAAGACGTTTGACACCCCTACTTTAACAAAAAGTAAACAAAGAACATTGGTTTGGATATTATTTCAAGTATCTTACTCTACTCCCAAGAGGATGGTTCCTGTGGCCACACAATCTGCATCTCTCACTGCTTGCACTTAGTGGGTTCTTGGGAAAGTGAACTTTATATCATCCATTCTAATGCAGGAAAGAGTGCCAAAGGAAAAAGGATCAGATAATTCCCAACATTGAAGCTTTTTGAGGGTTTTATCATCCTGCTGTGGTCAGTATCTATCAAAAGACATATTCCATCACATTGACGTCCGTAGCTTGTCCATCTACTGCCTTTTCTGTGTCCCTATATTTGTAATTAAGTACCACGAACTGCTCTGAATGGAATGAAATACAAGCATTCCACCTTTCACCACTTGGATGACTGAGAATTGACATTGTTTTCGCGTTAAACATATTTTTCTGTCTGCCTTTAAGCTTTCCCAGATCATATATCACACCGTACGCCTTTGTTTGGAGGGGCTACGGTTCATGAACTTAAGAGCTTTCCAGTTTTGCTCTTTGTTCTCCTCTCTGTTTAATCGTAATGTTTTTAATTTTCCGTGTTGATTAATGGAGCTGTCATGGTTCTATTTCATAGCGGCAAAACTGGATGGGGATTTGTTTGGAGGAGGCCAAATCATTAATTGAGTGATGAAAAGCAGATGTGTGATTCGCTGATTTGATGTTGACAATGGCTCGGTTCGGTTTTATAATTAACAACAGAGTTCATGATAAGTCCATGTCTTTATGTAATTAACTTTATTAAATATGGATAGTTGAGGTCCAAACACATTACAATATACTGCAAGCAGGCACAATAGTTTTAAAAATCTCTTTGGACATATTGTGCACATTACCACAGAAACCTTTAGACTTGGGCGGCAGGAAGTCAGGTCGTCAGGGCTGGTGCGCCTGTTTTGAAGCGTCCACCCTCCTCTTTGGTCTTGAAAGATTAGGTTTCAGGCATCACTGAGTTTGTGCAAAATACTGTCACAACCTGCTAGGGCCAACGTCAGGGCTAATTTACTCCCCCCTTCCACACGGTGCGCCCTCGCCTCTCTTACCTGTCAATGCTAATGTCATAGTCAGACAGCGGACTTATTTGGTTTCCTCGTCTGTCTGGTTACCTAACGGGTTTCGTTATGTTTTTCCCCCAACTCTGTGCTGTTTTAATAGTTGCATAAAATCACCATTGAAGCGAGGATATTCAATCAGTCATCATTTTGTTTTCAAAGAGCCTGCATGACCAGACCCAGCCTAGAATCTTGACTGAACCGAAAACAGGACGGAAATAGGCATAGACCAGTCATAAAAGAGGCTTCACCTATTTTCTATTTTCGAAAGATGACACATCCCAATTTCATCACGGGGATGGGTTGTTAAGCAGCTTCATGTTTACAACAACTATGCTAGTATTATTTATCTGTGCTACTTCCAAAATCGTCCATAACATGCTGTAGACACCGCTCAGTCATTTCTTTTTTTTCCCCAAAGTGTGCAAAAAAATTGGTCACGGAATTCTAGGGAGGTGCTTGAGCATTTTTTTATTAAGGCTTTAAACTAAATTTGAAATGAGAAATAAAGATTTAAATCTCCATTATTTTTTATTCATGGCCATATTTTGGGATTTGAAATAACCCTGATCTACTGCTTCAGCCACTGTGTTTCCACGCTAATCAAAAGCATCTTAACAGGTCAAGTTATATTTTAACATAGGACCCTTATTTGATAGCAGCTTCAAAATTCTTAAATCCATTAAACTTGAGAGTTTTTGGAGAGTTTCTGCTTGGATTTCTTTGCAGGATGTCAGAATAGCCTCCCAGAGCTGTTGTTTGGATGAAAACTGCCTCCCACCCTCATAGATGCTCCAAAGGTTCTCAATAGGGTTGAGGTCAGGAGAGGTTGGGGTCCACATCATGAGCTTCTCTCCTTTTATGCCCATAGCAGTCAATGATGCAGAGGTATTCTTTACAGTATGACATGGTGTGTTGTCATGCATGAAGATGATTTCGTTAGAGAAAGCAGGTTCTTCCTTTTGTACCATAGTCAGAGTTACAGTCAGAAACATATTTTCACATCTTCAGGGAGCCTAAAGGGGCCGACCAGCTCTCTCCCCATGATTTCAGCCCAAAACATGACTCCGCCCCCTCCTTGCTGACGTGGCAGCCTTGTTGGGACATGGTGGCCATTCACCAACCATCCACTACTCCATCCATCTGACCATCCAGGGTTACACGGCACTCATCAGTGAACAAGACTGTTTGAAAATGAGTCTTCATGTATTTCTGAGCCACTGCAGCCGTTTCTGCTCGTGAGCATTCAATTAACAGTTTAGGGGAGGCCGGATAGAAGGTTTATGCACAACTACAGCCTCTGGAGGGTCCTACACCTTGATGTTCGGGACTCCAGAGGCACCAGCAGCTTCAAATACCTGTTTGCTGCTTTGTAGCAATTGTTCTTAGTTTAGTTTAGTTTAGTTTATTTATTTATTTGTTTGAGTAGTTGACCTGCTCAAAGGGAGTGGGCCGAAGCCAAAGGCTTATAAGCGCCCACCCCCAAAATAAAAACAATAGAATTTACATTTAACATTTACAGGGTAGCAAATCATAAACAAAGGAACATAGGGCAAAGTAACAACAAATAATGAAGAACAATAAAAAAAAAACAGCAAAATAAAGAAACAACAACAAAAGAATGTGCCACAACTCATATCTAAGAAATATAAACTCTTTGTAAACTTTTTAAAATGTACCAGGTTATTGCAAAGTTGCAAGGTTCTTAATCTGATGTATTTGTCTGGCAGAACCCATCCTCATTGTGCCTTTATCTGCACAAACCTGTGTGTGCTCTGAATCAGCCACACATCTCTTAACAGTACGATGATAATGCTTAATCTTTCATGAAATATCGAAGGTTTTTATACCTAGTCCAAGGCATTCAACTATTTCACGCTTTTCATCAGCAGAGAGATCCTGTTTCTTTCACATATTGCTTGAAAATGGTGGTCTGCTTAATAATGTGGAACGTCCTTTTTCAGTAGTTTTTCCCTTAAAGGATCTGTATCATGCTATTTTAGCCATTCCAAAGTAAAGTATAGGCATATATATGATATATTGTACCTCTATCACTATGGAGTACTCATTTTTGAGAGAAATATAAGTATTTTTGGGGGTATTTTCCCTACCCGGAAGATAAGACGCTTCGATTCAGTTAACTCCGCCCCTCTCTCTGCTCATTCCACATTTGCAGTATTATAAATATAAATATCGCTGCAAAAAGTGAAGTTACTTCACATAATGCAGTTATAAGGAGTTGACATGTGCAAAGCAGTTTCATAAATGGCTAACACACATGCTAACACACACGCTAACATGTGTTTTGATTGACTCACCGCTCAGTTTGGACTCCCATGAGATCGCGTTGGTTATAAAAGTTATAAAAGTTAATCCACTTTGATTCTGGCCAAGGTTCACCAAGCATCCATCAGGTTGGTTGATATAGTAGCTAGCTTAATCCCGGAAAGAAATTCCAACTTCTGGCGAGTGCTCTCTTCTTTAGGAAGGTTGAATAATCCTGTTTCTCTCGTAGCCAAACGCGCATCCGTGGCATTATCGGTAAGAAAAAAGAACAGGCGGTGTCCAGAGTAGGTTAGAAAGAGCTCAGTCTTCAAAAACAACACTTATGCTCGGATCCATGGCTCCTCCAGCCGTGGGTGCGCTTGATTAGCGTCGTGGGACAGCACAGACGCTTCGGAGGGTTGCTGTTTTTTTTTGTTTTTTTTTTTGTTTTTTGTTTTTTTGAAAAAAAAAAAAAAAAAAAAAAAAAAAAGCTGTTTTATAAAGAAAAATCAGGCCGTAAGGCATTACATTACAGACGTAGAGCACTTCCGTTCCGCTGTGACGACACAACTGAACAGCTCAGTCGTTTACCAGGAGAGGGTGGAGCAGCTGCTCAGAGAGCAGGATTCAGGAGGATTACTTAGAACTGCGTGAATTAAGCCAAAAACCGCTCTGGGGGTGTTTTTGATAAGGAAATAGCATAACAACATGGCTAAAAACTCCAAAAAGTCAATTTTGCATGATATAGGACCTTTAACTGGACTCACCTGACAACTAATCGTCACAGGCATCTGAGATTGATGTCAGTGATTCAAAGAGCCCTGAGACACAATACCATCCATGAGTTTCATTGAAAACTGTTTTGTTTTGTTTACCTGTATGGCACTGAAATACAATTTGCATAATAATTTGGAATGCAGTGTATGATATAGACTCATGACATGCAAAGTGACATATGCCAAGCCTTTACTTGTTATAATTTGGATGATTATGGCTTACAGTCCATTTTCAAAAAATTCTAATTTTATGAGATTTTAATTTGTTTTTTTTACAATCTGAGAAAATTATAGCAAAAAATTATAACAAATAAAGGCTATACATACAGTATCTCACTTTGCATGTAATGAGTCTATCATATATTAGTTTCACAGTTTAAGTTGAGTAACAGAAATGAATGCACTTTTTAGCGATATTCTAATTTTCTGAGTTTCACCTGTAGTAGTGGGACTTTTTAGTGGAGTTTATGAAATTATTCAGAGGTTCCAAGGCTAAAACTAAAGGAATGAAGCAGCAAAAGGATGGACAATGAAGGTACGCTGTATGCAGATGTTATGCTAACACAAGCTAAAGCTGTGCTAACAGCGGCTAAATGCTATCATCGGCAAAATCACCTTTTATTATGATATGAAATATTAAATCTCGGACATGCTAGTTTTAGCACGGTCCCAAAATTGACCTGGTTAACCCTGGTCTGGCCAGTGGAAACTCAACTACACAGGTAGACCGGCCCTGGGCTTGGCAGGAAGTGCCAGTGGAAAAGCGGTATTTGCCCCTGCGTGACGGAACTGGTTGATGTTTTTCACCAGATCTAAACAGGGACAAGCCCACATGAAATACACAACTATAGAGTCGAAGAGTTGAACTGTAAGCCAAGCCAAGAAGCCTATACTCCCTGAAAACAAACAAACAAGAATCCCCACTAAAATAGACCTCCACCTCTTTGTTTTTCATGTAATCTGACAGTAGCAGCTCACACAGCCCGTCCGCCTGTGTATTCCCACTGAGCCTGGACCCCCGCGGCTGACGCCCACTGTCCTCCCGCTGAGATCTGACCCTGGGTTTAACCACTGGCACTAGCCCAACCAAACGTCAATATGTTCTCAATGATGAGCAGATCATCACTCATTCACATGTTCTGTCTGCGAGGCTCAGTTTGAAGCAATTGATCAAAACTGGACAATTCACAATAATGTTAGTAATGAGGGGAGTGAAAGTAGATGAATGGTTGTGACAAAATAACCACATTTTCATGGATTTTGATTCTTTTATTTGTATTGATTTTGCGTATATTGATCAACCCAATCGTCTGTCTTCTTCCGCTTTATCTGGGGTTGGGTTGCGAGGGCAGCAGGGAATTAGCTCAGTGGTTCCCAACCTTTTTTTGTCTTGTGGACCCCTTAGACCTTGCAGTGGTAGTCCATGTCCCACCTATCTCAAGCATGTTGCAGTTTATTTAGACAGCAATCATTTAAAAGCACTTGTAAGTAAAAAGACAATGTTAGGTTCTGAAAAAAATAAATAAAAATGGGGAAGTTCTTTCTGATTTCAACACTTCAGTCAGCCATATGCCCTCCCTCTGCACTTGCAAACT